>CM054134.1:68574588-68589588 GCA_028751875.1 Rapana venosa | reverse complement strand
TTATTTTAGTGTTTACCATTTGCCTGTTCTGAGAGTTCATAAAGTGGAAAAAAAACTTCAACTAAGCCAGTCTGACTGCCTGAGCCAAACAGAAACATTACTACTGAACAACTAACTAAGTACCAAACTACTAGTACTAGTCTACTACTAGTACTACTGGAAAAAAAACTAACAACCAAAAATCCTACAGCAAAAAAACAAGACCCCCCCGAAAAATATATCATCATACAAGTACAACCCATGAAAATCATTCAGTTTTCATGATTGATAAATGATAATAATGATTTCTTTCTCACACATTCAAATATTTTGACTACATTATACTTTATAGTTAGTACTGAGTTTTAAAATAGAATAAAGTGCACTGCTGACACACAGTGACATTTTCTTGATAAATACAGTTAATTAATTAAAATTTACTTTCTATCCAAAAAAAAAAAAGTTTTAAATTACACTGCAAAGTGTATAATAGTATAGTATTCACAATTAATGCTTTCTTGCTCACAAGCATATCGCACACACTGACACAGTGACACACACATGCACGCACGCACACACACAGAGTGACACTCACTCACTTACTCTCTCGCACACACGCACGCACACACATACACACCATCATAACAAACTAGAATCTAAAGTGTTGTGCGAGTCATGACTAAGTTTTAACTGTTACATACTTCAATACTTGTTTTCTCTAGATAGAAACACTTCAAACAGCTATGATGTGTATTTACTGATACTATTACTAGTATTAGTTCTCTTAGTTTATGACTACACATGCAGTACAATTGTACATGCACACAATTTTTCAAAGTTAAATTCTCTCTCTCTCCTCTCTCTCTCTCTCTCTCTCTCTCTCACACACACACACACACACACAAAGTGACATGTACACACACATAGTTTAGTTTATTCTCCCTCTCTCTTTTCGTTTTTTCATATAATTTCCCCTTTTGAAATATTGTCTATTACCACTTTCAAACAAGTTAAAGTGGAAAGACAAAGCGCAGAACGCACACACACATACACACCACAACAACACACATCCCCCGCCACATACCGAGTCATGTGCATGCATGTACACGTGCATCTATACAAGCACATCATGAAATGATAATATATGTGAATCTGAATGCATGCATTTAGCATGTATCATTGTATGCTTACAATTGTGTTGTATTGAATAGTGTATGCATGCATGACAATGCACATGTATATAGTACTTACTATATAGCACACATGTGAGTGTGTGTGTGTGTGTACATTAACATGCATACTGTATATCTTAGTGTGTGTGTGTGTGTGTGTGTGTGTTGTGTGTGTGTGTGTGTGTGTGTGTGTGTGTGTGTGTGTGATTTTCTGTGTGTGTGTGTCACTGTGTGTGTCAGTGTTTGTGTGTGTATGTCACTATGTGTGTGTGTGGGTGTGTGTGTGCACGCACATGCATGTGTGCATGTGTGTGTGCATATGTGTGTGTGTCACTGTGTGTGTGTGTGTGTGTGTGTACATGTGTATTGTGTGTGCACCTTTGATGAAAACTGTTTTCATTCTATTTCTATTAATGTAAACTGACAGGTGATCATTTCATTTTCAGTCTATAGATTATAGTGAATATACACTAGATTGTTAGAATCTGACTGACAATAAATATCCTAGAGGGTCAAATATATAGGTCTAAGAGTGGTGGAGAGGACAAAGAATGTGCTGTCACTAGGCTAGTGTAAAGTCTGTAACTGTAATTTGTAAAGTTCTACTAACTAGTGTAAGGAAGTCATCACATCAATGCTGATCTTTTCTAAACATTTAAAATATGAAGTACAATTTTAAACAACTTCAGATGTAAAAGTAAATTCTCCATTACTCCTTCCAGTGCTGTTAACCCTGGTGAATTGTAAGTTCAGAGTTCCCAGCGCCAACTCGAAGGGTTATCAAGCAGACTAGACAGCAGTCTAAAAAACATAGCAGTAGGCCAACACATTGCTAGCAAAACCCATAGTTGAATTCGTGTGAGTGATATTCATTTTCTAGGTCAATCAATCCATCAATAGTGATGTTGGGGGCGGGGGAGGGGGGGGTTGCTAGTCACAAAATGACTTCCAGAGACTGAATGGCAAGAATCTATGAATAGCCTTAGCGGTTTGCCTTGGCCCATCGATCGTGTGTGTTCGGCAGCCATATTGAGATGCAAGTGCTTGTTTGAAAATGTTTCTCCTTTCAACAGTACAAGTATGCACTCTTAAATGGCCATACTACTCACCCGTAAGCCGAATTTTCATAGGTCCATTTCTTCTTGCCCCTTCACTTGCCATTCTGAGACGAACACATATATTTAAACATCCTCAAACCTCACAAACCAGTGTGTTGACTGTGTTATGCCGTGTACATTTCTCTCTCTCCATGTAAATGAAGACATGTCGTCACGTCCGGGAAAAGCAGACAGCATGGCTGACGTCATTTTGCTCTGACAGTGGGGTCGTGGGAACGGCCTTGCGTTCCAACTTAGCCTACTGCATTTAGGCCTACTCACTCGCCTGCCGTCTTGAATAAACTCTATGACATAAGACGTTTGAATCTAAATTTAGCTACAAACATTCAAGAGTTAAAATTGACACTTGATTTTATTCCAGGATTTACCGCTTAGTCAACGGAATGCCTAAAATAAAACGAGCAGACAACAAACCTGGAAGAATGCTTCTAATTTTTGTTGTCAAAATAGTTTGTGTTATGGCATAAAAGGATCATAGCAGGATTTTGGTTGGGTTACTTTTTGTTGTTGTGTTAATCTGTTTTTGGAAGGTTGGTTTGTGGGTGGGTTTGTTTTCGGGGGATGGGGGGAGGGGTTAGTCATCAATGTCAATAAAACATTTGCAGGTCAAGAGCCATGTGAACTAAAAACAACTACAACTCCCGTAAAAACAACAACAACAACAAAAACCAACCAAACAAACTCGAAGAATAAGCATTTGGCACAAGAAACCGACAACTGGAAATGCCAAGGCAATAAAACAAAAAAAATTAAGTGAGTAAATAATGATACGAATGAGTATCAATGCGAATCAAAAACTGAACAAATTATACACTAAATCGCAATCTACGAAAAAAAAAAAACAAGAAAAAAAAACAACTTCCATGGACTGATCAGTAATTTATTACTCTCTCTCTCTCCTTACACACACACACGTTGTGTAACTGAATCCTCTTGATCCTCTCCAAGACAGGAGGCGTTATTCTCCTTTGCTGAGCCTAACAAGACTTTTTTTTTTTAACGTATTCCAGATCTGCCCTATTGATTTTGATGTTCTGAGGGGTGTCTGTACTATCAATGTGCATCACTTTGATCTTTTTTTGGCTTAAAAAAAAACACAAACACTTTCATTCTTCGGCTAGAGCTTCGAGGTCCAGCAAAGGTGAGATTTTGCGTTTGCAACCGTTTTCGCCCACCATGGAGGTAGCCGCATTCCGACTTCGGGGATGAGTCAAGGGTATGTTCGTGTTTCCGTAACCCACCCAACCCTTATTATGAATTACGGGATCTTTGACGTGGCATATTTGATATTCTGCGTGCGTATTGTGTACGAAGGGAATAATGCACTGGAAGGTCTACACTGGGAAGTTGACCTAGATGATTGTAAACTTCCCCACCCTTAATTCACCAGATGCCACCGAGATTAGAACCGACGACTTCATGACCCCTGGGTTTGAAGTCAAACGGTCGGAACCACACGGCACTAGCGTCCGTCGTTTTGGCATTTAATTTGAGGCCAGCAGTGTTGCCCTCTGCATGGATTCTGCAGATAATGTTTCATGCCTGTGATTAGTGTGTGTACTGGCCGTGAGCGCTGTACCATCAGCCTACCTGAAGTTTTTGATGTTCTTACTTGCTGTATTGCTCATGCCATTAATTTATGTCCGCCTTTCTTCACATCGTTTCTGTTTTGTTTTGTTTCTTTTGATTGCTCGGGTAGAGCTCCGATAGTGAGATTTTCGAGTGTTTGTGAGCACTGTGTGTGTGTGTGTGTGTGTGTGCGTGTGTGTGTGTATGAGAGAGAGAGAGAGAGAGAGAGAGAGAGAGAGAGAGAGAGAAGAGAGAGAGAGAGAGAGAGAGAGAAGAGTGCCTGTGATATTTTTATTTGAAGTTATCTTGGAATGTTTAAACGTAATTTAAAATGTAACAACCAGCCCCATGGCGCAGTGGTTAGCACCTTGGATTTCTGACTGGAATGTTGCGGGTTCGAATCCTTTAAGTGTGAAAGGGATTTTTCGGACTCCCGCCGGCTCCTACCCAGAGTGTGCTGTGGGCTCATTGGGAAGACTGGAGCCACAGTTCATGGGATGATTAAAGTGTTTTTGACTTGACTTTGACTTCAAGTATGCCAAAGATATCTGCTCTACTTTCCAGAAAATCTGTGCATTTGAGAATAATAGTTGAATTTGTCACTTTACTCCTTGAGACTGCATTTTCTACACAATTTTTCTTTTCTGTCACTTCTGAACCTTCCTTCTCGAGATGGTAATTTGTGATTTAAGTGTTCTAAGTTTCCTAACAGTGAATCTGAAATCATCTGGAAGCACAGTGACATTTTTTTTTTTAATGAATATGAATACTGTCTTTGCACTGCCGGCAATTATAGTACAAATCACTTTTATGTTTTCCAGCATTTCGGTTTTGCATATGTTGGTCTTGCAGTGTGTGTGTGTGTGTGTCCGTGTGTGTTGGGGTGTTTGTGTTTTTTGTTTTTGTGTGTGTGGGTTTTTTGTTGTTATTGTGTTGTTGTTTAGTTTGTTGTTTTTTGGGGGGAGGGTGGGGTGGCGAGGGAGGGGGGGTGGAGGGGGCTGTCTCATCTTTTGTGACGTTCCTGTCCTGCTGTTCCATGCCGCTTTCAATTTAGCCGTCACAGCCATATCCAGATCTGTTATGTCGTATTCTCAGGGTCGGAAATCCACAGGGAGCCCATCATTGTCAGGCCGCTGTGAGGCCACCAGGAAGGGGGGGGGGGGGGGAGGGGACTGCACTGCTGCTGGGTCACTTTGGTGGTGCTTAGTGGTGCCTGTTCTGAGCTAACGTACGCAGGACACCACCTACAAAGCTCTGAGTGAGCCGGCGAACCCGAGGTGGCGACCATCACAACATCCCTCCAACAACGGTCCCCTGTGAGAAGCTCCAACCCCAAAGGCTTTGACACAAA
Source organism: Rapana venosa (assembly GCA_028751875.1). Classification (NCBI taxonomy): domain Eukaryota; kingdom Metazoa; phylum Mollusca; class Gastropoda; order Neogastropoda; family Muricidae; genus Rapana; species Rapana venosa. The sequence goes on along the minus strand of CM054134.1, from coordinate 68,584,399 downwards.
CCCACCACAGGCACAGAAGTGTATGAGGAAACCAAATCTGAGGTCACCATGAGGCCAAAGCAACTGGGGCCACAGAATCAGAGGCACTTTTTTGTGTGTTATTGCATGATGATCAATGATAATGGGGATGACGTAATGCTGCTGGTATGGAAGTGCATATGCTTTGCCACTTCTTGGCAGGGTTGTGCTCTACGCTTACTTTCATACTATCTGTCCCTACTTTTCAATAGCATCCTTCATCTCCACCTAAGTGTGTGTGTGTATGTATGTGTGTGTTGCGCGTGCGCAAATTTGAAATCTACTAATTATGATATTTGAGGAAAGTTGCATGCGTGTAGTTTACAAGATTCAGTGCTTTATAAATTCCATATATACTCATCATCATTGTTATTATTATTATTTATCCCGGCGTCAACCTACCCGACAGATGCAGACACCTGCAGTGTTGGTCAGGTAATTTGAGCAACACTCTCAAAGTCGCATCCGTAAAGGGGATGAAGCTCGACTGTGTGGCCCCAGTCTTCCCAATGACCCACTGCACACCCACTCTGGGTAGGAGCCGGCTGGAGTCAGCAAATCTCTCTCTCTTGCTGTCTCCCCTCTATTTTACTTTAACCATATTACTTAATTATTATAAGTGTACCAGTTTTCATGTTAATGTTCAATTCATTTGAGAATGATGTGTTTATTAACGCATATCTTTTTTCTCCCCCAAAATAAAAATCTATGTATCTCTTGACATTAATGTTCAGGTCATTTGGAGGATTTTGTATTGTTGTCTGTTTTAAATCATGTTGTCATTGCTGTAGTAGGGTACCCCCCCCCCCCCCCCCCCCCTTGTTTTGTTGATAGTCCTTAATCAGGGCAAGGGCCAGATAAAATAAAATAAAAAGTATGGGTAATCTTATTCTGTTACCCTTGAAAAATATTCACTCATTCATTCATTCTCTCTATTATATAAAGTATTCACTCATTCATTCATTCTCTCTATTTATATATAATATATATATATATATAATATATATATATATATATATATATATATATATATATATAATACATACATACATACCTACATACATACATATTCAGTCTTTTCTGTTGTACAAAGAAAGAGACACAGGGGCAGTGCCAATTTGACTTTTTATTATCATTTATGAATAACCTCGTTTGAACAACCAACTGGTGGAGATATTACTCTTTAATACAACGAACACAAATCCAACCATCGAATGACAAGTAACGACATATCCAACCCACAAACATGAACTATCAACATTGTGACTCCATAATACATTATTGGTACAAACCCATCAACACTGTCAAGAAAACGTATCAACAATATGCTGTACAGATTGCACACCTTCATGCTGCAGGGTTTGCTCCTGCACTTTTCGAAATTTTTTTTAAAACACATTGGTTGTGGCAATGCTTAGACAACGTTTTACAAATTGCATGAAAGTTAAAGGAACATGGAGGCTTCTCTATTTTCATAATTTTTGTTTCAATTCATCTATTTAGTTCATTCAACAATTTTTAAAAATTTTTTTATTGTTTGTGTATTGACTTGCCTGCATATTTTGTGTGACTTTATCCTGCATTTGTTTCGTTTTGCGATCGGTATTTTACGTTCAGTTCTGGTTATGGTAATTTTTGTATTTATAATATTAGTGATTAAAAAATAAGTTTTAAAAAAACCCATGAACTATCAAACCATTGTCAACCACGCGTGCTGATGTAGATGATTTTTTAAAAACCTGTTTATGTAGGGGGGGTGGGGGAGCGGGGGGGGGGGGGGGGTGGGGGGGGGGGGGGGGGGGCGGAGGCACTTGTATTTGAACTATGCAGCTAACTTTGGGTGAAGCTATACTCCTTCTTTGTCGCTATTGTAGTAGTAGTAGTAGTAGTCCGAGGAGAAGAAGGAACGACAATAATAATAATAATCATCATCATGATGATAATGATTCTGATAATAATAGTAGTAATGATAATAACAATATAATAATTATACCACTACTACTACTGAGAACACTTACTGTGCCGTTACCTTCCTGTATGTAAATTCTGCACATCATACCATATTATATTACATTACATTACAATACACTACACTGCACTGCACTGCACTGCACTACACTATCATCTACTAAATTTGATACTGAAAAACTTGAAGACCCAGTCTTTGCATCTTGTTTCCAGATTGAAACAAGCAACTGTTTTTTCACAGTTACTAGAAATATTATGGGCGGAAAATGCTAAGTTGCCAGATGAAATTTGGACTGGCAAAAAAAAAAAAATCTCCACTGGAGCAACAGAAGAAAAACGAGGAAGAAATAAACCCAAAAGAAACCAAAATTATTATAAGTGATGAATATTTATTTATAATTTATAGTATGAATTAGCCCAAGAAAAAAGCAAAGCCCGCAAATCAGATAAAAGAGAATACTCATGATCAAAGTGCGAAATCAAGATCAAGATTTGAAGAGACAAGAAAAACTGGCTGAAACAAGAATGTGCAAGATTTAAAAAAAAAAATGAACACAACGAAAAAGGCAAAATTGAGAGAAGTCTCTCAAAAGATCAGATCAGCCGAACAGAATAAGATTCAAGTCAAAAACCAATGCGTTACTACCTCAGATGGAACTACCCTATCTGAGCCAGAAGGCATTTTAAAAAGATGGCATGAATCCAGCAAAACGTTATTCACTGGCCATGAAGAAACTCTACCTCAAAATTATAGAGATTTAAATTTCAACACAAACAGCTCTGAGTTAGATCCAGAACCCCTCGTTAGTGAAGAAGAGACAGCCATCAAAGAGCTCAAAATGCAGAAAATCACCAGGTTTCAATAACATTCTCGGAGAACTGTTGAAGCACTCAGAGGGTGAGGTAAGAGACATGCACTACCAATGCTGTAAACTATGGAGAAGCGGTCAGTGGCCAGCAGACTGGAAGTCACAAGAATTGGTCATGCTCCACAAAAATGGACACATAACAGACTGCATGAGGTACAGAACAATAGCTCCTATCTGTCAGGCAAGATTTTATTGATCATAATCTTAAATCGAATGAAACAAAAAGTAGAGTTCAGGCTGTCAGGCAGGCTACAGAACAAACAGGAACAATGCACGTTATTTGTGCTCCAAAACATCATTTAAAAGGTGAAAAATACACATGAAGAACTTTTTTTTACCTCCATAGACTACAGCAAAGCCTTTGATAGACTGATTCACCAGCATATTTTTAACACAATGGCCTTTTCATAACAACATCGTCTTCCTAACTTTATGAAGACTAAAAGGGCACTATCAGATGGGAAATGAAATATGTGAATTTTTCAACATCTTAAAAGGAGTGAAACAAGGATGCATCCTCTCACCTTACTTGACTTATGCCTCTTGGTTCCTTGGGGAACATAGGGCTGCAACAACACCCCTCCAACGAACTCGGTTTTGGGAGATCCTCTTCAGCTCGGCCCATGTCATTCCGGCTGCCTTCTTTTCTTCGTCAACACTTCTGCGCCAGGTCTGCTTTGGTCGACCAACTTTCCGCTTCCCTTGTGGATTCCAGTCAAGGGCCTGCCTGGTGACACTTGACGCAGGCTTGCGGAGTGTATGGCCGATCCATCCCCACTTCCTTTGTTTAATAATGGACTTGATTGGGGTTTGTCTGGTCCTGTCCCACAGTTGTTTGTTGAATATGACTTCTGGCCACCTGACGTTGAGGATATTCCTGAGCCTCTCACCTTAACTTTTCAATAATTATATCCACATAGAAATTCATGAGAGTCTGATATTGAAGACATGGGCCTCGAGATAGGCGGCAGAAACATAAATCTGTGCTAAGTTGATGGTACAATACTACTAGCTAATAACATTACCAGCATGAAGAGAGTATTACACAGAGTAGATGTAACTAGAAGAACAGGTCTCACGCTCAATGCACAAAAGACAAAAGTGCTGCATATTACCAGAACAAGCCGCCAAACAGGTAATGATATAAAGATTTATACAACTTCTATAGAAAATGTCAAAGGCTTTAAATATCTCGGTTCAGTGAATGACTGATCATGTACCAAGGACATAAAGACACGAATTGGCATTGCTAAAAGTAGAATGATCCAAATAAACAATATCTGGAAATATCGCAGCATTCCTTACCAGCTGAAAATTAAAAAAATAATGAAATGCTTAGTATGGCCCACCATGCTATGTAGCTGTGAATCCTGGACACAGAAAAGACGATGAATAAGAATTGAAACAGCTGAGGTTTGGTTTTTAGGAGGCTGCTCGGAGTCAGATGGACAGGGAAAGGAGCAAATAAAAGTATATTACACGAACTGGGAACAAGAGGAAAACATCTTACTATAATAACTGAACAAAAACTAAGATATGTAGGCCATTCGTTACGAAACCAAGATACGAACCTCACGAAAACTGTCTTCAAGGCAAGACCGAGGGAAATATTATTTTAAAAAGCAGACCACCAGCTTCTCTCAGTGGCAACATCACTGAAACCTTTGGCATCAGAGTCGATGAAGCCAGCAGGGCTAGCGAAGACAGAAGCACATGGAGGAAGATCATACCACTGTCGCTGCTAACACCTACCTCAGCGATGCCCACAGGTGAGTTTCTTCTGGAGTTTGTTGGGGTGAGTATGATGCAGTAATCCATTTTGTTAAAAATGAAAAGGAGGGTGTTTAGATCGTAATCTAAAGTAGTCCTTTCTTTTTTCCATTAACATCATTCACTTAACTGCTTACCTGTACCGATGAATATGTTGTACAAGTTAATGACACCATTTCTGTTAGTGACACGGTACACACCAAAAGCTGTGGTGGTGGGCATATGAAGCTAGCGTCAGTCATGATTATGTTCAGGTCGGGCTCTACAGCTGAATGGGCATAGCTGAGTGACTTCCATCCTTGTGCATCCATGAAGTCGAGGCTCGAATCTTGGCACAGACGCCTGGCGAATTTAGTGTAGGCATTTTCATTATCTGGTCAATTTTAACTGTAGACCTACCAGTGCCTTAATTCCATTCGTGTGTGTGTGTGTGTGTGCGCTTGCTTGCTTGCTTGCATGTGTGTGTGCGGCGTTGGGTGTGTGTGTGTGTGTGTGTGTGTGTGTGTTGTGTGTGGTGTGTGTGTGTGTGTGTGTGTGTGTGTGTGTGGAAGATGCAATATCAATGTTAAAGATCTCGTAATTCATGTCAGCATTCGGTAGATTCGGGAAACATAAACATACCCAGCAAGCGCCTTATACCTGGAGATAGATGCGCTCTTTCAGGTTCAACTAGCACAAGAGACACGGCCTGAAAAACTCAGTGCCAGGACTCAACGACTCATTGGGGAGTTAAGGGAGAGGGAAGAGAAGGAATATCAACCAGCTCCACCTCCCTTACAACCCCCCCCCCCCCCCCCCCCCCCCCCCCCCCCCCCCGAAAAAAACAAACCAACACACAAAAAACCAACAACAAAAACATTTTTTTTTTTAAAACCCAACCCAACCTTGGAGTGCTAATCACGAAAATTGAGCAAAAATTCTCAATCTTGCATGAAAATAAAAGCACTCTGCTTCTAATGAGAGTAAAATTAGTGAACTCCCTGAGTAGAGTCCACTTCATTAAGCATTGCACCAAAGGCAGTGGTCTGAGTTGATGCTTTACTGGCAACTAGAAATTTCCACATCGAGAACTATGTGTTGTTTCATTTAGAAACGATGTACTTTGACATAAAACCTGTCAAATAATTCAGTTTACACTGCACTGTGCGCCTTGACTGAGTTGACAAAGGTAGCAGACGACGAACTGGGAGAACCTCTTTCAGAAGTGCTTGGCTCTGTCGTGGTCGACGCTCCGGAGGCGGACCCTTCCGTTATGTTGCTGGCTGCGTCTCCAACATCTTGCCTGGTTTCTACAGCTTGTGGTGTTGTTGATGCATGTTTTACCTCTGGGCTTTCTTGGGCATTTGTCTGGGGTGGGTGGTTTTCAGGCCCAACCAGCGACAGGACAGCAGGAAGAAAGAAAACAGCATGCAGCAACCCAAAGAAAATGACTAAAAACATGACCTTGAAGAAAGACTGAAAAATAAACGATTTTGATGCCAGGAGAAAAAGTACGCCCATCATGGTGGAGGTAGCTCCGTTCAGAATGGGTCCGGCCGCATGGCGAATGGCCTCGCGAGCTCTCTCCTGACGAGTGACAGAGTGAGACAGGAGGTAGGCAGCACACACGTGGGCTGAAAAGTCGACAGAGAACCCAACACTCATGACTAGGTGTATCATGGTGATGGAGGACAAGGTAAGGTTCCAGAAAAAGAGGAAGCCAAAAATGCCAGCCAAAATCATGATGATGGTGAGGACCACGAGCATAACCATCAGGGGGTGAGGTAAGAAAGCGAAGGTCACAACAGTCATGACCCCCACAGCACAACCCACAAGTAGCAAAGTGGCAGGGAGCACAGCCACAAACTGCTCATATGCGACAAAAGACCAGTGATAGGCAAACAGGGGCAAGGAAGAATCATCGGCCAGCTTTCGCATTCTCATCATCAGGTCGGCATTGTCGTATTGATCAATGCTGGGTTTGGAAAGCACAAAACAGCGTGAGGCAACGACTTCAGTATTGGCACTGTCAAACACAACATCAGCTTCAAAATCTCTCCGAAATTGAAAGAATATCTTTAGGTTTTGGACCAAATTCGCAGTGTTAGTTCTGTTAAACAGTGTTGTCTGTTTAAAGGCCGTTAACCAGCATCTCCCGAACTTCGCCTCAACCCCATCATCAGAGCGGGCCTCTTCCAAGATCTTTTCAAAATCGATGCCCTCTTGTCCTACATAATCGATCTTGGACTTTGCATAGAAACCAACCGGAACCCTTGTAGGAAAATATTTATCTGCGAATGAGAGGTACTTGTGATAGTAAGAATTATCCTGAACTAAATTCTGTAAAACCAAGCCTTGCTTGAGAAATACAATTCCGTAAGTGGCGACGCCAATATAACCTACGAAGAGGAAGATGATGGTAATACTGACGAATTTATTCTTAAAAATAAGAGGCAGAATCTTGCTGGGGAACTTTTCACACACACTCTCGTCATCCCTTTCCCTCTCTGGAATGGAGCCACCACACAGGAGGGCGTAACAGGCGGACTTGCCCTCCTGCCTCAGCTGTTGACGGGGCTTAGTGACCTTGCAGGTCAGCGTGTGGCGGCAAGAATACATGCGGCGCCCGTGGATGGCCAGGCTGGCAGAGAAGAGAGTGACGTTTGACAGGTAACAGAAGATAACCGCAACACCTGGGGAAAAGACGGCCATGCAAAGGATTTCATTCTTTTCATCTCTTTCATCATTCTCATCTGAGCGCTTTGATTTGTTGCTTTACAAGATTCAGCGCTGTATAAATTCCATACATTATTATTATTATCATTACTGCACAATCACAATTCTTTATGATTGCTTACCTCCTTTACGTGTTGCAATCACTCTCTCTCTCTCTTTCTCACTTTTATTTGTAAAAGTGCTAGAGAGAGAGAGAAAGAGAGAGAGAGAGAGAGAGAGAGAGAGAGAGAGAAGAGGAGAGAGAGAGAGAGATTATAGAAAGTCTAGAGAAAAGAGAGAGAGAGAGAGAGAGAGAGAGAGAGAGAGATTTATAAAAGTGCTAAGGGAGAGAGAGAGAGAGAGAGAGAGAGAGAGAGAGAAGAGAGAGAGAGAGAGAGAGAAACTCGAACACTAAATTTTCTTGATGAGCCAGAGGCTTCATTGCACCCGGGTATAGGACAGGGAGGGGGGGGGGGGGGGGGGGGGGGGGGGGGGGGGGGGGGGGGGGGGGGGGGGGGGGGGGGGGGGGGGGGGGGGGGGGGGGGGGGGTGGGGGGGGGGGGGGGGGGGGGGGGGGGGGGGGGGGGAGGGGGGGGGGGGGGGGGGGGGGGGGGGGGGGGGGGGGGGGGGGGAGATAGGGGGAGTGGAGAAATATGAAACAAAGAAGCACAAGCACTTGGAACACACATACGCTTTTAAAGGTGCTCGCACAAATTATGAGTAAAGACACACAATCATCAATAATAATAATAATAAGAATAAAGGAATTTATATAGAGCTAAATTTTGTGCAATCAAATCCCATTACATCATATTCATTCATTCATCTACACCAAAGCACTAGTTTATGCACAAAAGCATCACCATCATCATCATCATCATCATCAGCAGCAGCAGCAGCAGCAGCAGCAAGATGACAACATCAGGATAAAAACAAACAGCAGTTTGAACAAAGGTTTTCACGTGAGACAGGACCCAGTATGTAAGATGTCTGTTGAGAACAAGCAGTTTCATGGACTTGACTTGTATTATACGTGATAATAGCTTCGATGGCTATTATTGTTGTCACTGTAGTTCCCTGTTGTTCTTCTGATTACTATTACTGTGTATGTAGGTTATCATTGCTACTGAAAATGTCGTGTTTTCGTTTTCTGTTATTTAGTTACCTTTATTTTAATTCTCATCTTTAACTATAGCTGCTATAGGAAGCACCATGACGACCAAACTCGACACAAGGCGATTTATTTGATATAGATATCCCACAAAAGGCTGGGGTTTTGTCTTGTCTTGTTCCCCTCCCCCCCCCCCCCCCCCAAATTATTCAGGAAATGCCACTGATTCAGCAGACACTGGCTTCAGGTAAACAATTGGCCATTATCCAAATTAGAGCCGAATTAAGCTACATGAAACTTTCAGTTTTCGTACAGTGTGTGCCTGACTGTCAGCATGTTGGTTCTTTTCCGCAGGTTCCTCCCCCCCCCCCCCCCCCCCCCCTTCCCCTCTGGAATGGCCAGTTGAACACGTTCAATCTGACAGCATATAATTATATCTGATTATTTATCATGACCAGAATAGATATTCTAAGCAGTTGTCCTGTCTTCTTCATCTAGCTTTTTTCCTTCTTTTGTCCCATGCTATTTTTTTATATTTTTTATAGTCTGGTTTGGATGGTGAAGTCTGCAGTCTAATACGCATGCCCCCCCCCCCCCCTGCCAATCCCCCACCCCCCCCCCCCCTTCCTTTTCTCCCCCCTCCCAAGCTCTACTGGGAGCTGCGGTTGGGCCCCTTTGAGACAAGAGACCCAGCGCTGCTATCACCTTCTGAAAAACATCCGGGACGACTACCGTGCCCACGTCGGGTATCTGTTAGCATGGCTACATCGGGAAGAACGTGTAGTGCCTGGTCTTCTCCTGTGCTTGTAACTCTGCAGGAGGTCTGCCCGCTGGCCTCAGCCCACACGTACCGACTTCAGGACGACTCACGAGAATGTTCATAAGAAAGGCTTTCAAATGTGCTTGGAAAAAAGGGCAGGAGATTGGGTTGGGTAGGCAGAATATGAGCAACAGCGAAAGGTAAGGGAAAAGGCAGAAACGAAGGGAGTGACAGGATAGGGGAAATTTCCAGCACAGAATTTCCAGAAAGTGGGAATAATATTTATACTCTGGAAAAGCTCCGGCATCCCCACCAAGGGGGAGGGGGTGGGGGAGGATCTAGGTTCAGTACACATGGAAAGTCGACAACTACATCATCAGACACACATCCAAGATGAATGACACACTAACAGATCGGTGGGTCGGTGGTCTAGACGAAACGTACCTGCCTAGAAAGCAAAATAATCTCGGTTCGATCCCTGTTTGTACCCGAAACTTTTCCCCCATCCACCAGACCGTGAGTGGTCGTCTGGTCACTAGCTTTTCGGATGAGACCAATAAACCGAAGTCCCGTGTGCAACACGCATTTCGCGCACGTAAAAGAACCCACGGCAACAAGAGAA
>CM054134.1:68552088-68569588 GCA_028751875.1 Rapana venosa | reverse complement strand
TTAGGGTCTGTAGGAAACAAGGGGTGTTTTTATTTTCCTCGGTCAGTGACTAGCATGATCGTAGCCCCATTCTTTTTTATCTTGTGTGTGTGCTGTGTGTTGTGTGTTTGTTGTGTGTGTGTGTGTCGTGTGTGTTGTCGTTCTTTCTGTTTTTCAAGTCTCTTCTTTTTTTTTTCGATTGTCCAGGGGGACACCCCCCCGGGGGGATTGGGCCCCAGGGGGGGGGAGCTGGGGGGGGGGGGGTGGGGGGGGAGGGGGGGGGGGCGGGAAGGGGGGGGGGGGACGGGGGGGGGGGGGGGGGCGGGGTGGGGGGGGGGGTAGGGGGTGGGGGGGGGGAGGGGTGGGGGGGGGGAGGGGGGGGGGGGGGGGGGGGGGTAGGGGGTGGGGGGCGGCGGCGGTTGGGGGGGGGGGGGGGGGGGGCGGGGGGGGGGGGGGCTGGGGGGGGGGTGGGGGGGAGGCGGGGGAGGGGGGGGGCCCGGAGGCAGACAGAGTCCAGAGTATATCCGAGTCCGTGAGGGGGAGGGAAGGAGGGGGGGAAGGGGGGGGTGGGGGGGAGGGGGGGGGGGGGGGTGAGGGGGGGGGGGGGGGGGAGTGGGGGGGGCGGGGGGGAGTAGGGGAGGGGGCGGCGGCACCCAGAGTTAATATGTTGAGAGCCAGGATAGTAGTGGAGGGAAGGGAACAGAGGAAGAAATTGTATTTGTTAATTGCGAGTGTGAAAGAAGTCTGCTAATCCAGATGGGAAGATCGTAACTTAAAGTGACTTAAAGGCAGTTGAAGGAAATAGAAACTACTGCTCGGTGGGGCTCAAATACAATAGTTAGTCAAATTGTGTTTGACGCGACGGACACAGACCAACGAAGTTGACACGGGCCAGCCATACCTTTATGTGATTCAGAGTAAAAAACTCGGTTGATGGATGTGACTCCGACAATGTTGACCGAACTTGACCCCACAAGCACTTGAATGAAGTCCTAGGGACCCCACAATCCCCAGGGCCTGCCCAGCAGGGGAAATCAGGAGATTCCCAGCGAAGCCAGCATGCTGGCTCAGGATGCTGCGGCTAGAGACACTGGGACTTTCCACCCCCTGACCCGTGAGGTCACCAGAGACCAGAGGAGGAGTAGATGCAGCAGATGGTCATGGTCAGGGAGAAGAAGACGATGTCGCCTTTGGTGCTTTTGTCCAGTTCCACGCTCAGGGATTCGGGAACCTCATAGGTCAAGTCGACGTTTTTCGGTTTAATGTTTTCTGCATACTCCAAAAATTTCTTCTTCCAGTCCACGGCCTCCTCCACGAGCTTGAAGGAGATGCGCACAACTGTGGCTGACACCAGTTTTCCTCGTTTGAGTGTCAAACCAGAGACGGCGGTAAACAGGAAAATGGAATTCCACACCGGGTAGGTGACTGCCCCGGCAGCGACGGCTCCCTTGAAAGTGGCATTGAGCACGTATTCTCCATCTACAAAACATCGCCCACGGGACTTGGCACACAAATCGTTGAAAGTTTTGCCAGAGCTTTTCAGTTTTCGGACTCCAGCAATGATCTGCGCGATTTCTGATACAACGGACCCATTGAAAATAGTCTGTCCTTTCTTGGCTTTGATGATGAAGTTGGCAGCGTTGTCCTTGTCGCTCTGAGAGAAGGCGTTGTAGGGGATGGCCTTCTGTTCGGGATAAGTATCGCGCACATGCTGACGATCTTTTATGGCGCGGCTGTTTCTTGGGAAATACACCTTCTCCAGGTCCTTTTCATTACTAAGGGCTGCCAGCCCGGCTCCCATGCCACCAAAGACAACAATTGGAAGGATGATGAAAGGAATAGGGTATGTGCCCACAAACTGGCCATACCGCCTGAAGGCACTGGTTATCGTAGTCGTCACAAAACGGAAGCAGGCGTTGCTCATATTCACATCTGCATCAAATTTGCAACACACACACACACACACACACACACACACACACACACACACACACACACACACACACACACTACGTTTTTACCAAATCGATCAACAAAACAACAAAAAAGTACAAAGGTGATGGAGCATTAAACAAAACAACAACACACACACACATACACAACGCGCGCGAGCGCGCGCGACACACACACACACACACAAGGCCCCCCCCCCCCCCCCCCCCCCCCCCCCCCCTCCCCCCCCCCCCCCCCCCCCCCCCCCCCCCCCCCCCCCCCCCCCCCCCCCCCCCCCCCCCCCCCCCCCCCCCCCCCCCCCCCCCCCCCCCCCCCAGAGCCCCCCCCCCCCCCCCCCCCCCCCCTCCCAAAAAAAAAACAACAACACACAACAAAACCACAACACACAACAAAAAACACCCAACAAACAACAACAAAACAACAACACCAAAAACAAACAAAAAACCCCCAACAACCCCCCCCCCCCCCCCCCCCCCCCCCCCCCCCCCCCCCCCCCTCCCCCCAAATCAACTGCATGTGATATTCTGCACTAGCAGCGAACTCAGAAGCCGATGTGCTTAGACTATGTATGTTTTAAAGTTTGTCTATGGTATTGGCTGGCTGCTCTTCTGATAGTGTCAGTTACGTTTTTTACAAATCTCATTTCAGAACCTGGCTGCTGTCTTGTAGATCAGGGGTCTAGAGGCAATGCCCCTGCCTAGAAGGTCAGAAGCGCAGGCTCGATCTCTGTTTGTGCCCGAGTGTTTCCCCCCATCCACTAGACCTTGAGTGGTTGTCTGGGTGCTAGACTTTCGGATAAATCGATAAATAAAGGTTTCATGTACATCAAACATTCAGTGCACGTAGAAGAACCCAGGCAACAAGAGAGTTGCACCAAGGAAAAATTCAAGAAAAAGCCACTCTCATAGGGAAACAAGTACACAATCATGCAGGCATTATAAAAATATTTTAAAAAATCTCTGGATGGCGCTACTCTTGTGGCGACGCACTTGGCAGCCAGATTGTCACGCAGAGAAATCTGTCGTGGCTGTGGAGGTACAACTAGTATAGCTGTAGATCTAGATCTAATATGAACGGGTACATCAGGCTGAAATAAGTTTTGGTCTACAGCACATTGCAGCACTAATCCACGAAACGACAATGCGGACAATTTTCATAATTGTGATTTTCACAGCTCCCTCCTACCTCTGTGAATGTCTTCACCTTTACACTTCTCTTCCCTCCGCTCTGCTGCAGATATCTTGTGCTTACGTACCGTATACCAAGATTCAACCAATCCACCGTTGGCCCTCGCTCTTTCTCTGGTCCAGCGATCTGGAATGACCTCCCTCTCTCCCCTCGCCAAAAGCCTACTTTTGACACTTTTTAATCCAGCTTCAAGACATATTTATTCCAAATCTGATTTCCCCCCTCTTGTTTCATCTCAAATCTATCCCTGCCTAAAACAGCCAAAATCCCATCACCCTGCCAAAGTGTATAATCTGTTTGTGTGTGTATGTGTGTGTGTATGTGTGTGTGTGTGCGCGCGCGTGCGTACGTGCGTGCGCGCGTGTGTGTATGTACATTTGAATTTGTTAACTCTGTAAATTGTTATTGGTTGTATGTATGGGTGTGTTGAATGCAAGCACTTTGATTTCTTTTTGCAAGCTATAGCGCTGTAGAAATTCCATTTATTATTATAGTATTAATTTGATTATGTTGTTTAGGTTCTTCTTGCTGATATGGGAACTACTACTTACTTGTTAACTACTGGTCTAGGTCATAATTTACTCTTTGCTACTAACCTTATTCTGTTTCCTGCAGCCACAGAATTACAACCGTTTCCTTCTCATTGAATTGTCTGGGATTTTTGGTATGTGACGAAGGCACCAGACTCTTACGACCAGAACAACGTCACAATGACGTCACATAAATAGTGCATCATGTTCATGCCACTCCCCTCATCTCCCTCGCTCCTTTTCTTGTTCTTGTATCGATTTCCATAGGTCTGAGTAATTTGCTTGAGATTCGCCCCAAACGCGAGTGCCACAAGATCCGTTAAGATGCACTAACTGAATGATGGTTTTTAAGTGTTGTTCAGTCCAACACTGGAATCATAGGCTACATTATGGTCGCAGGTTCCCTCTGTCTCCTGAGACACGTTGTGACTGTGCCTTCTTTGGCTACATCAGTCTTGTTTGGAGGAGCATCTGCGGTGGCTCAGCAGACCACGGCATATTTTTTTATCCAGTCTTTTTATTTTACTTATTTATTTACAGTAGCTTTGTATCCCCTACAAGTTGTTTTCATAAAGTGGAAAGCCTTTCCTTATTGCTATTGTTCATTTAAGTATTTATTTGTGTATAATATTTTTTTCTCTCAACTGAGTTTACATGTCTGGTCAAACCAGGACTTTAAAATCTTTTTTTCTTCTTTTTCACATGCTAGAGATATGCTCTTCTGATGATATAATTATTTATTTCATCACACTATGTCTATCACAATTGTTTAAAATGTTTTTCTTCATTGTATTTTTCATGTTGATGTTACAATCTAAATCAGCCAAATTCGATAAAAATCAAATCTTCACTCCTCCCCCCCCCCCCCCCCCCAAAGCGGAATGCAGCTACGTTAATGATGGGTGAACACGTAACGGTAGGGTGCGTGAAACCTTACTTACCTTTTCGTGAACCTCCGAGATCTCTAGTCTAGCCGAGGAAGGCAACAGCAATGATATCTTCATCGTTCATTGGAAGGGTTCTATCATAATGTAGCTTCTCCTTTCAGCACAGAATTTGTTCTTCTGCTGTATTGTCGTTTCCTGTACAGTAGCATCAGGAAGGCTTTCAGTAATGTGGTGTACTTCAGTGTGAGGAGTTCCGCACATGATAAAAGCCTGTATATATTGGACAATGGATATCTGACAATAAAGGATCAAAATAACATACCTGAAAAATACAGACTTTCGCATCGATTCAGTATCACCAATTACATTGTGAATAACATTTTTTATCCCAAAATGAAACAAAAAACATGGGGCAAACGAAAAACGCACAGATTTTCTTTAGGGGAAATAAATCTTTGTTTTAAACACCAAGCTCAGAAGGGTTTTCTCCCTTATTTTTCTGTATTCAGTACATTGGACTTGCTAAGCAGAGGACTGTGAAGGCCCATTAGCTCAGTTGGTTAGAGCGCTGTGCTGATAACGCGGAGGTCGTGGGTTTGACCCCCATGTGGGCCATGCCAGTTTTTTTAATGTTTTTTTTTTCGTCCCCAAGTTAGACTAGATAGGACGGAGGCTATAGCCAGTGGGAACTGATGACAAAATTGACAAAACTGCATACACACAGAGACTGGATGTAAAAAAGCACATGAGAGCCTGTTCCATTATCCGCAAAATAAAAGAAAGAATAAGCAATTCAGTACAATACAATACAATAAACACAATAAAATACAAGAATCCAGCAAACAACACTGTGTGACAGAAAAACCATCAAACCAACCAATTAATTAAGAGTAGGATGAAAAAAGTTGTGTAAACTTAATCTTTTACCCTCAATAAAGATAATTTTGACTTGACTTGACTTGACTTGATCAAACCAATCCAAACAACGGGACAAACTGAAAAACACAGATCTTTGTGTCAAACCCACAGATTAGAAGGGACATAAAAAAAATATGAACACACCAACAACACAATCACAGCGGTTATTTCCCTTCCTCATAGTAATTGATAACAATAGACTTACAGGTCGAAAGCTCGCGAAGGCCCATTAGCTCAGTTGGTTAGAGCGCCGTGCTGATAACGCGGAGGTCGTGGGTTCGACCCCCATGTGGGCCATGCCAGTTTTTTATGTTTTTTTTCCCGTCCCCAAGTTAGACTACATAGGATGGAGGCTATGGCCAGTGGGAACTGATGACAAAATTGACAAAACTGCATACACACAGAGACTGGATGTAAAAAAAGCACATGAGAGCCTATTCCATTATCCGTGAAATAAAAGAAAGAATAAGCAATTCAGTACAATACCAATACAATACAATCACAGTCACTGTTCACTGGTCCTGTAACCTGCCAGGTCGTAGGGGCGCTGCATGGTGGACGAACGGTGGACCAGCTGGCTCCACTTAGCGCGGTCGTGGGCGAGTGCCTGGGTGACACTGAAGTCCTTCCCTGTCCAATCACGGATGTCGTCGGCCCACTTTCTCCTCTATCTGCCCCGTCTTCTCTTCCCCTGGACTGTTCCTTGCAGGATGGTCTTTGCAAGTCCTTCTGAGCGTGTTACGTGCCCATACCATCTGAGTTTCCTCTTTTTCGCCGTGGTCAGTAGGTCTTCATAGTCCCGCACTTGTTGAGTGATCTTTCTGCGGACTTCATTGTTGGTGACATGGTCCTTGTATGAGATGCTAAGGAGCCTTCTGAGGCATCTCATTTCTACTGCTTGGATCCTCCTTTGTAGGTCTGCCTTCAGTGTCCATGCCTCACATGCGTAAAGCATGATTGAGGTGACTAGCGGTTTAGTAACTTAACCTTGGTTCCGAGAGGGATGTTTCTGTCTCTCCATATGGTCTTCAGTCTTGCCATTGCTGCTGCTGTTTGTGCCGCTCTTGCTAGGATTTCGGTCTTCGAACCTTCCTCACTTATGATGGCTCCAAGGTACTTGAAATGGTCAACTGTCTCCAGTTCTTTTCCGCTGAGAGTGATCTTGGGGGTGATTGGCTGGGCACTGTTTGACATGAGCTTGGTTTTCTCGGCGCCGATTTCCATGCGGTATCGTGAGGATATTTCGTCCAGTTGCTTCACTAGGTTGGCCAGTTCTTCTTCATTTCCTGCCAGACCATCATGGTCAGGTCAGAGGTGTCCTCTGCTACCGGTAACCATGGAATCCGGTACCACTTGTGACATGTGGGGAGTCAACCCAACCCAAAAATCACGCCTGGAGAGAGATGGTCGCCACCAGGCTACTTTTGCCCAAGACACGCTACAATACAATACAATACTATAAATACAATAAAATACAAGAATCCAGCAAACAACACTGTGTGACAGAAAAACCATCAAACCAACCAATTAATTAAGGGTAGGATGAAAAAAAGTTGTGTAAACTTAACCTTTTACCCTCAATAAAGATCATTTTTTACTTGAATTGACGTGATCAAACCAAACCAAACCGAACAAGGGGACAAACAGAAAAACGCAGATCTTCATGTCAAACTTACAGATTAGAAGGGACATAAAATTACATGAACATACCAACAACACAATCAGAACGGTTATTTCCCTTCCCTTGTAGTAATTGATAACAATAGACTTACAGGTCATAAGCTCGTGAAGGCCCATTAGCTCAGTTGGTTAGAGCGCCGTGCTGATAACGCGGAGGTCGTGGGTTCGACCCCCATGTGGGCCAGCCAGTTTTTTATGGTTTTTTTTCGTCCCCAAGTTAGACTAGAAAGGACGGACGCTATGGCCAAGTGGTTAAAACCCTTTGACTTCAATCCCATGAGGTCGTGGGTTCGAATCTCGGTGCTGTCTGGTGAAATCGCGGGTGGGTATTCTAACGATCCCCCAGTTTAACTTCAAGTGCAGACCTGCCAATGGGCCTAATTATGGTGGCCAGTGCTCATTAAACTTGGAAATAATAATACTAATAAATGGAATTTGTATAGCACTATATCTTGCAAAGACAAATCAGAGCACTTCTAATCATTGGTTTTTGTTGGGGTTTAATTCCCTTCATGTATGTACGCATGCAGAAGACCAACAATGCACGTTAAGGATCCTGTCATTCAGGTTAGTTGTCAGGTGAGTTACAGAAACAACAACATACCCAGCATGCAACCTGTACAATGAAATGAGCTGCTCTCGAATCGGAATGTGTCGGCTTGAGGCCAGCGTGCAGACCTGGCACAAAATGACAAGCGTAGGAGAAGACCAGGCATTATACACCCTACCCAGTAAGAACACACACACACACACACACACAGAGCGAGAGAGAGAGAGAGAGAGAGAGAGAGAGAGTGTCACAATAATTGTTTTTTGGGGGTGGGATGGGGGGGGGGGGGGGGGATTAGGTGAGGGGGGGGGATCGAGTTTGGATAGTATTCCTTAATTTTGACTGGTTCACACACACACACACACACACACACACACACTTCAATTTCACAAAAGCATTTTTTGAATAACCATTTTTTTGCAAACCTTTTTTTGTGTGTGGCCATAATGCCCTGTCATTGACTATTCATTATTTCTTTGGGATCACTGCGATAAAACAAACTTGAATCATTTCTATAAAAGAACAGTAGGCTTCAAACATGTTGTATCAAAATCAAGCTCCATGACAAAATAATGGTTACTTGTATAAAGCCATTAAATGTCTGTCTTTTACATCCACTATTTGCTGAAAAGATAATAATAATGAATAATAATGTATGGAATTTATATAGCGCTGAATCTTGTAAAACAACAAATCAAAGCGCTGGATGCTGGTATAACATGCAACCCTGATAGACTCCTGATGGACAGCGTTATTCTTTTCGTGGTAACCTAGGGGAAGCCAATGCTGACTTCCTGTTCGAGACCTGGTGATACTGGTTAACTCCCATTGTACCCTGAGGTAGCGGGTTGTCGACACGTTATCAGCAAACAGCCAACAAGCAAACAAACAAGAAAAGAAGAAGAAGAACAAGAACAACAACAACAACAAAGAAACACACTCATACACACACGCACGCACGCACGCTCATACCCTAGTTTGAAATCTCAGACTAGTAGTAGTAGTAGTAGTGGTAGTAGTAGTACTACTACGACGACGACCACCACCACCACCTCCTGCTGCTGCTGCTACTACTACTACTACTACTACGACGACGACGACGACGACGTCGCAACAACAACAACAACGAAGAAGAAGAAAAGGCGACCGAGAGGAAAATAACGATGATGATGGAGAGGAGAGGGGGAGGGGAAGTGACTTACTGCTATTTCCTCTCCTACGACAGACGCGGTAGCTCCCCTTACACCTCAGAGTTGACCACCGCTCACAGCCTAACCCTGCCAAAGGCTGGTCAGTTTAGGGCGTTTCTGTTCTTTTCTTCTTGTTTAAAAAACATTCTTTTATTCAGAGGATAATGAAATAAGCTCTCGTGTGTGTGTGTGTGTGTGTGTGTGTGTTTATTTATTTATTTATTTATTCTTATATATTGAGGATAATGGAATAGGGCATCATGTGGTGCAGGGGGGGGGGGGGGGGGGGGGGGGGGAGATAGTAGACCCTTGAAAGAGCTTCGAACCGCAGTCAAGCAGATCGCGAGTGCAATGCGTAACGTACCGTAACGCTCTAACCACCAGGCTATCTCGCTGCATCGTTGAACAGCTCGATTTGCCGCAGTTAGTACTGAGCTGTGATAGGGCCACCAATGCCATAGACATTCCCAATAATAATATACCCGGCTGTGTGCCAGAGCCCAGGGACAGATCCGTGGGTAGATAGGTAACTCCGTGGTAAGAATGCCACATCTGGGGTTATCTACAGGGCACGGGTTCGCGTCTCCGCGCCTCTGAGACTTTTCCCCCTGGAGGGAACACCGCTTCGGGACTCGTATTATCTAGAAAGCCCTGGACTAATCGAAGTCCCGTGTGCAAACTCTGGCAGAACTGATTGTATCGCGCAAGTTAAAAGCCCCATCTGGCGGGATAGACAGCCTTGTGGTTGGAGAATTGCACTCGTGCTCTGACGACCCGGGATTGAGTCACCAGGGAGGCGCCCATTTTTGATAATTTTGCCCTGGAGTTTACTTAGTACTACTGACTCCACTCCCCTTAACTCAAAGAAGTCGCAGTGAAATGGATCCCGCCGTTTTGCGGTGACGCGTGATTTTGGCTATATTTGAAAAATTCAGCAGACTTACCTACACATTATACATCATTGAAATGTCTACTTTTGAGATTGTTTCACAGTTTTTCAATAGATGACTGTATTTCTTTTTTACAAATTTTCAAAATATATCACTGAATGCTGAAAAATAAAAAGTTTTGAAAATTAGGGCTGCTTATCTTACATGGCTTGAACTGTTCATCAACTAATCCCCTTGAAGCAATGTGATGATTTTTCACCAAATTAAAGATCCCTGAAGTTGGCTTAATCCATCTGATGTCACTTTTTGTACAACATATTAAAAAAAAAAAATCATAACACTGGAGAGCCTGAAATCCCAAAGTTATCACTTGTTGACATGTCAAACAAAATTAGCCAACAGACACAAACTAGGCAAGTTTATGGTCAAGGAAAGCAACTGTGTTTAGAAAAATGATTGCCCTACGGATGAGATTAAAACGTCGCCCCGTGTGCGAACGCACGTAGAACATCTTGCACACACGTTAAAACCCTGTCCCACCCTTCGGAAGAACAGGCCATTTCGCGCAGGTGGGAACGGATGACAAAATTTTAAAAATGCATGAAGATGTCGTGTTTAGACACAATCACCGAAGTCGGAATGTGGCTACCTACCTTCCTGGTGGGTAAAAGCGGTTGCATACACAAAATCTCCTCATCAGTAATTGGGGAGGGGGCGGGGAGCATCTACCTCTCGTAAAAGAGTGGGAAAGCAATGGGTTGTGCCATGGATGACACACACGTACTCAGCATGCACCCTGCTACCTGGAGAGGGATGGGCTCCGTCATGCTCAACCTACTCACGACACATCGCCTGAATAAAAAGAAAAACAGATAAAGAACAGTGCAGAGTCCCAGTGACTGCTGAAAAAGTTCAGGGAGAAGTAACAGTCAAGTCATAGTAAGGCGCCAGTACAAGTCAAGTCACAGTCAAAGGCCAGTACAAGTCAAGTCACAGTCAAAGGCCAGTACAAGTCAAGTCACAGTCAAAGGCCAGTACAAGTCAAGTCACAGACAATGGCCAGTTCAGGACATAGTCAAAAGCCAGTAAAAGTCAAGTCATAGTCAAAAGCCAGTACAAGTCAAGTTACAGTCAAAGTCATAGTCATGGCCCTATGTACGCACGCAGAACATCTTGCGCACACGTTAAATCCTGTTCGGAAGAGTAGGCCATTGTTTGCCGGTGGGAACAGATGACAGAATTTACAAAACCGCATACACTCGGGGACTGGATGTAAAAAAGCATATTAGTGCTTATTCCATTATCCTCGATATAAAAGAATAAAAAATAAAATAAAAATAAATAAAATGTTTGCGGTCATAGTCAAAGACCAGTGAAAGTCAAGTCACAGTCAAAGTCAAGTCAGAGACAAAGGCCAGTACAGGTCAAGTCATAGTCAAAATGCCAGTAAAAGTCAAGTCACAGACAATGGCCAGTACAAGTCAAGATATAGTCAAAACCAAGTCAAGTCATTGTCAAAAGGCCAGTACATGTCAAGTTATAGTCAAAAACAAGTCAAGTCACAATCAATGGCCAGTAGAAGTCAAGTTATGGTCATAGACTAGTACAAGTCAAGTCATAATCATACACCTTTACGAGTCAAGTTATAGTTGAAGGCCAGTAAAAGTCAAATCATGGTCAAAGTCAATTCATAGTCAAAGGCCAGTACAAGTCAAGTCATAATCAAAGGCCAGTACAAATCAAGTCACATTCGAAGGGCAGTACAAGTCAAGTCACGATGAAAGGCCAGTAAAAGTCAAATCATAGTCAATGTCAAATGCCGGTACAAGTCAAATCATAGTCAAAAGACCAGTAAAAGTCAAGTCCTAGTCAAAAGACCAGTACAAGTCAAGTCATAGTCAAAAGACCAGTAGAAGTCAAGTCATAGTCATGGGCCAGTAAAAGTCAAGTCAGAGACGAAGACCAGTACAAGTCAAGTCATAGTCAAAAGACCAGTAAAAGTCAAGTCATGGTCAAAAGACCAGTAAAAGTCAAGTCATAGTCAAAAGACCAGTACAAGTCAAGTAATAGTCAAAAGACCAGTAAAAGTCAAGTCAGAGACGAAGGCGTAAGTGTCACCAGTGGCTAGGGCGCTGCCTGCACTGTCCTTTGTTATCAGGGACTGCCTGCCCTGCCCTTTGTTATCAGGGACTGGCTGCACTGCCCTGTGTTATCAGGGACTGCCCTTTGTTATCAGGGACTGGCTGCACTGCCCTGTGTTATCAGGGACTGCCCTTTGTTATCAGGGACTGCCTGCACTGCCCTTTGTTATCAGGGACTGCCTGCACTGCCCTTTGTTATCAGGGACTGGCTGCACTGCCCTTTGTTATCAGGGACTGCCTGCACTGCCCTTTGTTATCAGGGACTGGCTGCACTGCCCTTTGTTATCAGGGACTGCCTGCACTGCCCTTTGTTATCAGGGACTGGCTGCACTGCCCTTTGTTATCAGGGACTGGCGGCACTGCCCTTTGTTATCAGGGACAGCCTGCACTGCCCTTTGTTATCAGGGACTGGCTGCACTGTGTGGAGGGCAAGGCTGACCAGGAGGACCCAGTCTCTCATCCTCCTCAAGGTTGCAGGGTTAATTAATCAAGTTCATGCTGGATAATTACGTCTGTGTCATGGCAATGCAGACTGCCGGCCACAGTGGGACGGGATAGCCTGGTGGTTAGAGTGATGCGCTCGTGACCTGCTGACCCGGGTTCGAATCTTGGTCAAAAGGATTTTCCCTCTGGAGTTAACATCGGTGCCGACTCCACTCCCCCTAATAGTCCTTCGGATGAGACTATAAACCGAGGTTCCGTGAGCGAACGCACGCGGAACATCTTGAGCACACGTTAAAGCCCGTTCCGCTTTTCGTAAGAGTAGGCCATTGTGTGCAGGTGGGAACGGATGACAAATTTATAAAACTGCATACACACGGGGACTGGATGTAAAAAAGCATATGAGTGCCTATTCCATTATCCTCGAAATAAACGCATATTAATTGAAAATAAAGCAAATAAAAAATAGCTTCATGGAGCCCTGACTTTTACGACAGTTTAATTATTTAATTAATTAATTTTGGGGGGTTCATTTATTCATTCTTTTCTTCCGACAAAAAAGGAACAAGCACTCGTGCGCTTTAAAAAATTTTTTACATCCAGTCCCCATGTGTACGCGGTTTTGTGAAATTTTGTCATCCGTTTCGATCAACACACAATGGCCTACTCTTTCCAAAAGAAGGGCAGGTTTTAACGTGTGCGCCAGATGTTCTACGTGCGTTCGCACACGGGACCTCGGTTTATAGTCTCATCCGAAGGACTTTAAGGGGGAAACGACCTTTATTCCCAAGGGTTACAGATGTAATGCTAACGTGGATTTTGTTTGTTTGTTTGTTGTCATCAGGCCCTTGCCCTGAGAAGGGACCATATTAGTAGTGACAACTAATAATTTTGAGTAAACGTAAAGACATTGATTTTGATACAAGAGAGAGACACACAGAGAGCGAGAGACAGAGGAAGAGAGGAGTACTATCTGTGAAAAGAAAAGATAATTAGAATTAATTGGAGAAAGAGATTTATTTTATTTATTTATTTATTTATCTTTTATATCGAGGATAATGGAATAAGCACATATGTGCATTTTTTTTACATCCAGTCCCCGTGTGTATGCGGTTTTGTAAATTCTGTCATCTGATCGGAGAGAGAGAGACAGACAGACAGACAGACAGAGACAGAGAAACAGAGACAGACAGAAAGACAGACAGGCAAACAGACAGACAGACAGACAAACAGAGAGAGAGAGAGGGGAGAGAGAGAGAGAGAGAGAGAGAGAGAGAGAGAGAGAGAGAGAGAGAGAGAGAGAGAGAGAGAGAGAGAGAGACAAAAGAGAAAGAAAGGGGAGGGAACATTTTTTCCAATATTTGCGTTCCCAAACAACATAATGTACGAGTTTTCTCCCTTATACCATTTTGTGTGTGTGTGTGTGTGTGTGTGTGTTGGCGCGCGCGCACACACACACACACACACACACACACACACACACACACACACACGCAGCCTTGCTTTATATTTGTGTAAAGCCTTTAGAATAAGAGATATCTTGGTTTCTTAAGTCATATTTTTAAAAACTGATTTTTGTTGTGGTGGTTGTGGTTATACAGTTACATTTTGTTTTTTGT
This sequence comes from Rapana venosa, assembly GCA_028751875.1. Classification (NCBI taxonomy): domain Eukaryota; kingdom Metazoa; phylum Mollusca; class Gastropoda; order Neogastropoda; family Muricidae; genus Rapana; species Rapana venosa. The sequence continues at coordinate 68,555,622 of CM054134.1, read as the reverse complement.
GCTTTTCCTTATATTTCTCACGAAAATACTAAGCAGTTCGGCAACCCCCTTCATGTATGGGCCAATGGCCTTTTTGTGCATAAATATTTCGAGTTTGTGTTCGAGTTCGAGTTCTCTCTCTCTCTCTCTCTCTCTCTCTCTCTCTCTCTCTCTCTCTCTCCTCTCTCTCTCTCTCTCTCTCGTACACGTGAGTCACTGTATTATCTGTAAATTTGATGTACTGACATAAATTTATTTCATTTTCAGGTTAAAACATACACACACACACACACACACTCACACACACCATAAAACAACTCTCTCCCCCCCCCCCCCCCCTCCATCCCTAACATAGGGATGGAATGTAAAAAACAAATTGTTAAAAAGCTTATTCTATACTCTGCAGAAGAGGTTAGTTACAGCAAGTGGTATAGATGACACAAACATACCCAGCATGCATCCAAGGCTCCGCTACCAATGGATTATACAACTGGCGACATACCTGATAGGTGGACGATGTAAGTGCATCCTATATGAACTATTCCGCACCTTGTGTCATCCCCCCTCCCCCCCCCTGTCCCGCCTCCTAGAGAAAAGCAAAAGCCCAAAGGCTACACACCAGTATTAATTTGGGGGTCACGTAGTATCTTCTATAGAGTGTGAGTGGAAAAAAATGTTGGTGATTTTCAGATTTTTTTAAGCATGAAAAAATGGACTGTGCACTTGTTGTTTTTTTTTGGATTGAGGACATAGAGCAATACCAGGTAGTCACGAGAAAGTTGGAAATAACCATCAAATGAGGTTTGCCTGTATTCCTACAGCGTTGACCCCGCGCATGCATATTGCGGTAAGGAAGCTAGCAGACCACAAAGGACTGAGGGGGTACAAGTGTTTGTTGAAAAATTAAAAAAAATAAAACCTACCAAATTTGTTCAAAATCACATGAGTTTTGAGTCAGAGGCTAGTCTTTCACAAAAAGTGGTTTTTATTTCTGTGGATGCCTTAGTACGTGCGGTATGAATATAAAACAGAAGGAAAAGAGTGATTTTTTAATACCGGTGTGCAGCCAAACAGCTTTACCAGTCTGACATGGCTGACAGCACCTTGTTGTTCTTTATCTCCCCTCACGGGCTCAAGCACAAAAAGTCGCCTCCCATGAGATTGTGTGCCTCCGGGCTGTTTACACTGACAATAGATCTGGACAGGGAAAAAGGTTCCGTTCCAACGCCTGCATGAGAATAGAACTAGGGGCGATTTCTCTTTTATACCTAAAGACTTATAAAACAACAGTTCTCTCCCATGCCGAAGTCGGATGCGCTGGGCCCGATTAATTTATCAGGCGCTTAACGGCAGCGCAACCCATTTTCGCTCATTATGTGACAGACAACAGTAGTTGCTGTCTGAGCGTTCGACGACGACGACGACGAAGAAGAAGAAGAAGAAGTACACACTAAGAAGGAAGGTGGCAAGACAGTTTTAACGCTCACCTGCCTAAAATGAATAAGTAAAACCTTAAGATTCTGGGTTCGATTCCCAACCGTACCCTTTCTTCCCAGTTTGAAGCGAAAATCGAACTGAATGTCAAGTCTTTCGGAGGAGACTCTAAACCAGTGGAACCCGTGTACTTACGGACTTGCGCATGAAACAACAACAAACAAACAAACAAAGAAACAAACAAAGAAACATGACAATTGAAAATGAGAAAGAGAAGTAAGATATCTCCCGACTGTCTGCAGAAGAGTAGAAGAATGTGCAGGAGGGTGGAGAATAGGAGATGTAGGAGAGTGGAGAATAGGAGATGTAGGACAGTGGAGAATAGAAGGAGATGTAGGAGAGTGGAGAATAGAAGGAGATGCAGGAGAGTGGAGAATAGAAGGAGATCAGGAGAGTGGAGAATAGAAGGAGAATGTAGGAGAGTGGAGAATAGAAGGAGGACGCAGGAGAGTGGAGAAAAAAGGGAAAGACGCAGAGGAGATAGAAGAGACGCAGGAGAGGGGGAGAATAAAAGGGAGATGAAAGGGAAGACGCAGGAGAGTGGAGAATAAAAAGGAGATGCAGAGAGGGGAGAATAGAAGAGATGCAGGAGAGTGGAGAATAGAAGGAGGTGCAGGAGAATTGAGAAAGAATGGAAGGAGATGCAGGAGAGCGGAGAATAGAAGATGCAGGAGAACTGAGGGAGAATGGAAAAAGATGCAGGAGAGCGTAACCAGTCGTAATTCCAGGGGGAAACGTCACCTCAAACCAACGCCATCTAAGCAGACTTGAACCCGCTTCATCTTTTATGGTCACATCAAGAGTTACATGTTCTAACCACTAGGTAATCTTGCCCCTTCCCCACCCCACCCCCTTTCCTGCCTTGCAAGAGAAAAACACACCAATGAAAATGACCGTTGAAGTAAAACTGCATGTGGGAGGATTTTCAACCCCCAAAATAACACATAGTCCTGACCTTAGATCATTATTTGTCCTTTTTTTCACATGAGCTCTAGATTAGAGTAGCAGATAATGCACATGGGCACACAACCAAGAGAGAAGAGAGAGAGAGAGAGAAAAAAGAGAGGAGAAGAGGGGAGGAGATGAAGGGGTGTTAGGCCTTGAGTCCATTCAGAAAGGGGCACATGGGGTGAGAGACGGAAATCCAAATAAACAAAAATTGCAAAACAAAAATTGTCAATTTCATTTCCATGGATCATCCTAAATGGCAATACGATCGCGGTATCGTTCACAACACTGTTTTACCAACTGTCTTCCCCGAAGTCGGAATGCAGCTACCTAAATGGAGAGGGGGTACGGGGGAGGGGGGCCACATAGGCATAAATCTCACCGCTGGTGAACCTGGAGCTCTAGCCCAGGAAAAACCCACAACAACCCAATAACAACTCTCATCATGTTCATTCAAACCCTAAGTAAGTCCTGGGTTCACAGATTGTCTTACTAGGATTGGGGACCATTGAAGGTGGCTGTTTCTGGATTCTAACACATCTTGCCATTAGCCAGATCAATCTGATCTTCCCAGACCTAGGCTGGCCTCTTTTATATGATTCATGGTTTTTTTTTATCTTCTCTTTCCACATTCCATAATTTTTTCTGCAGTCCTCATTGCCGACATGAGCATTTCCCGGTAGGCCTAAAAAGGAGCCAGCAGCACTTTTGGGGCTCTGGGCACACATAGCCCTAGCACAACATAAACAGCCTTTGCATTGCCCAGCCATAGCTACTGGGGCAACTAGTTGACATTCGTTAGGTCATTGGTGCATACAAGCAGGGCTGTTGGGGGGGGAAGGGGGGGGGGGGGTATGGGGGGGGGGAATCAGGGGATCGAAAAGTGGGGATGGGACAGGGCTGGAGGGGATTTAGAACAAAAGGGTGACAGCACAGGGCAGTTTATTGCTCTTAACAAGCAAGGGCTGGACTTGGGGGGGGGGGGGGGGGGGGGGGGGGGGGGGGGGGGGGGGGGGGGGGGGGGGGGGGGGAGGGGGGGGGGGGGGGGGGGGGGGGAGTGCTGGGTGAGGGAGGGCGTCCCGCAAACTTATTGCTTTCCCCCAAGTTTTTTTT
>CM054134.1:68507088-68542088 GCA_028751875.1 Rapana venosa | reverse complement strand
TGTTTGTGTCTGGTATGACCGCTAGACATGGCAATGGCAGAGCGAGGAACATGACAACGACACATATAAAGGCCACACGAAAGGTGGAGACGATCAACACGATGTGCAAAAGGCATGTCAGTGCTTTTGATTCTTCTTACCACCAGAAACATGCTTCTTGCCACTGCTGTGTATGTCTGCGCACTACAAGCAAGTATAGACAAGGTTAGTTTAAACTGACGGACAGATGCATACACACACAGCCCCCCCCCCCCCCCCCCCACACACACACACACACATACACAAAACACACACACACACAAAACACACACACTGGTCTTTTGACCAAGACGTAAATCGAAAACAACACACACACACACACACACACACCCACACACACACAACACACACCACACCACACACACACACACACACACACCCCACACACACACACCACCACCACACACACACACACACAACACACACACCTCCTCACTCTCTTTTTCCCATCCCCCCTCCCTTAACCACTCACACACATACACACACAACACCTCCTCACTCTCTTTCTTCCCTTGTCCAACCCCCCCCCCCCCCCCCCCCCCCCCCCCCTTACACACTCACACACAAAAACATACACTCACACTTACACACAACACAAAACACACACACAAAACACACACACACACACACACACACACACACACACACAACACACACTCCACGATCTCTACACTACAACTGGGCATGCAGATTGCAGCAGACTATAATGTCTACTATGTTATGTGGAGGAAGCGGGTCCCAGTCGTTTCCTCCCGACAACGGCACGCAAACCTGTCACCCTCCACAGCTGCGGTCTCTCACAAGTCAGCCTCCAATCTCCCTCCCTCCCTCCCTCTACCTCTTAACTATCCCTCCTTATCCACCTCCCTCTGCTCTATCACTCTACTCTTCTGCCCTCATTTCCCCTTTTTTACTCTTGTAATAGTAGGGTACGGTAAACTGCGATCATCAAAAAAAAGAAAAGAAACGAAACACAACCTCCCCCCCCCCCCTCCCCCCACCACCACCAAGAACAACAACAACGACAACCACCCAATCAAAAGAAAAGACCAAAAGAAAAGCACAACATAGAAAGAAAGGAACGTATATCAAATAGAGAGAGAAAAGAAAACAAAACATAAAGAGGGAAGAAACTGTTTAGCAACAATTAGAAGAAGAAAAAAGTGAAAGAAAGAAAAACCACAAAAGAAAAGGAAAAGAAAGAAGAAAAAAAAAGAAAAGAAAAACGGCACATCATTTAGCCAATCAACCAGTTAACCAACAACCTGACCAACATGAAAATGGGATCGTTAACTCCCCTGTGTAGATGCGTGGGAGGGGGGGGGGGGGGGGGGGGGGGGGAGTAGCTGTCAGTAATAAAATTAGCATCCCCGCCTTCTGGAAACTCTGTGCTAGAAATTCCTTCTTTTCTATCCCTCTCTTTGTGTAGATCTGCCTTGTTCTTTTATCTTCCTGTTACCTCCTTCTTGTCTATTTTCGGTCTTCTTGATCAATTCTCCTGTTTTTCTCCCCCAGAATGACCTAAAAGATAACAATTTTGCGGCAGTTTCGGTTTCCCAAGCTTTTCTGTGCATGTGGAAATTTTGCGTAGGGGCCTTCGGGGTTGGAGGTTCCCAAGAGAAGGTTGCTGGAGGGAGTCTCCTGAGTCTGGGTCTGCGACTGATTATTGTCGTCAGTAGTGAGTGGGCTTACTAGGTGGTGTCCTGCGATGTGTTTAGCTAAGAACAGGCACTACTGAAACACAAGCAACAATTGTTCCTGCTCTTCCGTCAGAATGGCATGGCATTAAATGAATCTGGTGTTCCTGGTCTGCCGTCCGAATGGCATCAAACGAATCTGGTTCATATTGAGTCAATGTCAACATGGAATTGCTCATTAAACTGACTCAATGATCTCCATTTTCCGAACATGGCCGCACAAATACATAGAGCCTATCACAAAGTAAATTCCGCTGTTTGCAATGACACTGTGCAGTCCAGTTTTGCTATGGACCATCTCACCCTCAACACGCTTTCGTCCAAACCTGTCCATTAAATATATAACCCGAACACACACTCACACACACACACCACAAAACAAACACACACACACAACACGCAACGCACGCACGCATCGCACGCACGCACGCACAACACACTCCCACACAACACACACACACACACTCCACACACACTACACACACACCACATCAAAGACCAGCTCCTTACTGGCAGGCAGGCAGTTAAACAGAGGTAGGAAGGTGACAGGGAACCAATGACTTCACGTAAAGGTCCCAGCTCCCTTCGCTGCATCCTCCTGCTTTTGATCTTCCTGTTGTTTCTGTTGTTCATCTCTTTTTTTTTCCTCTCTTCTTTTCTCGGGCTGAGGGTCTTGTCTTTCATTCACGTCATCCTCCTTCTCATCCTTCCCCCTTTTTAACAATCCTGTCTTTTCCCCCCTACTTTTTGTTGTCCAGGTTTGCACCACCTTAAAACATGAAATTGTTATGCCCTAAGTCGGAATGTGGCTACCTAAATGGTGTGTGTGTGTGTGTGTGTGTGTGGAAGGGGGGGGGGGGGGGGGGGGGGGGCCGCATACACAAAATCTCACCATAGGTAACCTGGAGATATAGCCGCCCAACAACAAAAAATGATTGTTACTCTTTGATTAAAGTCTGCATTTGCTAATGGAATCTGCAACAGAAATATTCAACTCCTTGCTGTTCAGTTAGCCCTGCCTACAGAACACATTAAAATTTCATAGGAAAACGCGCAGTTTGGTCAAATCTTTTACATCACCTGAAATTTCATTTTGATTTAGTGTTTAGGTTTAGATAATTGCCATGTTTGTTTGTTTATTATTTTCTGTTCATATTTACTTTAAAGGGACCATTGCAGACACAGAAATAAAATCGATCCAAATATCAATCGGAATCTCTCTCATCCTACTCCGCTGTCTTTTCTGTCTCTCTCTCTCTCTTCCAGTAAAATCGTCCAATTCAATCATCTCTCTCATCCTACTCCCTGTCTTCTTCTCTTCTCTCTCTCTCTCTCTCTCCTTCTCTCTCTCTCTCTCTCTTTCTCTCTCTCTCTCTCCCTCCTCCTTTCTCTCTCTCTCTCTCTCTCACTCCTCTCTCTCTCTCTCCTACTCTTCTCATCTCTCTCTCTCTCTCCTCTTCTCTCTCTCTCTCTCTTCTCTCTCTCTCTCTCTCTCTCTCTCCTCTCTCTTCTAGGCTTTGCAACAAGGACGATGTTTAAGTTCGAGGAATGGCTATGTGTTTTTTGTCTTCTGCTTCTTTCATATTGATGGTGATATCGGATATCTGAAAACCCTCCCTTCTTTTCCCCCTTCTCCCCTGCATGCTTGTCAATGTGTGTACGTGCGCGTGCATGGATGGGCGTGTAGTGGTGTCTTTTCTTACACACTTATTTCTCTTCCTTTCTGTTTTCTTTCTTGAGTTTACCTTTCTCAGTTTTCTTCAAAATGTCAAACCCACTCACCTTGAGGGCTGCTTGTAAAATTGCATAATCTAAAAAAAGAGAGGATTTTACCATCATAGATTAAAACTATTAAAAAAGCACTTTCATTTCTTCCCCACTGGGTCCAGCTCCTCATTTTTCTTTTTCTCCTGCTCGTCCACCTTTTGTAGCCCTCAGCCCTGATGTGGCTTTTGAAGGTCAGCTGGTAATGTAAAACACTAATCAGGTATTGAGAAAACGTTATAATAATATAATAATAATAATAATAATAATATAATAATAATGTATGGAATTTATATAGCGCTGAATCTTGTAAAGCATTGCTACAAATCAAAGCGCTCAGATGATATTAATTTAAAAAAAAATTTATGCGGTTAAAAAAAAATTGTCATCTGTACCCACCGGCACACAATGGCCTACTCTTTCGAACAGCGGAACAGGATTTAACGTGTGCGCAAGATGTTCTGCATGCGTTCGCACACGGGGCTTCGGTTTATAGTCTCATCCGAAGGACTTATCAGTATTAAACGCTATAGTGTTACAAACAATAACAAACATATGCGCACATGTGGTTGTGTGCATATGTACGCACGTGTGCGCGCAGGCACAGACAACAGACAGACAGACAGAGAGAGAGAGACACAGACACACAGACACAGACACACAGACACACACACACACACGCACGCGCGCGCGCGCGCAGGCGCACACGAGATAGCCTGGATGGTTAGAACATTGAGCATTGTGCTTGTGATCTGCTGGCACCAGGTCCCAATCACATTCAAGGAGATATTTTCCTCTGGAGTTAATATCGGTGCCCACTCCACTGCACCTATAAACCGAGGTCCCGAGTGTGAACGCGCGCAGAACATCTTCCGCACACGGTAAAACCTGTTCTGCTTCTCGGAAGAGTAGGCCATTGTGTGCTGGAAGGAACGGAGGACATTTTCAAAAGTGCATACACGTGGGGACTGGATGTAGAGAAGCACATGAGTGCTTATTCGATTATCCATGAATTAAAAAAAGAATAAATAGACACACACACACACACACACGCACGCACGCACGCGCGCACACACACACACACACGCACATACACTCACACACACACACACACACACACACACAAACCACACACACCCCCTTCCCTCAGACTTGCAGCTAACGTGTCCATGTTACAACCATAAATAACCCATAGAGAACATCCCCCCCCCATCTCACACACACACACAGCTCCTTGCCAAGAATTTCATTGACAGAAAACATGAAAAACGAGGACGCCAAGCTCGTGACATGCCGCATTCACCCGCTCTGTCGCCAGCCCGTCCCTCGGGACTCCTCGGCTATTTCCGCCTATTTTCGCTGTCGGCCTCTTCCGCCAAGATCTCCACGAGACTTCAGCGCCACTCAGTGAGCGTGAAATCAACTGACGGCGACCTTTACCCCCAAATTACACCCTGGAGAAAACGGGTATGGTTTGTATCCACCGCTGGAGATGAGAGCCTAGATTAGGGAGAGGGGAAGGGGTGTTTAAAAAGAAGAGAAGGGGGTGGACGGAGGAAAACAGCAGAGACAATGACAGTGAATGGGAAGAGAGAGGAATTAGGAGTTAAGATATGTTATCATCATTATCATGATCACCTTGTTCCTCATCGTCATCTCTCAATTTCTTTGTAGGTGGAGGTGTGTGTTATCCTTAAAGTCTTTCTGGAAAAAAAGGCAGGAGAATGGACCAAGAAGGCAAAATATAGACATGAGGGAGGTGACAAGAAGAAAAGGAAAAGGCAGAAACAAAGAGGATTTTGTTTTGTTTTGAGAAACAAAGAGATCATTTTAAGGTCAGCTGGCATGCCCTTCCATGTGTGTGTGTGTGTGTGTGTGTGTGTGTGCGCGCGTGTGTGTGCGTGTGTGCGTGTGTGTGTGTGTGTGCGCGCGCGTGTGTGTATGTATGTGTGTGTGTGTGCTCTCATGCCTGCACATCACTGTTTGAATACATAAAATCAATACATGAGCATGTGCACGTATGTGCACATACATATATGTGTGTATCTGTACATTCATTCACACACAGCATACACGTTATGCTCTATTATGCGTTTATTTGCCCTCAGCTTTCTTGCATGTTAAAACCGCCTTTTCGTGGATTGGAAACAGATCGCCAAAACTCTTGTGCTCTTCTTCATGAACTGTAACATACCTCCTTTATATAAAATAGAAGTATAAAAGAAAAAGACTCCACACAATTCTAAACCTCCACCACCCCACTAAGAGACCTAGTGACTTGGTATGGTTTTGTTGTTATTGTTTTTATGGGTTTTCATTTTTTACTGTTTACTTCACATCACACCATCAATACTATATGACATCTTTACGTCACATCACGCAATTAATACTGTATGGCATCTTTTTTCATATTCAATCTTTTTTTCTAGTCCAAAGTTATCAGACAAATGAAAACATAACAAAATCCAGCCAAACGTGTTACCTACGTGGTAGTTGAATCGTGTTAACTTTCTTGTACGCGATGCACATTTTCAGGTTTCATTCCGCCCTTTTGTCAACTGCGCATCATTTTCAGAGCTCTACAAAGCTTACCTAGCTAGGTAAATTCGCCCTACAGTGACATGAACCAAAGAGACATTACAGGGAGAGCTGGCATCCAGCTTTAGATACACTCTGATCTTCAGCAAACAGACCCGGGGCAATTAGACATCCCAGCACGTGTTACCTGGCTGTGGTAAAGGGGAGGAACTCACGTCTGCTGTCAGGTGTCTTGTCTGTCTGCCTGCCTGACTCTCTGTTTGTCTGTCTGCTTGGCTGACTGTCTGGCTGCCTGTCTGCCTGGCTGCCTGGTTTGCCATCAAGTGGCAAGGAAGTCGACAAACAAAGGATTGACAAGACCTCCTGTAGGTACCAACAGTGAGACCAGGCTTACCCAGGCAGCAGGCCTGAGATTTGCACTTGAGATCAAGTTTGATCTTTGGCAAACTGCCACCTGCTATTACCAATGGCAAGGGAGGTGTGGGGCTTGCATTCAGCAGAGGCCAAAATCTTCTGCTTTGCAGGACTGTTATCAAACCAGCACACAATCACCTGCCGTGTAGAGAGGGGATGAGGGTAAGTGGTGTGTCTGCTTGTGGGAAAGTTGGGTGTTTATTCAAATAGCATCTGTTGTGACCTTATGTTATTATGTAAGCCATACTCTTTGATGAATGATAAAGAGCACATTCTTTTGAAAAAAACAACCCACACACCACAACAACCCCAAACAAAACAAAACAAAACCCCAACCCAACAACAAACTAACAAAAACTACAAAACAAACAAGCAAGCCCAAAAACAACAACCCCCCCCCCCCCCCAAATTTTGTGAGTTCAAAAGGAAATAAGTAAACCTTGAAACAAAGAAGCAAAATGGTAGATTTGCAGAATTGATCAGCACTGTAACTAGTAATTACTAGATTATTGTAACTCTTCTTTTGCTCCTTCTACATTTTTTATAATTTATTTTTTAGATGGACAGACACCTGTTACTTTCAAAACTGAAAATGTACATGGCCTTCCGCCTGAAATGTGTTCTGCCATAAAGTAAGGACAAAAATCAGTGACTTACAATACTCCAGAAAAGGTTCCAGCCGATTTGTTTTATCTTCACATTCCCCCCTACCCTCCATCCTTCTCCTCATTCTTCAGATGAAGTATATTTTCGCTCATATGACAGACAATGGTGGTTGCTGTCTAAGCGTTCTATGATGAAGAAAAAAAGCACATTTAACAGGATGTGTGGGGCTCTCGGCTTTTTAAAAAAAATCCTCCTTTCCATTATCCTCAAAGTAAAATAATAAATAGTGATTAAAAAAACTCATAAAAACATTAATCTAAACTCACACCAATTGCAAGAAAGTTAACACAGTTAAACAATTAACACAATTAAAAAAAAATCAAGTCCTTCCCATGAGACTGTAAGCCAAGGCTCCATGTGCAAACGCAAGCATATCCTCTTGCACACACGTTAAAACCTGTTCCCCTCTTCAGAAGAGTAGGCTATTGTGTGCTGGTGGGAATGATGACACAGTTTTATAAAACCACATGCACATGGGTTCTGGATACACAAAAAGCACATGAGTGCTTATTTTATTATCCTCGAAATGAAAGAATAAATGAATAAATAGATAAATATACAAGAAAATAAATAAATAAATACCACAAACAAGGGCCAATGAAAACCATGGAGGATGGCGGATGTCTTTGTCAGCACTAATATAAGTTGGATGGTGAGGAGAGGGAGATTTTTTTTCATCCCCCCTGATCCTTCAGACGTGCCCATCCGCTTCTCCAAACAGATCAGCGCTGTTTGAGCAGCTTTGCCGCCAGAGCCCATCAGCCCCTGGTGGCCCCAGACCCTTCCAGCAGCCTTCTGATCCCGTGGAAAGCCGGTCAGTCCCTGAGCTCCTCTGGGGATTCCGGGCATGGAAGAGTTGGTAGAGCTTTTGCCCTTGCCCTTAGGAGATTTTTTAATCGTGAGGGTTTTCTTTTCTTTAGGTGGGGTCTTAAAATTTTTTTTTTTTAAGGGAGATGGAGAATTGGTTCCTTTTTTGCAAAGGGGGATGGGAAGTGAAGAAATTGGAAAAAAGGGTTTGAAGATTGTCTGTCTTTTGACAATTAGAAAGGGTGGATTTCTGAATCAGTATTCTTCATGAATCTGGTTGCAAGTAATGAGCCTTTATTCGTGTCAGGAGAAATATCAACATATAGCACCATAACAATTTTTACCTTGGAAAATTGGGAAATATAAAAGCTTTGTAGAATGTTGACAATAATATACTCCAATCAATCAAACACACATACACACATGCCCCCACACATACTCCTCCAGAAATGTTTTCTCCCTCCCAACTCCCAGGCTGTTTTGTTGGTAGTTACTGCACAGGAAATATGCCTCACATGACAAAGACACAACAGAAAACATACAACATGACTTATCCAAACTAGTGACTAGCCACATTTATTTTATTTATTTATTTATACCACTTTCAGTTACTAGATTTCTCTGCGTGAAATTCCGGCTGCTCTCCCCAGGGAGAGCACGTCGACACAAGAGCAGCGCCACCCATTTTTTGTTGTCTGCAACTGTATTTGTTTCCCTATCAGAGTGGCTTTTTTTCTAAGAATTTTGCCAGGGACAGCTCTTTTGTTGCTGTGGGTTCTTTTACGTGCGCTGAATAATTTTGTGTAACAACTGGGACCGCGGTTTATCATCTCATCCGAAAGACTAGCACCCAGACCACCACTCATGGTAGAAAAGTTTCGGGCCCAAACGGGATTCGAACCACCGCACACTTCCGATCCGGACTTTTCGCTTTCTAGACAGACGCGTTATCTCTAGACCACCGAATCACTCTTCATGTCCACAGCCGGTCCCTGGGGAGTCCTCAGCTATTTCCACCTCTTTCCATTGTCCTCCTGTTCCACCAAGATATCCACGAGACTTCAGCGCCACTCAGCAAGCGTGAAATCAACTGATGGTGACCTGTGCCTCAAAATTACACCCCAGAGAAAACGGGTATGGTCTGCTTGGCTAGGATAAGGAGCAGTTGGAGGAGGAGTGGGGGGTGGGGGGGGGGGGGGTAAGGTGATAAAGAAGGTGAGAATGGAGGGCTAGGTTAACTGTCAAGGATTAAGGAAACAGCCACAGGGAATGGAAGGTTTGAAGTTGGAGTGAGAATAGTATGTTCATGTTGCATGAAAAGTCAAAGAGGAGCAAAAATAGCATGCTGCTTGACACCAATAACTGTAGCAGGTTTTCATGTGACATAGTGTGTTAATTAAAATGTAAATAATAAACGTCATACTTGTTTGATATGCCAGCAGATACTCAGAGTGTTTATATGCCTTAGAATACCCTTAGGTTCTTGTTTCATTACTGGAAAGTTGGCATCACTGCACTGTGAGATTTTGGTATGTCACCCTTTTCGCCCACCATCAAAGTAGCCCCATTCTGACTTTGGGGACTCATTTACAGGACATGGAACTGCAAACCTATCAGACCTTTTCCATAGCTTTTGTCAAGTTCCCTCCGCTCTGCTGCAGATACCTTGTGCTTACGAATACCGAGATTCAATCAATCCACCCTTGGCCGCTTGGCCGTTGCTCTTTCTCAGTTTCTGGTCCGATGATCTGGAATGACCCCCCTCTCTCCCTTCGCCAAAAGACTACTTAGGACACTTTAAAATCTGGCCTCAAGACATAATTATTTGTTTCAAACCTAAGACTTTCCTCTCCTGTTTCATCTCATATCTGCCCTTGTCTTCAACAGCCCAAATCTCCTTCACGCTACTAACGTGTACAACCTTTGTGCGTGTGTGCCCGTGTGTGTGTGTGTGTGTGTGTGTGTGCGCGCGCGCGCGCGCGTGCACGCGCACGCACGTGCGCGTGCACGTGTGTATGTACATTTGAACTTGTTAATATTGTTAGTTGTTGGTTGTATGTGTAGGAATGTGTTGAATGTAAGCACTTCGATTTGTTTTTACAAGATATAACGCTATATACATTCCATTTATTAATTATTATTATTATTATTATTATTATTATTATTATAGCCTGTAAGAGAATCACACACTAAAATGTTTAATTGCGTGAACCTAGGCGGGCATGATGCAGATGTACATTTCATTCCCTTCCTTCCATCAACCACACACTGTTCTCACATCTACTGACCCAGGACAACAACCCCCATGGCACGGAACAGGCAGACAGGACAGACAGCTCATGGTTACCACTTTAGATCAACTCCTATCTCCATCAACCAGGCCTGGGACAATTAGACACCACGGTGCTGTGCTACTTGCCTGTGATAAAAGGAGCTCATGTCTGTTGTCAGGTGTCAGTCTGTCTGGCCCTCTGTAAACTAGTGAGGACATCAGCAAACACCCCCATTGACTAGATCCCCTGTAGTGGGGGGGAGGGGGGGAGGGGTGCTGGGGGTGGGGGGGGGGGGCGGGGCCACAACAGGCAGCAAGAGTGGGATTTGAACTTAGAATCAAGTCTGACCTTTAGCAAACTGACACCGGTATTTACGATTCCTAGCAAGATGGTTGCTTCGAATTGGGAAACACATTCAGCAAGGATCTATCTATCTATCTATCTATCTATCTATCTATCTATCTATCTATCTATCTATCTATCTATCTATCTATCTATCTATCTATCTATCTATCTATCTATCTATCTATCTTCAGTCTGTCTTCCTGTCCATCTGTCTGTCTGCTATCTATCTATCTATCATCTATCTATCCATCCATCCATCCATCCATCCATCCATCCATCCATCATCCATCACATCCATCCATCCATCTATCCATCATCCATCTATCTCATCATCCATCCATCCATCTATCTATCTATCTATCTATCTATCTATCTATCTATCTATCTATCTATCTTCTATCTTCTATCTTTATCTATCTTTCTTTCTTTCTTTCTTTCTTTCTTTCTTTCTTTTGCTGCTTGTTCTTTTAACTTTGGGGTGGGAAACTGTGCAGAAAGACTGGCATTTAGCTGATCTTATCTGTCTTAAATGAATGATGGTTTTAGAACAATATGTCATAAACTGTCTTCTTTGGCAGATTGATAAAAGTTAGTACTGGGGAAAAATGTTAGAGATGGTTTGTTTCGTTTTGATGCGGTCAATATGACTTTTGATTGCAATGAGCCGAAAACTGCAAGCCCCTGTGCGACCTCACTGATTGGCAGAGCTGTAACTGCAGTATAAATAACATATAAAATGATCTGAAAGAGCTCTACAGGTCAGTAAGCCAACTGGAGACAAACAGAATAAGACAGGATTTTTGAATAAATTTAAGTCAGGGCAGATTTCTCTGCCTGAAATTCGGCCTGCTCTCCCAGGGAGAGCGCATCCCCACAAGAGCAGCACTGCTCCTTTTTTCTCTTTTCCTGTGTGCGTCTGTATTTGTTTCCCTATAAGAGTGGCATTTTTCTACAGCAATTTTGCCAGGGACAACTTTTTTTGTTGCTGTGGATTCTTTTACGCGCGCTAAATAATTATGCGTAACACAGGGGACCTCAGTTTATCGTTTCATCTGAAAGGCTAGCACCCAGACCACTGCTCATGTTCTAATGGATGGGGGGAAAAGTTTTGGGCTCAAACGGGGGATTGAACCACTGCACACTTCCCCCCCCCCCCCCCCCCCCCCCCCCCCGGACTTTGGCTTTCTAGGCAGGTGCGTTACCTCTAGACCACCAATCCGCCAAGTTATTAGATGTGGAGAAGTTTACAGGCAATGCTTTTTCTACAGATGAATAAATTTGTTTTTCTTGTAATGGATTTATATTCCTTCCTTCTTTTCATTTGTCCGTTTCCTCTTTTTCTTTTTTGTTTGTTTGTTGAGATTGTGGGTATGTGATGATATATTTTAAACACGAAAATGTATTTGGCTTCTTACCAGGGGTATATAAAAGCAAAAAAAACCCCTCCCCTGCACATGCACACTGTCTTCCTTTTTTTGAATTGCAAGGAAGTAGACCTAATGCTGTGAAATCATCACATATCTCTGGCACTGACGAAATATACAAGGCTCCTATTTCTCACAGAGTAAAATCAGAACATTGCTTTCACTCTGTTAAAATCTTTTACCTATAAATATAGCTGTCAGCATTTATTAAGAAAATAAAATTTGAACTGAATGAGCAGATGGCATCACAGGACTAACAAGCAGGGCTTTGCTAAGCACAGCCTCTCTTTCTTTCCCCTACATAAACCACATGTACTCCTGCCTCCCGGACCGGATTCCTAGGATCAGATGCTATGGCCTGAAACGTTTTCGGTCTTGTAGGGACAAAAATCAATGATTTCACGACCAGATATATTCCCTGTTTAGATTACCCTAAATCATCCTTCTCTCTAGCTCTCTCTGTCTTTCTCTGTCTCTGTCTCTCTCTCTCTCAGATCATGTATGATTCAGTGTGCAGAGCTCCTCACTGCCATATGGCTAGTAAAGCCAACCAGGGGATGGACAATGGCTGATTTCTCCACTGGCACTTAGCTGAGTGAGAGAAAGGGAGGTTTATCGCCCCCTGATCCTTCAGACGTGCCCGTCCGCTTCTCCAAACAGATCAGCGCTGTTTGAGCAGCTTTGCCGCCAGAGCCCATCAGCCCCTGGTGGCCCCAGACCCTTCCAGCAGCCTTCTGATCCCCTGGAAAGCCGGTCAGTCCCTGAGCTCCTCTGGGGATTCCGGGCATGGGAGAGTTGGTAGAGCTTTTGCCCTTGCCCTTAGGAGTTTTCTCCTTTGTGATTATTTTATTGTCTCCAGAAAGCCTTTTCTTTGGGTTTTTTAGGGTAGAAGTAAGTAGGGAGAGAAAAATGGGAGGAGGGTAAGAAGGGCTGCCATTTCATTTTGTAATGGAAAAAAGCAACTTTCTGAATTGATGCTCTTCACTACCTTGGCTACTACTAGTATGACAAGTCATGAGAGATATCAAGACATAACCAAAATAATTGTTAAACCTTGAAATATTTAGTAAAATGAAAACTTTGCAGGACTTGCATATATTTACACTTCAATCACAGGAGGATGTGTGTGTGTGTGCATGCACACACACATAAATGCATGTATGCATGAGCACACACACACACACACACACACACACACACACACACACACACAACACACACACACACACACACACACACACACACGTGCGCGCATGCATGCACGTCTGAGCAAGCACACACACACATACACACACATGCACACAAACATAGATGGCACCATGCGCACCCACACCCACACCCATTTGTAAACAAGAAGACCCACACACACACATACCACTCTCCAACCCTCCCCCCCCCCCCCCCCCCCCCTCACCTTCAAGCTCTCAGCCACACCTGCCTGTTGTGATGGTAGCTGTGGCTCAGGAACTCTTGCTCACAACTCCCCAGTGACAAAGACACAACAGAAAACATGAAACATGGCTGCGCCAAGCTCCCGACTGCCACAGCTACCGGCTCTGTCAGCAGCCGGTCCCTCAGGACTCCCGGGCTATTTCCGCCTACTTCCCTCCTCCTCCTCTTCCCCTAAGATATCAAGACTTCAGCCCCACTCAGCAAAGCGTGAAATCAACTGACGGCGACCTCCACCCAAAAGTACACCCTAGAGAAAAGGGGTGTGGCTTCCACTGGTTAATTTAAGATGAGGGGGTGGGCGGGAGAGAATGAATCTTTGAATGAATGAATCTTTATTTTGCCAAGGGTAAAAGAATAAGCATTCACAAACTTTTGTTCATCCTGGGAGGGAGAGAGAGAGAGAGGATGAGGATAGAGGATGCTAGCCTGTAAAGTGTCAAGAGGAAGAAAACAGCTGCAGGGTTTTCAGGCATCAGCACAGGTGAGAAAATGGTATTCCAGATGTGCAAGTTTGAAAAAGTCAAAGTTGTGTAAAAACATGATTTTTTTTTTACATCAATAAATTCACAAAATGTTTATAGGACAGAGTGTGTTTCTTAAGATGGGTATCTATTAATTTTTATATGTGAATGGGTACTCAGACTGTTGAATTGCTGCAGAACTCCTTGTTTTGTCATTCTTAAGGTTGGCAGCCTAAAACAATGCTGGAAAGAACGGCAACAACAAAGCATCACTTTATTGCTGCATAGCCCCCTAGAACCTTGTTTTGTTACTGTCCTAAAGGTTGGCAACCTAAAACAGTGTTGGCCAGAACAAGGCATCACTGTTCTTGATACTTATCATTCGTCAGCTTCTAAGCTGAAAATCTGAAAGGCAGGATCCTTATCTTCCACTTGCCCTGCCCCCCCCCTCCCCCCCCCCCCCCCCCCCGCACCCTCCCCATCTCTTTTTTTAAAAATTGAATGTCTTTTGGTGTCAACACATGGTCTGTCAATAAATACACAATAAACTCTTTCCCGTCATCTGTATTTATAACTTACCTTATGCTTACACTTGCAAGAACAAGTGTGTGTGTGTGTGTGTGTGCACGTGCGGTCGTATGTGTTGTGTGTGTAGGTGTGTGTGCATGTGTATGTATGTGCATTTGTGTGCATGCATACATATGTACACATGTGACATATTTATCTTTTTTGTCAAACTCTCAAACAGCAACTATTGTTACCTGTAATATCAACAAAAATGCGTGTCACTGCCCTTAAGCACTTGACAAATCAGGCCCAGCATATCCGACTTGGCATGAGAGAGAATTGTTATCTTTCAGGTCTTAATAGGAAGAAAAAAACCAACCCAGGAGAATGGACCGAGACTGCAGAAAATAGACAAGAAAGAGGTGACAGGAAGAAAAGGAACAGGCCAGAAACAAAGAGAAGGAAAGAAAAGTTCCGAGGACAGATTTTCCAGAAGGCCAAAGTCAAACTGTTACTTTCAGGTGGGGATGCTGGCTGTTGATACTGACAGGACCCCGGCCTCCCCAAGGAGGGTATGTGGCATAGGCTTTTGTATGCCCACACGTGTGCACATCTGTCTTCCCATACAGTGTGTGGATCGGTGGTCTAGATGTAACGCGCCTGTCTAGAAAGCGAAAAGTCCGGGTCGGAAGTGTGCAGTGGTTCGAATCCCGTTTGGGCCCGAAACTTTTCCCCCATCCATTAGACCATGAGTGGTGGTTTGGGTGCTAGTCTTTCGGGTGAGACGATAAACCGAGGTCCCGTGTGTTACGCATAATTATTCAGCGCACGTAAAAGAACCCACGGCAACAAAAGAGTTGTCCCTGGCAAAATTCTTAGAAAATAGCCACTTTGATACGGAAACAAATACAGTTGCAGACCAAAAAAAAAGAAAAACAAAAGGTGGCACTGCTCTTGTGGCGACGCGCTCTCCCCGGGGAGAGCAGCCGGAATTTCACGCTGATAAATCTCGTGACTTAAAGTGGTATAAAAAATAAAAATAAGTATACATTATGTCTCCCCAAGCTTGCTTGACAAAGAAAAGTCCCTATGATTCCCGGGGACACGAGTCAGCAAAACCCTGGGTCCTTTCTTACAGGGCCAGTAACAAAACTCACTCTCTTAGTTGTCCACTGTATGAATTTACATGCACAGGATACACCGTTCATGTTTCACTCCATCCTGTAGGCTAGGCATTTTTGCTTTCAGTGTCAGCTAGGCTCTGTACAAGGCTTTACTGGTTACTGACACCCCATGGCACAAAGCAGACATAACTGTTGGGGTCATGCTCACCACTTTAGATAACAATCTGATCTTCAGCCAACAGGTCTGACCCAAGTAGACACCCCCCTACACACATGTGCTATCTAGCTGTGATAATAAGGACCTCATGCCTGCTGGCAGCTGTCTGTCTGTCTGTCTGGCCTGAAGTCAAGTGGCAGGTCACTTATTGGAAAAGACTCCCCCCCCCTACACACACACACACACACACACACACCTGCATGAGGTACCAGGCAGCAGGAGGAGTTTTGAACTTGAGATCATGTGTGATCTTTAGCCAACTGTCACCTGCTATTACTTTTTCTGGGTCCTCCAAAGCTCAGACAGCAATTATTGTTGTCTGTCATAGGAGCCCAAATGCGCTGGGCTGCAGTTAAACGCCTGACAAGTCAGGCCCAGCACATCGGACTTTGGCCTGGAAGAGAATTGTCATAAAATCAGTTAAATCTTTCTAGAAAAAAAAAATCAGGAGAAGGCAAACAAATAGACAAGAAGGAGGTGATTGGAAGAAACGGAATAAGGCAGACACAATGGGAGGGATAGTAGAGGGGGATTTCACAGCACAGATTTTCCAGAAGGTATTTACACTGACAGGCCCCTGACATCCCCATGGAGGAAGTCTTTGGGATGACTTCTGGTAAATCCCAAGAGAGTACAGGACCTTGAAACTAAAAAAAAGAGCTTTGCTTCTTAACAAGACTATAATCCTCTACAAGAAAACCCAGTGCACAATCACTTGTGGCGAACGGAGGCTGAAGGGATCTTCTCTCTTCTTTGGTTTCTCTGGTTAATAAAGAGAGAAAATATTTTATGAACAATCTGTCAAGTAGTCTGGGCCAACCATAGATTTCAAATGACTTGAGCAAACACTCAGAAAGGATGACTCATGTGATTAGCATGGATTTACTACCAGCAAAAACAAACAAACAAACAAAAAAGTCAAACGAAACCACAACAACAAAAACAAATAAGAAATCAAAACAAAAGCAAAAGAAAACTTTGGAACAGAAACAGCCCTGGTGGCCAGCAAAACCAAGTGACCACAAGGAAGGTCAAATCAAGCACGGAGATCTGGAGAAGCAGTCAGTTCTCCTACAGCTCAACTAGAATTTTTTCCCTGTGAAGGATATGTCTTCCTTCCTCCTTCCTTTTCATTCTTTGTTGCTTTCCATCTTTATTTTATTCCATTACAATTTTTTTCTTTGACAGAACGTGGCTATGGGATGTTATCTTCTTAACTGCCTTCTACCCTGGCAACGCCACCCCTCCCCCCCCCCCCCCCTTCCCCCTTCCTACCCCCTTCAGATCACGTTTTGTATGGTGTGCAGGGCTGGCTGTTCACCGCCATTTTGCCAATGAGGGCCGACAACCAGAGGATGGGGGATGGCTGATTAGTCTGCTGACACTGAGATGGCGAGGAGAGGAAGGGTTTTTTATTTTATATTTTATCGCCCTTGATCCTTCAGACGTGCCCGTCCGCTTCTCCAAACAGATCAGCGCTGTTTGAGCAGCTTTGCCGCCAGAGCCCATCAGCCCCTGGTGGCCCCAGACCCTTCCAGCAGCCTTCTGATCCCGTGGAAAGCCGGTCAGTCCCTGAGCTCCTCTGGGGATTCCGGGCATGGAAGAGTTGGTAGAGCTTTTGCCCTTGCCCTTCAGAAGTTCTCTCGTTGTTAGGGAGGGTTCTTTTCCTAGGGGTGGGGGAAAAAAGAGAGAAGAGGAGGAAGAGTGGGAGGAGGAGAAGGCTGCCTTTCGTTTTTTATGATGAAAAAGGGTGGATTTTGGAATCGATGTTCTTGGCCAGCATGGATGCAAGCAGAGAATTTCCATGCAAATCATTAGCAAGATCAGAATGTAGTGACAGTACATCTGTCACCCTAGAATATTCAGAGCTATTGAACATTCCGCATGGCTGGCGCCATTTTTCTCTCATTCCCATACCAGGTTTGCTTTTTCTTAAATTTTAGATTCACATATATTACCTTTCTTGTCTGTCATGACCAAGCACAGTTTTCTGACTTGACGTTTTTCATTAGACATGTACATGTCTTCGTTTTTACGATCTAACACCGGCCATTATCTTTAGGAAATAAAGGCATTTAAGACTTTATGAGATTGTAAGGCTTTTGCCATTGTATTTTGCAGCTCAAACAAATCCTTTCCAGTCAGAAGAAGTTTTGTTTTTTTCTTCTGATGTCCTTTTCCTCTTGAAGTGGAATGGATCATTTTCCCAACTGATGTATCCAGTAGGTAGCCTATGAACAGGACCTCAGTCCTCCAAAATGAAATGTTAGTTATTGCAGAGGAACTGGGTCCCTACACTGCTCATGTGTGGTGGTGTGTGTGTGTGTGGCGCGCGCATGCGTGTGTGTTGTGGGGCTGCACTGGCACCCCCTCCCTTTTCCCACTCTGTGCCTCCTCAAGGGGTTTCTCAGTAGATAGCAAGTTTTGGCCTTGCTGTTCAGCATTTTTTTACTGAAGGTTTTTCTTTTGGTTATCTTTTCTTTCTGCAGCAGGACAGGGCGGTTTTCAGAAAGAAATGTTCTTCAGCGCTGCGCTTCTTGGTTATCATAGGTGTCGAAATACAACTTGTCCCCGAAGTCGGAATGCGGCTACCCTAATGGTGGGAAAAACGGTTGCATAGGAAAAATGTCACCATTGTTGAACACTGGAGCTCTAGTTGTGGAATGGTGAAATAGAAACCCCACCCAACAACTCAGAATGCATTATTGCAACTCCACTACTCCCCTCCCCCATGTATTGTGTGTGTGTGTGTGTGTGTGTGTGTGAAGTCAAGTCAAATTCTTACTTCCAGATGGTACATGTGTGTGTGTGTGTGTGTGTGTGTGTAAAGTCAAATTCTTACTTCCAGATGGTACATGTGTGTGTGTGTGTGTGTGTGTGTGTGTGTGTGTGTATGTGCGTGCGTGTCCATGTATTTGTGACTGAAAAAACGTTTCTAAGGAGAACACGTAAGCAAAGCAAAGGGGAGGAGGGAAGGGGAACGACAAACAGGTCGCCATCTTATTTTGACATTCATGTACAGTTTGCCAACTCTCCTTAAAGAGCGAGCTGTGCATATGTGAAGTGTTGCAACTCCCTGAGAGAGAGGGAGAGAGAGAGAGGAGGGGGGGGGTGGGGGGTGGGTGGGAAACAGAGACAGAGAGCTGTGCAAGTGTGAAGAAGCCAGGCAGAGGTGATTTGGGCACAGAGCATGTCGTTACAGCCAGGGTAAAGTGCTGCCATTTTTACCCCTTATTTACACAAACAGAAATGAGCAGCAATAAGGGCTGAGAGTTGGTTTTTTTTCTTTGTGTGGGAATACTTTTGTGAACGCAGATGGTTGCGATTTTTTTTCTTTTTCTTTTTTGGGTTGTGATTTCTAAGGTGTCTGAAAACATCAGTTTTCTTGAAAAATCTAACTTGATTATTACCTCACCTTAGCATACACACACACACACACACACACACTTCTCTTTTATCACCCCCCCCCCCCCCCCCCCCCCACCCCCACCCTTCTCTCATTCAACATCTTTTTCCAAATTCTCTGCCTGCATGCTGCAATGATAGCTACGGCATGACGAAAATTAATATCCCCCACAGATCCCTGATGACAACAAACACAACTAAAAACGTGAAACATGGCTCCGCCAAAGCCAGTGGCTGACTGGCTCCATCAATCGGCTCTGTCTGCACCCTGCCCTTCGGGACTCTTGGCTATTTCCGCCTATTTCTACTGCGGATGGCTGTTCCTCCGAACTATCAAGGAGACTTCAGCTCCATTCAGCAAGTGTGAAATCAACTGACAGCGACCTTTACCCCAGATTACACCCTGGAGAAAACGGGTATGGTCTGTTTGGCTAGGATGAGGGGAAGGGATGAGGTGATAAAGTAGTGGATGAGGCTGGAAGACCATGGAAGAGTCAGGGAGAAGAAAAAGAGGCATGAGAAGAGATGAGATGAGAAGAAAGAGATGGGAAGAGATGAATGATATGAGCCATGGAAGATCCCAGTTGAGAATATGATACTTCAGCAGGTCAAAAATGAATAGAAATGCGAAATATGGCTTGATATTAACAACACGGTGGAAGTATATATAACATTTTGTTTATATATATTTTACTTTCCAGTCATAATTATATAGCTGAAATATCTTATTCTCTTTTCATCCCTTTGCCTTGTGGCTCTTTCCTTTTCCTGTGCACTTGTTCCTTCTGCCATCCTCAGCCTTTCTTTCTCTTTTCCTCTGTCTTTTCATTCACCTCAGCCAATTCAAACCATGCTCATTTTCTCCAGGGTGTAATCTCAGGGTAATAGTTGCTGTTAGTTCATTTTAAAGTTTGGGCTACACACCACTTTTAATTTTTGTCACTTTTCCTTTTGTTTTCCTATAGCACTCTCGCATTTTTACCGCAGGTACTAAGTCACCCACAGGAAAAATAACACTTCCTGTAAAAGGCTAGCCTCTGACTCAAAACTGACGTGATTTTGCACATATTCAGTAGGTTTGATTAAAAAAAAAAATTCATCAGACACTATACTTTTTCAGTCCTATGTCGTCTATTAGCTTCCCAACCATAATATGCATGTGAGGGGTAAAACTGTAGGAACACAAGCTATCCTTATTTGATGATCATTTCCAACTTTCTCATGACTACCTGCTATTGCTCAATGTCCTCAATTCCCAAAACAAGTACACAGTTGCCTTGTTTTATACCTACCCCCCCCCCCCCCCCCCCCCCCCCCCTCCCCTGAAAATCAGCATACCCAAAAATCTGACTAACACTCTATAGCAACAGTTTGACTAACGCTGTATAGAAAATACCACATGACCCGGGAACTTAAGGTGGAGTGCAGGCTTGCGGAGCCTGGATGAAGTTTCATCATGGATAAGATCTTGGTGGAACAGGGACACCAAGATCTTATCCATGATGAAACTTCATCCAGGCTCTGCAAGGCTCCACTTCACCTTAAGTTTCCGGGTCATGTGGTATTAACTGACTCCCCTTGAACGTTCCCCGGGGACAGTGGAGATGATGATATGCAGAGAGAGGGGAGGAGAGTCCAGGGTTGGGCTGCCTGCCCCCAGGGCTGCTGAATGGAGTCTGGCTGGCCCTGAGTGTGGTGGAGCCATGCTGCTGATTGTTTTCTGTCGTGTTTTTGTCCTCAGGAATCTAGGAGGAGTTTCCCCATGTCCCACAACCATCATCCCAATACACACTGGGATTGGGATGGGGGAGGGGGGGGGGGGGGTGAAAGAAAGGGAAGAGAGTGGTGTGTGTGTGTGTGTTTTGTGTGTGTTTTGTATTGTTGTTGTCTTGTGTGTGCGTGTGTGTTGTGTTGTGTGTGAGTGTTGGGTTGTGTTGTGTGTGTTTTGTCTATGTGTGTGTGTGTGTGTGTTGTGTGTGTGTGGGGAGAGCCTGTGTGATAACTATCTGATGTACATTTTCAAGGTGACTGATGTTTCAGAGACCTCAGCCACAACAAAACCTCAGAGTTGACCAAAATGTAACCACTAAAAAAGAAAACTTAGCAATTGCAGTCGCTATTTTGTTGTTGAAGTAAAGGTAGACTTACCACTGTTTTATCATGTGATAACCCAACAGCCTGTACCAAAAGCTCCAGTGGCAGACTGCCCTATTTGCTGTCAACATACACTATTTATTACCAAAGGTGTGCATGAGTGTCCAAATAAGAAGGTAACTTGTTTGGTTGCCCTCTTTATTTCCCAGACCGTTTGGATTTGCCAACGATTTTTTTGGGGGGTGGGAGGGGGTGCTATTAAACAGACTGTTAAAGTAAACTAGTCTGAATAAATATAGATGAAAGACAGCTTGCTTGAATGTGCTTACAGATTATTATTATGTTATGAATGACAGGAGGAAAGAGTACTTATGTGTTTTACTTGCAGACATAATTATTCCTTTATCACACACACACACACACACACACACATACACACACACACACACACACACACACACACACACACACACACACAACACACACACACACACACACACACACACACACACACATACACACACACACACACACACACACACATACACACACACACACACACACACACACACACACACACACACACGCACGCACACACAACACACACACACACACACACACACACACGTGCATGAGTGCATGGGCATACGCGTTCACGTGCTTCGGCAGAGAGAGAGAGAGAGAGAGAAGAGAGAGAGAGAGAGAGAGAGAGAGAGAGAGAGAGAGAGAGAGAGAGAGATAGAGAGAGAGAGTTTCCCTTCCCATTCACTGTCATTCTTTCCCCTCCTTTACCTTTACATAACAACCTGCACTCTCCTTTAAAAGAGAGAAACAAAATCCTCTGAAGTCGTAGTATGGCTACCTATTACTATGGCGAGGTACTTCAAAACAGTCATACACGCAAACTCCTCAGAGTGATTCGTAAAGTGTGAAGAATCATTCAGAGTGTTAATTAAGCTGGGGACCGCACAACAACAACAACAACAACAACAACAACAACAACAACACAACAACAACAACAACAACAACATACCCTAGTGTCTTTCACCACAACTCCAGTACCCCCAATCCAACTCTCACCTCAGACAGTACCTGTGTTTTTCCAGGGTGCTATCTTGGAGCACAGGAGGCACCGTGGTCAAGTGGTTTAGGCGGTCAACTCGTGATCCAGAGGTCGCGGGTTCGATCCCCGCTCGGCTCGGTGTCGTGTCCTTGGGAAAGACACTTTACTCCTATTTTCCTCACTCCACCCAGGTGTACAAGTGGGTACCAGCTCTGCTGGGGAAGTATCTGGCGACAGACTAGCGTCCTGTCACAGGGGTGGTGAAAAACCATCAGTTCGCTTAACGCTACAGAAACCGGGATAAGCTCCGGCTCTATGGGCCTTCTGGCTCGAAAGAACATACTTTTTTTTTGTATCTTGGAGCACAGGTCCCTGTCCGTGGATTTCAGGCTGGCTGAGTGGCGCTGAAGTTTTGTCGATACCTTGGCGGAACAGGAGGACAGGAGGACAGGAGGACAGGGGAAACCTGCACAACTCCCCGAGGAGTCCTGAGGGACAAGGCTGCCTGCCGACAGAGTGCGTGACTGCATGCGGCATGTCACCAGCTTGCCGTTGCCCTTATTTCATGGGTTGGGTTTTTTTTGTTTTTTTTTAATGTTGTCAGTGGCCTTGTTGGCAAGGATTTGGAGTGGGGGTGGGGGGGGGGGGGGGTAGCCCATACCCTGCAACATAATTATGTTATGTAAGGCTTGGAAGAGAGAGGGTGGGTAATGTATATTTGTCATACATTTCTGGGTTGTAAGACATTATCTATCTATCTATCTATCTATCTATCTATCTATCTATCTATCTATCTATCTATCTATCTATCCAATATATATATATATATATATATATATATATATATATATATATATATATATATATATATATATATATATATAAAATATTTAATATATATAATATAGATAGATAGATAGATAGATGATAGAAGGAGAAAGAAAGGAAGACCAAAAGCAACGTGGAGGAGGACTGTAGAAAGTGAGATGAAGGCCATGCAGCACTCTTGCGGATCAGTGACTAGGTTGGCCCAGGATAGGCAGAAGTGGAAGCGCTTTGTTGCTGCCCTACACACCACTGGGTGTAATGGTTAATGATGATGATGATGATGATCTATATATAATATGAGGTCGCATCTGCGATCTGGGTTTGAGCCACCTCTGAGACGCTGTTTGAGGGAATATTTTCCCCCTGCAGTTAACATCAGTACCGACTCCACTGTCCTGAAAGTCCTTCAGATATACCGTGTGCAAACAGATGCAGAACATCTTGCGCACATCTTAAATCTTGTTCCACCTTTTGGAAGAGTAGACTTTTGTGCGCCGATAGGAATGGATTTCAAAATTTAAAAACGCATGCACATAAGTGTCGTGTTTAGACATCAACCCCGAGGTCAGAATGCGGCTACCTTAATAGTGGGTAAATGGCCCCGCACGTAAAATGACATCACTGATGAACTTTGGAGCTCTGGCCTAGGAACACAAAAAAATGTGTACACTAACAGCGAATGAGCTGCCCCTTGAGTGGAAAGCTCCCAACTGTCCTTTATGTTTAATCAATCCATCAATTTTCTTCTAACTGCTTCTGCAAGCCTCACAGGCCCACTGGCGTCTGCTTTCTGGCGTGGGCGTTGTCACTTCAGTCTTCCACGTGTTTAATTTGGTCCTAGACTGTCACACTCAGAAATCTCCTCATTCTCCTTCCCACATTTTGCCTCATTCACCACTTGTATTTTGTGTCTCAAAGTTCGTTACATATGCATGCTCAGTTTATTTTTGGTGTTTATGAAATAATGTAATGTGTGATATTTAACGACAGTTTGCTAAAGCATATTCCTTCGGGTGAGAATATAGGAAGGTATCATAATTATGCAACATAGATTCAGCACATCTAAAAGAGCCATAGAAACAAAGAGAGTTGTCTATGTCAAAGTTGATCCATTCTTTGATGTTTTCTGTCCACTTCTCTGTTTGTCTGGCCTTGCATCTCCTTCCCTTCTAAGAGTCACCTACAATATAATCTTGCCAAACCAGCTGTGATGTATGACGTGATCAAACCACACCAGGTTTCCTCTCTTTACAACAGTCAGGAGAGGTTCCTGTGATCCAAACCCCTTGCCCCACTGACTTCTTGGTTCTGTCCTTTTGCAAGAGGGAGAAATGCCTTCAAGAGAAGTGTGTGCTCTTGACTTAACAGGATGACTGGGACCATTCTATTTAGTTTTACGAATGCAAATTTACTTTTCTGGTCCGTTTATACCAGGATAAGTAAAGACTTACAAAATGAAAGAGGGTACAGTTCTCTCACTATGGTAGTATTGGATTGGATCTTTCATGTGTCATCCTTGGTACATAGCTCTTTTTCTAGTCTGAAAGATGGCAACATAAAGAAAAACTGTCAGCAAAAAGAACAATGTAGCACTGGTCTTGATGCTCATTACAGGATAGCCGAGTGGTTAGAATATTGTCGTCGTGATTTAATGGCCCAGAATCGAGCACAGGTTCGAGCCACCACCTGTTCAAGGGGAGTTAACATCAGTACTGACTCTACTCCCCCAAACGTCTTCAGATGAGTCTAATAACTATAAGCCGAGGCACCGCGTGTGAACACACGCAGAACATTTTGCACACACGTTAAAACCTGTTCTACTTTTCGGAGGAGTAGGCCATTCATGCCGGTAAGAACAGATGACAAAAAATTATTTCAAAAACGCATGCACACTGGTGTCTTGTTTAGAAATCATCCCCGAAGTCAGAATGCGGCTACCATAATGGCGGGTAAAAACGGTCGCATACGCAAAAAAAAAACGTGGGGGCTCTCGCCAATGAACAAAAACAAAAATTGTCAATATTCCTATGGGCATGAGGCAGGCTCATCTTTCACTCTATCTTCCAGTAACCACACACTGCTTTCAAAATTGACCTAGGATCAGGGCAGGGCTGGGTAAATCAGCCCCCACGGTACAAAGCAGACAGAGAGGATGGGTAGGACAAGGTCTCTACCACTTTAGATAGGCCTACATTCTGATCAGCAGCAAACAGACCTGGGGCAATTAGACACCACAGCACGTGCTATTTGGAACTCACGCCTGCTGTCAGATGTCTGTCTGTCTGTCTGTCTATATAACCTGCCATGAAGTGCTGAGGACGTCAGCAAACTAAGGATTGAAAAGACTCCCTGCAAAAGGGGTAGGTTAGCCAACAGAGGGACTTTGCCAGGCAGCAGGAGTGGGATTTGGACTTGAGATCAAGTCTGGTCGTGCAAACTGTCACTGGGCATTAGGAAAGAAACCCTTAGGGAGGCTAAGGCTTGAAGCTGAAGGCAAACTCAGCTCTTTAAGCGAGACTGTTGTTTGCCAGACACTTGCAGCCCACCATCACCTGTGGAGGAAGGGAGCAATGGGGAGGTATGAGGTGTGTGCCTGCTTGTGGGAGAGAACAGTTTTGAACCAGTATCTGTTGTGACCACTAGTCTAACATGTGAGTTACCCTGTTTGATGAACACGAAATATTCATTTTTATATCATTATGATTGTCTCTAAGAAACATATGTAAGCTAGAAAGCAAACAAGCAAATAAACAGGGAACAAACAAGACAGTAAACAGCTGTCCAGCAAACCAGTTGTCCAGCCAGCTGACCATCCAACTAGCCGACCAGCCGACCAATAATCAATCAATCAATCAATCAACCAATCAATCAATCAATCAATCAATCAATCTATTAATCAATCAATCAAGTGACACATACAACAATCATGAAGTAGGATGCAGCAGACTGGAACAGCCCTGCCAGCAGGTAGGGGCAAAGGATGGGGACAGAGATGGGATCATCATCATTAGACAACGTGGTATGATGTGGGGAAGTAGACAGACAGCAGTAATGATCTTCTCAGTTTATTGTAACATATTGTTCCTGAGAGGAAATAGGAAATAACATTCCTTTTTTCTGTGTGTTTCTTTTCTATCTGTAACTCCTGGTTTTTTGTCTGTCTGTCTGTCTCTGTTTCTCTGTTTCTCTCACTTTTTTTGGTGCCTCTTTTTCTTATTAGTGTTTTACACTTTCTGTCTTTTTTTTGGGCCTGTGTGTAAATCTAAACAAAGTTTCATTCTTGGTTCCTTCTTCTTCTTATTTCAGTGTCTTCATCATTGTTTTTCTCCATACCCTTCTCTCTCGTCTCTCTTCTTTCTGCCACATTGCTTTATATTTGTGTAAAGCCTTTAAATTAAGAGATATCTTGGTTTCTTAAGTCATATTTTTTAAACTGATTTTTATTGTGGTGGTTGTGGTTATACAATAACATTTTGGTTTTTTGTGCTTCCTTATTTTTCTCACTAAAATACTAAACAGCTCGGCAACCCCCTTTCATGTATGGGCCAATGGCCTTTTTGTGAATAAATCTTTCGAGTTCGAGTTCTCTCTCTCTCTATATATCTTGATTTCTTAAGTCATATTTTAAAAACTTTTTTTTATTGTGGTAGTTGTGGGAATACATTAACACTTTGGGTTTTGTGTGTGTGTGTTACTTATTGTTTTCACTAAAATATTGAGCAGTTTGGCAACCCCCCTTCATGTATGGGCCAATGGCCTTTTTGTGGATAAATCTTTGAGTTCGAGTTCGAGTTCTCTCTCTCTCTTTCTCTCTAAGAATGTAAGCCAGTAAAATCACTTTTCACACATGAAAATTTGCTTTCCATCAAAAAACGTCTTCAACAACATAGTTACAACATCAACAATGCAAATATTTTTTTAAAAAGTTGTTTTTTAAAAATTCCATTTCATAATTCGCCTCACCACTCCCCTTTCTTCTCCACCTTGTGAAAAAAACCCCACCAAAACAAAACCCGCTCTTTGGTAAAAACCACGTTTTATGTGGTGCACAGGGGCTGCCCTCTGCCACATTGCTAGTGAGGGCCAACCATTGGAGAGAGGCTGGCTGGTATCTCTGCCAGAGATGAGATAGCCGGGAGAGGGAGAGGGTTTTATTTTATTTTATCGCCCCTGATCCTTCAGACGTGCCCGTCCGCTTCTCCAAACAGATCAGCGCTGTTTGAGCAGCTTTGCCGCCAGAGCCCATCATCCCCTGGTGGCCCCAGACCCTTCCAGCAGCCTTCTGATCCCCTGGAAAGCCGGTCAGTCCCTGAGCTCCTCTGGGGATTCCGGGCATGGAAGAGTTGGTAGAGCTTTTGCCCTTGCCCTTAGGAGTTTTCTCCTTTCATGACTTTTTTCCCCCTTTTCCTTTTGGTCTGCTCTCTCTCTCTCTCTCTCTCTTGGTAGGGGGATGGGGAAGGAATAGGAAAGGGGTGGGGAAGGGCTTCCTGCCTTTCTTTTTTCGTTGTGATGGGAAAGGGGCAGGTTTCGGAATCAATGTTCGTTGCTAGTGTGTAAGTGCAGGCAAAGAGATTCCGTGCAAGTTACCCATTCAGAGACATCAGAATATAGAAAGAGTAGCATGCATTTGTCACCTTGAATATGAAAGTTATGTCTTTTTCTTCTCTGTCGAACGTTGAGATAGCAGCTATTGTCATCTGTCATTTGAGCAAAAATGTGTTGTGCTGCTGTTTAGCTCCTGAAAAGTCAGGCCCAGCGCATCCGACTTTGGCGTGGGAGAGAAATGTTATCTTTTAAGTCTTTCTGGTAAAAAAAAAAAGGCAGGAGAATGGACAAAGAAGGCAGAAATTTGACAAGAAGGAGGTAACAAGAAGAAAAGGAACAAAGAAGAAACAAAGAGAGAGAGAAATATAAAAGAGGGAATTCCTAGCAAAGAATTTCCAGAAGTTGGAGGTTCTATTTATATTGATGTCAAAATATTAAAAAGACAAACGTGAACACTGGTGTGGTGTTTAGACATCATCCCCGCAGTCGTAATCCGGCTACCCTAATGGTGGGGATAAATGGTCCCATACCCAGAATCTTCACCATTGATGAAGCTTGGAGCTCTAGCTAAGATATGGTAAAAAATATGTGCCGACTATGATGCCATCGGTCTCTGCTTCTAAAAATGTAATGGTCTTACTGGACAGTGTTTGACTGATTTATGCAACTGAGTAATTCCAGCGCATCCGACTTCCGCGTGGCTGAGAATTGTTATCTTTTTACGTCTTTCTGGGGAAAAAAATGAAGGAAAATGGACAAAGGAGGCAGAAATTTGACAAAAATTTCAGAATTAAAAAAAATATATATATCAAACATGTT
Organism: Rapana venosa; assembly: GCA_028751875.1. Lineage (NCBI taxonomy): Eukaryota > Metazoa > Mollusca > Gastropoda > Neogastropoda > Muricidae > Rapana > Rapana venosa. The sequence goes on along the minus strand of CM054134.1, from coordinate 68,513,606 downwards.
TAGCATATTTTTTGGTTATCAAATCTCACAGCAGAACAATTTCTTTATGGCCAAAACGCTCAGAACGAGGATACGTCCACAGACCTGGGGCACAAAACTCCAAGGAGTGAATGACGAGGCGAAAGCAAGGAGAAGGAGGAGATTTCCGAACGTGACAGCCCAGGACCAAATTAAACACGGGGAAGACTGAAGTGACAATGTCCACGTCAGAAAGCAGACGCGCGCGGGGATGGCGATGCTTGCAGAAGCAATTAGAGGAAATGGATTAATTAAAAGGAAAGGACGGTGGGGGTCTCGCCCCTCCGGGACCAGCTGTGTTCGTTCATTACTGCGCCACAATAAATTCCCTCTCACGGCCTTAGACTGCGTGTTGGATCCTCTACAGGGCCCCCCTGTTTGGTAAAAAAAAACAAAACCCTCAAAAACTCCCGGTGCATTGGGATATCCCCAAACGAAGCCTTTTCGTTCAGGTTTGGTGGTTTAATGCGTGTGTGTGTGTGTGTGTGTGTGTGTGTGTGTGTTTCCAGCAATTATTGATAGCGAATTGAATGCGCTATACCCCCCTTCCCCCCTCTACAACCCCCTCCTCCACAGCCTGCAATCACAATCTTACATCAAACTCTCCCTGGGCATTCTTTTTTTTTTTTTAAAGTTTTACCTCAGTTTGTAAGTTTGTCTGCCACACGTCTGTCTGTTCTTCTGCACATACTGTCTGATATTAAACGTTGTGCATGTATGATATATATACATATATATTTTTTAGCTCTGTGTGACCGTCTGTCTGTCTTCATCTGTCTGCTTGCAGCCCCCCCTCCCCCCCCCCCTGCCCTGCCTGCCTATCTCTCCCTCTCATTATTTTGTTCTACATCATCATTGCACAATTCATTCAAGTTTTAACATCAGCGTTTTATAGTCAGTCCTCCAACGCAAAGAATAACTGGCCAGAAAACTAAGTGTGAGGGGGGAGGGGGTGGGGGGGGTGCGAGCGGCAACGATGAGGGGAGTGGAGGGGGGGGGGAGAGAGAAAGGAGAAGGGACACAACTGGGGAGGGAGGGAGGAGAGAGATTGGAAGAGAGGGGGGGGGGATAACTAGGTCTGCATCGACCACCACGACCCACACACACACCCCGATAACACATTCACGGCGACAGCAGGGCTCTAACCCAACGCCAAGATTTATTTGGCCTCTACCGGGAACTGAACTCATAACTCGCTCTGAATGCAAGTCGGATGCTGAAGCAATGGAGGTATACTGGCAACCCTTCGCCCCGGCGGCATGGACTTCTGCCTTCCACAAGACTGATCGGAAGTGGACATAACGCCATTTTGATACTAAGTCGTCTGCCTTGCCCCCCTTGCCTTTTGTAAGGTGTAGGCAAATCAAAAGTGCATCCTGACAGCACAACCTTTCTAATTTATAGCCTTATACTGACTCTTTCCTCAGAGAGCCCGCAGAACGGAAAGGTGAGGGGGGGGGGGAGGGGGTGTGAAGGGGGTGGTGGTGGTGAAAGTAAGTTTTGGAAGTGTGCAGTTGTATTGCATAATGTGGACCGCAAAAAACAACAACAAACTGACCGATGTTTGGACAAATTTAGGATTACAATATTAATTCCAGTAATTATTCATTATTTATCGGTGAATTCTGAACCAAAAAATTGTAGGCTACCCCTCCTTGCTCCCGCAAATATGTGGGTGTGTTGGTGTGTTGTGGTGGGTGCTGTGCACGCGTCTGTGCGTGTGCACGTGCGCGCGCACGTGTGTGTGTGTGTGTGTGTGTGTGTGTGTGTGTGTATAATATACTTTATTGAAGGAAGCAGATTACAACACACACACAAAATTGCAGTCTTTGCCTTTCCATTGTGCATTTTCATCAGACTGGGTTGGCGGGGTGGGCGTGGGGAGGTGGGGGATCTGTTTCTCTGTGATAGTTGTTAAATCACTTCTTATATTTTGTGCAACCTTAAATGTACGTATCAATATGTGTGCTACATTGCTATGTGTGTGGCATAACCATTTTCGGCTCTATGAATGGAAAAAAAAAGTGTTATGAACTAGACTATCTGACTAAAAAGCGTTATCATCGTCATCATTATTATCATTATTATCAGAATAGATGCCATCCGTGGGGATGCCAGGGAACTGTCGGTATAAACAACGTCACCATCTGAAAATTCTGTGCTAGGAATTCACTCTTTTCTATCCCTCTCTTTGTTTCTGCTTTGTTCCTTTCCTTCCTGTCATCTCCTTCTTATCTATTTTCTGCCTTCTTGGTCCATTCTCCTGTCTTTATTCCAGAAAGACTTTAAGTTAAAGATAACAAATCTCTTCCACACCGAAGTCGGATGCGCTGGGCCTGACTTGTCAGGCGCTTAACGGCAGCGCAACGCATTTTCGCTCATGTGACAGAATGCAATGGTTGCTGCTGTCTGAGCGTTCGGCAACGAAGAATTATTATAATTTTACAGCTTGCTTTCGACTCTACGACTGAAAAAAGTATTATGAGCTAAACTGTCTGGTTAAATAATGTTAGTATCATCATCATCATCATCATCATCATCATCATCATCATCATCATCATCATCATCATTTTTACAACCCAATGTGATGCCCAATATACCATTCAAGGACTGTGTTTGAGTAGATGGAAGAAAGGATGAACTGAGGAAAACACTGCAATAAAACTTACATGTTATACTCCTGCTGAGCTCGTTCTGTTTCTCCTTTAGGGGATTTAAAACTATGAGATACACGAAACAGCTTAAAAAATAGCGATGTCAGAATATCACCGGCGGAAAATAGCTCAGGTGATAATCTTCATTTGAAACAAAAAAAGCAAACAAAAAGCCACGTCAGTGAAAGGCTCAGTCTGTATGTACTCTTCACAGGTGTGTGTGTGTGTGTGTGTGTGTGTGTGTGTGAGAGAGAGAGAGAGAGAGAGAGAGAGAGAGAGAGAGAGAGAGAATTTCGATTTTGAAGCAATATTAAAATAATGCAACAACAAACAATAACACCACCAACAAAAAATATCCACCACCACCACCAACAATAACAACAATAACAACGACCCCCCCCCCCCAAAAAAAAAAAAAAAATCAACACCAAAACAAAACAACACAAACAAACCCAACACAAAACAAAAAACACACAAAAACAACCCCCCCCCCCCCCCCCCAAAAAAAAAAAGAAAAAAGAAAAAAAAACCCAATTCAAAACAACCCACCACAAAACACAACACATCCGAAACTTGAACAGCAGGAAGCTATAAACACATGTCAACAATCACCTATTGAAAATGAGCAGTTGGTTGTTGACGAACGCTCGGCTATTTTGGATCCGCGCGTACGCGTGGATGGAGATATTCGTACGCACAATTGTCTGCGCCCGCGCGCGCGCGTTTGCGAGTGAGCTAAAACAAAGGCAGAGCAGAGGGGGCCACATCTCAGATCGTAGACCCAGTCATCCGCATGAATGTCTATCATTCGGCCACCGTTTGGCCCTAGGCTGTCTTCTTTCGAAACGACCACCACGTGCCCTTCAGCAATGCGCTCTCGCTCGCACGCGCGCGGGCGCGCGCGATCTTACAGATGCGCGAACGGGCGCGTACGCAAACACACACGCGCAAACACACACACACACACACACACACACACACACTGGCGGCCTCCTCTCTCATTCTCCTTGCTTTCTCTCTCTCTCTCACACACATTTTTCAATCTCCCTCTAAACACACACATTTTTCAAACTCCCTGCACACACACACACACACACTGGCTCTCTCATAATCCTTGCTTACTCCCCAGCCCCTTTTCTCTCACTCTCTCACACACATTGTTCAGCCTGCTGTAACACACACACACACACACACACACACACATTTTCCAGTCTCAATGCGCGCGTGCACACACACACACACACACACACACACACACTAACCCTCTCTTTTATTTCCTTCACGTTCAATCCTAACCCCCACCCCCCACCTCCCCACCCATCCCTACTACACACCACCTCAACCCCCATCCCTTACAGGGCCTCTTCTCTCATCTTGAACACAGAGAGAGAGAGTAAGCGAGAGAGAGGGAGGGGGGGGAGAGACTGCGGCTGGTGATACATTTCCTCCCAGGCGTCCGCCGACCGATCGAAGATGTCGTGCGCAGTTACGGCGGTATTCTCAGCTGGGCAGAGCCGCCGTTTCCGTAAATATGATCGTTAGCTGATAGCGTGAAAAGAAATTCCCTCCCCTCGCCGCCAGTAGGCCCCAGGCCGGTGAAGCACTCACGGCTGGCGAGCTGGAGAGGCGTGCCTGCCGCACACAACCCCCCCCCCCCCCCCCCCCCCCCCAACCACCACCACCGCCGGCGTTTTTTTGGGCTTAGGGTCTTTTTTTTTCCCCCCCTTTCCGTCCGCCCTCTTGTGTTGTTATAGGATCTCGCTTGCGTTTTGAGCTTTTTTGGTTTGTTGTGGCTGTCTGTAGGTGTGGTGTGAGTTTTTTGTTTGTTTTTCTGGCTAGAGGTCAGAGGTTCGTTTACCAAGATTTAAATTTTGCATAAGCGACCGTTTGCCTACCATTGAGGTAGCCATATTCCGACTTCAGGGATGATGTCTAAACCGGACAGACTGGTGTGCATGCAGTTTTCAAATTTTGTCATCCATTCATACCAGCACGAAATGGCCCACACTCTTAAAAGGCAGAATGGGTTTTAATGTGCTCACAAGCTGTTCTGCCTACGTTTGCACATGGGACCTCTGTTTACAGTCTAACATGTCTACAAAACTGAAACTCCGATCCTTCTCTCCTGTGTGCCTGTGTTAAAGAAAACCAGACTGGCCAGCACATCCTTCAAAGATGCACGCTATACAGCGATGTACATTATTAACTGATGGTTTGTGTTGTTGCTCACAATGGTTACGTGTATAATAGAGACAACCTTGCAAACCAGGCTGTACATTACAGCCCATGAGAGGACCTGGAAAGGACATGCCATTATTTGTCCATGACAGGTCTGACAGTGTGAAGCGAACAAGAGAAGAAGACTGATGTAGGGAAATATGAAAGAGGTGACAATACCAGCTCCAACGTATAGTCTCACTCTTAACATAGCATCATCACCATTCCCTATAGCTGTGGTGATATTTATTCTCTTTCCCACAAAGAAAAAAACCCTTAAATAAACAATAAAAAAGCAATGGTACTTTCTGATAACTGCAATTTCAAGAAAACAGTTTCTTGTAATATCATCATTGTCTAATTTAACAAAACTTATAACTATAGTTTTCATCAGGTAGAAAAGTTTGCAAATCAATCCTGAAAAAAGAAAATAAAACTGAGCTAATTCTCAAAACCGTTTGATCTCTGTGATTTTATCTGTATCTGGGAGTATTAGACTAGCTCAAAACCAATGATATCAACAGGACACTGTAATGCGATCTTTCCATAACAAAAAAGGATGAGTAAAACAAAACAAACACACTTAAAACAAATAACAAATACCCCAAACAAATAGCAGTTACAGTACACAAAAACTCTCACTCATTCTGAAGAAAACCAAAATGTGAAATCAGCAATACACAAATTATTTGAAAAATACTTATAGAGAATAACTTCAACACACAACACCCCCTAGCTTATTATTTTTAAATTTTATTAACTTTTTATTTCGAGGATAATGGAATAAGCACTCATGTGCTATTTTTTTCATCCAGTCCCCCATGTGTATGTGGGTGAGTGAGTGAGTGTGTGTGATTGTGTGTGCACGCACGTGTGTGTATGTTTCTTATTCTTATACTTCTTATTTGAAACGTAACAGGCACACCTAAACCTGTACAAACAACAGTGTCCTTTATCTCTGTATTTAGGACAGAGTTTATTACCGTTTTCAAATCTATTTAAAAACTCATCACAAAACCAAACCTGAATCATACAATTTTACACCGAGGTCGCATAACAGTCCTTTTTCTCCCAAAACAGCTCGGCAAGAGCTCGAGAGGCCGCGCGCCTGTTTACCCGGAGAGTGGCAGGCGGCAAGGGCAGGCAACTGCGGCTGCCTGGCTCCGCCAGCCAGGCCCCGTGTACTTGCCAACCAAGCAACTCATGTCCGCTACCACTTGGCTGAGGAAGTAGGGTGGGCCGCAGCTGTTTCCATTCTCTTCTTAAAGGGCCCGAGACGCTATAAAAATGAAACGTGAAGCAGCTTGCCATGACTTTAGAACCACACGCTGCTGGAGATGTTAACATACCTTGATGCTCAGTATGTTTTTGTTTGGATTTGCCGGGTTTTGTTTGTTTTTTGTGTCTTATCTGTGGTTTCCGGTCTGGTGTGTCTAAATTTGATATTAATTAACTGAGGGCCCCAGACGTCATCCTTACAGGAGGTCGCCCAAAGTTCGGGTAGTGGTTATGGTTTGCCAAGCACAATACAACAACAACAACAACAGAGAAAATCTAACTTTTAACAGTGTTTTGATGAACATGTAATGTCCCTTATGACACTGCCCCAGGCCTCTTACTGCTAAACTA
>CM054134.1:68474588-68499588 GCA_028751875.1 Rapana venosa | reverse complement strand
TGCGTCTTTCTTTCTTTTCTTTCTTTCTTTCTTTTTTTCTTTCTTTCTTCTTTTTGTTCTTTTTCTTGGCTTTTTTGTTTTCTCGATCCATCCACTTGTCAGTCTGCCTGTTTGTTTTTCGTTCTTTCCTTCTTCTTTTCTGTAGAATTTCATGTTTCTGTTTTCTTCTTTTTGTTGTTGTTGTTATTGTTGTTGTTTTGAGTTGGTTTGTTACTGGTCTCGTTTGTTTTGTGAGTTGGTGTTTAATTATTGTTTTTGTTTATAATAATATGAGTTGGTGTTTTATTATTGTTTTTGTGTACTTGTGAGTTGGTGATTTATTATTGCTTTTGTGTGCTTGTGAGTTGGTGTGTTGCTGGTCTTGTTTATTTGTGAGTTGGTGATTTTATTATTGCTTTTGTGTGCTTGTGAGTTGGCGATTTATTATTGCTTTTGTTTATTTGTAGTTGGTGTTTTATTATTGCTTTTGTTTATATGTGAGTTGGTGATTTATTATTGCTTTTGTGTGCTTGTGAGTTGGTGTGTTACTGGTCTTGTTTATTTGTGAGTTGGTGTTTTATTATTGTTTTTTGTTTTTATGTGAGTTGGTGTTTTATCATTGCTTTTGTTTATATGTGAGTTGATGTTTTATCATTGCTTTTGTTTATATGTGAGTTGATGTTTTATTATTGCTTTTGTTTATATGTGAGTTGGTGTTTTATTATTGCTTTTGGTTATGTGTGAGATGGCGTGTTACTGCTTTTGGCTATTGTTATTAGGAAAATATCTGTTAATTGTTTTATCATGTTTCTTCTTTTCGTTTTGGTTTTCTTTCTTTCTTCCTTTCCTTCTTTCTTTCTTGCTCTCTTTTTACCCTTTTTTTCTGAACTTATATTTTGTTGCATTTTCTTTGTTGTATTTTTCTCCTTTGCTTCCATCTGTCTCCCCTTTTCCTGTCTGTTTATCTACAACGTCTGTCTGTCTGTCCGTCCGTCTGTCTTTATGTCTGTCTGTGTTTTCTTTTTCTGCATGTCTCCATCTTCCTATTTTCTCTGTCTATTGCTTTCGTTTTTCTTTGTTATATTTTTCGTTTTGATGCTTCTTCCATAATGGGGAAAGAAAGCACTCTGGAAATATCTATCATGATTACTAGAACACAAAATAACGATTTAATTAAATAGTGATTTTCGAAAATCACTAAATGTGAATAGACGTTAAATTGAAGATATCACAAAATAACAGAAGAAAGGTACACCAAAATACAGTATCACAAAATGAAAGTGAAAGTACAGGAACCATCCAGTGTGTACGTGTGTGTGTATATATATATATTATATGTGTGTGTGTGTGTGTGTGTGTGTGTGTGTGTGCGCGCTTGCTTGCTTGCTTGCTTGCTTTAGTTTGGAGTTGCTACATCAACAACTGCGTATGTATGCTGCACTCATTTTCGAAGATCTTTGCATGCATGACAAGACTGAACAGACGTTTTCTTCCAAGGAAATTCTAACACTCATACAAGAATCTGTATGGTATTCATTCTTGGAGAGAGAGAGAGAGGGAGAGAGGAGAGGATGAGAGAGAGGGGGGGGGGGGGGGGGGGGAGGAGGGAGGGGGGGGAGAGAGAGAGAGCATAGTTTATTTTGATAAACTTTTGAGCCATTCACAAGGGAACAGTGGGGAGGGGACTGGCACAAAACACATTTTGAACTAAAAACAACAACCCCCCCACCCCAACACATATTAAACTAAAGGGGTGGTGGTGGATACTACAGCCCAAACAATCGTCATGGCATGAATTCCACATCATGGAGAGAGAGAGAGAGAGAGAGAGAGAGAGAGAAGAGAGAGAGAGAGAGAGAGAGAGAGAGAGAGAGAGAGGGGGGGAGAGAGAGAGAGAGAGGGAGAGAGAGAGAGAGAGAGAGAGAGAGAGGGAGAGAGAGAGAGAGAGGGAGAGAGAGAGAGAGAGAAGCCCTCCGAAAACGTATCATAGGGAAATTAACCCAGTTCACCAGCACCCAGTACGTTTCATAGGAAAATTAACTCAGTTCACCAGCACCGAAAACGTTTCATAGGAAAATTTATCCCGGTTCACCAGCACCGAAAATATTTCATAGGAAAACTTATCCCGGTTCACTAGCACCGAAAACGTTTCATAGGAAAACTTTCCCAGTTCACCAACACCGAAAACGTTTCATAGGAAAATTTATCCCGGTTCACCAGCACCGAAAATATTTCATAGGAAAACTTATCCCGGTTCACTAGCACCGAAAACGTTTCATAGGAAAATTAACCCAGTTCACCAGTACCGAAAATGTATCATAGGAAAATTTATCCCAGTTCACAAGCACCGAAAATGTATCATAGGAAAATTTATCCCAGTTCACCAACACCGAAAATATATCATAGGAAAACTTTCCCAGTTCACTAGCAACGAAAATATATCACAGGAAATTTATCTCAGTTTACCAGCACCGAAAACATTCCATAGGAAATTTATCCCAGTTCACCAGCACCGAAAATATTTTACAGGAAAATTAACCCAGTTCACCAGCACCGAAAATATATCATAGGAAAATTAACCCAGTTCACCAGCACCGAAAACGTTCCATAGGAAAACTTATCCTGGTTCACTAGCACCGAAAACGTTTCATAGGAAAATATATCCCAGTTCACCAGCACCCATTTTCCTCTCAGTGACTTCCAATTAGCTAGGGCCTATAGCATTCCTTCCTTGGTTGGGTTGGGTTGGGTTGAGGTTGGGTTGGGTTGGTGACATAAAACCCTGGTTAGGACTGAATGAAGGAACCTTTCCCACTAACTGCCAACAGTGCCGCATACTATGAGTCAGCCATCAGCAGTCTTCCTGAGTGCCATGCTTCAGGCCCTTCTGTCCACGACCTCAGGATGACCCTCTTCAGACCGTGCTCTGTGGGCGCTTGCTTCATCCTACCTCACCAGGGGCCCAAGTCCAGGCCACTCAATCATGGCTGGAGGACTTCCGTCTGGAGATTCTGGCATTGTCGTTGACTGTGTTGGCTGTGTCCTATTGGTTGGTGAGGGTTTGTGGGCGACATAATTACATACGTGTGTGTGTGTGTGTGTGTGTGTGTGTGTGTGTGTGTGTGTGTGTGTGTGTGTGTTGTGTGTGTTGTGTTGTGTGTGTGTGTTTGTGTGTTGTGTTTGTGTGTGTGTTGTGTGTGTTGTGTGTGTGTGTGGTGTGTGTGTGTGTTGTGTTTGTGTGTGTGTGTGTGTGTGTTGTGTGTGTGTGTGTGTGTGTGTGTGTGTGTGTGTTTTGTGTGTGTTTGTGTGTGTGTGTGTGTGTGTTGTTGTGTGTGTGTGTGTGTGTTTGTGTGTGTTGTGTTTGTGGTGTGTGTGTGTGTGTGTGTGTGTGTGTGTTTGTGTGTGTGCGCGCGTGTGTGTGTTTAGTTTATTTATTTATTTTATTCTTTTATATCGAGGATAATGGAATAAGCACCCATGTGCTTTTTTACATCCAGTCCCAGTGTGTGTGTGCGTGTGTGTGTGTGTGTGTGTGTGTGTGTGTGCATGTGTTGTGTGTGTGTGTGTGTGTTTGTGTGTGTGTGTGTGTTTGTGTGTGTTGTGTGTTGTGTGTGTGTGTGTGTGTGTTTTGTGTGTGTGTGTGTGCGTGTGTGTGTATTATTTATTTTATTCTTTTATATCGAGGATAATGGAATAAGCACTCATATGCTTTTTTATATCCAGTCTCAGTGTGTGTGTGTGTTGTGTGTGTATGTGTGTGTGTGCGCGCGCGTGTTTGTGTTTCTGTGTGTCTGTGTTTGTGATGTGTGTGTGTGTGTGTGTGTGTGTGTTCGTGTGTGTGTGCGTGTGTGTGTGTTGTTGGTGTTGTTGTTCGGACATATTTGCGACTGTGTGTAGGCGTAAGTGCACGCACACGTATTGGTACTGAATTGATTGGGTTATATATATAGCAGGACATGTTTCTGCGTACATGCACAGTTTGAGCTGTTCTGTCCAAGAGTGCACGCACACCTATAAGTACTGAATTCTATTCTATTATTCCATTATCCTCGAGGATAAAACAACAAAAAAACTGAGCGCTTTGATTTGTTGCTTTACAAGATTCAGCGCTATATAAATTCCATACATTATTGTTGTTATTATTATTAATATTATTATTATTATTAATTCATGGTGTTTCATAGGCCTTGTACATCTTGCCTGAAGTTTGGGCTGCTGTTTTTTTTGGGAAGAGTGGCGTGGCTACGGGTTTAGCCTGTCTCCACCCACCGCCCCCACCCCCTTCCCTCCTTCCTCTTCCTCCTCAGTGGTGACTGGTCAGGCGTAGCAGTAAAATAACAACAATACCCCCAATACCTTTCATTATTATTGTCATCGACATGTCGTATTGAGAGAGCGAGAAAGAGAGAGATGGAGAGAGAGAGAGAGAGAGAGAGAGAGAGAGAGAGAGAGAGAAGGAACAGGCATACATACAGACATCCCGTTTGGGCCCGAAACTTTCCCCCCATCTATTAGACCATGAGTGGTGGTCTGGGCGCTAGTCTTTCGGATGAGACGATAAACCGAGGTCCCTTGTGCTACACAAAATTATTTAGCGCACGTAAAAGAACCTACGGCAACAAGAGAGGAGTTGTCCCTGGCAAAATTCTGTAGAAAAAAAAGCCCAACTCTAATAGGGAAACAAATACAGTTGCAGACAGGAAAAAAAAAGGGTGGCGCTGCTCTTGCTGTGGCGACGCGCTCTCTCCCCGGGGAGAGCAGCCCGAATTTCACGCAGAGAAATCAGCCGTGACTTAAAGTGATACGTACAGATAAATAAATAGATAAATAAATAAATAGACAGACAGGTAGTAGATACTGATGCTTTTGTTTTATTTTTGTGTTTTAGCATTATTTCCTCTCCTCCTGCATTCCATGGGCATCCTAGATTTTTTTTATAGTCCAGTCCAGGTATGGAAGTCTGCCGTCTGCTGTGCAGCCACCTCGCCGGTCTCTCCACCCCCCTCCCCAGCAATTTCTTCCTCACCTTCTCTGGGCTGGGCCACGTCTGGTATCTGAGAGTTGAAGATGGGGCAGGACTGCAGGATATCCATGGGTGGGGACGTTGTGGGCCTATGCCACAAAGCCACTGGTCAGTATAAACTTTGTCTTCATCATCATCATCATCATTAACCATTACACCCAGCGGTGTGTAGGGCAGCAACAAAGCGCTTCCACTCCTGCCTATCCTGGGCCAACCTAGTCACTGATCCCCAAGAGTGCTGCATGGCCTTCATCTCACTTTCTACAGTTCTCCTCCACGTTGCTTTTGGTCTTCCTTTCTTTCTCCTTCCTTCTGGGGTCCAGTGCAATGCTGTTCTTGTGATTGACTTGTGGGTCTCTTCGGAGGATGTGCCCAATCCACTTCCACCGTCGTCTGGCGATGATGGTTCCCATGTCTTCTTGTCTTATACGCTGTATTTTCACCTTTGTTTTGTTACTGGAATTGGTGTATTTTTTTCACTTTCTTGTTTTTTTGTGTGTGTTCTCCTTTCTTAAAGGATAGTGCATGTTGTTATGTTAAGAGCTTGTCATGGCTGAAGGCAAATCTCGACACAACATTGCACAACATAACATCATTTTAGTGCAGGCCTTGGCAATTAGCTGGCATCAATAACTGACACAGCTTTTGGCCTGGGCCAGTCCTCCTTGATTTCAATGCCAATCGTCTTGATATTTATCGAGGACAGTAAACATCGGAAAGAACTGGTGGTTGCTTGCCATTTTCATGCTAGGTGCCATCACCCGTATAAGTTGCAATCTAAATCAAGTGGAATTTTTCTCTCATGCTACCGCCTACAAGAAGGAACAACGAAGATGGATTAAACCCAGCAACTAACTTTTTAAAATATTATTATTATTATTTTTAGAGAAGGTAGGCAGAATACAGAACCCCACTACTACTACTACTACTACTACTACTACTACTACTACTAAGCAGTGTGGAGGTTTAGCTAGTTGTGGTGGAGGTGAGAAAAAGAGCGAGACAGTTCTTGCCCGTACTATAGTACTGTGCCTGGGCGGAAAAGCCTCATCTCCTGGTCTGGGCCGAGACAGAGACGGCCGCGTTTCCATAATTCATACTCTCAATTTACCATCAGCCTCCTCTCCCTCCTCCCCTCCCTACCTCCTTCCTCTCCCTCCTCCCCTCCCTACCTCCCTCCCTACCACCCCTAGCTCGTCTAGTACCCCCAAAGGTTTCAGGCGCGCGGCAAATTGAATCCTCCCAGCAGCAGAGGCTACCTACCCCCGGGCAAAGCTACTTGATGGGATTCTAAGCGCTTCCCCTGGGTGCCAATGAAACAGGTTCCCCGGTAGCGGCGCGAGGGCGACACTAAGCCCTGATTTATGAGGAAATGGTGCCCACCTCACCAGTCCTCTTTTCCTGGACCCAGAGAAAAACAAAAAAAAAAACACAACCAAAAAAAAACCCAACCCAACAACTCACGGCTCGGGAAGGGGGGGGGGGGGGGGGGGGGGGGGGGAGCTGGTGGGGGGAGGCTTTTCAGCCCACTGAGTTTCCTATCCTTTTAACCGCCTTCCTTCCCCGCGCTTTTCACCTCGCTTCCTTAGTTTCAAACCGTTTTCATCGCCGATTTCGTCGCATTTCCCTCACGGGCCCTGAAAGAGCGGAACCGATGCATTTGCATACCGTCAAAAGCTGCTGGCTCCCTCCCCCTCCTGGCTAGCGTAGCTAGAGACGGTTCCGGCTCTAGTGCCGGAGGTGTGCGCTGGAGCGTGGCGGACGTCAGCCAGCCGTGTCCGGGGGAGAGAGAGAGAGAGAGAGAGAGAGAGAGAGAGAAGAGAGAGAGAGGAGAGAGAGAGAGAGAGAGAGAGAGATGGCGAGTATTGATGAGGAGGCAGGGTAATGGTGGCTCCTACAGCCGTGGCGACGACGGGCCGGCTGATGAGGTGGGAGTAATGTGTGGAAAGGCCACAGCCTGCCCGCCTGCCTGCCTGCCTGCCTGCCTGCTTGCTCTGTCGGCATTTTCTCTGTCTAGGGACCCTGTGGCGGCGGCTGTCTGTGTGTGTGTGTGTGTGTGTGTGTGTGTGTGTGTGTGTGACCATCGATTTGCCGCTGCTGTTCTATTCCAAAGACCCTCCAATATTCCTCCCCCCCCCTTCCTGTCCCCCCCCCACCCCCTTCCCACATCCTACCCCCCCCCCCCTCCTTTCCTTTTTCACCCCCTCCCTCTCTCCCTTTTTGCTTCCAACCTTTATCATGGGCGTGAGCACTTTGACCCCCCCCCCCCCCCCACCCTCCCCACACACACATTTACTGGTGTTTGCCTGTGCTGTTTGTTGTATTTGTTTTGCATTTTCTCGCGCGAGCCATATATATATATATATATATATATATATTTTTTTTTTTTTTTATAGTGGGGGGGGGGGGGGGGGGTTCTCTGTGCTTCAGTGAAGTGCACTTAACAGTCCACCTTACCGCTACTGTTTATCAACAAACACATTTTCCCCCACCTTTTCCAATTACCTAGCAAGTAATTTCCTCTTTCTTAGTTTCTGCTTCCCTTTTTTTCTCTGTTGTGCTTTTCCAATATATTCAAATTTTCCCCCCCTAGCACATCACAGCTACCGCTTTTCACCAAGCATTTAAAAAATGAATGCCCAAGTACCTAATTTCCTCTCTTTTTTTGTTTGGTTTCTTTTGTTTTCTCCTTTTCCTCACTTCTTGGTTCTGTCTTCACAGTATAGTTTGTTTTCTTCTCCAAGCACCCCCTCCTTCCTTTTTCACCCTGAAGTCAATGACAGTAATTTTTTTCATCTGTGCATTTTTATTCGGGCCACTATGTAGAGGTTTTGGTAACACTGGGATTGGCACAGGAGATCCTTTTCTGTGGCGTTATTTACCTCTGTAAATGTTTTTCCTTTGTTGTGGTTGTTGCATTTGTGTTGTTGCTTTATGTTTTGTTTTTGCCTTTAAGGAAACTATGCCCTTTGCTTCATTGCTGCTGGGGATGATGAATTACATCTCAACGTTGACGTCTGCAAGCACAGCTAGCCTGGTTTGATTCATTTTGCTGTAAAGAATCTCTCATGGCAAAGCCTGTCGTCTGTCTGTTGCGTTTGGTTTTGCTTGTTTGTTTCTTTCGTTTACCCGTGAGGATGTCAGGGAGTCTGTCACATAGCATCCCCCACCTTCTGGAAATTCTATGCTAGAAATCCCCCCTTTTCTATCCCTCTCTTTGTTTCTGCCTTGTTCCGTTTCAGCTCTTGTCACCTTTCTTGTCTGTTTTCTGCCTTTTTTCGACCATTCTCCTGCCTCTTTGTCCACAAAGACTCAAAAGTTAACAATTCTCTCCCACTCCGAAGTCGAATGCGCTGTAGCTGACTTGTCAGGCGCATAACGGCAGGGCAAGGCATTTTCGCTCATATGACAGACAACAAGACTTGCTGCCTCAGTTGTCCCACGAAGAAGAATTTTGTTTATTGATGTTGTCGGTAGTGGCTAAGCTGTTGTTGTTGTTCATGAGAAGGGTTGTTTTTTTAAAATGGAAAAAATGGATACACGATATATGCACCCCACCTTCCTCGGTGTCCATGGGGCGCCACAGGCTTCATCATCTTCTTCTTCTTCTTCCTTATAGCTCCTAGCGGAGCATAGGGCCTCAACAGCGTCCCTCCACCTTCTCCTGTCTCTGGCAAGGGTCTTGGCCTCTTCCCATGTCAGGCTGGAGTCTCTCAGCTCACTATGCAGGCTTCTCCTCCAGGTCTGTTTGGGGCGCCTTCTCTTCCTTTTCCCCTGCGGGTTCTTTCAATATAAATAGCGTCCCCACTTTTTCGAAATTCTGTGCTAGAAATTTCCCATTTCTATCACTCCCTTCGCTTCTACCTTTTCCCTTACCTATACCGCCCCCCCCCCCCCTCTCTCTCTCTCTATCACTCGGGGGACGGGAAAGCCTAGTGGTTAGGACATTGCGCTCGCAATACCAGATTTGCTTGAGAGAAAAAAAGGGCAGGAGAATGGGCTGGGTAGGCAGAAAATGAGCAAAAGAGATTACATTTAAAAAAATTATATTCTTTTATATCGAGGATAATGGAATAAGCACTCAAGTGCTTTTTTCCCCATCCAGTCCCCGTGTGTATGCGGTTTTGTAAATTCTGTCATCCGTCCCCACCGGCACACAATGGCCTACTCTTACGAAAAGCAGAACAGGATTTAACGTGTGCGCAAGATGTTCTGCGTGCGTTCGCACACGGGGCCTCGGTTTATCCGAAGGACTTTCGGGGAGAGTGGAGTCTGCACTGATGTTAACTCCAGAGGAAAATATCCCCTTGAACGGGAATCGAACCCGGGTCGTCAGATTGCGAGCGCAATGTTCTAACCACTAGGCTATCCTGTCTTCCCCTCCCCCCTCCCCCCGCCCCCCACTTCCCCTGTGTGTGTGTGTGTGTGTGTGTGTGTGTGTGTGTGTGTGTGTGCATGTGTGTGTGTGTGTGTGTGTGTGTGCATGTGTGTGTGTGTACGTGTTGTGTGTGTGTGTGTGCTGTGTGTGTGTGTTGATTACCCTTCTGCCTAGTTCCCTCGACAGCTGGTTACCTCCAAGTTATTTTTATATTACATCCCCCTTCTTCCCCCCCCCCCCCACCTCCCTCCAAACCCCCACCCACCCCCTTCCCCTCCTACCCCATGACTTTCATCTTTCTATACTTACCACGTGCCCCCGCGTACAATTGATCTCTCACACAAGCACAGAGGAGAAAGCAAGAGAGAGAGGTAGGTGAGGGGGGGTGAGGGTAAGGGAGGGAGGGAGGGGGAGGGACAGGGGATATGGGGGGGGGGGGGGGACCCACGGTATCTGTAATAGGGTTACGGTCCGAAATTGGACCCAGTGGCGCCATTACGCACATATGCCTCTGGAGAGAAAGAAGTAGATCGTTTCGAGCGCGTGCCTCTCGGCTGGTGGCATGGGGGGGGGGGGGGGGGGGGGGGGGGGGGGGGGGGGGGGGGGGGAGGGGGGGGGGGGGGCAGGCACGGCGGACAGGAACACGTTGCACGTGCGCCGTATGAGCCGTGCGGGCCTCATGCGCCTGGGGCGCCATTCGGCGGCTTAATTCAATAATTGATGCCGTCAGTCGGAGGAGAGAGGGGTGGGGGTGGGGGGTGAAAGTCGCGCGCGGGTGCGCACACGCAGCAAATAAAATAGAAAGGCCAGACCAACCAGTCTGTCGGTGATTTTTTTTGTTTTGTTTTGTTTTTGTTGTTCGCAGGCTTAATCGTTGTTTTCGTTTCGTGTGACAGGCTTAGTTTTTTTGTGACGGTGTGTGTGTGTTTTTTTTTAATGTGGTCGTGACGGGTGAAGTTATTGGTGTTGATGATGACGAAAGTGCGGGGGTTGCGGAGGATGGCTCTGTGACACTGTATCCAGTGGGCAGGCAACTGCTGTGTGGAAAGGTTTGGTTTATTGAAGGTAAATAAAGACTTTTGATTTAAATAAAAATGAGTTGAGGTTATTTAGAGGTGTGTGTGTGTGTGTGTGTGTAGTGTGTGTGTGTACGTGTGTATGTGTGTACGTGTGTAGTGTGTGTGTGTACGTGTGTATGTGTGTACGTGTGTAGTGTGTGTGTGGTGTGTGTGTGTGTGTGTGCCTGCGCATAGGTGTGGGTGTGCGTGTTGGTGCTGTGTGCTTTCGTGCATGTGTGTGTGTATTGTGTGTCTGTAAATGTATGTGTGTCTGTGTGTGTTTGTGGGCACACGCGCGCATGTATCTGTGTATACCTGTGTGTGTATGTGTGTTCGCGGGCACCCACGCACGTGCATGCATAATTATGTGTCCTTGTGAGTGTGTGCGTGCACGTGCATGAACGTGCGCGTACACGCAAGGTGTGCGCGCGTCCACCTGTCTGTTCGTCTCTCTATTCATCTGTGCCCGTGTCTGTGCCCTTCACACTTTATCATAAACACACACACACACACACACACACACACACACACACACACACACACACACACACACACACACACACACACACACACGCGCACACACACACTACACACACACACATACACACATACACTACACACACACGCACACACTACACACACACACACACACACACACACACACACACACACACACAACACACCACACACACACAACCGACACACACACACAACACACACACACCCACACACACACCACAACACGCACACAAGCAACACACCAAACACACATACCACACACACACACAAGCACACACACACTACGCAACACACACACACACATACACTCGACGACACCACCATACACACACACACACACACACACACACACCACGCACACCACGCACACACACACACACACACATCACCACATACCACACACACACACACCCACACGCGCGCGCACCTCACACACACACACTACACCACACCACACACACACACCACCACGCACCACACACACATACACACACACCCACACACCACCACACACACACGCACGACAACACACACACACACACGCAATACACACCACACACACACACACACCCCACATACAACCACACACACCACACACACCACAACCACAAACACATACACCCACCCACCACACACACACACCCACCACCCACGAACACACACACATACACACACACCACCACCCACACACCCACAACACACAAACACATACACCACCCACACCACACACACACACCACACACACACCACACACACACACACACACCCACACACACCCACACCCACACCCACCCACACACCACACACACACACACACACACACACCACACACCACCACCACCACCACCACCACCACCACCACCTTCAGAGCCTGAAGACAAGCATCCTCACCAGACAGCTCCCTCCTCGGCAGGCAGGCAGGCAGGCACAGAAGCAGACGGCAGGCAGGCGCAGGCGCAGCAGACAGGACAGACAGGCAGGCAGGCAGGCAGGCAGACAGGCAGACAGGCAGGCAGGCAGGCAGGCAGGCAGGCACAGGCAGGCAGGCAGGCAGGCAGGCAGGCAGGCAGGCAGGCAGGCAGGCAGGCAGGCAGGCTGGCAGGAAGCCACAGAACTGGACCTAGGCCTAGCTGGAGCTAGAGCCTGAGCTCTCCCTCTGTCTGTCCCTGCTTGCTGTACTTGTGCTGTGCTTTGTCCAAGACGGGAGGGGAGAAGAAGGAAGACCTTCCAATACAATGCCTGCCTCTTGACGACTTTCTCTTTGACTGTGGTAGATGCCATGTGTGTGTGTGTGGGGTGGGGGAGGGGGGGGGGGGGGGGGGGGGGGGGATGAGGGGGGGGGCGGAGAATAGGGCTCTGAAGCTGGCAGTTATTATGAAGGATGATAATGATGATGATGGTGTTCACCACTACACCACCACCACCACACCACCACCACCCACCACCACCACTACACACCACCACCACCACCACCACACCACCACCACCACACCACCACACTACTACTACTACTACTACTATTACTATACTACTACTACTACTACTACTACTACTACTACTACTACTACTACTACTACTACTACTACTACTACTACTACTACTACTACTACTGCTGCTGTTGCTGCTGCTGCTGCTGCTGTGCTGACGTCGTCGTCGTCGTCGTCGTCGTCGTCGTCGTCATCATCATCATCATCATCATTCTCATTATTATTATTTTCATTATTATCATTATCATTCTCATTATTATTTTTTAAAATTTTATTATAGCAGCTGCCACGAGAAATTGGATAAGAACCATGGTGTTGGAAAGTCGGCCAATTTCAATGTTTAACTCATTCAGGGATAAGAGCAGTGACGCACAGGGTTAGAAGGCTGTTAGGCTGTTATTATGATTATGATTATGATTATCATGATGATGATGATGATGATGATGATGTTATTGTTGTTGTGTTGTTGTTGTTATTATTATTATTATTATTTTATTGGTGTTGTTGCTAATAATAATAATAATAATGATAATAATAATAATATATTAGCATAGCTACCAGAAGAAATAAAGATAGGAATCATGGTGTTGGAAAGTCGGCTGATATCTTAATCATAAGCTCACACAACATAGAGGGAGGATGAGAACAAGAGCACACAGGGTTAGAAAGGTGGCTGTTATTATTATTATCATCATCAATATTAGCATAGCTACCAGAAGAAGCTCGCTTTTCCCCAGCTAAGGTTAAGCAGCATCGAGCGTGGTTACCACTTTGGATGGGTGACGGTTTGCGCGCCTTGGCTTCAGTACAGTCTTCCAGTTCACCCAGCTGTAAAAGGGTACCTGCCCTCTTTAGGGTCAGGAAAGGTAAAGCAGCGAGGGAGAGGATTATGTTGGCCCCTGGAGAACCTGAGGTCTCAGATGCCTCGCTCCCCTACGACCACATAGGTTTTGGGACACCTTATGGATAAGGATAAGAACCATGTTGTTGGAAAGTCGGCTGATCTTTTAATCCTAAACTCACACAACATACAGGGGGATAAGAGCAGGAAAGCACAGGGTTAAAAAGTTAGCAGTTGTCATGTTATCATTACCATCATAAACCCACAAGAAGAAAACTAAGAACAAGGACACACACACAGGTAGAACAGTGGCTGTTATTACCTTCATAAACCCACAATCTATGGGATAAGAAGAGCTTGAACAAACTACTTTAGACAGTTGCTTCTTATCATTATTATCATTATTACCACAATGCATGCGTACATAGAAGACACGGTGTCAGAAAGCCGGCTCTTATTATCGTCATATTACTATAACATGAGTGATAGGAAGCAGCGTACCAGGCGTTGGCCAGTTGGTTCTTCCCGTTATCATCATTACCACAACACATAGTGGATAATGACCAGACCGCAGTCATGAACTTAGAAAGTTGGTGTCTGTACCCCACAGCTACCTCAACACGTGGCACAAGAGCCAGACTGATACACCATGTTGTTATGTTGACTTTTGTTATCCTCCAAACAGTCTACCACATTACACGGGACTGGAAGCACGAACAATCTGTGATATGGTTGTTGTTATCATCATGCCACCACCACACAAAGGATAAGAGCCAGAAAACGGTGATATAAAGTTTGGCTCTTATTATCATAATAAGAGTATAACAGGTTAAGGTGTCTTATGTGGTTGTAGGGGAGCGAGGCATCAGAGACCTCAGCTTCTCCAGGGGCCAGCATGTTGAAGGCAGCCGCCATCTCCTTCTCCCTTGCTACTTTACCATCCCTGACCCTGAAGAGGGCTGTAAGAAGACAGAGAAAACGATGAGAAGACAAGATCAGAGAGTGGACTGGCCTTGAGTGGAATGACACACTGCAAGAACCGCGAGGGGTGGAGGAAGCTGCTTGCAAAATCTTCAGTGGTGCCCCAACGATCAGAATATCAGAATAGGTGAAGGTAAAGGTGAATTCAATATCAGAGAAGAGCAGTCCTGAATGATGTTACATGCAGGCACATTACTTTAAACCAGCCAAAACTTAAAAACAGTTTCACGTGCAGAGTACATCAAAAGTCAGGCCAGGCACTGTCATCATCACCAGTTTTTGCCTCAGTAACAATAAGATCTGTAATTAAAGGAGCGCTTTGTCTTCTTTGGCCTTGCTCATGCTGTCCATGTGCTTCTGTTCTTTGGTCACACTGATCATACCGGACACATGAAAAAATCAAAAGATTGCAGGAAAGATTATAAATAAAACGGTGCCCCTTTATCTACATTAGCCTAAAGCTCACGGGACAGGGAAGAGTGGGTAGGTTTGTAAGTTCCGTTTCGTTTCCCTGTCATCCTGATGCCAACAATAAATTAAATAAACTCACAGAGATGTCTTACCATATCACCTCATCCGACAAATGTTATTCAGATGTCAACAGAAATTATTTTCAAAATGTCTCGTGTCACGTCAATACGAGTAATCAGCACATGACAATACCTCTTAAAGATAACAACCAATAATGATTTATGATCCTAACAGCATAATAAACGATTCTGTCTCTTTCTCTCCACACTTCTCTAGGAGACCTCTTGCTCCGATTCGTACATCATTCTACACGTAAACGTTGAAGCAGTATAATCATTCCATTGATATTAGAGGGAGAAAAACACGTGTAATCAGCCCCAAGATGAAGGGACCTTCACACGGGGCACATTTGAGCCATCTTTCTTCATCATCATTCATACACTCCCTGCTGCTCTATTTGCATAAGCGCACCCTTGACAGCATTCACACACACAAATTTATCTCATGACACATTGGTGTGAGCTCAAGAAGATGGAGTCATTGCCAGTTGCTGCATGTAAAAGAGGCTTTATGGGTTGAATTCACGACAGCCCTTAGATATATTTATTATTATAGCTCGTGGCCTTCTCAGCTCCACATCATCTGAAAAAAGATGTGGATTGTCTTCTTGTTTTGGTTTAGTGTACATCTCTCTCTGTCTCTCTCTCTCTGTCTGTCTTTCTCTCCGTCTCTCTGTATTTGTCTCTCTGTATGTGTGTGTGTGGTGTGTGTGTGTGTGTGTGGTCTGTGTGTATGTCTATCTGTCTCTCGGTGTCTACTATGTAGCTGTACCGTAATGTAATAATTTCACTATACATTGAAAAAGTATGTTAAGTATGTGTTGTGAGTACAGGGCCTAAGTGTGGAATGTACAAACCAATATCAATGATATATATATACCCCTCCAAATGGGGCCATGGCCTTTTCTTGAATATTTCTTATTTTATCTTATTGATCTATTTTATACCACTTTAAGTCACGAGATTTCTCTGCGTGAAATTCGGGCTGCTCTCCCCGGGGAGAGCGCGTGGCCACAAGAGCAGCGCCACCCTTTCTATTTTCTTGTCTACAACTGTATTTGTTTCCCTGTCAGAGTGGCTTTTTTTCAAAGAATTTTGCCAGGGACAACTCTCCTGTTGCCGTGGGTTCTTTTACGTGCGCTGAAAATTTTGTGTAACACACGGGACTTCGGTTTATCATCTCATCCGAAAGACTAGCACCCAGACCACCACTCATGGTCTAATGGATGGAGAAAAAGTTTCGGGTCTAAACAGGATTCGAACCACCGCACACTTCCGACCCGGACTTTTTCGTTTTCTAGACAGGCACGTTACCTCTAGACCACCGATTCTCTCTCTTCTTTCATTCAAATGGTACCCTGGCCTTGATGAATACATTTTCTGTGTCTGCGTCTCTTCACATACACAGACACACACAGACACACACAACAACCCCCCCCCCCACCCCCCCCCCCCCCCTCCCCACCTCCGCACACCCACACAACACACACACACACACACACACACACACCACACACAACACACACACACACACACACACACACCACACACACACACACACACACACACACACACACACACACACACACACACTACACACACAACACTACAACACACAACACACACACAACACACACACATCCATACATTTCGCAGGCATTCTGTTATACGATCTGGACACAGAGGCCATTCCCATTTGCTGCTGCCCTGTCTGCCTCATGTGCCCGTCTGCTATTTGCTGTATGGACAGGGACAGACAGACGACAGAGACCGTCACCAACAACACAACAACGCCTGTGTTGGCTGTGAACAGCATCTCCCCAAAGGGAGTTGGGGGGGGGGGGGGGGGGGGGGGGGGGGGGGGGGGGGGGGGGGGGGGGGGGGGGGGAGAGGGGGGGGGGAGTGGGGGGGATGGGGGACCCGACCCCTGACATTTGCTGAAGGCACACACAACACCAGTCCTCATCTTCCCCAAAAAGCCAGCCCATGACCTTTGACCTACCAGCCTGATCCCAAAACCCTTCAGGGATCCCAATGGTCAAGCGATCCTGTCATTGTGGTCAGACTGTTTCAATACCATAGCGCTGAAAAAAACTAGTCAAGAGATCCTGAGGGGAGTGAAAAACGAGAGAGAGGGTTATGAAAAGGGTGAAAAAGACGAGATCGGTATGAAAGGGTGAAAAAGGAGGGAGAGGTATGAAAGGGTGAAAAAGGAGAGAGAGGTATGTATGTTTGTCCGTCGTGTTCGACGATGACCTCCAAAACAGCAGAGGAGGCAGCTGCTGTTTCGGAAATTGGGCAGAAATTTGATTATAGTGGAGATGCCTTTCCCACAGTACATCCCCACTCTCTCGGCCAAGTGGGCATAAGGACAGTCAGCGTTGGAGATGTTCTCCAAAGGCAAACTAGCTCCCAGGGCTGCAGCACATAAGGACAGTGCAAGTCAAGCCTCTTAGTCAGAGAGTCATAGCCGATCACTAAAGACTAAGCTGTACAGTGGAATTCCATGAGTGGTCGAGAGGTATGAAAAGGGTGAAAAAGGAGGGAGAGGTATGGAAGGGTGAAAAAGAAGGGAGAGGTATGAAAGGGTGAAAAGGAGGGAGGGTATGAAAAGGTGAAAAAAGGGAGAGGTATGAAAGGGTGAAAAAGGAGGGAGAGGTTTTAAAAGGGTGAAAAAAGGAGAGGTATGAAAAGGGTGAAAAAGGAGGGAGAGGTATAAAAGGGTGAAAAGGAGGGAGAGGTATGAAAAGGGTGAAAAAAGGGAGAGGTATGAAAGGGTGAAAAAGAGGGAGAGGTATGCAAAGGGTGGAAAACGAGAAAAGTGTGAAAAGGGAGAAGAAAATCTGAAAAGGGTGAAAGGGAAACGAGGGAAAGAGAATAGAAAAGGGTGAAAAACGAGGGAAAGAGGAATGAAAAGGGTGAAAAAACGATGGGAAAGAGGAATGAAAAGGGTGAAAAAAACGAGGGAAAGAGAATGAAAAGGGTGAAAAACGAGGAAAGAGAATGAAAAGGGTGAAAAAACGAGGGAAAGAGAGATGAAAAGGGTGAAAAACGAGAAGAGAGCATGAAAAGGGTGAAAAAAACGAGGGAAAGAGACATGAAAAGGGTGGAAAAAACGAGGATAAAAGAGGCATGAAAAGGGTGAGCAAAAAACGAGGAGAAAGATGTATTAAAGGGTGAACAGGAGGAAAGGTATGAAAGGTGAAAAAGGAGAAGATTAGTATAAAAGAGGAGTGAATTAAACGAGAGAGGTATTAAAAAAAGGGTTATAAATGTGAGAGAGGTATGAAAAGGGTGAAAAAAGAGAGAAGTATGAAAAGGGAGTGAAAACGAGGAGAGAGGAGAGAGAGAGATAGTCACGAGGAAGAGAGAGGATAGAAGAGAGAGACGAGAGAGAGAGAGATGAAAAGGGTGAAAACTTGGTCATGGCGGGTAGGACATTATGTTATATTCGATTCTTTTGAAGTCAGGTACAGCTGATGTGAATAGCAATATCGAAGTTTTTTAAAACATGTGAAAACTCATCTTCCCTTTCAACTGGAGAAGCTCATACATACATTTTTGTTTTGTTTTTCCCCACCGTTGAGGTAGCGGCATTCCAACTTCGGGATGATGTGGAAAGGTGACACCAGAGCGCAAGCATTTTCACGATATAAATATGTATTCTTTTTGTGATCCGTTCTTACAGGCACAATTGGCCTACTCTTCTCAAAAGCCGGAATGGGTTTTAACATGTGCGCAATATGTGGTGCAAGCGTTTGCACACAGCCTTGGTTTATAGTTTCATCCAAAGGACTTTCAGGGGAGTGAAGTCAGTACTCCCCCGTGGGACTCCCGGGGTATGCTTACAAGTGAGCATTGCAAGAATAGGATCCCTGCTCTCCAACCAGGCATGTCGAAAGAGGCGACTAAGGTGGAACCCTTCCTCCAGGTTGGGGGTTGGGCACAGGGCTAACAACCCTGTCCCGTAAAAAAAGAGCAGTTACAGAAACAGCAACAAAGAATACTTATACTTTTGCGTGCGAAGGACCTCCCGGGTCCAGTGAGACTCGTATGAATGCTGACAGCCAAAGCCGAGAGGAAGCTACCAGCAGGATAAGGGAAGACCTGAACACCCCCAAAACCAAGATCAGACTAGGACATTGGAACGTGGGGACGATGTATGAGACGGCAAGCTGGCACAGGTACTTAGAGATGAGAAGATTCAACCTCCATGTCCTAGGAGTAAGCGAGAGTAGATGGACTGGATCTGGGAAAAGTGAGAACCCACCACCGGAGAAACCGTCCTCTACTCTGGGAGAGATGACGACCAGAAACCACGAGGGATTGCCATCATCCTCAAAAAGGCGTTGAGCGATGCCTTATGGAGTGGAAGCCCATCAACAAGCAGACTAATGAGTGCGAGACTGAAGGGAAGACACATCACATTCATCATCCAGTGCTACGCACCAACCAACAACAGCAGCAATGAGAGCAAAGATGACTTTACCACCAGCTGCAACAGAGACAAGAAAGCCCCACGCCATGACCTCATCGTCACCAGGGGGGACCTAAATGCCAAGGTCGGAAGTGACAACACCGATATGAGAGAGTCATGGGAAAACACGGGGTGGGGAACAGAAATGACAACGGGGAGAGACTTGTGGAGTTCTGCGCCATGAACAACTTAGTGATAGGGGGGACCTATTCACGCACCGGGACATCCAAAAAAGCTGACTTGGGCGTCGCCGAATGGGAGATATAACCAGATTGACCATCTGATGATCAATGGTAAGTGGAGACGATCTCTCCTGGATGTGAGAACCAAGCGAAGTGCGGATGTGGGAGCGATCATCCCCTGGTGACCAGCACAAAATCCAGATGAAACTGAAGAAGAACACAAGACCAACCATCAAGCGCGTTTTGATACCCAGCGATTGAGAGACACCACGTAAAGTCTGCATTCGTCAACGATCTGAGGAACAGATTCCACATCCTGCAGAACATGACAGAACAGCATGACATAAAACGACATGAAGCAGATCTGTAAACTGTACACTGAAGCAGCAAGGACAACATCGGCCATCAAAAGAAGAAGACCAACAATGACGGGATCCACAAGAGACCCTCAATGCCATCAAAGAAAGGAAGGAGACCAAGAAGAGACTTCTGCAAGTAAGTCTCCACGGCTACGAGGGGAGGCAGGAAAAGTTATACAGAGAGGCACAAGGTAAGTGAAGAGACTCGCACGCCGTGACAAGAGAGAAGCCATGGGCCAGCTGGCAGCTGAGGCAGAAGAGGCGGGGCCCAAGGAGAGCAAGGGGGAGTCTACAAAATCACCCAAAAAAGTAAAGCAACAAATTTAAGAGGAGCGCTGGGGGACCAATCAGGACAGACAAGGGAAACTGTTGACAACAGAGAAAGGCAAGAAGAAAGATGGGTGAACACTTCCAGAAGTTCTCAACCCACCACCACCCGACGAGACAGCCGACATCCCAGAAGCTACAAAAGACTTGGACATTGACGTCAACCCCCCAAAAAAGGAAGAGATAGTGGCTGCCATCAAGACCCTCAAGAATGGCAAGTCACCAGGCCAGGACAACCTTGGTGCCGAAATGTTCAAGGCAGATTCTGAACTAGCGCTGACTACTGCAAAACCCCTGTTCACAGCTGCATGGAAGAACGAGAAAGTACCTGATGACTGGACCAAGGGTGATAGTCAAATCCCCAAGAAAGGAACCCTGAGCGACTGCAACAACTGGAGGGGAATCACTCTTTTGTCTGTGCCAAGCAAGATTTCTGCCAAGGTCATCATCAGAAGAAAATCAGACGCTGTGGACGATGCTTTGAGGAAGGAACAAGCAGGGTTTCAGGAAGCAACGAGGATGTATAGACCAGATATTCACGCTCAGAAACATCATCGAAAAAGTGCACAGAGTTGGGAAAAACAACTGTAGTGAACTTTGTGGACTTCGAAAAGGCATTTGACAGCATACACAGAGACAGCCTTTGGAGTATCCTTCGACACTATGGCATCCCCTCAAACTGGTACACCTTATCAAAAGCTTCTATGACAACTTCAGATGCTCTGTGGGCCATAGCAACACTTTTAAATTTGAAGTCAAGACTGGATAAGACAAGGATGTGTGATGTCAGCAGTTCTCTTCAATCTGGCCAAACGATTGGGTGATGAGGAAGACACAAGACACCCCAAGAGGGATTCGCTGGAGCCTGTTCTCAACACTAGACACCTTTATTTGCGGATGACCTGGCGCTGCTGTCCCAACACACACCACATATCCAGGAGAAGACCAGCAGACTTCAAACATTCGGACAACAAGTGGGGCTTCGTATTAGCACCAAGGAAAAAGGAGACCCAAAGTCGCTCAATGTGAACACACCAGCCCCTGTGAAAGTGAATGAACTGACCTTTCGCCAACAGACAAGTTCACATACCTTGGGAGCATTTCAAAACCCGAGGGGGGCACAAAAGAAGACATCCACACAGACTGGGCAAGGCCAGGGAAAGTGTTTAGGGAGATGAACAATATCTGGAAGATCAACCCCAGTACAGCACCAACACCAAGCTGAAGCTATACAGAGCTGTGTTGTGTCTACTCCTATACGGTTTGAGTGCTGGAGGATTTACGGAAGTGGATCTTACCAAACTTCGATCCTCCACACCATATGCCTGCGAAGAATTCTCCGGATCTTTTGGCCAGAGAAGATCTCCAATGAAGACCTACTACGGAGATGCAGGCAAGAAGACATGGGAAAACCCTCATCACCAGAAGACGGGAAGTGGATTGGGGCACATCCCCCGAAAGACCCACGTCAATTGCAAGAACAGCATTGCACTGGCCCCCAGAAGGAAGAAAAGAAAGGGGAAGACCAAAACAACTGGGAAGAACTGAAGAAAGTGAGTAAGGCCTGCGCACTCTTGGGGATCATGAAGGGTTTGGGGCCCAAAAGGGCCAGGTGGAAGCGCTTTGTTGCTGCCCAAAAACACCGCGGGTGTAATGGCTAATGATGTGATGATGAAGCAGTACTGATTTAACCTAGGGGGAAAAACACCCCCTAAAAAGGGGAAAAAAAAAACGCCGGGTAGTGGCTCAACCCACCGTCAACCCCCCCACAACGCCCCCACCGGGCTATCCCCTCCCCGCTCCCCACCCCCTTAAGCATTAATCTCTATTGTTCCCTGAGCTTTTCCCCTGGACGGGACAAAAATAGGGGTTTCGAAGGTACGTCAAAACTATCCCATTCGGGAGTGACCGACCATACCCCCCCAGTACAAGTACCTACCACACTGAGTCTGTCTCTCTGACCTCTGCTTTCTCTGTCTGTCGTGATGGATGACAGGGAACTGGGGGTTTCTCTGTCCCCTCGGGGGTTTGAGGAAGGGTGGGGGTAAAGGGGGACTCTGGGGTGACGGGCGTCAAAATCTCTTTTTTTATTTAAAAATTTTTTTTTTAGTGGCGGGCGTGCTTTGTTGGCGGCGGGGGGCGGGGTGGGGGTTTGAGGGTGAATTGGATTGCTTTGGGATGAACTGATTCACCATTCTTCCTCACGTCTTCGCTTTTTGTTTGATTCTCATTCTTCCCCCATTTTTTTCTCCCAGTTTTTTTTCTCTCTCCTGACTTTTCTCGGGTCTCCCCTCTCCTTCCCCCACTCCCCACCCTGGGATTTTTTTTCACCCCCACCCTGGTATTTTTTTCTGGTACCTCCCACTTGAAATATTTTTTTTTTTAAAGATTCATTCTTAGTTTTGTATAGCTTTTGTCTTTTTACCCTTTTTTTTTCTTATTTAAAAAAAGTTCAGTTACCTGTTAAGCTGAAAAAAAATCCCCGGTCATATTTCATTCAAACCCCTAAATCAGATAAAAAATCTCGCTTGGGGGAAAAATGTTGGAATTCTCAAAATTGTGTTTTTTCCAAAAAGTGGAATGAAATAAAACAAGAAAATAATTACCTTTTTTTTTTATTTTCAAAAATCTTTGGGCGGATAAAAGGATTCAAAAAAAACTATGGATGTGAAAAAGACTCTCCCAGTTCAGGGGCAAGGATCTTATGAATTGTTTTTTGGTTGTTTTGTTTAGAGAAGATAAGATTTAAAGAAAAAATCGTAAAAAATTCTGTTCACAAAAGCATAGACAAATTCATGCTAAACATATACTTGGAATAATGATTTAGAAACGCAAGAAAGAAGTGCTGGACATCAAATGGCTGGTTATTCCTATAACTTGCAAACAATCATAGACATGAAAACTGCTATAAGAGAAAAAAAAGCCTAAAAAAACTGTTCAAATGGAAGAATGTCTAAACGAAACGTTTCAGACAGAAAGGTGATGATCGTGGACACTCCAGGTATAGTGATGAATGAGTGAACAATCCAGCAATAGGCCTGAAATTGTCTGCATTGAAAGGAATATGCTGGAAAACGAGTTTTATTAACATGGCGTCCAAACAAAAAGATGCTAAGTGGTATTTGGAGATCACACACGCGCGTGCACACACACACGCACGCACACACACACACACACACACACACACACACACACACACACACACACACACACACACACACACACACACACACACACACACACACACACACACACACAGAGCAACTCACAAACTGAACCCCCCCAAAATCATTGAGTTTCTAGAAAACAGAAAATGTTCAGAAAGCAAATCTCATCCCACACAAGTACTGCTTACAATGGAACCTGCAGAATGGTCCTCCCCCCTGCTTTGTCCTTGGATAGATGATTCTTGTATGTGCACATGGACCTGAGTCACAGTGACAAATTAGCCAGGAAATAGTAAAAACTACAGACTTTTTATGCTTAGGTGGGCCCAGCTTGTCTGTCAACCAAAGACCGCCAAGGGTCCAAGCCAGCATGGGAGAGAATGTACATGCTCACACCGTGGATCCACCATAGCAGTCATTGTCAAACAGAACATACCCTTGCCTCCGCTCTTGTTCCCCTGCAGCAGGCCACTGAGCATACAGTCACCCAGTGTGTCCCTTCACACTGCAGCATCCATGGCAATGAGGAAGCTGACCTAGTAGCGAAGGAAGGAAGTCAGATGCCTGGAGAAGAGCAAGGAGTGACGTACGAAGAAGCAAATATAATATAGTAAAGGTAAAACAAAAGAGAGACCAAAACAGACCTGGCGCAGAAATGTTGACGAAGAAACGAGGGCAGCCGGAATGACATGGGCCAAGCTGAAGAGGATCTCCCAAAACCGAGTTCGTTGGAGGGGTGTTGTTGCAGCCCTATGTTCCCCAAGGAACCAAGAGGCATAAGTCAAGGAAGTCAAAGCAAAAGAGAAGATGGCTTCAGCAGCACCCTAATTTGAACAGTAAGGGTGACTACTACCTCCTCCCCAGAGAAGACCAAGTAACAAATGTGAGGTTGAGGACTTGGACACTGCAGACTCAGAGACATCACATGTTTACCAAGTTCCACATTGGTGACGCTGAGGCGTGCCCCTGTGGCACTTCTCCCCTGACAGTGGAACACTTTCTCCAGACCTGTCCAATCACCAAAACCTGAGGGCCAATATCTGGCCTGCTGAGCTGCTGATGAGAGGCAAACTCTTTGGACCCCTGGAGGGCCTTCAGGGTACCATGGCAGCAGTTATCAGGGCCTCAGGAGTTGCTGTCTGAGGGCTGGACAAAGAAGAAGAAACAGAATGCACATGCTCCACGCCTAGATCCATCACAGCAGTCAATTGTCCAATCTGATGGGCTTCATCATTCTGAAGACCTTCATCCAGCCATCGTGGAACCTGTCTGAGCTTCACATCAAAAGCCATCAATACACACGGGGAACATAGTGCACTCCACGGTGAAACACCTGGGTAAGAGTCAGAGAGCTGACAATGGTACAACTTCAAGTAAAAAGGTAAAGGTGTCCCATAACCTATGTGGTCGTAGGGGAGCGAGGTGTCAGAGACCTCAACTTATCTAGTGGCCAGCATCTTGAGGGCGGCGCCCACTTCCTCTCCCTCGCTGCTTTACCTTCCCTGACCCTAAAGAGGCAGGTACCCATTTACAGCTGGGTGAACTGGGGGACTGTACTGAAGGCAAACAGTCACCATCCAAGTGGGAACCACGCTTGATTGCCTGCAAAAATGCCCCCCGACATTGAGCCATAAAACAAAAATTAACACAAATGTAACAGATGTAACACCAATACAATTAAAAAAAAATAAA
>CM054134.1:68467469-68474088 GCA_028751875.1 Rapana venosa | reverse complement strand
GTATTTGAAAAACAGCCACCACCCCAAATTTGGTTTTTTTTTTGGGGAATGTTTTTCAGAAGGAAAAAAAACAAAAAACGTTAGGTACACATAAGCATTGTAACAACAACAAACCAAGCTTAAACACCCCCAAAAGGCAAAACTTTTACACAATTTTACTTGGCAGGGGATAGAGATACTTTCATTGACTTTAAAATAAGGTGGTGCTTTCATGTTCCTTTCAACTGGATAGATCGATTTCAAAATGACAGGTGATCATTCTTCTGTGCAAACAGACAAACAAAAACCTTAAAGTAAAGAAAATAAACAAAACGACAACCACTAAAGTGAAAAAAAGCTAATACTCAAATAAGAAAGAAAAACAAACTGATGACAAAAAATACCGGGGGGAGACAAATTTGACCCCCCCATCCTAAAACAGCAGTTATGATGAGCAGTCCATTTCTCTCTAACTACCCCAGCAATAAGACATTTACGCCCTGTCTAAACCCACTTATATTTGAAAGCTTATAAGGAGGCCACAGTACTAGTCAGGGGTACACCTAGAAACGATGCGAAGTGAAGAGAAATTCCCGGACAGTCCTAAATATCAACATACTTCTCACCCTGCGTGGACTTACGGTGTCACACTAATGTCCACAGTGCACATTCTAGAAACCCCTATGAAGAACGCTTAATGCAGATCTAGTCCCAGTCACTGCGTACGTGCTGAGTTTACGTGCGTGGTTGAGTGTGTGCCTGTGTGCGTGCATGTGGGAACAGGTGAGCGCATGAATGGGTGTGTTGGTTGGTAGGCTGGTTAACTGAATCCTTGGCTGATTAGTTGATTCGTTACTTGATTTTACTTATAAACAAATGTGAAACGCTTGAAAGTCAAATAAGGGAAACAACTGCGTTCTGATAGTCCCTTTCAGTCATTTTATGGTTATATACCTTCGATAGAAAGCAGCTGTTAGTGGTTGGGGTGTGGGTGGGGAGCAAGTATGGAAAGAAAAACAGAAAATAAGACACCACACACACACACACACACACACACACACCCTTAAAGTAGACAAATAAATAAAAGCTTACAAATATGACAGATCTGTCAAATAATTCTATTTCAGTCCAGAATAACCTGAAATGTAGACCATTGTGTACAAAATGTAATGTTTGGGGTTATGTTGAAAGTTTCTTTGCGCGCGCGCGCGCGCGCGTGTGTGTATGTGCTTGCACTTATAAAAACCATCGTGTTACCTTTGTATAGACCTAAGACCAGGGCCGTGGCTGGCTGGGTGACACACAGCTTGTTTCCTTCCTTGCTAGAGCTCGGAGGGTTTTGTGTATGCTACAGTTTACTCACCATTTATTAAGGTAGCCGCATTCTGACTTCGGTGATGATGTCTAAACACAACACCTGTATGCATGGTTTTTGGTGGTGGGGGGGGGGGTGTTTGTTTGTTGCTGGTTTTGGGGGTTGTTGTTGTGGGTTGTTGTTGTTTGTTTGTGGGTTGTTGGGTTTGTTGTTGTTTGTTTTGAGGGTAGAATTGTGTCATCCCTTCTTACCAGCACAACATGGCCTGCTCTTCTGCAAGGCAGAACGGGTTTTTAACGTGTGCGCAACATGTTCTGCGTGTGTTTGCACACTGGACCTCGGTTTTTATAGTCTCATCTGATTTCGGGGGGAGTTGAGTCGATCCTGATGTTAATTCCTGGGGGAACATCCCCTTGAACAGAAGCCTCGGTGGTGGTTCGAACCTGGGCCGTCAATTATCAGCGCAACGCTCTAACCACAAAGCTACTCTCCCCCTCCTCCTTAATAAATAATAATAATAATAAAAAATATAATATAATAATAATAATAATAATAATAATAATATAATAACAATAAATGGAATTTATTAAAGACGCTATATCTTGCAATTGCAAATCAGAGCGCTTGCATTCAATCCGCTCCTACACATGCAACCAAGAATGATTAACATATTCTAACAAATTCAGATGTACACACAACACACACACACACTACACACACACACACACACACACACACACACACACCACACACACACACACAGGTTGTACATTTTAGCAGGGGTGATGGAATGTGAGCGGTACCTTCAACAATCAACATCAACAAGACCTTTACCACGTATTTAACGATTTTAAGAAGGCATTTGACAGGGTATGGCATGCAGCTTTGTGGGCAACCATGAATTTGTACAGCATCAATGCAAACCTGACCAGAGTCATCAAACAGCTGTACAGCGAGGCCACCAGTGCAGTGTACTACAACAACAACATTGAGAATGGTTTCGAACAACATTGGAGTAAGGCGGGCTGTCTACTCTCACCCACTCTTTTCAACATCTTCCTTGAGAGAATCATGGCTGATGCACTGGAACATCATGAAGGATCAGTCAGCATTGGTGGCAGAACGATCACAAACCTCCGCTTCGCAGATGACATTGATGGAATAGCAGGATCAGAAAAAGAGCTTGCCAGCCTAACAGAACACTTGAATAAGGCCTCCAAAACACATACGGCCTGGAAATCAGTGCAGAGAAGACCAAACTGATGACTAATAACACCAACGGCATTAGCACTGATATCAGGGTTAATGACCAGAAGCTGGAAACAGTTCAAAGCTTCAAGTACCTGGGAGCCATTGTATCAGACCAGGGATCCAAGCCAGAAGTAGTATGCAGGACTGCACAGACAATAACAGCACTGTCAAAACTAAACACCATCTGGAGAGATAAAAAAATATCTCACTTATCTCCAAGATCAGACTAATGCGCTCCCTTGTCATATCCATATTTCTGTATGCCTGTGAATCATGGACCCTGACTGCAGATTTGGAGAGAAGAGTACAGGCGGTGGAGATGAGATGCTTTCGGAGACTCCTTGGCATCTCCTACAAAGACCACATAAGCAACGAAAGCGTGCATACAGAATCCAGCAAACCATTGGACCCTATGAGAACCTTCTAACGATCGTGAAAAAATGTAAACTTAAATGGTATGGGCATGTCACACAAGATCCAAAGGACTTGCAAAGACAGTTTTACAAGGCACTGTCCAGGGAGGAAGAAGAAAGGCAGACCAAGGAAGAGCTGGGAGGATAACATCAGCGAATGGACAGGCCTAGAACTCAACAAAACCCTGAGAAAGGCAGAACAGAGAGAGGAATGGAGGGAACTGGTTGTTGAGTCTTTGAGGGTGCCCCCACGGGTCGTCGGACTACGGGACAGATAGATAGACAGATAGATAGATAGATAGATAGATAGATAGATAGATAGATAGATAGATAGATAGATAGATAGATAGATAGATAGATAGATAGATAGATAGATAGATGGAATTTTGGCTGTTAAAGGCAGGACAGATAATTATGAGATGAAACAAGAGGGGAAACTCTTAGGTTTAAAAATAGGTATGTTTTGAGGCTGGAGTTAATCATCTAGTCTACACTCTGCTACCTGGGGAGGGCTGGCTCCACCCAAGGTCAACGTGCCCTCCACACACTGCTGCCCAGCAGGGGCCCCAAAACCTCCCCAACAGTTCAGAAAATCCTAATGATGCCCCAGTCAGGGTTTTGTTGTTAATTAAACGAATGAGCACCCCGCCCATATTGGACTGACTCTGCCACAGAGACGTCTGGTGTGATTTATGAAGATGAGGAAAGGTGATATCCAAGCCCCCGGCAGAGATATCCCATTTACGGACTCTCTCTTCCCCCTCTCTCTCTCTTCCTCTCTCCCCTCCTCCCCCTCTCTCTCTCTCTCACTCACTCAAACGCAAGGGACGGGATAACCCAGTGATCAGAACAAATTTTCTCGCAATCTGACGAACCCGGGTTCGATTCCCGTTCAAGGGGGATATTTTCCTCTGGATTAACACCAGTGCAGACTCCACTCTCCCAAAAGTCCTCCGATGAGACTATAAACCGGAGGCCCCGTGTGGGGAACGCACGCAGAACAACTTGCGCATGCGTTAAATCCGTTCCACTTTTCGTAGAGTAGGCCATTGTGGGTGCGGGAAAAGATGAACAGATTCACAAAATTTCCCCATACACACGGGGACTAGATGTAAAAAGGCACATAAGTGGGTTATTCCATTATTCCCCTATATAAAAGAATGAAAATAAATAAATAAATAAATAAAAAGGGAAGCGTACGGTTTCGCCGAACTGCCGGCCGGCCGGCCTTACACTTTGCCCTTTTCCAGTGTGTTACTGTATGTCTGCTGGGGAAGGTTTTTATTCACGTGCAGTTGAAAAGCGGAGTTTTTACAACCCGCGCTTTCCGCTGTCATGACAATAAATCTGCTGTTCCCGTGTCTGCAGCACTCTGACAGTCCCAGGCTGCTTGCTATGCGGGGAAGGAACAGAAGATCAAAAGGTGCCGTCTTCCTAACCAGTCCCGTGACTACACAGCTCAAGGACGCCTGTTGGGGTAGACAAGCTTATGGGTGTAGGTACAGCTGGATCCTATGCTAATGGGTCACGCTAATAGTCATTGAGCAGTTTTGTTCCTTTCAAATCCCGCCTTCCCCTTTCCCCGGGCTAGAATTATGGTCGCTGAATATATTGCACTCAGAAGAGTCATTGAGGTGTGTGTGGTTTTTGTGTGTGTGTGTGTGTTCATGCATTTTCGGCCTATAGGTGTTTGTGTGTGTTTTCATCCAATCATAGGGTGTTTTGTAGCCAAATGTGTGTGTGTGTGTTCATGCATGCATAGGTTTGTGTGTGTGTGTGTGAGAGAGGGGAGAGAGAGAGAGAGAGAGAGAGAGAGAGAGAGAAGTGTTTTGGTGTGTGTGTGTGTGCCCTAAAAGACAAAAGCAACCTGACTGGTCATAACTAACCAGCACGGGGGAGAACTTCAAACCGCCCACCACCACTCCATGCTTCATTCAGCCACTGTTTCCAAATCACCCGGCAAATTTACAGACCGTAGCGGGGATAGACCAGCTGACCAGCCCAACTCTTCAGCCCTTAGGACAAAACAGAGAGAGAGAGAGACAGACAGACAGACAACAAGACAGACAGAGAGAGAGAGAGAGAGAGAGAGAGAGAGAGACGAGTCATCCATAAAAAAACCCGAAGGGGTATAGCGCAGGGGTGATATAAATCTGTTATGAAGTAGGAAGGTTTTATTATACTGAAAGGATAAACGAAGAAGAAGGGATTTGTCGGGAGGGAATGGGGTTGGGGGGGGGGGGGTGGGGGGGGAGCGAAGAGACAAGGGGAAGATGGGAGTAAAAAAGGAAGTGGGGTGAAGTGTGTGTGTGTTGTGTGGTTGTGCTGCGCGCGCTGAATGCATCCCTCTGTGTGTATTTTTTGTGTGTGTGTGTGCACGCGCGCGCGTGCCTATGCTTGTGTGTGTATGTGGTGTGCACGCGTGCGGTTGTTGGTGTGTGTGAGTGCGTTTTTGGGTGTGTATGTGTGTGCGGTGTGTACGTGCGCGCGCATGCGTCTGTTGGTGCCTACATGCATTCTCGGGTTGTGTTTGTTTGTTGTGTGGCCCTCCTTCCCACCCCACCCCCCCCCCCCAACCCTTTTAAATCATGAAAATTCATACTCTCCTTATCACTGTTGGGTTTTAAAACCCGCATGGCAAACTGGTCAACCCCTCTGATGCATTGTTTCATTTCGAAAATACAACCCCTCTAAACCCGCTTTCACTTGAATCAGAGTTAAGAAAGCCCCTTCTCTCTTCTCCTGCCAATATTGACATGTAGTTTGCTGAGAGTTTAACATTTAAAGCGAGTGCAGGAAAAAATTTTACGCACGCAGCCGCTCCAGCAAGCTTCTCTCTCTCCTCTCTCTCTCTCTGAGAATTTCATGTGTGATGGGAATGTGAGTAAAGAAGTTCTCGCTATGACATGAGTTTTGTGCCCAGCCCCCCCCCCCCCCCCCCCCCCCCAAATGTCCCTTTTAATGGGCATCTTGCAACCCCTTTTCATTCTCTCTCTCTCTCTCTCTTCTCTCTTTTTTTTTTCCCCGTTTTTTTTTTTTTTTTGGAGAGCATGGTGGGAAAGAAGCCCTGGTTTTTCCATTTACCTTTTAAAAAAATTTCGAGTTTGAATTTCGAGTTCGGTTCTTCCCCCCACCACACACAAACCTACAAACACACCCACACACACACACACACCCACACACAGGTTGCAATAGAATGTTACATAGTGGATCAGCGCTTTAATCGCAGTCCACCATTTTGACAGGAGAGGGAAAGTAAATTTACTTAGTCTAATGTAAATACAGCCTACAAAATGGGAGTCTAGTTTACATGACCACACGAAATTATACCATGTGTGCTCTACTGCACTACCTATTCATAAATGAATGGAACAAATAGAACCCAATCCAAATGTCAGTGTAGACAAG
This sequence comes from Rapana venosa, assembly GCA_028751875.1. NCBI lineage: Eukaryota > Metazoa > Mollusca > Gastropoda > Neogastropoda > Muricidae > Rapana > Rapana venosa. The sequence continues at coordinate 68,467,722 of CM054134.1, read as the reverse complement.
AAAGGTTAAAGAAGTTGAGACTCCATTTACTGCGCTCCGTGTATGTATGTATGTGTGTAGGTGACTGTGTATGTAAGTGTGCGCGTGCGTTTTATTTATTTTATGTTATTTATTTATTTTATTCTTTTACATCGAGGATAATGGAGTAAGCACTTATGTGCTTTTTTACATCCAGTCCCCGTGTGTATACGGCTTTGTAAATTGTCATCTGTTCCCACCGGCACACAATGGCCTACTCCTACCAAAAGTGGAA
>CM054134.1:68434969-68462469 GCA_028751875.1 Rapana venosa | reverse complement strand
AGTGGGTTTTTCCTTTATATAAAACAAGGCGTCGCTGCAGTTTCTCTGTCAATGACAGTGTGCTGCATTTGTAGTCAAAAGCAACATAGGCTGTGAAAGCTTATGATAATGCTAATACTACTACTACTACTTATACTACTACTACTACTACTACTAATGATAATAATAATGATAATAATAATGATAATAATATATGGAATTTATATAGCGCTGAATCTTGTAAAACAAAGAAATCGAAGCGCTTGCACTCAAAATCAGTTACACCCATGCAAATTTCCTCAAATAACATAAGATATTTCAAATGTATGCATGCACACACACACACACACACACACACACACACACACACACACACACACATACACACACACTTAGTTGGTGATGAAGAAGATGAAGAATGCTGTTGAAAAGTAGGAACAGACATGAGGGGAAGTGTCAGGTAGGAAATAAGGGCTTTAAAAAATAAAAAAGCTTAAAAGCACTACGATTCTTACCCCCCCCCCCCTTTTCCCCCCCTCTGCCAAGGAGGGGAACGACTGGGGAAAAGACATTAAAGTTGACTGAAATATTGGCCAAATTTAACTCCACACCACGTTTTTAAAGGGCACCATCGGACATTTTATCGGCAGCGTTTTGGGTACTGACAGATTTTACAAAAAATAAATCACTCTCTCCCTCTCCTCTCTCTCTCTCTTTTCTCCTCTCTCTCTCACACAACACACAACACACACACACACACCCACACCACACCCCTCCGAGTACAGGGCAGTGAGGAATGGTCCCCATTTTGTTTTCTTTTTCAGTAACTGCCTTAAAATGGACAGTGTTTTTTTGCGGGAAAGGGCCGAAGATTTGAGAGTGCTTTACTGTTACGCCTGCGTACCCTTTTCGGTTTCAGTTAAAGGCCTAAAAAATTTAGGGGAGTTTTTAAAAAAATTTTTATTATATTTTTTACTTAACTCGCCATTGCCGGTCCCAACCCCGGATGAGAAAGGAGGAGTTGGGGCGGGGGGCTAAAACCCCCACCCCGTGAAAACAAAGTTCTACAGAAACGCCAACAACAGACCAAGAGACACTGCCCGGGGAGAGGAAGGGTCCCGCCAAGAGGATTATGACGCCATTGGTAAAGCCGGAGTCTAGGGAAGCCAAAAGGGCCCGACCCCCTTTTATCCCCCGGGACCATTAACGTCAGAAAGGAATGTGAGGACCATGATGAGGGGGAAAAAACAACACAAGTAGCACAGAGATGAAAAGCTACAACCCACTTTGCTTGGCTCATGAGACCCATTGGACACGTCGGGAAAAAAGGAGACTGCTCACGGGAAGATGCGCTTATTCGGCCAGGAAGAAACAAGCTCCAACCAAAAGGGCGTACGCTCATTTTGTCAAGAACCTGCGCAGCAACCCTGATGGGAGGGGAAGCACAGGGATCAAAATCTTTGGGGCATCCTTCAGGCTAAGAAGAAGAAGACAGAATGAAATCATCCAGTGTTATGCGCCAACTAAGACGGAATGAAGAAGCCAAAGATCAATTCTAGACAGACGCAGAAGTCATTGCCAAATACCCAAAAAAGAATAAAAAACCCTCATGGGTGATTCAATGCCAAGATCGACAAGACAACAGGGGATGCGGGGAAGTGATGGGAAGCCGGTTTGGGAGGGGAAAATGAAGGGCAGAGATTGCAGACTTCTGTGCTAAAAACAATCTGGTAATCGGTGGCAGCTTTTTCCCCCCACAGAGAGTACAAAAAGGCCCGGGGATCACCAAATCATGTGACTGAGAACCAGTCGCCCATACTGCAGGGCCAAAATTCGGGAACACTACAGATTTAAGGGGTGAAAAGAGGAGCAGCGTTCACTGACCACCCCCTTTTGGTACCAGGCAAAGGGCAAAAGCGAAGAAGACGGATGGAAGAAACAACAAAGAGGCAAAGTACAACACCACCGCTGAAAGACACAAAGAAAAATGAAGAATTAAAACTGCCCCTCCCCAACAATACCAAGCACACAAAAACTGCTTGAAAAAGAACTGACATCGAGAGCCAGGAAAAAGTGAAAAACACTGACATCAACTTGTCGGGAATAGGGGCCCAAGAGACCCCAACAGAAAATGTAGGGCAGTCACAGGCAAATTGAAAAGAGAAAACAGAAGAAAGCAGCAGTAAACAACAGCCGGGCAAAGCAGCAAAGGCCAAGGCACAAAACAACTTCACAGAAACCAACAAGAAGTCACAGGGCGCAAATACGACAAACGCAAATACATCGACAGCCTGGCAGAGGAAGCCGAGGAAGCAGCACCCTAACAACTGAACTCTGTAGACACCACTAAGAAACCCAGGAAGTACGCAGCCCGAGCGACCCCCTCAAAGAAAAAAGGAAACACCAACCTGGGAACAGAGGGGGAACTGAAAATGGGCAAGCACTTTTAGAACTCCTAAAGACCCGTCCCCTTCAAACCCCCCCATCGACCCTGCTGATAGAGACCTAGACATCAAATGTGAGCAAACCCAACCCGGAGAGACAGGGAAACCACAAAATCTTTTGAAATGGGGCAAGGAGCAGGACCGGACAACATCCCACAAACACCAAGGCAGACCTGGGGGAAACCCCGGTAGAGAGCGTACCCCTCTTTGGAAGAGGGAAAGGGGGGAAGTACCATCGACTGGAAGGGGGGCTACCCCATCAAACAACCCCAAAAAAAGGAGACCTCATAACTGGCCAACTATAGAAAGGGGTAAAAGCTTTTGTCGGGGCCAGGAAAAGTCTTTTAAAAGGACCTCCTCGAGAAATGAAAAAGCAGTCGACCCTCTCCTCCGAGACCAAAAGGCCCCGGGTTTTTGCCAGAACAATCATGCATAGATCAATTGCCCCCTTGCGCATCACGCGAGCAATCTTTGAGTGGAACACACTTTTATATCAACTTTGTTGATTATAGAAAGCCTTTGACAGTGTGGACCGCAACACCCCTGGAAATTGCTTCGCCACCCGAGTGCCAACCAAAAATGGTCAAATTGACAAAACTCCCATGAAAAAATGACCCCCCGGGGGGCCAGGAGGGCAAAACCCCCAAACGCTTTGAGGGGAAACCGGAGCAGACAAGCGTCTCCTTCACCTTTTTCCCCTTTTCCCCTGGGGATCGATTGGACCCTGAAACTTTACGGGTGCAGAAGAAATGGAATCCGTGGGCCTGTGGGACCAGCTGGATATTTCGACTTTTCAGAGCCTGGCCCCGCTTTCCCCCCGCCGCCAACGATGGCAGACAAGACCACAGAACACCCCACCCCATTACAAGTTGGGCTCAAGATCCTGAAGGGGAAAAACCCAAAATTCTCAAAATCAACGGGGAGGATGGGACCCAGTCACACTAAATGGGAAGGAGCTGGAAGAAGTGGAGACATTCACGTACCTGGTAGCATCATTAACATGCAGGGCGGCACAGACGCAGACGTCAGAGCAAGAATTGGCAAGGCGAGGGCAGCGTACTTGCAGCTGAAGAACATCTGGAGCTCCAAGGTGGTGTCGACCCGCACAAAGATCAGGCTGTTCAACTCCAACGTCAAGTCAGTCCTACTATATGGAGCGGAGTCATGGAGGACAACAAAGACCACCATCAAGAAAGTGCAGACCTTCATCAACAGCTGCCTGAGACGAATCCTCCAGATCCACTGGCCCGACACCATCAGCAATGCAGACCTGTGGCAACGTACCAACCAGCTGCCAGCCGAAAATGAAATCCGGCGCAGGAGATGGGGATGGATTGGGCACACCCTGAGAAAGCCAGCCAGCAACATCACAAGGCAAGCACTATCATGGAACCCCCAGGGAAAACGAAAAAGAGGAAGGCCAAGAAACACCTGGCGACGCGACCTTGAGACAGAAACCAGAAAGATGGGATATACCTGGAGACAGCTGGAGAGAATAGCCCAGGACAGAGGACACTGGCGGACTGTTGTCGGCGGCCTATGCTCCAGGGGGAGTGATGGGCCTAAGTAAGTAAGTAAGTATTGTTTATCTTCTTTTAGTTAAGGCCTACGATATTTGATCGGTGTCTTCTTTAACTGTAACCAGTTTTGTTTTACTTATGCTTTTTGTTTTATTTGTTGCCAGTAATATTTGACAGGTGCTTTTTTTTAAAAGTTGTAACCAGTAATATTTTACTGGTGTTTTTTTTGGTTTTAGTTGTTGCCAATAATATTTGATAAGTGCTTTCTTTCTTCCTGCAAAAAGAAAGGGAGGGGCAATAGAAGGGGTGAAAGAAAATAAAAGAAAATATTTTTCAAAAACTGCAAATTTCGTCAACAAAAGAAAACCCACATTTTATTTCGCTTTTAAGGGAGATTTTATTTTATTTGCTTATTCATTTTATCTTTTTATATCGAGGATATCTGGGGTGAGGCAGGGCTGCGTCCTTTCCTCTCTGCTCTTCATCATATATATGGACCAGATCACAAAGGAAGCCAACTCAGACCTGGAGGCACTCAACGAACTTCTGTTTGCTGACGATCAAGTATGTTCTTTCGAGCCAGAAGGCCCATAGAGCCGGAGCTTATCCCGGTTTCTGTAGCGTTAAGCGAACTGATGGTTTTTCACCACCCCTGTGACAGGACGCTAGTCTGTCGCCAGATACTTCCCCAGCAGAGCTGGTACCCACTTGTACACCTGGGTGGAGTGAGGAAAATAGGAGTAAAGTGTCTTTCCCAAGGACACAACACCGAGCCGAGCGGGGATCGAACCCGCGACCTCTGGATCACGAGTTGACCGCCTAAACCACTCGACCACGGTGCCTCCTTGCTGACGATCAAGTCATGATCAATGATAACAAAGACAAGCTGCAAGAGCACACAGACCAGCTCAATACATGCTGTGAAACCTATGGCATGAAAATCAGCGTAAGCAAGACCGAAGCCATGACAGTCAGTAGAACTCCAGAAAAGCTCAAAATCAACCTCAACGGAGCCCAACTAAAGTGGACGACTGAATTCAAGTACTTAGGCGGTATTTTCACAGAAGATGGAAAACTGGACAGAGAAATAGACACACGCTGTCAAAAAGCAAACGCAGTCAGCTATCAACTTGCCCCACTTCTGCGACATCCTAACATCCCTATGAGCACCAAGGCAAAGCTGATCAGCGCCATCTTCCTGCCAACTCGCACTTACCAGTGCCAGACATGGCCCCTGACAAAAGCCCTGGAGCAGAAACTGGTAACGTGTGAGATGAAGTGCTTGAGGAAAGCCGTCAACAAGACCAGGAGAGACAAGATAAGAAACGAGGTGATCAGAGACATGGTAGGAGCCACACCCGTCCTACACCATATTGAACAACAACGAACCAAGTGGTTCGGGCACCTCACACGGATGCCGCCAAATCAGCCAGCCTTGCTGCTTACAACTTGAGGTACTCTGGCACGAGGGCCAGAGGTAGACCCAGGCGACGCTGGAGTGATTCCGTAGCAGAAACACTGAAAGTCCATGGATTGTCCCTCCTCCAAGCTACCCGCCTTGCAGCAGACAGACAGTTATATCTCCCCGCGACGCCACAGAGTACAAGCGGAAGGAAAAAGTAAAAGTAAAAGATATCGAGGATAATGGAATAAGCACTTATGTGCTCTTTTACATCCAGTCCACGTGTGTATGCGGTTTTGTAAATTCTGTCATCTGTTCCCACCAGCACACAATGGCCAACTCTTACGAAAAGCGGAACAGGATTTTAGCGTGTGAGCAAGATGTTCTGAGTGCGTTCGCACAGGGGACCTCGGTTTATAGTCTCATCCAAGAGACAATGACAATGACAATGACAAATGATTTTATTGTTCAGACTTGGGAGTCCATAAACAAGGGGGAATGGATAGATGCAAACAACTGCAGCAATTCATAAAGTTCACAAACCTTTTCAAGTAACTAGCTCCTTAAGAAAAAGAAAGAAAACAAGAAAACAAGAAAAACAACAAAACAAACAAACAAACCAAAAAAAAAACAAACACCCAACCCCAAAGAAAACACAAAACAAACAAAAGCAAAAATCCAAACAACAGACAGATGTAGACATACATACATACAGAAAAACAGACAGACAGACAGGTCTTTGGCCTTGCCGAATAAGCACAAGTTTATGTGGTATGCAAAAACGCCTAATTGAAAGATGTCTTAACTGCTAAATAGGTTGTGATTTTCTGATTTTAAAGGCATAGAATATAAACTTTGCCAGATGTACAACTTGTTCAGGTTCCTGTGACTCTAATAGAGATAACCTCTCATTTCTGAAATGTTCTAGATTAATCTTGCTTAGATAAGTTTTCCGCAATTCAGTGTATGCCGGGCAGTAGAAAAGAAAGTGGATTTCATCTTCAGGAGCACGATTACAATTTGGACAAGCCAGGGAACAATTATCTGGTGTATATCTAAATTTATTGCTTTTTAATTCTGTTACTCCCAGTCTGAATCGTATGAACATGGTACGTATATATCTGGAAGTGATTAAGTCCATGTACTTTTCTGGTTCCAATAAACTTTTGAAGGAACTGTACAGATTATAGCGGGGTCTAGTGGTTATTTTTTCAGACCATTGTTGTCTGAAGCAATCTATCATTCTTTGCTTGAATTCACGTAAAAAAGCTTTATGATTTCCGACTCCTTGAAAAAGCCACACGTAGCCAAATCCAGAGGAGCAGAGAAGATTTCTGATGTGTGTAACCCAAGTTATATGACCTTTTTCATCTAACAAATTTAACATATGGTAAGCCATGCTAGCATATCTCTGGCTAGGTAAGGAGCACAGACGTAGCCAGTAGGAAACAGTTCTGACAGCTGACAAAACGAGGAGAGGGTAACGGCCTAATTCTCCATACACCATGTAGTTTGGTGTGTGTAGACTAACATTTAAAAAACGTTTACATGCAAAAAAGATGGACTTTTTCAATCTGATTAAATTCCTGCACACCCCACACCTCAGCTGCATACAGTAGTATAGGAGTAACACGTGCATCAAAAAGTTTAAAGAAGATCTTGAGGGAAAAGCAATCCAGTTTAGGTAGTGTCCTACATATTTCTATAACACACTTTTTAGCTTTTGTCGTCAAGCTTTCAGTGGCAACATTCAAACTCAAGCCGGTTGTGAAAATAAGGCCAAGGTACTTATATGAGTTAACAACTTCTAACTTTTGATGTCCAAAGTGCCAGTGTTCATATTTTGATAAATGTCCACCGTTCCGAAATACAATAATTTTAGTTTTTTCAAGATTTACCTTTAATCCAAATTTATTAGCAATATGATGTAAATTGTTTAGCTGGTTTTGCAAGCCTACAGGGGAGTATGAGAAAAGTAACAGGTCATCTGCAAACATTAGGAGGAACAATTCTGTGGCATTTTGACTTAGCTGAATTCCATGATTTCCATTGCTTATGATATATGTTGCAAGATCGTTTATCAAAAGGGAAAATAAAGTTGGTGAAGCAAGACAACCCCTGTTTGAGGCCCTGAAGGCATTCGAAGTAATCGGAATATCCTGCAGATGTACGGATGCAGCACAACACTGACGAGTACATCGCTTGTATGGCCTTTAGCATTTTACCATTCACACCTACCTTTATTTAAGATTTTCCACAAGACATTTCTATTCACTGTGTCGAAGGCCTTTTGGAAGTCCACAAAGGCTACATATACTTTTTTCTTTTGGAATAGATATTTTTGTATGATGGCATATAAAGTGAAAATATGGTCGGTAGTTCTATAGTCTTTCCGAAACCCTGCTTGCGATTCTAAAATTTTGTTGCTGCTTTCAGCCCATTTTGTTAGTCGGGTGTTAAGAATATGAGTATATAATTTACTGACACAACTTAGCAAGGTAATGCCGCGATAATTTCCTGGGTTTTCTGTATCTCCCTTTTTGAAGAGAGGAACAATTACAGCTTTACACCATTCTTTGGGATAAAGTCCACTGGTAAACAATGTGTTGAACAGTTTTACAAGGAAAGGGACAATAACATCGGTTGATTTAAGGACTTCATTTATTATGTTATCTGGCCCAGCCGCTTTTCTTGGTTTTGCGTGCCTTATTGCGTTCTTGACTTCTGTTTCACTAATTTCATAATTGATATTATCAGTGTTATCTTCAGTATTGTCGGGCATTTCATCTAATACTGCATTAGAGGTGGCATCACTCAATGTATCAGAATTACTCTCATTCAATAATGAATTGAAATGATTAAACCATTTTTCTTTAGATATGTTATTTGTCACATGAGTTTTATGTTTATAAACCTTCATTTCTTTCCAGAAATCCTGAGAATTGTGAACAGATTGAAGTATTTTATCTACCTTCTCTTTTTTAAATGACCTTTCTTTTTGTCTTACAAGGGATTTGTATGAATTTCTTTCTAAAGTATAGGATGCTCGATTAGCATCTGTTCTTTTGTGATTGTACTTTCTAAGGGCTTTGTATACTTTCTTTTTTGACTCTTTGCATTCTTTATCATACCAGCAATTGTTAGTATTTTTTACAGGTTTTGGCTTACAAAAGACTCCAGGATAGCCTGTGAGAAGGTCTCCAGCGCATCGTCACATGAGAAGTCTATCTGTGAGGTTGCTAAGGAAATTTCGTTTTTGAAAGCTGCGCTCTCTAATCTTTCAGTTAACTGGTCATGCATTTTGGGATCCCATGAGTATTTAGTAACTGGAACATACTCTTTATCATTTGATGTGGCATTGCAATTATTACACACAGTTAAGGTTAGTTTCAAGGGCATGTGGTCGGATTCTATTCGTTCCTGTATTTCAAGTGTAGAACAAAGATTTAGAATATCTGTTGAGCTTAAGAAATAATCATTTGTGCTGCTTCCAGCAGTTGATATAAATGTAAACTTGTCAGACAAATCAGGTGAACAAAAACCATTCAAAATAAGTAGCTCTAAGCATGTGCACATTGACAGCAGTGTCTTTCCAAAGTCATTTACAGTCTTATCTTCTGAATTTCGGCATGAGATCAGTTCATCCCAGTTACGTTTTGTTATGTCTTCAGGGTCAAGGTTGAACATTTCTGAATTAGGCTGAAGATCTCCTGTTCTGGCATTAAAGTCGCCACAAACAAGGAAATTGTTAGCATTGTGTTCAAGAACGACATTAACTATACATTCTTCAATAGCATGTATGTGACAATTTGTCTGTGCAGATTCGTAAAAGGGGGAAGTAGTAGGTGGACAATAGCAATGAAAAAGAAAGACATCAGAATCAACACCAAAAAGACTCTTAGAAAATTTGACACAAACTACATTTTCACAGTTTGTCTCTATTTTGATTGCAAACTCAGCAAGCTCTTTTTTGACTAAAACTAAAACCCCACCACTGCATCTTCCACGGTGGGAGAGCTTCACAGCTGTGGAAGAATAGCACACATAATTAGGAAAGCTGTTTAAAGTTGTTATTTTTTCGTGGCAAAAAATTTCTGAAAGACAAACTATATCAAAACTACTTACAAAAGTAATGAAGTCCTGGTCAGAAAGTTTTCCAAACAGCCCCCCAATATTCCATGAAAGCACAGACAAAGCCTTTTCTTCAATAGGGGTGCATGTGTCCTTTTCTATTTTCCCATCACTTGAAAGAGTCCTTGTGGCCAGATCTTCACGTCACAACACATCCTCCATAGGTAGGTCAGGTTCGGTGCACTCAGCTTCTGGAGTGCTTGGGGGACGAGGTCTCTTTGGAGGGTTGGTAGACCTGGTTCTGCTTGGAGTCGTCAGTGCAGGCCACTCCCTGGTGTTGAGCAGAGCAGTGGCACCAGTGGCCACCGTCTCTGAGGAGTGGGAGGCGTCACGCTGGTGATCCCGTCTTCTGCTGTTGAGGTTATTGTCCTTCTTGGCCCCATTGGAAGGAAACCAAGTTCTGTTCTGGTTTTCTCGGGTCCTCAGCGGGCCTGTGACAACCAGCTTTCCTGCTTTGAAGTAGGCGTGTAAACCCTTGTCCCTGTGCTCCTTCAGGACTGCTCTCTGGCGTGTGGTCAGGTCACCGGCTACCTTGATGCCCCTCTTCTTCAAAGCCTCCCTTCCAGAGTTGATGATTGCCATCTTATCTTTCCAGCGTTCCATTTTGACAATCATAGGGCGTGGGTTTGTAACTGATGTAATTGTACGTGATCCAAGGCGATGAGCACGGGCAATGTCATCAAGGGACCATATTTTGTCTGGAACCGTTTCTTGTAAGACATTGACAACTTTGTCCGTGCAAGACTCATATGTTTCATCTGGGGACTCTGGAATACCGAAGAATCTCAGGTTGTCTCGACGAGAGAAAGCTTCTAATTTGTCAATTTCTTCAGTCACTTTTCTTTTCACTTCAGCACACTCCTCCTCGAGATCTTCCACTGCTATCTGTAGCTCTTCATGTTTGTCCTTCACCTCTTCACACATAGATTCAATGGCCATTGATCGTTGTTTGAGTGCTGCAACATCGCATGAAAGGTTCTGGATGGCAGTCTTGATGATTGACATATCTGTAGATATGCCTACAAATTTCTCATTGAAGATGGCAGTTTGGTTGTCTATGATTTTCTGGACGTCTTGCAGCGTAAACGGCATTGCTAGTGGGGGGCACAGAGAGGAATCTTCATCATTGCCTACTGCAGGGTTGCTGGCCATACTCAGTGTTGACTGCTTCACTTGACGTGCTATAGGCAGTACAGGTGTGAATTGTTTTGCTCCTCTTCTCAGCAGCAAGTCGTAATAAATGTTAAATATTTAAACAAGTAATGATATAATCCACACAAAAATTATACGGTTATAACCAGGAGGTCTTACTGAATTACCTCGTACAAGTTTTAACTCGATATTGAACAAATTAATTTGGTTAATTAGGAAAATAAACAAATTTTTCACGAGCTCTCAAATTTTGCTGCCATCCAAAAGTGTGAGAAACGCTCACCCCCTCATCCAAGAGAGAGAGAGAGAGAGAGAGAGTGGGTGGGTGGGTGCGTGCGTGCGTGCGTGTGTGTGTGTGTGTGTGTCCAAGGCTTGCTCTTTATGGTTGAACTGTTTACTTTGTATTTGTTTGGTCAGGTTTTGGCTTGTTTTGCTGTTGGCTGCTTTGTCAGTTTTGTTGCTGTTGGTGTTATTGTTGTATTAGCGAATACAAGAGACTGTAAACAGACCATACAATTCATATATTTTTCAGCACCATGTCCTCCTCCCCAGCTAGGGTAATTTAGCAAATTAATTTGTCAGAGTATTGTCGAATGGCAATGATCTGCGTTATTGATACTCTTGTAATGTGATGATGATAAACATTGTTCTAGTTGTTCAGACAGCAGGCAAATAACACGTTGTTGTTGTTGTTGTTGTTGTTGTTGTTCTTGCTGTTGTTGTTGTTGTTGTTGTCGTCGTCGTCGTCTTCGATTTTAGGTCTGTTCACTCTCAGTAATATTAGACGGAGAAAAAAAATGCATGGAAGTTGAGGTGGTGGTAGAGGTCCTATTGAAATGTGTACAAGGGAAAAATAGATTACATAGGCAAAAAAGAAACTTCACAAAGCAAGAAGAACCAGTTAAAAACAACAAACAAACAAACAAAAACCATAAAAATTAATGAGGTTGTAACAAATGTCCTATAGGACTGTTCACGTGTGTTTCTATATGCCTTTCGACAGATCCAAAATCAATAACAGTAATCTGACCTCATTAAGAGAGTGGTGTCCCCTGCTGTGCACGGGATGGCGAAAGCATGTCTGACAATGACGCGTTTAGATCTGTTGCATTGGGAATTAATCCTTGCCAGATTTGATCGACTGCACGCTGGCACAGAAACTAACGGGACGAGGAGAATAACCAATCACTAGAACTGGACCCACAGATTTAAGCTGGAGTCGCACACGGTAGGTCTATCGATTTTACAAGCATGAGACCAGAAATTCAGCTAAACAAAAGTTTTAGAGGCTTAAAATTTGGACACTATTTTTCTTTTACCCCGGTACCATAACCAAATGAGCGCCCAGTTTCTGCGTCATGTTATGTTATGAGGTTTGAGAGAAATACCCATTATATTTCTTGAATGCTACATAACAGACTACTACCGACTATCAAGCAATCCAAGCGATCATAGGATACATTTTACCAGTATTAATTTCCCAACTCCATTCACTTAAGTCAGGAGAGTATAGAACAGTTCATGGGAAACTATCAAACCTTGTTGTCTACTAACAACCTAAGGATGTGAAACGAATTCATTTGCTGATGATTGAAGATTGAGCGACAGAAAAACAGCAGTGCTCTTAGAAAAAGAATTTTAACCATCTGTTGTTTGACACCCATTAACATCAGCATCAGACACGCTTTTATGACCGATGGATTGGCGACTTTAAAGCCAAACATCATTGCAACATAAAGAAGATTGTGAAGGCGAGGAGGTTTAGGGCTTACAATACAAAAATCATAGTGACGCCAGAGGACAAGAGTAAAGTTAAGCTTTGAAATTACATCAAACAATATCAGTACTGATTTTAGTTGTTGTTGTGCGTTCCCCAGCTTTACACCCTGGGGGTCACCCAGAACATGCACTCTGACTCACTCATCCCACCTGGGAATCTCTGTGAGATAGGAAGTACACCGGGTGAGAAGTTTGCGTGTATGACTCTTTTCAAGTACCTCGCCACATAGGCAGCCATACTCCGACTTCAGAGGATTTTTTCTCCTATAAAGGAGAGTGCAGGTTGTTATGTTAAGAGCTTGTCATGGCTGAAGGCAATCTCAACACAACATTTCAAACATAACAACATTTTAATGTAGGCCTTGACAATTAGCTGACATCAATAACTGACGCAGCTTTTAGCCTGGGCCAGACTGATTTTAGTTATCAAAGACTGTGTCATTGATTCTCGGGAATCGAACCCGCACTTCTCGCATCACCTGTAGACGACCAGTCCACGTAATGTCTGGCTCACAGCCCCAAAGCACACCGAATGACCCGGCGTGATGTCACCCACTAATTTATCGACACAAAACACTGACTGAAGACTAATCCGTTTTGACCAAATCGTCTGCACTTAGCTTTTAAACCAATTAGCCTACCTGTCCGTGTGTGTGTGTGTGTGTGTGTGTGTGTGTAGGCCTACTGGTTGGATTAGGTACCACTTTCAGATACGGCAGAATTCTCTGCGTGAAATCTGGCGGGCTTCCCTCCCCAGGAAATGTGTATCGCCGCAAGGCCAGCGCCACCCTTTTTTATATCTCTGTCTGCGGTATACTTGTTTCTCTATGGAAGGGGATTTTTTCCACAGAATTTTACCAGGAACAGCTCTTTTGTTGCTGAGGGTTCTTTTATGCAGGCTAAAATGCATTTGCACACAGGATCTGGGTTTATCGTCTGATCCGAAAGACAAACATGATTCATGGTCTTACTGACGGCTGTAAAGTTGAGCTTTAAATGGGTATTGAACCTGTAGTTTCTTGCTTTCCAGGCTGGTGCCTTACATAAACCGCCAGTTTACGCGCGCGCGTGCACGTGTGTGTGTGTGGTGTTTTGTCTCCGTGTACATGTCACCCGACGTACGTGCTGCGACACACGCTTAGGTTTGTTCAGTCCCTGCAAACACATGGGGCATTATGTGAGGGTGACGAAAGGGGACACTAACTTAGTTCTCTGTCTGTCTGTCTGTCTGCATGTCTCTCTCTCTCTCTCTCTCCTCTCTCTCTCTCCTCTCTCCTCTCTCTTCCTCTCTCTCCCCTCTCTCTCTCTCTCTTCTCTCTCTCTCTCTCTCTCTCTCTTTCTCACAACACACACACACACAACACACACACACACACACACATGGGAACCTGCAAATGTTATTACTAGGAACACACACGCGCGCGCGCACAAACACACAAACACGCGCGCGCGCGCGCGCGCGCGTGGGAACATTATTCAACCTGCAAATTTGATTACTGGGAACGCACAAACACACGCTCACACAAACCTCTCACACACGTTCATACACACACACACACACACACACAACACACACCTGGGAGGCATTATTCAACCTGCAAATTTTATTAATAGGAACGCACAAACACGCTCACACAAACCTCTCACACACGTTCATACATACACACACACACACACACACACTGGGAACATTGTTCAACCTGCAAATTTTATTACTAGGAACGCACAAACACACGCTGACACAAACCTCTCTCACACACGCTCACGCGACCTGCAAATGTTATTACTAGGAGTAAGAATTTGCCATGCACCCAGCCTACCACAGAGCAGAACAGGCGAAGGAAGACAAGAGCACTCCGACGTGTGACATTTCACATGCAGACTGCACTGTGAAAAGAGCGCGGCAGTGGATATTGTGCTTACTTCCATTGTCAGTGTAACACCAGGCTGCCTGTATTCAGGCTGTCTGGACTCTGGTGCCAAAGACTAAAATGATTCTCAGGCGAAGAATTTCTCTCCGGACATAATATTGAGTTGAACGTTTAATAATGATAATAATAATAATAAATGGAATGTATATAGCGCTGTATCTCGCACACACAAATCAAAGCGCTTTAAGATACTATCGAATTTGACATCCGTTGTTCCGATCGTATTATAGTCTTCTTCTTCGAACGCTCAGACAGCAACTATGGTTGTCTGTCATAGTTATGAGCGAAAATGCGTGGCGCTGCCGTTAAGCACCTGACAAGTCAAGCCCAGCGCATCCGTGGGAGAGAATTCTTATGTTTTAAGTCTTTCTGGGAAAAAAGGCAGGAGACTACATCAAAAAGGCAGATGATGTAACAGGAAGAAGAGGAACTAGCCAGAAACAAAGAGAGGGGCAAAAAAGAGGGAAATCCTAGCACAGAATTTCCGTAAGTTGGGGATGCCATTTATACAGACTCCCCCCCCCCCCCCCCCCCTACCCCCGGCATCCATCCCACGGGAGAGATCGTATTGTATGAAATCTAAAAATATTTTATGTTATTGATCTTATTGGACATCATCAATTTACACTCTTCACCCTTATTTCTTATGTGAGTAACCTGTGCACCTATGTGCATCCATGATTTTCTGCCACCATTCAATGTCTGTACTAGTTAATCTTCTGTTCAGGTTCAGTGTATACGCTTGGCTTCCCATCTGCCAGACTTCAATAGCTACACTGCCTTATTTTCTGCACCGAATGGTTCAATATCTGTAATTTCTCACATAATGGCATTACTATCTTATTTTGCACCTAGGTTCAATGTGTCTAAAGTCTATAGTGTACTATCTTCTACCAGAGGTCAATATTTCTGTGTGTACTACCTCTTCTGCCAGAGTTTGATATCTACTATATCTCTGCTTCTTTATCCTTTGTTGTGGTTCAGTATCTCTAATATCACTTCTTCTTTATCATTCATCATAGTTCAGAATCTGGCTGCTTTATCTTCTGCACTACTTTTCTACTGCCATATCTTCTGCACTACTTTTCTACTGCCCTATCTTCTGCACTACTTTTCTACTGCCTTATCTTCTGCACTACTTTTCTACTGCCTTATCTTCTGCACTACTTTTCTACTGCCTTATCTTCTGCACTACTTTTCTACTGCCCTATCTTCTGCACTACTTTTCTACTGCCCTATCTTCTGCAACACTTTTCTACTGCCCTATCTTCTGCAACACTTGTCTACTGCCTTATCTTCTGCACTACTTTTCTACTGCCTTATCTTCTGCAACACTTTATCTTCTGCAACACTTTTCTACTGCCCTATCTTCTGCAACACTTTTCTACTGCCCTATCTTCTGCAACACTTGTCTACTGCCTTATCTTCTGCACTACTTTTCTACTGCCTTATCTTCTGCAACACTTTATCTTCTGCAACACTTTTCTATTGCCCTATCTTCTGCAACACTTTTCTACTGCCTTATCTTCTGCACTACTTTTCTACTGCCTTATCTTCTGCAATACTCTTCTACTGCCTTATCTTCTGCACTACTTTTCCACTGCCTTATCTTCTGCAACACTTTATCTTCTGCAGTACTTTTCTACTGCCTTATCTTCTGCAACACTTTATCTTCTGCAATACTTTTCTATTGCCCTATCTTCTGCAAAACTTTTCCACTGCCTTATCTTCTGCAACACTTTATCTTCTGCAATACTTTTCTACTGCCTTATCTTCTGCAACACCTTATCTTCTGCAGTACTTTTCCACTGCCTTATCTTCTGCAACACTTTATCTTCTGCAATACTTTTCCACTGCCTTATCTTTTGCAACACTTTATCTTCTGCAATACTTTTCCACTGCCTTATCTTCTGCAACACTTTATCTTCTGCAACACTTTTCTACTGTCTTATCTTCTGCAGTACTTTTATACTGCCTTATCTTCTGCAATACTTTTCTACTGCCTTATCTTCTGCAACACTTTTCTACTGCCTTATCTTCTGCAACACTTTATCTTCTGCAATACTTTTCTATTGCCCTATCTTCTGCAACACTTTTCCACTGCCTTATCTTCTGCAACACTTTATCTTCTGCAATACTTTTCCACTGCCTTATCTTCTGCAACACTTTATCTTCTGCAATACTTTTCTACTGCCTTATCTTCTGCAATACTTTATCTTCTGCAATACTTTTCCACTGCCTTATCTTCTGCAACACTTTATCTTCTGCAACACTTTTCTACTGCCTTATCTTCTGCAACACTTTATCTTCTGCAATACTTTTCCACTGCCTTATCTTCTGCAACACTTTTCCACTGCCTTATCTTCTGCAACACTTTATCTTCTGCAATACTTTTCTACTGCCTTATCTTCTGCAATAATTTTCTACTGCCTTGTCTTCTGCAACACTTTTCTACTGCCTTATCTTCTACACTACTTTTCTACTGCCTTATCTTCTGCAATACTTGTCTACTGCTTTATCTTCTGCACTACTTTTCTACTGCCTTATCTTCTGCAATACTTTTCTACTGCCTTACCTTCTGCAATACTTGTCTACTGCCTTACCTTCTGCAATACCTGTCTACTGCTTTATCTTCTGCAATACTTTTCTACTGCCTTATCTTCTGCAATACTTTTCTACTGCCTTGTCTTCTGCAACACTTTTCTACTGCCTTGTCTTCTGCAACACTTTTCTACTGCCATATCTTCTGCAACACTTGTCTACTGCCTTATCTTCTGCAATACCTGTCTACTGCTTTATCTTCTGCACTACTTTTCTACTGCCTTATCTTCTGCACTACTTTTCTACTGCCCTATCTTCCGCACTACTTTTCTACTGCCTTATCTTCTGCACCACTTTTCCACTGCCTTATCTTCTGCAATACTTTGCCTTATCTTCTGCACTACTTTTCTACTGCCTTATCTTCTGCAATACTTTTCTACTGCCCTGTCTTCTGCAACACTTTTCTACTGCCTTATCTTCTGCAAAATTTTTCTACTGCCTTATCTTCTGCAATACTTTTCTACAGCATCATCTTCTGCAATGCTTTAATATCTACATCTCTACTTCTTTATTCTTTCGCCACTGTTCAATATCTATCAAATCTCTGCCACCGTGCCCTCTTCCACAGCTCGGTTTCTCCTCAGATCTATCCTCTGCCGTAGATCACTGTCAGCTTGGGCTATTCTTTGGCCATAGATCGGTATCTCTAGGCTGTGTACTCGGACGGTCCGATCCACTGGTCAGAGCTGGTATTGTGTGGACAGAAAGCCTTCAGGGTAACAGCTCGTGAGATCAAGGCCTGTCGATATCTGTAGGGTCAGTGTCCACGTCAGCTACTGTCCTCTCTGTTCTGCTTCAGCCATGCGTGTCAGATCGCTGTGTGTTGGTTTAATCAATGGTGATGTATGTGGGCAGGTAGGTAGGTAGGTAGGGAAGAGACAGCTCTTGGTCTGTGCAGTATTTAGAACGGATGACAAAATTTACAAAACTGCATACACACGGGGACTTGATGTAAAAAAGCACATGAGTGCTTATTCCATTATCCTCGAAATAAAAGAATACAGGAAAGAGAACACTGATTTTTTTTGTTGTTTTTTAAGCAGACCTTGTCTGATATTCCCACTGGTATTTTGGTTTATAAGTATTTATGGTTATTCATTCTGTTTCCTTTTTAACATTTTTTTTAACAAATGTACGATGTTATAATCATTTCATGTGTGTGTGTGCGCGCACGCGCGCGCTTGCATGTGTGCATGCGTTCGTGCGTGTTTTGAATAAAATTATATGAAAGACGGATAAAACACTGATAGAACGTGTCTACTTGCCTCACTTGGCAATTCCATTCCTTTCTCATGGTGCTGACCTCATATCAGTTTTGATCTGTCCTTCACTTCTGTACTTGTGTGGGGTCAGTCTGTGTCCGTACATTAGTCCTGCAATGGACAGTGTTGTTGGTGGACGTGGGGGGAAGGGGGCAGGCAAAGTGATTGTCTTGTGCGGGTTTCTTTTATTTCTTTTATTTATTCTTTTCTTTTATTCTTTTATATCGAGATAATGGTTTACAGTTGCCTATATAGTTCTCCAAGTTCGAAGAGACACTTGCTCAGCAGCACGAGGCAAAGAGAACGAGAAGAAAGGCTGCAGCCCAGGCAGACAGACAGACCAGCGTCAGACTTCATCTGTGCCCTCTGCCATAGGGACTGTCATTCCCGTGTGGGACTGTCCAGCCACAGCCGACGCTGTACCAGAATGAACACCTAGAGCGTAACTCCATAGTCTTACGAGACTAAGGGATGCCTACATAGCCTGGTGGTTACAGCGTTCACCTTGCCATGTGAAGGAAACTCGGGGCACCCTCCCCGGGAGCCTTGGACCTGTGGCTAGGCTTTGCCGCCTGAAGCCTAGTGACAGTGTATGGCTGAGTGAGTGAGAGGGAACTCGTGGCTTCTTCAATTCCACAGTCCCTTAATCTGATACCTCAGCTGGGAATACAATCTACAACAACGACAAACTCAGGGGTGTGTGGTTGTGTCTCCACTGAGGTGATCATCGGATGGAATTTGCCCCCCCCCCCCCCCCCCCCCCCCCACCTGGATTTAGCACTGGTACTAACTCCCTGAAAAGTTCTAGGAATGAGACTATAAACCGAGTCTGCATGTGCAAACGCATACAAAACACTTTTGCGGACGCGTCAAAACCTCGTGCACCTTTCGTAGCAGAGTAGGCCAGCTATGGCCGGTGGCATGGATGACACCAACATACCTAACATGCACCGTGCTACCGAGAGAGGGATGGGCTCCGCCTGGGTCATCTTCTCCGTGCCACACATGCAGATTTTTTTTTTTTTATCAATGGGTGGCGCTGTTCTTGTGGCAGGGCGCGTCTCTAATTTCACACAAAGAAATCTGCTATAACTGCAAGTGGCATACAATACAATACAACACAATGTAATACAATACAATGTAATGCAATACAATACAATGTATTGCAATACAATACAATGTAATGCAATACAATACAATGTAATGCAATGCAGTGCGGGGCAATGCGATGCGATACAATAGAATACAATACAATACAATACACAGCCTGAAAAACTCAGTGCGGTGCACCGCAATGCTGCAGAATAAATCTTCTTCGTCGAACGCTCAGACAGCAACTACTCTTGTCTGTCTTATGAGCGAAATGCCGTCAGCGCGTCCGACATTGGCGTGGGAGAGATTTGTTATCTTTTAAGTCTTTCTGGGGGAAAAGGCAGAACCAAGAAGGCGGGAAATGACAAGAAGGAAGTGACAGGAAGAAAAGGAACAAGGCAGAAACTAAGAGAGGGATAGAAAAGAGGGAATTCCTAGCACAGAATTTCCAGAAGGTGGGGATGTCATTTACACTGACAGACCCCTCTCAGCATCCCCACAAGGGAGGGTGGAGGGGGGGGGGGGTGAATCCAGTAAGCTAGAGTTAGGAGAAAAGTCGGGTCACATTGTTAATGGCTTCTAGTGGACCTCTGGTCAATGAACATAATTATAGCAGGAGTGGATTTGGCTGTAAAGGTGGGATCGGAATGAGCCGCTGAAAAACAGAAGCATTCGTATATTACAAACGTGAGGCAACAGAATTGTAAACAAAGGAATGAAGAAACGAACAAATAAAGTCAGTCAGTCACTTAATTGAAAAATGAATGAAAGAATGAATGAATAAAAATGAAAGTTTAAAAAAAAAGCTTATGTAAAATTAAAAGCAGTCAGCCCAATATAATATCCAAAGAAGTCATTACAGTCCAATAGTCACTACAGGACAGGTACGTCGTCTTCTCAAACCTTCCTCCAGTAAGTGTCCGGGTAGAAAACGTGGAGGGGGAAGTGTTTGAACGACATCACCGGCGTCAGCCACACAAAAGCAGAGGAGTATTGGCCCGCCAAGCCTTTTTCCTGCTGTCACACCGCGTAATGGATCACGGTGACACAGTTTGTCATTTGCCTGCCCTCACTGCCTCTCCGCCTATCAATCATCCCCCAGAAAGAAGGGAGAGGTAGGGGAGGGAAAGGGGGGAGGGGGTGTTAACTGTAAGCCCCCCCCCCCCCTCCCTTTCTATTCAATGTCAGGTGTGCTCGCAACTCTTTCTTCTCAGTTGGATCTGTATTGAAACTAATATTTTAGTACAAGCAAGAACACGAATACTTTATATTAAAAAGCACATATTAAAGTCATGAAATGAATATGAATATGTAAATGCATAAACATGTAGGTGAACGAATGCATTTATCTGTAAAAACATAAGTATATACTCAAATCAGTATTGCAACCTCCGCTCTATTGGTATCTAAAGCCAACATCGAGAATAGTATAGTTATTCTCATGACGGATAAGGACGACAACAGTGAGAACATGATGATGATGATGATGATGATGATGATGATGATGATGATGATGATGATGATGATAGTGGTGGTGGTGGTGGTGGTGGTGACGACGACAGTGGTAGTGATTATGGTGGTGATAATGACGGTGGTAGGATTGATGGTGGTGGTGAGGATGTTGGGGATGATGATGATGATGATGATGATGAGATGGTGGTGGTGGTGGTGGTGGTGGTGGTGGTGGTGGTGGTGGTGGTTGGTGGTGATGATGGTGTGGTGGTGGTGGTGGTGGTGGTGGTGGTGGTGGTGGTGGTGGTGGTGGTGGTGGTGGTGAGGAGGAGGAGGAGGAGGAGGAGGATTTTTCTTTTTATCCGGGTATTACGTGGAGACCCGTGAACATTGACGTGATTGGTCAGCAAGAATACTTGTTTCAGCAAAGTCCAACTACTGATCATCGTTGACAACTTGTGATTGTAATGTCCGGTGCGCTCAGTCTTTCTTCAGTGATGGTGATGATGATGATGATGATGATGATGATGATGATGATGATGATGATGATGATGCTTCTGCCGCTGCCACTTCTTCTGATAATGCTGTTGCTGCAGCTGAAAAGGCTGCTGTTGCTGCTGTGTAAGTTGCTGCTGCTAATGCTTCAGTTAATTAATACTGTATCTGCAGCTGTGTTTACTATCAAATGTGTTCCTGTGTTTCTGCTGCATCTGGTCTGCTGCTGCTGCTGCAGCAGTGTCTACTGCTATTGCTGTTTTGCTGCTGTAATTGCTGCCTCCACCTGTTCCTGCTGCTAGTGATGACGCTGCTGCTGCTGCTGCTGCTGCTGCTGCTGCTGCTGCTGCTGCTGCTGCTGCTGCTGAAAATAGTGGCAATGATGACAGTGAGGATGTTTCTGCGACTTGTTGCTGCTGCTGAAAAGAAAAAGTGATAATGCTGATTAGGGGGGGTGATGCTTCTGCTGTTTGTTGACGCTGCTGAAGCGAACTGTTTGTCTTTCTTTTTTCACTACTGGTTGGCTGGTTGGCTGGCGATGACAATGATGAAGACAATGCTTTGATTGTCCGTGAGCAGTTGAATGGTTTGTTTGCGTTATGGTCAGTGATGACAACGGTGAAGAAATGCTGTGATTGTTCGTGAGCAATTGACCGGTTTGTTATGGTCATGGTCAGTGGCTGGTTGCTTGGTGATGACAATGATGAAGACAATGCTTTGATTGTCCATGAGCAATTGACTGGTTTGTTTTCGTCCTGGTCAGTGATGCAGTGCTGTTCTGACAGCCAGCATACAGCCATGGTCAGCTTTCCTCAGCAGTCACGCTGTAGTGTACACCACTGCCTCTCCTCTGTCATGGCGTAGTTCTCTGTGTGAAAGTCGAACCGCTCTCCTTGGGGACAACACGTCGCCACTGATGCAGCGCTACACACACACACACACACACACTCACACATACTCAAACACACTCACACATACTCACACGCGCATGTACGCGCACACACGTGTGCACACACACATACACAATTTGTAACCAAATTCAGTAGACACAGTAAATGTCTGTGTGGTGAGAATATTTCTAATACTCATATAATATTTGAATGTAAGAATACAAAAGCTTTTTTACCCCAATTTTCTGAAAACTCCCTTAGAAGTATATTCAATAATTTGAATTTGGCATTTGATATTGCAAAAGGTCTCTGGCAGAGTCCTATAGGACATTTGTTATAGTTTCATTAACGTTAATCACTTTTTATGTTTTTGTTTCGGTTTTTAATTTTTTTTTTTTTTATATTGTATCTTTTGCTTTGTGCGGTTTCTTTTCATGATTAGACTACTTTTCCCCCTTCGCTTTTTTCAGTAGGGCCTCCACCACCACCTCAATACTCATACACCCCTTGTATATATGTGGTTTTTGTTTTTTCTCGTCTAATATCACTGAGAGTGAACAGACGTAAAATCGAAGACAACAACAACAACACACATACACGCACACACACACTCACACGCACATACACGCGCATGTATGCGTACACACGCGTGCACACACACATACACGCGTGCACGTGCGCACAAGCACACACACACACTCACACACACACACTCACATACTACATACATACATACATACATACATACATACATACATACATACATACATACATACATACATACATACATACATACATACATACATACATACATACATACATACATACATACATACATATGTTTGCCCATCGTGTTTGACGATGACCATCAAAACAGCAGAGGAAGCAGCTGCTGTTTCGGAAATTGGGCAGAAATTTGATTATAGTGGAGGTGCTTTGCCCACAGTACACTCCCACTCTTTCGGCCAAGTGGGCATAAGGACAGTCAGCGTTGGAGATGTTCTCCAGAGGCCAACCAGCCCCCAGGGCTACAGTACATAATTATTAAGGACTGTGCAAGTCAAGCCTCCTAGTCAGAGAGTCATAGTCGATCACTAAAGACTAAGCTGTAAAGTGGAATTCCATGAGTGGGAAAGCCACCGATCATACAGCCGCTCACTTTGCTGTTGCCCGCAGCATCGATGGTGTAATCAAGAACTGTGATTAAGTTGAGGCGCTGATGATGCATACATACAATCATACATACATACATACATACATACATACATACATAGATACATACATACACACATATACATACATTCATACATTCACACATGCATATACTTGTATATAAATATAATAAATACTATCTCGCTCTCTCTGTATGCATAAAACAAATCTGCTATCAAATGCCATTACACACACACACACACACACACACACACACACGCACGCACGCACGCACGCACGCACGCACGCACGCACGCACGCACGCACGCACACACATAAATCAACCAACCGATGTCGTAATTTCCTGCATGAGGTAAGGCAGACATGGATCCAGGCTCTAGCAACAGCAGGCTGTCTGGCCACGGCCTTGCTGTTATCGACTAACTGACCATTTCTACCTGCAGATCGGACAGGGTTTTTCCTGACCTGGGGGTATCATTACAGAATGTAGTGCCGTGTTGTTGTGGGGTTGATATTCCTGTCTCCACGGAAATATCTCATTCGGAGACTGTTCTACAGCCGTATTATAAGAGGGCGGGGTAGCCTAGTGGTTAGAACGGGGCATTCATGATCTGACAGACACTGAGGGTGAAGGGCTGAGTCTCCGCTGAGTTGGCTGTCTGAGGGCATTTCTCTCCTTGAAGACATTTCAAACATTAAGGCTGATGTAAAAGAGAATACCGGCCTCTGTCTACAAGACGTCAAAGCTAGAATCGGTATGGCCAAGCTAAAGATGATTCGGTTACCCAGCATTAGGAAAGACAGAGGCATATTTAAATATCTCCAAATCAGAATTGTCAAAACACTCATCTGGCCTGTATTGCTGTATGGGTCAGAAGCCTGGACACTACGAACATTAAAAAGAGCCAAAACAAACACAGCCGAAATGTGGTTCTCCAGGCGACTTGTAAGAGTCAAATGGTCAGGGGGAAAAGAACAACTGAAAGCATTCTTGATGAACTCTCAGTGCAAAGACACATGTTCGCTGAAATTAGTAGGCACAGACTGAGAAATGTTGATCATACAAAACACACAGACAGATCTGATGACGACAGTTCTCCAAAGTAAGGTTGAGGGCAGAAGGAAAAAGGCAGACCACCAACATCCTACACTGCCAGCATCACTGAGATCAGTGGTGTGGGAGGAGGGTTACAGGAGATCGCAGAACTCAGCAGAGACAGAGAGAAAGATGGCCAGTCCTTATGGCATTGCTTAGAGCTCCTACCGACGACAGCGACGATGGAGACAGTTGAGTGGAGTTTTGATACTGATACCACTCCACCGAAAGTCCTTCGAATGGGACTATGAATTGAGATACTGTACCCGAACGTATGTATAACATCTTATACACACGCGAAAACCCCATCCACTTTTCGCAGAAGAGTTAGCTATGGCTCTGGCGAGAGGGATAGGTGACTGTAATATTCCCAAGTCCCCTGTGCAGTGCCCCATCGACTTCTGCAGGAGTCAGAGGAGAAATGAAGTCAAGTCTACAACCAAAGACACACAAGACGAGTGTGCCCCATAAAAACTGAATACCTTGAAAGTGATATTAAATATATGGGAATAACGGCATGCCATTTATCCTGTGTACGGGTGAATGTCGAGCGTGTGGACACGACAAGACTGTTTAGCTTTCTACAAAGGTTGGTAAAGTTGTGTCGTCTGAATGTGTGTTAGTTGTTCTTTTAGTTATCAGTCTGGAGCAGAATGTTTCCAGTTTGCAATAATCTACAAAAGCAGGCTGTGGGTGTCTTGAAATCCACGAATGACATACACCGTGAATGAACTGAACGTGTGTTGCCTAATGTTTTCCGTGAAAGCAAAATCTGTTCATAAATTCTGTCTTCCACTTTATTTGTATGAAAATTTTGATGTACTGTTATTTTTTTTCTCTCCTCAATTTGATGCTCTTTTCTAATGTGTTTTCACACTCACTCACTCAGTCCCATGTCCCAAAGGACGTAGGGGGGACATGAGAGAAGACGCAACAGAGATATTTTTCCATGCTTCACGATCCTGTGTGGCTAGTAGAAGGTGTTGCAGGGGTTGGGCGGTCCAGTCTTTGACGTTGTCAACCCATTTCTTTTGGCGGCCTCTTCTTCTCTTGCCTTCAACCGTTCCCTGCAAGATGGTTTTTGCTAAGGTGTTGTGTCTTGTGGTGTGACCAAACCACATCAGTTTTCTCCTCTTTATGGTGGAGAGCAGAGGTTCTTGGGGGCCCACACGCTTTTTGATTTCTTCTTTCACATAGTTGTTGGTCTTGTGTTCTTTGTATGGTATTTTGAGGAGTCTTCTGTGGCACTTGTTCTCGAATGCTTGGATTCTCCTCTCTAGCTCTGCTGACAGGGTCCATGATTCACAGCCATATAGGAGGATAGATATCACGAGGGATTTGTAGAGGTGATATTTGATGTAGAAGCTGATGTTGTTGCTTCTGATGATCCTCTGGAGTCTGGCTAGAGCAGATGTTGCTGTTGCAATGCGAGCTTTCACTTCATTGTTTGATGTGCCATCTTTTGTTAGGATGGAGCCTAAGTATTTGAATTGGCTCACCTCTTCCAGTATTTCTCCATTCATCTTTATTTCCGTGCTGTCATTACTAGCGCTGTTGACCATGATCTTTGATTTCTCTGTACTGACCTCCATGCCGTATACGCTCGCTCGATCTGATAGACTATCTGTGAGGTTTTTCAGTTCTTGTTTGCTGGTAATGTGTTTTACTTGTTGATAAATGCAAAGCAAAACTGAAACTAAAATGAACAGTAAATAAAATTTATTTTAAAATCATTTTTATCTTTATTTTATTTTGTTTACGGAAATAGTGTAAACACACACACACACACACACACACACACACACACACACACACACACACACACGCACGCACGAACGCACACACACACACACACAACACACACACACACACACACACACACACACACACACACACACACACACACAAACGCGCGCGCGTGCACATTGGAGTACATTATTTTTACTTCAGTATGAAAATTAATCAGTTGTGAGATGGGTTACATTTGAATTCGGCAATAACAGTTGTTTCTAATCAAACGTCTTACTTCATTTTATTACATTTCCTTTTTTGTTGTTTATTTATATTTCATTTTATCGTTTTTGAATGGGTTTTTTCCTTAGTTTGTTGTTGTTGTTGTTTTTGGGGGGGGGGGGGGGGGGGGGGGGGGGGGGGGTGTTCCTCGGCTACAGTTCCGAGGCTCACCAATTGTGAGATGTTTACGTATGCGACCGGTTTTTTTGCCACCATTAAGGTAGCCGCATTCCGACTTCGGGGACATATTTTATGTTTTATTTCATTTCTGTCTCTTGTCTTAGTTTCTTTCTACATCTGGTGTTATACGTGTTGATGTCGTGAGGGACACATGTCACAACTGATCCTCTGGAAAAGTGAAACAGCGGAGGACTGGAGAAGACATAAAACACCGCCACCTGATCAGGTGTCTAGAACACGTCCCAGTAACGTCAACCCTCAAGAATGTGATACTGCACTTATGCTCTACACAGCAACCAACTGCTCGGAAAAAACTGCGTAAGTCGATCAAACTTGTGGTAGACACTTACACCAGTTTTCCACGCTGCATATTATTTGACACGAATTTCTCACCTGACTTTTTTTTATAAACTTTTTTCCCCCTTTCTTTCTTTCTTTCTTTCTTTTTGTTTCAAAGGAGGGAAGACAGGAGGAATGAGGCGGGGAGCTGTGCACGACAGAGAAGATCAATTGTTGGTCTGTCCTCAGTCAAACACGACAGTGTCCCAGGCGTTGGATTGTAGGTGATCTCCTCTCGGCTTGTGGCAAGGAAATCGGCTGCCTGAAACTTCAGTCATGAAGGTAGGCCTGCCCTTCAGCACCCTCAAAACAACAACAACAACAACAACAATAACAACAACAGCAAAGCAACACAAAATCAATCAAAACAAAACTACCCAAATCAGTCATTATCATAGAGAACCCACCATTCCAGTTCACCAAACATAGGCCTCTATTTTTTGGAACGTGGTTGAACAAATGGATGACCGGGCAAAGTACTTTTTTTTCGGATTGTAATTGAATTGGTTGATTACTTCCTAGTCTTGTTCGTGAATACAAGTGATAGTGTTGGGAATAATTATTAATGT
>CM054134.1:68427469-68429969 GCA_028751875.1 Rapana venosa | reverse complement strand
AATCTTGTTTGAAATCAGATATGAACCATGAATCTCTCACTTTGTACACGGGCATGTTTGTTTACCTCTGGGACACATGTGGAGACGAAAACACACTCGAAGTTCACAAGCCTGTATGCAGCAGTGCGTGTGTGTGTGTGTGTGTGCGTGTGGTGTAGTGTGTGTGTGTGTGTCCCACCCCTTTTTTTTAACCTCCTTTTCTACCGAGTCAGTCAGTCATGTGCAAGTACACAGTCGATAAATCACGTAGTTTTTATTACTCACGCAGTAAAACGAGTGAGTGTGTGTGTGTGTGTGTGTGTGTGTGTGTGTGTGTGTGTGTGCGTGCGCGCACGCGCGTGACTTTGATCAACTCTGAGTTGTCTGTTTAAAGTCTGTTCACATTTGTTAGTGATTTTAGACCGACCCCTTCACCCCCCCCCCCCCCCCCCCCCCAACAAAAACAAAAAAAAGCAACCAAACAAACGAACTTTCCGAACTCTGTGTGTGTGTGTGTGTGTACTCGCGCATGGATAAGCTTGCACATGTGCGTGTGCGCACGCATATATGTATGCACACAAGTGGTACACACACACACACACACACACACACGTGTATGTGTGTGAGTGCACTCGCGCGCGTATGCAATGCATACGTGCGTGCCTGGTTGTGTTTGCATGTGATTGTGAAGCTGAGCTGGAGAGGGGCCATCAAGGCCAGACTGGGCAAAGACAGCAGAGCGGTGAGGAAGCCCGCGTTCACACCACTAGGCTACTACATACAGGGCAAACAGCGCGTGTATAGTAGGCTGTGTGTGGCTGGCTGTATGGGCCCACCATCACTGCTTATATTATTGTATTAGCACTGCTCTCACGTGAGAACAGGAGCCAGCAGCAAACTCAACTAGCCATGAAGAGTGGGGGAGGAGGGGGAGAGTTCTCATTGCTCTTCCATATGCAACACACGCAGGTGCATACACACGCGTACACACGTGCATGCATATACTGTGCGTACACACACACACACACACACACACACAGGGCGAAACGTCAGAGTTGTGCTATGCTTCATAACTTCATTCCTTCCTTTCTCCAAGGACTTATATACTCCGTAATACATTTTATGTGCACATTTCAACAACCCACAATGAGGAGGGGGGAAGGGGGGGGGGGGGGGGGGGGGGAAGTAGGCCGCTGGGCAAATATGCAAAATGCTCCCCTCCCCCAAGACACCAGCAAGGAGTGTATGTCACCCACTGTATGGCAGACCAATTTTGTCTAAAGACTGGAAATTATACCTCTACCAATTTAAGGCTTACGCTCACTGTCAACAGAGTGATAGTCGAAATAAACATTACTATGTTTCATAGTACTTTCATTAGGAACAGTACTCTGTTCATCACTGGTGAACATTACTGTTTTCATTTGAACATCAGTTATTTCAAGGGCAATAACATTTCTGACCTCATTGCAACATTACTCTTCTCCTTGTTAGCACCATTTTTAAGATGGCGCATCCCCCCCCCCCCCCCCCCCCCTTCCGCCCTATTTTGGAGGGGATCAGGATGCTATTTCTTTATTTAAAACATCCAATGTTGCATACGCAACATCTCACCATTGGTAAACCTGGGAGCTCTAAACAAGAAACACAACAACAATAACAACAACAAATAATAATGATAATAATCTTCTTTCGTTGGCTCTTTCCAGATGAAACATTACTTTTATGGCGGTAAACATTTTTTTTAAATTGCACGTGACTCTTAATCAATTCATTGAGGACGTGTTTATCGATTTTTACAAAAATGAACATTGCCCCCTTTCCGCGATGGAATTAATTAATTGGTCGTGATGTTTAACACGTTTTGATTGATCTAATATTTTGTAATACGAATCATGCTTTTAGAATAGAAATTACTCGTAATTTGCACAATTTTCGCTTCATTGGCCACATTCCACTTGATAAAGAACTAGTAGCTTTAAAAACTGGAAAAAACAACAGTAACAAAAAGAAAAGAACATTTGTGAAATTTGCATTGTGCAGTGGTCAAAACGAGCAAAACAGAGCTGTTGATACAAAACGTTTTCCATACTTCTGTATCGTAAACAAATCTTGGATAAAAGGCATTATTTTGCAGTACTTTTTCTTCAAGGGTGTGTGTACACATACAGTAGCCTGAGTTGTTGGGATCTGAGGCTTGCTTACTTTTTCGTAATATTGAACGCAGTTTATGGAACAGGCCTTACTGATCATGATTTCAGTGACAGCTCTCTCTCTCTCTCTCTCTCTCTCTCGGGGACTGGATGTAAAAAGCACATGGGTGCTTATTCATTATCCTCGAAATACAAGAATTTGTCATTGTCATCTCTCTCTCTCTCTCTCTCTCTCTCTCTCTGTGCCTCTCTGCCTTCCCCACCCCCACACTCTCTCTTACACACACACACGTCTGTGCGCACGCACTCATTCACACACGCGTGTACGCACGCGCGCGCGCGCACACCCACACACACACACACACACA
>CM054134.1:68369969-68424969 GCA_028751875.1 Rapana venosa | reverse complement strand
CCCAGTGTTGGCAATATCACCACCTTGTGGCCAGAACGTTACGTGACAGGCAAACAATTAACAGAAAATGCCAGACTTTATTGAACAAAGACAGGAGAATGGGCTGAACATTCAGAAAATAAACAGGGGAGAGAGAGGATAGAAAGACAAAGGGGCGGGATAGCCTAGTGGTTAGAATGTTGAGCTCGTGATCTGACGGCCCGAGTTCAAACCACCACCGAGGCAGTTATTATGACCGCTGTCGAGTGTCTGGATGTTAGTGCTCCAAAACAGCTTGAAAGAGGCATAGCACAGAACAGAATAGCTACCGAAGAAATGCGGCAAGTATGCGGGGCTTTTGGCTTTTGTAACGGCGAAGTTCCATATTTTTCTGTTGACAGCACGCATAATAGCCTGCAAAGAATGGCATGTTTTCAAATACTTTCTGCATGTGTACCCTTAACTTACAATATTCAACATTCACATAGTGTAGCTTGCGTTTTCTTTTGAGTGTCCTGACTATTGGATCATATGGAGAGCGTCATAGTTTCCGTTGAAAGCGGTTGCAGGAGTGATTCAGACTTGGTTGTAGGCTACCAAAGAGGTGGAGCGCTACGTGTACTGCTGGTCTTTGTCAAGTCCGTGACGATTTCCACATCAATGGGATGAATCGGTGGAAAAAGAACTTTGGCAGGGCGCCAATGGCAGAAAACTGCAGAGCCTCTAGCCGGTGAATAATAATGGAGGGGGCACGCCCAGTGTTGATGTCCACAGGCCACAATAGAATAATAATAATAATAATAATAATAATAATAATAACAACAACAACAACAATAATAATAATAATAATAATAATAATAATAAATGGAACTTATATAGCGCTATATCTTGCAAAGACAAATCAAAGCCCATGCATTCAACCTAATCTTACACAGTCATACAACCAATGACAAATAATCAATAATTCAAACAGATATTACAAACATGGTACGCTGCAGACCAAATCTATGAAATAAAATTGCAATAGTCAAATGTTTTCAAAAGCACACACACACACACACACACACACACACACACACACACACACACACACACACAGGTCATATACTTTAGCAGGGTGATAGGACATGGGTTAGTGAAGGGTGGGATAGTTCTGATATGAAACAGGAGGGGGGAAAATCTTAGGTTTGAAATAAATATGTCTTGAGGCTGGATTTAAAAGTGTCATAGCTAGGCTTCTGGCGAAGAGAGAGAGGGAGCTCATTCCAGGTCGATGGACCCGAAATAGAGAAAGAGCGGCGGCCAGCAGTAGATTGGTTGAATCTAGGTATTCGTAGGCACAAGGTATCTGCAGCAGAGCGGAGGGAACGTGAAGGAGTGTACAGGTTAAGACATTTACAGAGGTAGGAGGGTGCAGTTTTGTGGAGACATTTGTAACAGAGGGTACTGATCTTATAATCTACTCTCTGTGGCACAGGCAGCCAGTGGAGAGATCGCAAGAGGGGGGTAATGTGCTCCGACTTTTTCTTTCTGAGAACTAGTCGAGCTGCGGAGTTTTGTATACGTTGAAGGGAGTGGATAGATGATGCTGGCAGACCAGACAAAAGAGAATTGCAATAGTCCAGACGTGAAAAGAATGAGAGAAGTGACAAGTTTGGCTGTTGCATCGGTGGACAGGTACTTTCGAATTGCACTTATACGCCGTAACTGATAGTTGCACGACTGACAGGTCTGGGTGATTAATTTTTGCATAGAGAGGGTGTTGTTGATAACAACACCTAGATACCTCACAGCAGTGGATAGAGGGACTGATGCATTGCTGAGTTCTATTGAAGCTGTTGTAATGGAAGAGAGTATAATAGAGAATATCGCAAACATGTGCAGAAAAAGATCCTCAGGAGAAAAATGAAAGAATTGCAAAAGATCCTAAAAATCCTGTGAAAACGACCAGAATGTCTAGGACTGAGGCAGAGCAGGCAGCCCAACAGCCACCTCTCTGGAAAACCTGCAGGAGATAGAAGTGCTGTCGGTTTATTTCCGGTTTAAAATCGGGATGGCATCTTAATCTACAGCAAGGTCCTGCCAAACCACAGGGGAGGAAGGGATAGGGGGTGGGGGGGGGGGGGGGGGGGTGGTGTCATCCTACTGTGGCTCACAGAGTGGGGATTTACAGTGGTGGGTGTGTGTGGGGGGGGGGGGGGGCTTTTTCTTTATTCTTTTATTTCGGGGATAGTGGAATAAGCACTCTTGTGCTTTTATTGTTTTTACATCATTCCCGTGTGTATGCAGTTTTGTAAATTTTGTCATCCGTTCCCACCGGCACACAGTGGCCTACTCTTCCAAAAAGCCAAACGGGTTTGAACGTGTGCGCAAGATGTTCTGCGTGCGTTGGTACACGGGATCTCGGTTTATAGTCTCTCTGGACATCTAGGGGGAGGAGGGTCTAATGTTAACTCCAGAGGAAAAATCCTCTTGAACGAGAGTTGAACCCAGGTCAGCAGATCACGAGTGCAGTGCACATCACTCTAACCACCAGGCTATCCTGTTCCCCAAGAACTTAAAGAACCAAGGAGGTGCTTTTCCGCCAATCGTATGTTGTCAATCTTCAGTTGTGTCTACGTTGCTGGAATGGTTTACTATAATTGAAAGAAGATACCCTATTTTCGATGAAGCAGGAGCAGAGAAAAATTAGCAAATCAAGGTACAGCACTACCTAGATCTTAATCAGTTACTTCATTGATTAACTGATTACAGTCTTAACTTTTGGACAGGTTAAAAACACAGTAGTGTAACATCCATAAAGTAAACAAATGCACAACTCACTCTCTCTCTCTCTCTCTCTCTCTCTCTCTCTCTCTCTCTCTCTCTCTCTCTCTCTCTGGACATTTAGCTGCATGTTGTGTACAGGTCAACGACAGCTACGAATACTCAATCAGTGTCAAAGTCACTGCACTGTGTCAGTGTCAAAGTCCTCCCTTCCCTTCCCACCCTCCCCACCCTCCCCGTTTTTGTTGGGTACTTGTCAACATATATGACACCATCACACACACACACACACACACACACACACACACACACACACACACACACACACACAGTATGATCTATACCTTATGTGTAAACGCTGATTTCGCAGGGAAATGACTGCTGAACCCTGCAGGGTCATTACCCTGTCAAACAGGGTTGTAACATAGGCGTTATTGATGCAGAAATGAGCAAAATGCTGCAGTAGTGCTGCCTTGTAATGGCTTCCACTCCTAGAGGCACATCACATGTGTGGACAGAGCGACGGACTTCTGATTCTGTTGGCTTTTAGAAAGAGGGTTCCAGTCTCCATAGCGGCTTGTTGGTTAACAATGAAAACTTTAACAATCTCTGTGATCAGCTTGCCAGTGTCTTCCAGGTCTATGTCATGATTATGTCAAGCATGCATTGGGAAGACCACACGCGTGTATCAAAGATCTAGTCATCCATAACAGCGTTTGCCGGCAGATTACGAGAGCACGACATGACACAGCAAGGATACCAACTTTACCAAGGGATTGGGGTGTGCGGTTTGTCAAGCATTTGCTGTGTGGAGTGTTAGGCAGATATCAAGTAGCGTGGACTATGTGGAATTGTTCTTCCTCCAAATACTGAAGCCTGAGACAGGCAACTCGTACACATACATTTTCAGACTTTTTCCCTTCTTCTTTGTGCATTTGTTGGTTGGTTGGTTGGTTGGTTAGCTGGGTTGTTATTTGCTTGTGTGGTTAGTCGGTGGGGGTGGGGGCTGAGTATGGTTACTGATTGCTTCATGAGCAACTGAGCAATCAATAAGTCCTAGGCTCCACTCTACCGAGGATCTAGGAGAGTGGGTGTGTTTATGAACTAGAACGTTCAAGCGTAAATGCAGAGGCATGCATGCAGTTATGCTAGTAACTCCATGTATTTACAAGCATAATCTCATCGCCCAAATCAGTAAGGTGTGTTGTGGTTGTTTCTATTGTCCTGAATCTGAACACAATGCTCAGTCTGGACAATTACAAATATAACTATCTTTTCTCGCTCATCCACAGATATATTTATCTTGTCTTGCTCATCTACAGATATATTTATCTTGTCTCGCTCATCCACATATATAATTATCTTGTCTCGCTCATCCACAGATATATTTATCTTGTCTCGCTCATCCACATATATAATTACCTTGTCTCGCTCATCTACAGATATAATTATCTTGTCTCGCTCATCCACATATATAATTATCTTGTCTCCCTCATCATAGTAGAACCACAATGAGACCATGCATGCACCTAGAGAGATGAAAACATGCGCAGCAGCTTTATTGCTTTTTATTGTTTCGTTAGTTTGCTTTGTTGTTGTGATTTCGACATTATGTTTGCTGTTTTTGTAGCACAACACCTGGCAGTTACCATATTCCGTTTTCAAAGAAAGCATTCATCAAAAGCATGCACATATTTAGAATATTTTGTAGTGAAGCTGACCTGGAATTTTCAACTGAAATAAGGGGACTTCTCCACAGATGTCATCATCATCATTAACCATTACACCCAGTGGTGTGTAGGGCAGCAACAAAGCGCTTCCACTCCTGCCTATCCTGGGCCAACCTAGTCACTGATCCCCAAGAGTGCTGCATGGCCTTCATCTCACTTTCTACAGTCCTCCTCCACGTTGCTTTTGGTCTTCCTTTCTTTCTCCTTCCTTCTGGGGTCCAGTGCAATGCTGTTCTTGTGATTGACTGTGGGTCTCTTCGGAGGATGTCTCCACAGATGTGGTGTGGCCTATATGGAATGAGTCTCCTTGGGAACACGTTAAAAAAAAACAACCCACATAAACTGATAATAACGACAGAAATTATTTACAGTTCAGCTTTCTCAGCTTCTTAAGAAATCTTTGGGGTGCTGCATTGAATTTTTTTTTTTAACGGCAGACAGTGACTGCGTCCTGAGTAAGTTGAACTTTCACACACACACATATATATCAGAGAGAGAGAGAGAGAGAGAGGGGGGGGGGAAAGAGAGAGAGAGAGAGGGGGGGGGAAAGAGAGAGAGAGAGAGGAGAAGAGAGGAGAGAGAGAGAGAGAGAGAGAGAGAGAGAGTGAGAGAGAGAGAGAGAGAGAGAGAGAGAGAGAGAGAGAGAGAGAGAGGAGAGAGAGAGTTGTAAGTCTGCAAGTAATTGTAAACACCAAAATAGGGTTTTATCGTTTTTCCTAGTGTGGCCATTGTCTCAACTGGTTTTGCCATAATGTTACCTGATTGTCCCGCCTTGCAACGCTCACCGCCGTCTTTATTGTTGTTTGCTTGCTGTTTCGTTTCATAATACTTCACCAATCTTGATACACTATCGATCTACCGTTTTCTTGCCATTTTTCCGTACTATTTGAAGTGATTGTGTTCACTGCAGCCTGTCTCGTAGGCTACATATCTTTTCTAGAGTTTTCTTTAACATCTAGTGCTTGTTGTGTTCAATTGTGTGTGTGTGTGTTGCTGCTATGTTATGCTGAACGAATAAAATTTAATTTAATACCAACTGATTTCTATAACAAACGGAATCACAGTTGTTGTTATTCTTTCTCTTCTTCCTCGGGAGAGCTCCAAGGTTCACCAATAATGATATGAGATTATGCGCTTTCGACCGTCCCCCCCACCCCCCACCCCCCCCCCATCCCCCCCACTTTCCGCACCATTTCGGTAGCCGCATTCCGACTTCGGGGATGGTGTGCATGCTGGTTTTTTCTGCCATCCGTTCCCACCCCCACACAATGACCTACTCTTTCGAAAAGGCGGAGCGGGTTTTTAACGTGTGCACAAGATGTTCGCGATGCGTGTGCACACAGGGCCTCGGTTTATAGTCTCATCCGAAGGACTTTGAGATTTAGTTCGATTTTTTTGTCAAACTGGGAAAAAAAAGGGTGAGGCTGGAATCGCACCCAGAACCTCAACAGTTTACTTGTTGGTAAGCGAACGTCTTAACCATGCTGCTACCCTCCTGGAACCACAGGTATGAAGTGTTCAGGTAACTAACGGCTAGCAGAAGACAGCGGGGTGGGAGGACGCGAACTGTGTAGCCTGCCTGTGGCAGTGGAACTCGGTACCAAAACAAACCGTTGGGGCAGCAAATCGCCCACTAATGCATGAAGTATTTATTGGCTAATTGTGCAAGGTTCGAATTGTACGAGGAATTTTTTTTCCTTCGCCCTCCCAGTCTATGACTGTCTGTCTGTCTGTCTGTCTGTCTGTCTGTCTGTCTGTCTGTCTGTCTCTCTCTCTCTCTCTCTCTCTCTCTCTCTTCTCTTCTCTCTCTCTTTCCTCTCCTCTTCTCTCTCTCTCTCTCTCTCTCTCTCTCTCCTCTCTCTCTCTCTCTCTCCTCTCTCTCTCTCTCTCTCTCTCTCTCTAAATTGTCGTGTCAAAATACCCTTTAATGATGGGTGTGTTAAAGCTTTGTATTCACAAGTATGGTCTAGATCCTGAACTGAAATGTTGCATTTTGACTGATACCGATTTTGATGTCTACCATCTAAAATATTGATGCAGTACAACATCAATGTGTATCAAACTCTAAACATGTTCGAGATATGGCCATTGCCATTATGGGCCGCAGAGAATCGGTTGTTGTTTTTCATGTTTGATCACAGTTTGCATCCTAATATACTGGTTTTCTCCCAAACTCCGTGCATTGTGGCCTGATGCCAAAGTACGTTTCAAAACTGTTCAGAGTTGAGAGTTCTCTCTCTCAGCCTCGTTTCCCTCTGATGAATAACATCTGCACCTAAACCACCTAATTAGTAATGCCAGCACAATTATATCAAATGCTGAGCAAGTACAGTCCCTGAGCTTTGTATAAGAGAGAGGGGGGAGGGAGAGAGGGAGGGAGAGAGGGAGGGAGGGAGAGAGAGAGAGAGAGAGAGAGAGAGAGAGAGAGAGAGAGAGATGAGAAGAGAGAGAGAGAGAGAGAGAGAGAGAGAGAGAGAGAATGACAATAACAATGACAAATTCTTTTATTTCGAGGATAATGAATAAGCACCCATGTGCTTTTTTACATCCAGTCCACGCCCTTAGGGATGCATTATATGAGGGTAAAATAAAATGAACTGAATACCAATACACTCTTAAAGTAAAAGGAAAATAGAATACCCCACACACACAAAAACCCACAAAAACCACCAAAAAGAGAAGAAAAAAAAGCAACAACAAATAATAAAATAAAACAAAACAAAATATACACAAAAACAACCCCAAAAAAACAAAAGCAAAGAAACCAAGAGCAAAATAAAAGCAGTAACAACTAGGGGAGAGGGGACAACCAAATAATCCCCCCCAATTAAAAAAATTTTTTAAACCCTCATAATATAAAGGAGAACAAACCATGTAAATAGTATCATTTTGGCTAACGGAGAGATAACATCAACAAATTCATTGTACTTTTTTTTAATAGGGAAAGCAACAGCAATAGTAAACTACACACACAAAATTATTATAAAAGCAGACTAAGAAGATTATGCAAAAGCAGTTTACACCCCCATGCACACGTACACACACACACACACACACACACACACACAACACACACACACACACACACACACACACACACACACACACACACACACACACACACGCAGTACGTGTACGAACCCACGCAGAACATCTTGTGCACACGTTAAAACCCGTTCTGCCTTTGAGAAGAGTAGGGTTGTTTTTTGTATAGTTCCGGTAGGAACAGATGACAACAACAAAATAATATATGAAATGAAAAATGAAATTAACAA
Source organism: Rapana venosa (assembly GCA_028751875.1). NCBI lineage: Eukaryota > Metazoa > Mollusca > Gastropoda > Neogastropoda > Muricidae > Rapana > Rapana venosa. The sequence goes on along the minus strand of CM054134.1, from coordinate 68,417,219 downwards.
CAACAAAAAACGCCTACATACTGGTGTCGTGTTTAGACATCATCCCCGGAATCGGAATGCGGCTGCCTTAACGTGGGCAAACGGTCGCATGGGGGAAAATCTCACCATTGGTGAACCTCGGAGATCTTGCCGAGGAACACAGAGTGAGAAAGACAATGAATTTTATCCCTGTGGGGGATGCCGATGGGGAAGAAGGGGGGGGGGGGGGGAGAGGGGCTGGCAATATAGATAGCATCCCCACCTTCTGGAAATTCTGTGCTAGGGATTCCCTCTTTTCTATCCCTCTCTTTGTTTCTGCCTTTTTCTTTTCTTCTTGTCTATTTTCTGCCTTCTTGGTCCGTTCTCCTGCCTTTTTTTTTTCCAGAAAGACTTAAAAGATGTTCTCTTCCATGCCGTATAGAAGTCGGATGTGCTAGGCATGACTTGTCAGGCGCTGCTGTTGAGGCAGCGCAACGCATTTTCGGACATACGACAGATGACAGTTGTTGATGTTTGAGCGTTGAAAGAAGAAGAACGAATTTTATTTGACGAAGGCTACAAGCCCATCAGTCAAAGGGGCAAAGAAAGGATAAACGTCGTATAAGCACGCAAACGAATATGAATAAAGACATAGATAATGATACAAAAAGCAGAGTTTTGAATGTCAATAAACATATTTTCAAGTTATGATGTATGGAATCTGCCTGGTTAATGATTTCCTTGCGTTTATTTCGGGCTTGCGTTGCTTAGACTGCTGAAGATTTAGCCTCAGACATAAAAACTATTACTTGAAGACAGCACTTTTCCACTTTCCAACAAGATTCATGGACCTGTGGGCTGAATTTGCAACAACAACAACAAAAGAAGAAAAAAGTCCAACACAACCCCCCCCCCCAAAAGCAGCTAAACACACTTATTGGCCAGTTTTAGGATAGGTACAGCAAGCAAACAAAGGTGGAATTTGTTTAAGAGCACCTAAAAGAATGACTGTTTTAAGCATGATCTTGAGGATCATTCCACAATGCAGTGGTGTTTAAAAAAAAAAAAGAGGAAGATTTCCGATACATTTTAATGTTGCGTTGAGTAGGTATCTTACCCTCTCAAGGTTTGCATCTGTGATAACGATTACTTTCAGCAACTGTACCGGACCACCCCATGATAGATTGGACTCATACTTTAAGGTAAAAAAAGTAAAAGTGTCCCATAACCTATGAGGTCGTTGGGGGGCGAGGTGTCGGGGACCTCAGCTTCTCCACAAGCAGCTAATCTGCCACCTTGGTTTATAGTCTACCAATGTTAACGTTAACCTCCCTTCCACCAGACACCTCAGTGGAGCCTGAAAGCCCTGCCCTCACTTACCATCATCCCCCATGGGGATGCCGGGGTCTGTCAGTATAAATAGCATCCTCACATTCTGGAAATTCTGTGCTAGAATTTTCCTCTTTTCTATCACTCTTTTTCGTTTCTGCCTTGTCCCTTGTCTTCTCGTCATTTCTTCTGGTCTACTTTCTGCCTTCTTGGTCCATTCTCCTGCCTTTTTTTTCCAGAAAGACTTAAAAGATACCAATTTTCTCTTATGCCAAAGTCGGATGGGCTTGACCTGACTTGTCAGGCGCTTAACGGCAGCGTGACGCATTTTCGCTCATATAACAGCCAACAATAGTTGCTGTCTGAGCGTTGGACGAAGAAAAAGAAGAACTTACCATCAGATCACGAGCAGGGCAAACCGTCCAACCAGTGGGCTGTCTCGCCCCCAGCATGGCTGACTCCTGCATTGGGCATCCCAGGCTGGCTTCTCAAGGCAGATCAGTGTCTCCTCAATGAAAGTGTTGGTTATCCTTAGTTATGCATCATTCCTGTAAAGATAGCAGAATGGTTTACCTGAAGGTACTTTTGTTCAGCTGCATGGCTGACATTAATCCACGCAGCTGATGTGTGGCGCTGTTTGGTGGGTGATTGAGCTGCTTATGAAACTATCTCGATTAGTCACCGTCACCGATCCCTCAGATTCCGAATCCTTTGGGGCGCCTTCGAAGCTTTGTCAACCACCTTTCTCCAGTCCTCTCGTCTCTCAGCCACCCTCAGGGTGTCTCTCAGCTCCATGCCTGTCCACTCTCGAATGTTGTCCTCCCATCTCTTCCTCTGTCTGCCTCTTCTTCCTCCTCCCCTCACTGTGCCTTGTAGGATTGTATTAGCAAGACCAGAGGAGCGTGTGACATAATAATAATAATAATAATAACAATAATAATAAATGGAACTTATATAGCGCTGTATCTTGCACAGACAAATCAAAGCGCTTGCACTCAACTCATTCTTACACAGTCATGCAACCAATAGCAAGTAATAGTTCTAACAAGTCCAAATGCACACACACACACACACCACACGTTATACACTTTGGCAGGGTGATGGAATCTTTGGCTGTTGAAAAGCAGGGATAGCTATGAAATGAAACAGGAGAGGAAATTCTTAGGTTTGAAACAAATAATATGTCTTGAGGCCAGATTTTAAAGTGTCACAAGAAGGTCTTTGGCGAAGAGAGATAGGGAGGCCATTGCAAATCAATGGACCGGAAACAGAAAGAGCGACGGCCAAACCATGACCAAACCACTTCAGTTTTCGTTTTCTGACGAGTGTTTGAAGGTCAGTATGCCCGATTTCATTGCGGATGCGTCTCTTGACTTCTTCATTCGTGATATGGTCTTTGCACGAGATGCCTAAGAGTCTTCGGAAGCACCTCATTTCTACAGCTCTTATTCTTCTCTCTAAGTCCGCTGTGAGGGTCCATGACTCACATGCATATAAAGAAGATTGACATGACCAGAGAGCGCATCGGTCTGATTTTGGAACTGATGGCGAATTTTTCTGTTGCTTCAGATGGGTTTGAGCTTGGTCATTGCGGCTGTGGTCTGGGCAAGTCTTGACAGTATTTCTGGTTTTAGATTAGAGCAGGGTATTTTATAATCTACCATGATACAATATGCTTCGATACAACATATGATACAAAATGCTACGATACAATATATCATGGTACAATATATTGATACAATATTTCATGATACGATATGTTATATACAATATATCCTGATACAGAATGGTGTGATATTATAGTATGACTTAGCTTGACTTGATTTCAGCCTGAACGAACTCCAGTGAGGGATCATGGGGGCACTGCACTACACTGCACTGTACAGAACTCGTCAGGCAGTGTGTCTCTGGCAAGCTGAACTTAACCTGCAAAATCCATTTGTCTCCTTGTCACAGACTGCAAGCTGAGTGTAATGTTTATGCCATGTAGGAAAGACAGGAGGGCTTTTGAGGCCATGCACAAGGTGTTCTGCATGTCCAGACTTCTAGTCTCTTCCCATGGGGAACTGCAGTGGGAATCAGTGTTAACTCCACGGGAAAATATCATCTCCATAGACACCTCAGTAGAGACTCGAACCTGCCCGAGACTCGAGACTCGAACCTGCCCTCACTGTGGGATCAAGAGTTGATTGTTCTAACCACTAGCCTCGATCTTGGTATCCGCCATGGCTTGTGATCTAGCAGACAGTCCTAAAAAAAAAAATGGCGATTTTCAGCCAATGGCTGTCGGCATAGGTAGCTGCAAGTAGATTCACGTCCCCCCCACACCACACACACACTAAGCCACTATACAAGAACAGGCATCTTCTGGGTTGGTTTTATCGTAAACATTCTGAGGAAGCAAATGCCTGTGAAGAAAGTATTCCATAGCACAGGCAGACTTTTGGAGTAAAAACCACTGTGTTGGGCAGATGTGCAAACCATTAGCGGAGCTAGATCTATATTCATGCCTAACCAACTCACTGCTAAACCTTTTGACCGAGATCTCTATATTCTTAGGCTACATTGCCATGTGTAGTCTGCTGTGGAGGTGGCTGCCTCTACCTAGTGATCAATGTCCCAAGCAACTCTGTGTGTGTGAGAGAGAGGGAGAAAAAGAGAGGGGGGGGGGGGGGGGATTACTGAACATTTCCATTGCCTTCAGCCATACAAGCCATAATTATAGCACAACTACCATGGATTAAATTATGACATAAGAAGACAGCAAGCCAATGTGCATGCCTATAGTATCATAGTGAACAATATGAGCATGGGAAACGATGAACTGGTGCCCCCTGGGGGTAAAACAATAAAAGTTATGCAAGACTCCTGGACACATACATCTTTGGCACTACTACCACATTTGGGCCAACTAAAAGAGGTTAACTCCTACCCAAACTACCCCCTCCCTAACCCATCCCCCTGAGCCTTACTTATCCCCCACTACCCCAAAACCTAGCCCGCCCTCCCCCTAGTTACCACCTGAGCCTAACACCCTCCCCACCCCTCCTACCCTCTCTCCCCAGCTGCACCCTCTCACTTACCCCCCACCTAGCTGCCCCCTCACCTAGCTACTCCCTCACCTACCCCCCACCCACCTAACTACCCCCCCATGCCCACCCCACCTAGCTACCCCCTTACCCCAGCCCACCTAGCTACCCCCTTACCCCACACCACCTAGACTACCCCCTTACCCCACCCACACCACCCCACCTAGCTACCCCGCCTTGGCCTATCCCACACCACCTAGGTACCCCCCACCTCACCCCACCTAGCTATCCCCCCCCCCCTCACCCCATCTAGCTACCCCCACCCCTCTACACCCTCCCCCTAAAATATACCTATCCACCCCATCCTGCATCTCTCCCTTTACCTCCCCCCACTAGCTACCCCCCCCCACCTGGGCCCACCCCACCTAGCTACCCCCCCCCCCCCCCCCACCTGGGCCCACCCCACCTAGCTACCCCACCCCACCTAGCTACCCCATCACCCCACCCCCATCTCCACCCCCTAAAATATACCTACCCACCCCATTCTGCATCTCTCTCCTTACCACCCCCTCAACCCTCCAATTAGTTACCTCCTGAACCTATCTCCCCCATGAACCTAGCTACTCGTCCCTCCCGGTGCTATCCTGGTTCCCCCCCACCCAAAAAAAAAAAATCCTCCCCTGTCAACTCTTCCTTCCTCCCACCAACCTGCCTCCTCCTACCCATCCACCTTCCCCCACAGCTCTAAATTGTTTAAATAAAAGGGCACAAACATGAGAAGATAGGCCACACATCTCCTCCAAACATGGAGGATTAGAAGTTAGGTGTGATCCCCTTAGAGATCTGAAATTCCTAGCTCACAGTTAACGTTTTTTGAGGTCATAGTTTTACAACATATCAATAAACTAACAATTCCATATTTTATGGGTGTCTGCATGAAGTCAAAGGAAAAAAAGCATATCCTAAATCATTCAGTTCACCTTGTCTTGTTTCGCCAGGTAAACAGTAGAGCCTACAATTTTATATAAAAATTGCTGCTTCGTTTCCACCACATACAAACTTTTATCTGGACTTCAGAGGGATTTCAAACAATAAAAAGGAATATAACTGTTGTAGCCTATGAAGGGGAGATGATATTGCCATAACCTAGAATGAAAGTTTTATCAGGCATGTACAATATGTCAAAAACGCTATGTAAAATAACTTTCACCTTGAAGGGAGCTGTTACTGGCTGCTTTTTTTTTTTTTTTTTTTTTTTGGGGGGGAGGGGGGGGGGGGGGGGCATATGTGATTGTTTTTAAGGTTGATGGTTTTAGATGCTTCAGGGGATAAGGAGGTCTTGATCTTAGATTTGAAGGGAAAATTATTGAGATGAGATGACAGTCTTAATACAGTTCGTGGTCAGTAGCATGAAATAATAATAATAATAATAATAATAATAATAATAAAAATAATAATAATAATACCAATGATGATGATGATGATGATGATGATGATTATAATGAATTTATATAGCGCTATATCTTGTAAAAACAAATCAAAGCGCTTGCATTCAACCTATTCTTAGACATGCAAACAAATCACAAATAGTTTTAACAAATTAAAAATAGTAAACTCATCTCTTCTTTCAGGAATTTTTCCATCACATCTCAAAACTGCAATAGTTACACCTCTTCTCAAAAAGCATCCTTGAAAAAGTTGTTCTGAAACAACCTTCATTCCAATAGTCTTCATCCACCTTTCCATTCTGCCTATCCTGCCAACCACAGCACTGAAGGGTGGTCCACACGTTAAATACGCTTCTACATGCTTCTGACTCAGGGAAAATCTCTATTCTCACTCTTCTCGACTTATCTGTAGCCTTTGACACTATAGACCATTCAATTCAAAACACGTTTGGTATTACAGGCACAGCCCTCACCTGGTTTACTTCATACCTTACAGGATGATTCTACACAGTTACAGTAAACAAGATTCAATCATCACCTGCAAAACTGGAATGTGGAGTCCCACAAGGATCAGTTCTGTGCCCTGTTCTTTTCACTCTCTACACTTTCCTCTTTCACATATAATAAACCGATGACTGCCTTCTCTCTTGACAAATATCAAGATATTCAAAACTGGATGATACAGAACAAGTTACAGCTAAATGCAGATAAAACTGAAGCCATGCTCATAGGGACCAAAAACAAACTCTCTCCCATCACAACAGCTTCAATAGAATTTGGCAATAGGTCAATTCCTCTATCCACTGCTGTGAAATATCTTGGAGTCGCTATCGTCCTCTCAATGCAAAAAATTAATCACCCAGACCTGCCAGTTGTGCTACTATCAACTACAGCAAATTAATGCAATTCGAAAGTACCTGTCCACTGCTGCAACATCCAAACTAGTCGCGTCTCTCATTCTTTCAAGTCTGGACTATTGCATTTCTCTTCTGGCTGGTCTGCCAGCATCATCAAGCCACTCCGTTCAACATATACAAAACTCTGCAGCTGGTCTAGTCCTCAGAAAGAAAAAATGTGAGCATATAACTCCTCTCTTGCAATCTCTCCACTGGATGACTGTGCCACAGGGAGTAAGCTATAAGATCAGTACCCTCTGTTACAAGTGTCCCCACAAAACAGCTCCCTCCTACCTCTTTTTTCATCAACAATGAGGCTATCCTCAAAAAGTTAACCTAAGTACAGACTCCATTCTCCCCAAAAGTCCTTTGGACGAGGCCCATATGCAATGCACGTAGAACATCTTGCGCACACATTAAGTCCTGTTCCGCTTTTCGAAAGAGTAAGCTATTGTGTGCTGGTGGGAACAGGTGACAAAATTTCCAAAACCGCATACACACAGGGACTGGATGTAAAAAAGCACACGGGTGCTTATTCCATTTTCCTCGATATTAAGAAAGTCACTTTTCTGACATTGTACAAAGCATAAGACAAAGTAAATCCTACCTCTGACATTGTACAAAGCATAAGACAAAGTAAATCCTACCCTAATTCTCTTGTAAAAAACAGAACAAATTCTAACAAGCAAACATGAAATGAAATGAGCACACCACCACAAATGGGGTATGACACAATTGTTCCTCTATTCTTTGAGCCTGTATGGCACTTTCTACAGAAAATTTGCAGGTGACCATTGTCTTCAAGCTGCCAGTTGTTTTTTTTACAACCTTGTTTACATGAGTTTTGATTTGAAAACATGCTGTGTGTGCTCTTTTGGGTCAATATTACTTCCCCTCCACAGATCTGAAACAATTATATCCCTTTTTATCATTTGAAATTGCTTAGTAGTCCAGATAAAAGTTTGTATTATATGAAATTTTACAAATTGCCGTTTACCTGTCTGGAACAAGAACAGGATGAAATTGAACGATTTAGAATAAGCTGTTTTTCTGATTTCTGAACAGATATAGGAAAAGACACCTTTAAAGTTTGGAACTGTTAGTGTAATGATATGTTGTAAAACAATTAGGTTAACACTTTCAGCTTTGAGTTAAGAATTTCTGATCTCTACAGAGATCACCCCTAACTTCTAATCCTCTGAAGTTTGGAGGAAATGTGTTGTCTATCTTCCCATGTTTGTGTAGGGCTTTTTTTTTTTGGTGTTTAAATTATGTTTTGTATCTAGAGGTGGGTGTGGGGTAGTAGAGGAGAGGAAAACATGGGGTAATGTATGTTGGGAGGGAGGGGATAAGGTTATGGAGGATAGGTGGGGGGATAAGGTTATAGAGGGAAGGGTGGGAGGGAACAAGGCTAGGGAGGGGATAAGGGCAGGGTGGGAGGGTTGTAGGTCGAAGGGGATAAAGGGCAGGGTGGGAGGGTTGTAGGTGGGAGGGGATAAGGGCTGGGAGGGTTGTAAGTGGGAGGGGATAAGGCTAGGGAGGGGATAAGGGCTGGGAGGGATGTAGGTGGGAGAGGATAAGGGCAGGGTGGGAGGGGATAAGGTTATGGAGGGAAGGGAGGGAGGGGATAAGGGCAAGGAAGGGTGTAGGTGGGAGGGAATGAGGTTATGGAGGGGTGTAGGTGAGAGTGGAGGGAATAATGTTATGGAGGGCAGGGGTGTATAGGAGGGGATAATAGAGGGGTTGTATATGAAGCAGATTAAGGGGGAGATAGGAAACTGATGTCTAATATGGCGTTTCCCATTTTAGTATGTCCTTGCAATAACCACTGAACTAAAGGGATGTGCTACACCATTTTTAGGTGCTAGGGGTTCTGATCTTGCTACTCTAAAACTCTTCTTTTCCAGACTGGACTGGACACTATTTTGACTCAATGAATAGCTGTTAAGATGGCAATCTTTAGCATTCATGGGTACTCAACCTTTTGCAAACAAATACCATAGGAAAGGAGTATTTTTAACTTTAAAGTGGAAGACATTTGAAGGGGGGAACAGAGACCAGTGGCGGAGGGGTTGCATGTGCTGTCAGTAATTGGAAACATTATGGGGTGTAGGGGGATCAAACACACACACACACACACACACACACAAGACACACACACACACACACACACACACACAAGAAACACATATATTTTTTTTTTTTTTTTAAATTAAAAAACAACCTACCTTGTGCTGTGCTCTGATCTGACCACAGTGGCTACATGTTTCCATTCAAATTTCAATGCCAGATTCTTTGTAAACTGTTTATGAAATTGGGCACTGAAAAGAATATGTTTACAAGATGGTGTGTGGGTATGTGTTTTTTTGGTGTTTTTTTAATTTTGTGTTTTGCATATATTTCTACACTGACCAAAAGCTGTCAATGTGTTTGCTTCAGTGGCTTCTTCAGTGCATTAATAATATATATATAATATGTATATTGATTGTACAGTTTCTGGCTAAGCTTTCTTGTACAAAAGTGTCATTTTACAGTCCCCTCCCCCTCTCTCTCTCTCTCTCTCTGGCCAGCACATGTGTCACTCTACAGTGACAGTCAGCACTTGGTACATGTCCATTAGATTCAAAAGCACCTTTGTCCACGGGTGGCTGCTTCTGACCATTCTGTGTAAAACAGGTAGCTGGACATCTATCTTATCAGAAACGGAATCACCCTAAGAGCACACACACACGCCATGTTACTTTACAAAAACTTAAAACCAGCGAGTTTAGTTGTCCCCACGTTAGCCTAGTGACTACAGTGTTGTGCTCGCGATTTGAGGGCTGGGTTCAAGCCACCACCAATCTGTTTGAGGGGATTTTCCCCCTATTGTGACTCCTTAAAAATGCCTACACAGAACATCTTGCACTCACATTAAAACATGGTAGTAGGAACGGTTGGCAAAAATAACTTTAAAAAAATATTCATGCACACTTGTTTCATGTTTAGTGGTAATGTGGCTACCCTATGGTTAATGTTGGGCAAAAACGGTAGCATATGCAAACATCTCACCAATATGTTGGTTGTATTGTGTAGTCACTGTACAATTGACGCTGTTGTCCCGGTCACCCTAGTGTGGTGCCACTTGCCTTCTGGCTGTTGGTGGTTGTGGTCATCTTAGCTATTTGTTAAGAAACAAGCCTCCCATTGCGTCAGTGTTCAGTTACTGGATGGCAACAGGGGACCAGAGGTGGAATCCACCCTCAGACGGGATATAAATTCCATACATTATTATTATTATTATTATTATTATTATTATTATTTGAATCCCAAGCTTCTCACTGTCTAAGAAAAGTGCAGAACTAGACAAAATAATCAGGACCCAGTACTACTATACACTGACCTTTCATGCGATTTCAGTATGTCCTCTTAATCAGTTGAGAAATCGAAATACAACCCTTGTATCCCTTTAGGGCTTTATATGACAGTCAGTGGAGATGGTTTCATCTGAACACTCAAAACTCAAAGAGTACTTTTGATCTCAATCTGAGATATATGACAGACTGTCATTCGCGGATAGCGCTCGCAATCTGACAACCCGGTTCGATTCCTGTTCAAGGGGATATTTTCCCCTGGAGTTAACATCAATGCAGACTCCACTCTCCCCAAAAGTCCTTTGGATGAGACTTTAAACCGAGGCCCTGTGTGCAGAACATCTTGCGCACACGTTAAATCCTGCCATTGTGTGCCGGTGGGAACAGATTACAATTTACAAAACTGCATACACACGGGGACTAGATGTAGAAAAGCACATAAGTGCGCAGAATAAACTGAAATGAAATCTCTCTCTTTCTCTATGAGTGCTCTTAATATAACAACCTGCACTCTCCTTTCAAGAAGAAAAATGCTGCCTGTACAAACTTCTCATTCAGTGTGCAATTTCAATCTTTCAGCGATTCTCAGGTGGGATGAGTGAGTCATAGTGCACATTCTAGCCAGTGTTAAGCTGGGGAACGCACAACGACACAACAACAACAACAACAACATCTGCCCTAGATGCAAATCCACAGCTCACAGACCTTGAGAGACACTGTCATTGACCCTACAATGCTTTTGGGACAACAGGGCTGCAGCAATTAAAAACGTCACTGTTCCAGCTGATCACCATGGGCAGCAAACTGTCCCTGATTTTTCTTCCTTTTTTTTCTTCTTTCCTTTCAAAGTTGATGCTTAGCGTCGATCTATCAAAAGATTTGTTGGTGGGTGGAAAAGATATTGCAGGCAGTGCTGGACATGTCTAAGACTTTGAATTCCAATGACTTTTGTTTATGATTGAGTCTTAAGTCGAAACCTTCCCACAATAGATCATTGCCCAGCTGGATAACCGGGAAATAATCTAAAGAGATGGAGTGGAAGTGGGAATAAAATAAAGCCTCCTGCATCACTGAGTTTCCATGCTGTATACATTGCTGGCATCATCATCATCATCATCATCATCATCATCATCATCATCATCATCATCATCATATCACACACACACACACACACACACACACACACACACACACACACACACACACACACACACACACACACACACACACACACACACACACACCACACACACACACATATATATGAATTAAAACGGTAGGCCTATATAATGATAATAATAATAATAATAATAATAATAATAATAATAATATAATAATAATAATAATAAATGGAATTTATATAGCACTGTATCTTGAACAGACAAATCAAAGCGCTTGCACTCAACTCATTCTTACACAGTCATACAACCAATAGAACTATTGTTCTAACAAATCCAAATGCACACACACACCACACACACACACACACACACACACACACACACACACACACACACACACACACACACACACACACACACACACACACACACACACACACTATTAGAATAGTATACGATTATTTGTATCAGAATAATACACACGATAAATGGATAAACACAGTGAAAAATATTCTGTACACAATTGGATTCAAACATGTCTGGAAAAACCAAAGCACTCTTAATGTTCATCGGTTGAGTTATGCTGTTAGAAGAAAACTTGAGGACATGTATAAAACATTTTGGATCTACCAAAAGAAAGAGTTTGCAAAACTAAAATTTTATGATTTTGCTACCAAAGAATACAGATTGGAACCATACTTAGTAAACTATGAAAACAAAACTCATAAGAAGACATATTGTAAATTTCGCACAAGCTGTCACAATTTAATGATAGAGAAAGAAATATATCCAGAGAGGACAGAAAATGTAGACACTGTAACAAAATTGAAGATGAATTTCATTTACTTGATGAATGCATTTTATATGATGAACTCAGAAATAATTTGTTATTAAAAATCAAAACGAAAGACAAAGAACGCAAAAACTGTGTACATAAATTAAGTGACATAATCACAGTTGATATATATCAAGCAGATATCATCAGATATGTGTATGAGTGTTTTGAAAAGAGAGAAAAAGAGAAGTAAAATACATGTTTTTAGTGTACATCACTTTTAGCCAAAATAGATAATAATTATAGTTGATGTTTTTGTTGTGTCAAATAAGTCTACATGATTTAAATGGCAATAAAATAATCTGAATCTGAATCACACACACACACACACACACACACACACACACACACACACAGGTTATACACTTTGGCAGGGTGATGGAATTTCTGGCTGTTGAAAAGCAGGGAACATGAGAGGAAATTCTGGACTGCGCGAAAACTTGTACAGGGTGTGGTTTTCCTGCGCACTCACGAATGCACTCACATGCGTGCACACACACACACACACACACACACACACACACACACACACACACACACACACACACACACACACACCACACACACACACACAATGATGAAGATGCAAATGCAGTGCTTATTCAAAGTACGATCTGGAAATAAAAATTCAAGTTGACTTTGACTTTGACTTTCACACACACACTGCTTGTGCTAAAGAATGCACGTAAAAGAACCCATGGCAACAAGGGGTTGTCCCAGACGAAATTCTTAGTAACAGGCACTCACATAGCCTGCAAATAGGAAAATCGAATTGCACTGCTCTTGTGGGGAGGCACCCCAGGGAGATCAACCAGCGAATCACGCAGAGAAATCTGCTGTAAAAAAATGTTTTTAAAAAGTACACATACACACACTCGCACTCACACTCGCACTCACACACTACTCTGGGCAAGCATTATGACCGTGGGAAACAGGGCAATGGCTGACAGTTTTTATGGTAGAAAGCAGCCTGACTCCAGTAGACATTCTTTCTTAGTGGCACATAGAGTGCTAACTGTGACACATGCACTAGATTAATCTCAAGTGACTGGAGGAAGAGAAAAGATGATGTTGAAGCGAGCGAGCGAGCGAGCAACACACACACACACACACACACGCACGCACACAGAGGATCTAGGAGGGGGGTGGGGGTGGATGTGAGTGTGTGTGGTGGTGTGTGTGCGTGTGTGAGTTTTGTGTGTGTGTGTGTGTGTGGGGGGGGGGGGGAGGGGGGCTCGTTCTGAAATAAACTGTGGAATCGGCCATACAGGCTAACTGGCAAAGACAAACTGGATATTTAGATTTGTTCTACCAACGACTGCAACAGTGCCAATTATGTTGATAATGATAGAGATAGAAAGATTATTTGATAGAAAGATTATCTAGAAGGATTATCTGACGGCCTTGGCTGCCCGTCAGGAAAGGGTCAGGGGCAAAGGGTCAATAAGGTCATTCTTGTCTGGCCTCACACCAGCACCTAACATTGACTGTGTTCATGCATGTCTCGGGTTTGTTTGTTTTTCTTCTAAAATAGGTTTGCCATCAGTAACAACCTACTTGTGGAGAGAATAATATTCCGTCATTAGGCCTAGTCCTAAATTAAGAGTGAGAAAACTGCTCTCCTGACTAGGGTAACAGCATCGTCCATAGCCAAATTAGTGTCATTTCTAATGTAAACTCGAAAACTTTAACATCATAGTTACGTCATACTGTTATATCATTTACGATCACACAAGCAAGAAAGTAAAGTCCTTGTTATCAGGCGAAAAGCATATCAGATAAGCCTAGGCAGGCCTACATCATCACATGCCGGCTGCACACCTGCCAAGGGAATTCCCTTCTAGGACCACCCCTTTCTCAAGGTGGAATCGTCCGCCGCCATTGATCGCAAGGGCGGCTCTGTTGTTTCAAACTTGAGGTTGCAGCCACCGGTTATTTCTGGAGCTGTTGAATTTGTAGAGATAATTTGCTTTGTCATAGCTGGAATACCTTTCGTGGAAACAGTAGTTGTTTCCCCAGCGCTGATTTCGACTCCCGATTTTGTCGGGACAGGACGAAGCAGATAGAACAGGAACTGTAGACTCTACAACACAGGGAACATGGCTCTGAGTGAGGTAAGTCTGCATTATCACAATTCGAATTTAGAAGTTATCTTTGCGTTTGTGAACTGCAAAGACTGAATTTGTGTGATAAAATTTCAGTCGTTTTTAAAAAACTGGTACAGTGTATGTGTTTTTGCATGCAACTGCTTTTCAAACAAAAGTTTGCTCTCATGTTTGCAGTCAGAAGTCGTCTGCTGTTGTTACGTCTGTTCGTATGTCATGGGCCTAACATCGTTTTATTATTTAGCCAATTCTCCCACACTTATTTTCAGAACTGTTAGCCTTGCTAAAGTATATTTTAAAGTCAAATTTTGTGCCAAATGTTTGCATTTTGTGGAATGTTTATGCACTTTACCCTATCTAAATGGGATAATTTTACCGAGAGTGTAGGTCAGTCCGATTTTATCAGACACACCTTCACTGGAGCAGGCTAGGCCTAGTCGGTGAAAGGTGTGTCTGGAGTATGTACACGGAAGTGTTCCGCTCAAGTCCTTGCCCTCTTGACCACATGTAGCATGTGGTGAAATTATCAAGTTGAAAGTAGAAGGACGACCATCAGTATAAAATGAAGAAAAGTAGACAGATAAAATGGTTTAAAAAAAAAAGAAAGGAAAAACTAACAGAAAAGCAAAGAAATCTGGGTTTTGTATGGTTTTCTCCAGTATGCATATAAACTATACAAGCTTTTGTGGATTACATAAGCTGAACAAGATTTAGCTTTTCATTACAAATGAAAATCACTAGATAGTAGATACATTATGGTATCAACAATTCTGTGCCATCAGTGACCAAAACTTAAAAAAAAACACAACACAATAAAACATTAAAACTTTTACAGATTGGAGTTGTGCATCAACATATATGATGTATATACATATATATATATCTAACAACTTCAGTGTATATGTGATTTTACTGTAATAATGCACTAGTCGGCACTGTTACTCAAGAGACCCTTTGCGTTGAATTATTGGCAGTGAAAATTGCTGTTCAAAATGTTTACCTATTTTGTTTTGGGTTCTGCTGTTCTCAGTTGTTGTTTTTTGGTTTGTTTTTTTAATCAAAATATATAAGTTACTACATTGTGTGTGTGTGTGTTTGTGCACGGGCACAATGCATACATATGTGTTATGTAATTTGCTAGTGTTTAAAAGTGTATACTACATGTTTATGGGGAGGTTTGTCACTTTGTCAGTTTGTGTATGGCCAAGTGAGTGAGTTGTCAATTGAGTGAGTGTGTGTGTGTGTGTCACTCTGCGTGTGTGTCTGTTAGTGTTTGCACTTGCATGCATTACAACTAATATATATACATGTGTGTTTGTGTGTATCACTGTATGTGTATGTGTGTCTGTATGTGTGCACATACTGTGAGGCAGTTGTATGGAAAATCTCAACATAAACATGGGCATTTTCAGAGAAAGAAATTTTTGCATACTTAAGCCTGTGTGTGTCTGTGTTTTGTTTTGTTGTAGTGTATTGTAATTTGTATTATGTTTTGTTTGTTGGTCCTGTGTGTTTTACTGCAAAACACTAGTTCAGTGACGATACAGTGTGCAGACTGACAGGTCATAGAATTATAGTGTACCAGATAAACAGTTTGATAAACAGGAAAATCAACAAAGCAAAATGGACCCAACTTTTTGATGCACAGTTTCTGACTCTGAGCCACCATGGCATTCACCTTCAGGAAAATGAGAAGACAGTTGTTGCTTGTGAAGGTTTATTGATCTTCGTCTTTTTTTCTTTCTTTTTGCATAGTCTCCTGTCTGTGTCTGTCTCTGTCTGAATCTCTCTCTCTCTCTCTCTCTCTCTCTCTCTCTCTCTCTCTCTCTCTCTCTCTCTCTCTCTCTCTCTCTTACAAACACACACACACACACACCACACACACCCTCTCTGTCTCTCTCTTCATGGGCATACATGTATATGTTATTGGCTGCTGAGAGGGTTTGCAGAGAGTTCTACAGGTACAGGTCTGCTTGCAGTTAAAAATAGCAGGACTAACCAGACAGTGTCTTGGCACCTGCTCATGCTGCAGGCTCTACTGGAAATATAAACAGGACTTGTAAATGTAAGCTGTTCTGGCACTCAGGGCTACATCACCAAAGCCCAGCAAAGAGCATCCCATAGGTTAACTAAGGAATTAGGAGGAAAATGTGGAAAGCTAAGGAGAGAGGCATTGTATAGTTGTATGTGTACATACATATATATGCACAGGTGCCCACCTGGTTTAGGTTAAAGGCCTGAACCTTTCTGATTATTGGATAGAATGGTTCTCCTGCAGTGTGTGTATGTGTGTGTGTTGTACTCTGTGTGTGTGTGTGTGTGTGTGTTTATTTTGTACTCTGTGTGTGTGTGTGTGTGGCGTGACTGTGACTCAGTGTGTGCGTGACTGTGTGACTCAGGTGTATGCACTCTGTGTGTGTGCACGTGTGCGTGTGCGTGGCTGTGTGACCGTGTATACATGTATGTGTGTACCATGTCAGTGTGTGTTACTCTGTGTGTTGTGTGTGTGACTGTGTATGTGTGTACTCTGTACTGTGTGTGTGTGTGTGTATAAACACATTTTATAACATTACAAGTAATACATTCAACAGGATCCATACAAGCTCACAAGCATTTTAGTAATGTGACCATACATAATAAGAGTAAGACCCTAGTATTGTAAGAACAGGAGACCTGGACATGGATATAGTATAGAGGTGTGTGTGTGTGTGTTTGTGTGTGTGCACACATATCAAGAACATGCAAAGCAAGTGAGTTTGTTTTTGCACTTAAATCTGAAATATTTCATATGAGGGCTTGTAAATTATGAATTGTTTGTTTTTGTATTGTTTTCTTTGCATTCTTATTTGGCCTGAACAATGATATTGATAATGCAATATTTTACATCTCTGTCTCTGTCTCTCTCTCATGCACACACACGCACACACACACACACACACACTGTATACACCTCTATACTATATCCGTGTCCAGGTCTCCTGTTCTTACAATACTACTATTACTAGGGTCTTACTCTAATTATGTATGGTCACATTAGTAAAATGCTTGTGAATTTGTTTCTGTGGTGAATGTATTACTTGTAATGTTAAAACATGTGCAAAGGTATTTAAATGGAAATGAAAGTGAAGCTTTTGGAATAGAGATTGAAAACATTTTCCCCAGGTAGTTAATGCAGTGGCACACCACACACATGTGCGCGCACACACACACACTCACCACACACACACACACACACACACACACACACACACACACACACACACACACACACACACATCCTCTCTCTCTCTCTCTCTCTCTCTTCTCTCTCTCTCTCTCTCTCTCTCTCTCTCTCTCTCTCTCACACAAATCAAAGTCAGTTGTTTACAACTATTTTCTGTTTACTAGAGTTAGTGGTGAGTATAGTTTTAAAGTGGGGTAAAATAGCTGATGTTAGTTTTTTTCTTTTCAAGGTTGATTTTTTTGTGGTCTCTTTTCATTGCTAGTAAAAGGAGCCATCAGTGTGTGTGTGTTTGTGTGTGTGTGTGTGTTTGTTTGTCACTGTGTGTGAGTGAGTCACTGAGTGTGAGTGTGTGTGTGTTATGCATTGTGTGTGCAGAACATGAAACATCCATTGTCAATTTTCCAACATATTATATATATATGATCAATAATTCAATTTGATGTGTGTACCTGTGCAAATAATTTCAAATTTGCAGTGATTACAAGAACTGAAGATAGGATAGATAGATGGCTGGGAAGAATATTTGCATGAGATGTGTGCAGGGGCTTATTATTATTTCTGTTCTTCTTGGGAGAGAAGAAAAAAATAGACACTGTAACATCTCTTGTGACATTTTCATGCAGAAGTTCACGTGAATGTCAAAGCCATGAGGGTAGATTTTCTCTGTGCCGGCTTTTCTCACATTGAGAGAAAAAAAACATGTGTATTTGCTGGCGTGTGTGTTATTTTATTTTGTCTCCATTGTTGCTGTGTGTGTGCTTGTGTATGATGACATTCACAAGGCAAATCAATTCAATTTTACTTGTGGATGAGAGAGGGAGAAAGAGAGAGAACAGGGGATCTTTACCTTTCTAGCTCATGCCTGCATTGCTAGTGTACTGTACATTATAGAACTTTATACAGTGCAGAATTTTTACTTGTTTCAATATTTATTACAACTGATGCAGAAAAAATGTATACGTACTAAAAACAAAGGAAAAACTTCATTGAATGATGCATGCATGCACATGTACACTTTTAAGCACACACACACACAACACACACACACACCACACACACACACACACACACACACACACACACACACACACACACACACACACAATGGATCTAAAGATAGATACCCACAAGCACAAGATATGCATTCATGAACAATGCCTACGCACACACACCCATACACACAGAAACTGAGAAAGGCTGTGTGGACAAAAACATGCATAGTTATTATATTCCTAAAAGAAAACAACCAGATTGAATATTTATTTAATATTACAGCCATAACAATGATATATTGATAACATAATAGATACATGTCCTTGGACAAGAATTGTAATTGCAAACTGCACCATGTATGTATGATATGTGTAGCAACTAGCATACTTGATAATGAACAGTGAACTGCAAGTGTGGTGTCAGATTTGTATAATATTGATCAAAGGTAGAGAAACAAGAGGATGTTGTTATGCATCTGCTGCACAGTGAACAAAAAAGAAAGAAAGGAATGTCACTCTGTCTGTAGCTGTAGATAAGTTGTTTCATGTGATGAAAACAATATTAAACAAGAAAAATGTGTTGTGCATTGCAAGTGTTCGGTGTGGTGTGTTATATTGTTTGGGTGAATGGCATGCAGAGTTCAGAATTTTGAAAGCCAGTAGAACACTTTACAGCACATCCAATGAAACAGTATGATTTTAAATGTAGCAATATAATGATGAAATACTTGTGTATTTGATTATCTAGCAGAACCCCCGGCCCGCCCATTCCTTGGCTAGAGCTCCAAGGTTTATGGTTACCAGTTGTGGGATTTTGCGTATACAACTGTTTTTGACCATTATGATTATGGTAGCAGCATTTTGACTTCAGAAATAAGCAGTATTTTATTACAGCATATGAATGTAGGTGGTGTGCTCAGACAATAGTTAAAAAAACCACACAACACAAAATAATAAAAAGATACTCCCTCCCCTGCATTATGCATTTTAAAATCCTACCAGTATTACCAGTTTCCATGTTTCCCTGTTCTTAAGGGGGGGTGGGGGGAGGATCTTGAAAAACAGCCTACCCTCCCCTCCTTATTTTTTAGAACTACTGTCCACATACCCACACATTTGCTGAACACACAAATAAAGGCATGTGGCAGTTGTTGGAAGAGAAATGCTTTTCAGTCAGAACTGAAAGAATGAATAGAGTAAATGTGCTGTAGGGTCTCGGGTCATTTGTACCCTATGTAAAGACTTTGATATGAAAAGGACCATGACCATTTTTGGTGGGATTCGAAAAGCTGTCTCTGAAGGAAAATGGAAGAATTTGAAAAATAGCAAGGGGTGAGTGCAAAGAACAGAATTAAACAATTGGATAAAGTGAGAGCAACACAACACTATAAACAACACAACGCAGTACAGCACCACACAATTTAACAGCTTAACACAAAAACTGAAAAGGCAATGTTGTTTTGAATGTTTTTTTGTATATTTTAAGCTACATACTTGTATATATTTATATATATCCATGTCACATGTTCTTCCAAGAAGTTCAGTGCATTAATTTTGTCAGCAGAGCTCATATCCTATGGCAGAAGTCTATTTGTTGTGTTCAGGACATTAAATATGCACAGTGAGTGTTATGTTATTGTTAAGTTGATTCCTTTTACAATTACTTTACTGAAGTAATAAGCTGAAAATGATGTATTTTCTATGTGCCATTTTCTTTAAAGTGTGATTGTGCCTAAAAAGAAACCTGCAAAGAGTTTCACTGCAGGATAATGAATACCAGTGCAGCAGTGGGGTGACCATTTTATAGCATAGAGGAACCTTGACTACACCTTTCATGACCCAATACATCTAAGCTAATGCAAGTCCTCCTGTTCTGCTGTGGCCAACAGTATTCAGTTCTTTGCTGGTCATAACTTGTATCTTCATGAATGATAGGGGGAGGGTGTATAGAGGAGAGAATGGAAAACAAAGAAAAGTATTGAGTACTGAATCAGCAACACAGTATACCAGTACTGGAAAGAAGTGGAGGCGTGCAAGCATATTCACAAAGATGAGTAACTGATCATTACTAAACCTTGAACATTATACAGAAGTTCTTTCCCTTGAAACATGTCTTCTGCTGACTGTTGCATCTGATAACTGTTGCATGTTGTGGAATTTGTTTTCCTGCTTGCATATTATGACTTGACTCCTCCATGGACTCCTTGAGAAGTCACTTGGCCCCTGCACAGAATTTGAAGGCAACATGTTGTGGGCAAGTTGTACTTGGCAGAACCCATCACTTTGTATTTTTCTCCAGTGTATTTAGTGTGTCAGGCAGGCTTTTTTGGTTTTGGTTATTTGTTGTTTTTATAAACTATTGTTAGTTCTATTTAAAATTTTCAAAATACCATTCCCATTTTGCTGGCCTCAAATTAAGCTATGGTCTGCTGTTACTGCTGTTGTACTTTCAATTATGTCATTCAAAGTAAGCATGCCCATACCATGCACACATAGACTGCTATGTAGTCTGTGTATTTATAAATATATACACATGTGATATATGTAAACCATGCACGTGCACAATGCAGTTACAGAGCAGTTGTAAAAATGTTTTAATGAATGAGGCTAAATATTATAGCCAAATCAAATAATTTACTGTGAATTGGGGCTTTTTGCAGTTTTGATGCTCTGTCCATGCTTTATCCAACACAACATCTCTTTTTCACAAATAGGTTGGTTTTTTATTTTATTTGTTACGATCTCTATTGAGGTTTGCATAATAGTATACTATCAAAAACAGAATTATGTGTGTTAATTTTTGTCCTGTTTACTTGTGCAGTAAAGTGATGTATTCAAGACTGTGTCACAAGCTCTGACACTGAACGTTTCAATGTGGTCCCTTGGGTGAATGAGGAGATTGACAATAAGGCTTTAGAATGAAAATATTATATTTACAAACTGAGAACTTTGCAAACAGAGTTCACATAAACAGTACCTGATTTTAATATTTAAATTCAGGTAACTGTCAACTCAAAGTAAGGTTTTTGTGTACGGCTGTTTATTCATCAAAAATAAAGACAAACTGGGGCCCAAATTTGGAAAATTGTTAAAAAATTGAATTTCTAAGAAACAAACTTGGCCAACCATAAAAAGTAAGTGTAGTAAATAAACTGCAGTTCAAAATAAAAAACAAATTGAATAAAACCATGCCTGTTTTGAAGTTTGAGTGATTTTGCTAGTTTTTTTTGGTTTGCCAGCCATCTTGAATTGTTTCCATGGCAGCCAGTGCTGGCTCAAGAATCAAATTTCATGTACTTTTGTAACTTCTTGGTTATGCCTATCAATGTCTACAGGTCTATAAAATTGATCACATTTCAACATGGTTTTGGTTCCAGAAAAAGCTGCCATGTCTCATGATGTCTGTTTTTCAAAACTGACTAGACTTGACTCACTCCAGTCTCCTTGAGGAGTTAATCATGGCACTGCTCAAAATTTTTCTGTTTGTCATGGCCATGTTGAACCTGACAGAGCTTATTTCCCTCTAATCCTCCTGAAAAGTAAGGATTACTTTCAAAGAGTTTACCTAAAAATGTTCTGTGTTCTGAACAGAATATGCAGTTACCTAAAAATGTTCTGTGTTCTGAACAGAATATGCAACAGTATCTAATATTGCAAATTATCATTCACTGTATAATATAAAAGTTTCCCCCAAAAATTAAAACATATTTTTTAATGGTACTCAAGTTTTTGTTGCAAACACATGTAACAATTGTTAATGAAGTTTAATTGAAAAAATAGCAGAATAATTTAAGACAATTCATCGGAGGAAAAATACCAAATCCCTAAAGATCATAATCTATTCAGTCTGCAGAAGCTTTCAGTTTTTCATATCAATATTGATAATTTATGCATTATCAGAAAGAGTCCTTGCCCCCTCTTTTTCTGTTTAACCCCTGTAAAACTGCTGATCCAGGGGCAGTCCACTGCGGGAGACTGGTATAGCCTTCCGTTGCAGGGAAAAAGTGTTGACAGTAAGGTATTGATTGGCGTTCGTTCTGTGGCTCCATGGAGGCTGCCATTCTCACTTCCTCTTTTCTGCCCTGATCCTGTGATGGGGTTGATTGCAGAGTGGTGCTGCAGTATGGTGTCACCCCGTTCTGTCTGTGTGTCACAGCTTATGGGCTGACAGACGTTATGTTAATTCTCCTCAGTGACTCATTCCTACTGCTGTAATTCATGTCCACCACCAGCCATTGCAAGGCACCCGGCGCTCTACTTCCAATTCTGTTTTTGCCATCCAGAACCATTGATTTTCGAACAGATTTCAAAGCAGTTTTCCACTCCATAGTATGGAGAAAATTTCTCATTACCAGGTGGTGCTGATTTTTCATCTGACTGGGGTTTCTGTTTGCTTGGGGAATGGTGATTGATATTTCTTGCTGTGCTGGGGTCTGTTACTGATTTTTTTTCTCTGGCACCGGCATTTTTTTCTTCTTCGGCCAGTGACATAATCTTTCAGCATTTGTTTGTGTGCTCTTTATCTTGGTGTTCTTACTATTCTCTCATTTGTTACAGAAATTTCATTTGCCTTTTTGTTCAAATTCACCAAACGCACTGATTTTCTTAAATGCACATCCGTTGCTTTGCACCTGTATACTTGCACCAGCACAGTCAACGGATATAGGTGTTGTTTCTGTTGAAATATTGGTAGAAGTAAAGTAAAGGCTTACTAGAATATATAGTATAAAGAAATTTCATACCTAGGATTTACTGTGAATCTTTTTTCCTCTCTCCACGCATGGACAAGATTACCAAAAAGAAGTAGTAGGTGTCACTTTGCCAGAATTCTTAATTTTTCTGTAAGCTGTCCATTTGAGGTGATTGTACAAGATGACTACCATCTTCACCTCCACCTCTTCTCAATATGTGTTGGAACACCAGCATCAGCGACCTTCATATTCTGATTCTTTTGATGGGTCTCACTATTATGACCACCATTCTGACCATCATCACCATGAGCACCACCTGCCCTATGAGCACAGGGACCACCACCACCATCATCATCACCATCACCATCATCATCATCATGCGTATGAGCACCATAGACATCGGGGGTCCCACGGGTCCCATGATTCCCATGAGGCAGCTCATGGGGATTCTCGGCGAGGCTCTCACAGTCATGGTATGCATGAACCCAAGGGTCACCATCACCATCACCACAGTCAGCGTGAGGTAATGGCTAAGGCTTGATGCAAAGTAGTTTATTGAAAATTGCATCATCAAAATAAGTTTGGCCTTCATAGTAATGTCTTTAATTTTAATCATTCTGAAGTTTTATTGTATACTGTCACACCATACTAAACTGTGAACAGATTCAAAATACAGATTCTACACCTATTGCCACATAGAGAGCATCAAAAAGTGAAAGGATGACCACAGAAGGAAATATATGAAATACAATTGTAGAGGAAGCGTTGATCTCTAACACTTTCAAGACAAACAAACTTCACTTTAGCTGATGCTGGCATGACAGCCAAGTGGGTAAGGCACTGGGTTTTTAATCTTGTTGGTTTTAATGTCATGATTGATGAGGGTAGGGGACTTTATAATCTCTTTGTCAACTTCTGTTCAGACCTTCCAATGCTATACTCTAGAACTACGTACTCATGCAGAGGACCAGGTATGCACCTGAATGATCATATTATGTCAGTGAGTAGAGGGGAATGGAAACACAAAATACCCAGCACGCACCATAGGTTTCTTAAAAAGTACACTTGGTTATGATTAGTCAGGCTGAAGCTTGATGACATCTGGGGAAAAAAATATTGCAGATGTGAAGGTCATCCTATTTCATATGTAATTTTTGTCACCTTTGGACCCCCCCCCAAAAAAAAAAACCCACAAAAAACACACACACAACAACAACAAACAAACAAACAAAACAAAAAAAAACAAAAAAAACACAACAAAAAACAAAAAACACAACCAAACAAAAACAAAAAAAAACCAACAACAAACAGCAACAACAACAGGGGGTAAAAAAAAACCAACCCAAAACCCCATGGCCTTGTGCTTACTCATCAGTGCTGCTCATTCTCTAATTTGAAATGCCCCCCACGTAGCATTCCTCCACCCAGTACTTCTGGCTCTTGATAGTGCAGAGGAAATTATTCAGTAGCCTAGATGAAAGGGACATTGGTGAGAGACCCTTAAGGGAAAATCATCATTTGAACAATTGAAGAATACTCAACTGGGCCTTGAATAGATTACATTGAATATATATGTGAGTATACTGAACCTGCACTGTGTCATCCTGTTCATTGCAGTCCTGAAGTAGAGCTTAAAAAGCTGATTTCCAAACATGCATATGTGGGGTTAAAAATTAACAACATCACCAATTTCAAAGAACAAATGTAGGCTCACTTGATCTCTCATAGAGTCATTACTTTGAAAAGAGTCAAACCAGATGTTAGTTGTTTTGTTGTTGTTTATGCATGATTTTTGTTCATTTTGCACATTTTTCTTTTGTGTAAAGGTAAGTAATGCAGTTCATTAGACTCAGACTTTGCAGAATTACATCTTGCACTTTAATTGTTCTGGTGGTGTTTCATAGGCATGTGCACATGTATGTGTGTGTGAGTGTGGATAACCGTGTGCATGTGTGTGGACAAATGTGTGTGTGTGTGTAATTGGCATTCTACAATTATTTTGAGAAATTGTGTTCATAATTAATTACAAAGAAGCTGTATTTAGTTACCTGCACTAATTTTAGAAATGCTGAAGCAATATGTTGATTTTGTTACTCACACCACACACACACACTCAAGCATGCGCATGTGCATGCACACACAACCATTCTATCTCTCTCTCTCACACACACACATGCACACACACATGCACACACACACACACTCGCTCACACACACAGAGTTCATGTGGTTCATGCATATTGTATGTAAAATAAAATGTGTGTATACACATGTACATACATGTTAATTTTTTCAACTTATACAAAACTCCGCAGCTCGACTAGTTCTCAGAAAGAAAAAATCTGAGCACATTACCCCTCTCTTGCGATCTCTCCACTGTCTGCCTGTGCCACAGAGAGTAAATTATAAGATCAGTACCCTCTGTTACAAATGTCTCCACAAAACTGCACCCTCCTACCTCTGTGAATGTCTTAACCTGTACACTCCTTCATGTTCCCTCCGCTCTACTGCAGATACCTTGTGCCTACGAATACCTAGATTCAACCAATCCACTGTTGGCCGCCGCTCTTTCTCTATTTCGGGTCCATCGACCTGGAATGAGCTCCCTCTCTCTCTTCGCCAGAAACCTAGTTATGACACTTTTAAATCCAGCCTCAAGACATATTTATTTCAAACCTAAGATTTCCCCCCTCCTGTTTCATATCAGAGCTATCCCACCCTCACTAACCCATGTCCTATCACCCTGCTAAAGTATAGGACCTAAGTGAGTGTGTGTGTGTGCTTTTGTAAAACATTTGACTATTGAAATTTTATTTCATAGATTTTGTCTGCAGCGCACTATGTTTGTAAATATCTGTTTGTTTAAACTATTGATCATTTATCATTGATTGCATGACTGTGTAAGATTAGGTTGAATGCATGCGCTTTGATTTGTCTTTTCAAGATATAGCGCTATATAAGGTCCATGTATTATTATTATTATTATAATTATTAATTTGTTACATGTAGAGGATGACTTATTGCTCAATAAAATAAAAAAAAAATTTTAAGACTTTGTATCGGCACATATCCACCTTTTTGTTGGTATTTTTTTAAGCTTGTGGTGCTCTCTCCATTGAAGTAGTGGGGGCTCATACAGTTTCAGTATGGGCAGTATTCTCTCCTTTTGAATATTTTGTGTTAGAATTTACCACTTTTATATAATTCTTTTTGCTTCTTTTGAATTTTCCTGTCATTTCTTGCTTTTTTTTTTCTTGTTGTTTATTTTTTAACCTTTTCATTACATTCACCTAACCCTCTCTACCCCCCCCCCCCCCCACCCCCCTCCACCTCCCTCCCAAATAAATGTTATCATTTGTGCTGTTTTATTCTGGCTAGGACTAGATGATGATATTATGAACTTTTGGATGAGCACAGGATGTTAAGTCTGCAGTGATGTAAACCTATATGTACCTATGTGCCTCCTCCCCCTTTCTTTCCTTTTAATAGTTGTATTTACTTTTGCTTATCTGTTATCTTGTAATGCATTTGTGTAAACTTAGAATCCTAACTGAACAGAAGGGCTAGTATTTCAGAGCTTACCCCAGTATCATAAATTAGCCTTGTTAAAAATATCCAGTGGTTAGAGAATGTGTAATTAATTGTGGTTCTTTGCAACCTGACTCTAGTGAGAGAGTTAATTGGTGGAGAGAATCAGTGCACTAGTGCACACAAAACGAAAGGAGCATTATCATATTCAAAAGCTTATTGAGTTACTCAGTCTTTGAAGCAACATTATTTCAAGTTATTCTCATCTTTTAAATTTATACTAAATGGCCTGCTTAGTATGTCATAAAATGAATTTAACAAAAAAGATTGAAAAGGATTTTGACATGGGGTGGGGATAGGGGAGCTTAACTATATTGTATTGTGATTATTTTTGCAAAACTTTGATACTGGAAAAAAAAAGCTAGCTAGTAAAGACCTGAAGCTGATTTGTTCCATAATGCACAGATGTTTAACCTTTTGCACTTTATTCTGTGTTATGCTGAGCTGGTCAGTCAGTTGCTGAACTGGCTTAAACTAAAGGTCATGGCCGATTCTTTACCTGAAAATCGGTGTAGCAGGTGGAGCACACATTACAGTGTAGGCCTGATTGAAGAATACACACATACCTGCATGCGCGCACACATGCATGTGTGCACACACACACACCAAGTATGCATGCACACACACACACACACACACACACACACACACACACACACACACACACGCGCATGTTGATCCTCAATTACTGATTATTCTGAAATTTAGGTTGGGTCCAGTTAATTAGATTTTTTTCTTTTTATCTGATGGTATTTCTATTTTTAACTGCATATTTTTATGAAAACCAGTTGGTCTTTGATCTCATATTGGAAACAGCAGTATTATCTTTATTCTGTATTTTTAATCATTTTTTACCACTAGACATGAATGTACTCTGTGTTGCATGCATGCATACCTACACTGAAGCCAGTGAAGGTATGGATGGTCATATGCACACTTTGCATGCTTGCATTCACTCATGAACATATTCAAGTTTATTTGCATACATTTGTGTGTACACAAATAGACAAATGTGCGAACATATAACAAATGATTTACTCTGACTCAGGCATCTACATATACGAGCATGTACACATGCAGACGCACACGCACGCACACACACACACACACACACACACACACACACACATACATGCATGCACACTCACATACTCACACACACAACACACAGGCACTTATACATAAATATACATGTGTACACATTCTTAAATGCATGACTGTACATGCATGCACATGCACTCGCACTCGCACATACACATGTATGCATTCATGCATGCACATACACTTGCATGCACACATGTGCATACACACACACAAGCAAATACATACACTTGTATATCCACATTTGCAGGCACACTCGCACATGGATGTGCATGCATGAGTACACATGTGCTCTGTCTCACACACACAGCACACACAACATAAACACAAATACAACACACACACACCACACACACGCACACACTTACACACCACACACACGCACACACTTACACACACACACACGCAACGCACGACACACACACACAATGCATGCATGCATGCATACACACACACACACACTCTCTCTCTCATCGCACACACATACAGAGCAGGCAGGACAGCACACACGACACACACAGTGGCGCAGTGCTGACAGGACAAGAGGGGGGGTCAGGGGGGTCACTAAGCGACAATCAATAACTATCGATAAGAACGGGGGAACTGGTGAGTGTGACGACTCAGGAGGGGGGTAGCTGGCTGAACCTCTTGTTGATATTGCTGCCAGAAAAAGCTGGGATCAGGATGGGGGGGGGGGGGGGGGGGGGGGGGGGGGGGGGGGGGGGGGGGGGGGGGGGGCTAAAAAAGGCTGAGTAACTCAGAAGTATAGAGTGTAAATGCATTCATGAAAAAGAAAAAGGTTCAGAGTGATGATCACATCATGATAACTATTTTTTTCCCTGTAGTTTGTCTTTGCTTTTATTTATGTACTTATTGAAAATGTTGGTCAGTTATTGCAACTGAGTGTATAGAAAAAGTGCAATAAGGCACACACATGCATGTGTACTACACACACGTGCAAATGCATGCAGAGGCAAACATGCACACACGCACACACACATGCGTGCATGCACACACACACCTTTTGAAAGAGTAGGCTATTGTGTGCCGGTGGGAATGGATGACAAAATTTACAAAACTGTATGCACACAGGGGACTGGATGTAAAAAAAAGCATCCCAGTGCTTATTCTATTATCCTTGAAATAATAAATTAAATAAAACACAGACACACTCTGACACACACGCGCATACAAATGCCCACACATACGCACTCACATGCACGCGCGTATGCACGCATGCATGCATGCACACACACACATGATACACACATGTATACAAGAAGGGAGTGGGGGAACATACTTTAGGTCTGCCTTATTTCTTTACTATAATGTTGCATGCACACAATCCTTTGTTTTTGTTGCCTTTCCTTGTATGATTTTGCCATCAATTTGTCGTATGTTCTGCAACCAAAATTGAGATGAGGAGGAGGGGTTGCACCTATGAGGTTTAACAAGGCATGATTATTGCTAATTGAAAACTAAGAGCAGTTCTTTGTTTGTTTGTTTTTTTCTACTGCGGGATTGAAAACTAAGAGCATTTTTCTTTTTCTTTTCTTTTTTTATTGGGGGAAGCAAGAAGGAGAAGCACTTAGTTAATTAGAGGCCATTGTATCACCTTTCATTGTGCGTGTCTTCCACAACACTCAGCAGACACTGACATGCAGCTATACACCAGTGGATCAGTGGTCATGAAAGTGAGAAGCCAGTTGTGGTCTGGGTGCTAGTCTTTCAGATGAGATGATAAACCAAGATCCTGTTTGAAACACAAATTTAGTGCATATAAAAAAACAAAAATCCCCACCAAACCCTTTGGCACAATTCTGTAGAAAAAGCCACTCTCAAAGATAAACAAAGTCACGTACAGACGGAAAAATTAAAAGAAAAGAACAGGGGGTATTGCTCTTGTGGCAACGCACTCTTTAGGGAGAGAAGCCTAAATTTCACATATGTAGAGAAATTTTCCTTGATTAATGTGGTGTACAATACAGTGCAATGCAGTACATGAACACACATACATGTATGCACACACATGCATGCACGCTGGACATTTCCTGTCCTCTTTCGATATAACTTCTTAGAAAATAATACAGAAATATGTAAAGATGAAAGATGTGGCAGTATTTTTAGGATTGAAGACTGCCTAATACTATTAGTACTTTTTTGGACCAGACTAATGAAGATTGTCACAGATTTTGGCAGGGGGAATCTGTTTTTGTTTTTTGTTTGTTTTGTCTTGTTTGGGGTTTTTTGGGTGTTGTTTTTTGGGGTGGTGGTAGTGGTTTGGTTTGGTTTAGTTTGTTTTCATGCTAGTTTTCATTGTTTTGTGTGTGGTGGGGGGAGGAGGGGGGGGGTTGGTTTGGTTACCATGAGCAAATGAATGAGGTGGACAAAGAGGAACACGGTAGTCAAAACTGTTTATTCTTTGTATTTTTGATCGACTGTCTTTTCCCTGAAATCAGAGTATGGCTACCTTGATGGTGAGCGAAAGCTGTCGCATGTATGATATATATATGTATATGCATAATCTCATCACTGGTGAACCTCAGAACTCTAGCTGAGGAACAAACAAAAATAATTTAATAATGAACTGTCAGAACTGTGATGAGCTTATTGTATTGGTGTGTGTAATTTTATTTGATATGGCATCGCCGCATCATCTTGTTCTTCACCTGTAAATCTGTTGGGAATCACAGGGGCACAGCATTGAAGAGTTACTTACTGGACTCGTCCATTTATGTTAGTTGTGTACCAGAGGCTTGTTTTTGCAAATTTATGTTTTTCCTGTTTGTACTGCAGTGTTTGTTGATTGTCAACCTTTTATGTTATATCAGCTATATAAAAATAAGAGTATTTTTTTCTGGCATATATTCACAATGGCCATTATTATGTAAATTGTGTATCGTTTATTTTAAATTTAGATGACAGAGGCTATGTATGTTGTTGAAATCGTATACATTTTTAGTGAATTGTGAATGATTGATCGTAATGGAAAAGATGTATAATGCATACAGTTTGCACCTGTAGTGTAAAGTTATAATAGCGTAAAGAGTGTCTCTTGAATGGTGGAAGACCTAATACTTCTAAAGTACCGTATAATTTCAGTGAATATTTGGTCAGTTGATGGCCATGTCAGAAAGAAATACTTCTGACATTAATCACTATAGGCATTGATTTGGTCGCTGGTTGTGCTTTTGGTGTTCTACTATAATCATATTGCTGCAGGAAGATCAATAGGACCCAGTTCTTGCTGCCATAGACTGCTTACATGATCATCTCACATTTCTTCTTTATCTTCTTCCTGATGTTTTTCTTCATTGTCATCATCATTATCTTCATCATCACCATTGTCATTGTCTTCTTTTTTGTCTTCCTCTTTTTCTCCTCCTTTGTTTCATCTTCTTCTTTGATCTTATTCTTCCCCTTCTCTCTTTGTCTTCCTCTTCTACTTCTTCTACATATCTCCTTTTGTTATTTTTTCTTCACTGTCCTCCTGACAAATGACAGTCACCCTAACCTGTAAAGCTGTTTGCCACCCTCCCGCCTCCCCCCCCCCTGTGTGTTGTAAAAGCCAGCCATCAGCAGTCAGTCCCATTATTGTTCTTTTAATAGTCTTCCCTCAGCCTGCTGACTTGACAGCGGTCTCTCGGTGTCACATGTCTGCTCTTGCTGCATACAGTCAGTGTGGGGTGGCATATGTCCTGCCACCGTTTGAATCCATAGGCATGACTGTCTCCCAGACACACAGACCCTGAGCCAGCAGCAGCAGCAGCAACAGCAGTAGCACAGCAGCCAGGCAAAAATCAATACGGGGCCTGCTGAGCCAGGCAGGAGCTGATCTTAATAATGGAGTGGCGGCTAACAAATGCTGTCCTGGTAATTATCATCAGCCAATCGCATCGGGTCTTGTAAATGCTGGTCTCCGTGCTTTTCTTGTAGTTTTGAGTCATAATGCCGCCTTAGCTGCATAAGTTCCTATGAAGTTGAGCGCTGGAGAGCGCGTGGGAGAGGGGATGATTGAGGCATCTCCAGATACCAAGGTCTTGAGGACCAGGAGAGAGCCAGGGTTTCAGCAGCAGGGGTAATTTTCGTTTCCCCCCAAGTCCTCACATAGCTTTGTAACAGTCTCTTGCAACAGGCTTGCTGGACACTCCGTGCACATGCAACATGGCCGACAAGCAACAGCGCAAGGTACTTTCTTTTATACTACTACTAACTGTTGTATGATTGTGGTGCTCAGTGCAGGCTCCTTCGTTTCATGGTATGCTTTGTATATTATGAAGAATTGAGTGGTGTGGTGGTTTTTGGTATTACCAGCCTTCATCATGGTGTCTGTGCTCCAGTCTTATATTATTGTGCCAGTGTTCTAGAGCAGAATGGAATCTGCCTGTACTGTCTGAGTCATATTTCATTGAACACACTTTGCTACCAAAGAGGAAAAAATGTCATACACCTGAAGTTCAGACAGGTTTCTTTGTTGCTGTTTTCTTTTAATCAATTAATCCTGATTTTCAGTGGCTCTTTGATATTTTGTTTGGTTTAGTGTACGTTCATTTTGATATTGTAATATTAATGAGAGATCAGAAGATTCAGATATTGAAATGTAATAAGATTTTTTTGAGTTGGCATTTAGCAATTTGTATTTTTCTTTTAGGACATAATAGGAGCCCATAATTTGCATTTATTTATGTGCATGGAAAGAACAAAAAAAACTGACTTCCATTTGAGATGATGTTAAGAGGCTGCCAAGTGAAGTAGGATTAATGTTGTGGAACATGACCAACAAAAATTGATTGGCAACACATGCTAGAGCTGGGGGTCGATAATGCCCTCATCATTCATGGGTGAAGGCCTGAAAAGGTGGCGATGGTTCTGGCTGCCTGTTCCAGTCCTGCCCTCTGTCTCCTGGGATGGGTTCATTTATTGTTTGGACTTGGCACAGCAATCAATGAGGACACTGAATGGATTTGAAATGCTCTGTTGGTCAATGAAACACATCAGGCAGTGCTGAAGAGCTCTTTGTTGTATTCTGCACACCTCTATTTCATAGTGCATGCTCTTCTGCTGTAGCAGGATCATAGAACTTTCCTGGCATTTTACAATCGGTAGGGGAAAAAACCCACTGCAAGCAGACATGGTTGAAACAGATCACATAGGCTGTATGAAAGGT
Organism: Rapana venosa; assembly: GCA_028751875.1. Classification (NCBI taxonomy): domain Eukaryota; kingdom Metazoa; phylum Mollusca; class Gastropoda; order Neogastropoda; family Muricidae; genus Rapana; species Rapana venosa. The sequence continues at coordinate 68,384,383 of CM054134.1, read as the reverse complement.
AATGATAAAACATGAAGTCATAAAAGTGATCTTCAGAATACAAACATGTCAGGGGAGGATTTTTTAAAGTAAGATTTGATTTTTTCCCATTATTACATTTAGCATGCTTTTGTCAACATTGTCAAGACAGGCTACTGTAAAGATGAGAAACTTTCTGAGATCGTACTGCCACTTTTCAAGAGTTGCTTTATTAAATCAACAGATGTTAACTGTTCTTTTGCAAGTACTATTATTGTCAGTTGTGCTGTTATGAAGCAGATTACCATTATGGTTGCAATATAAACACTGTGTCTGTAACACACATTGTATACATCACACACACACACACACACACACACACACACACACACACACACACACACACACACACACACACAATATACAGTTGATAATCAAATTTTTGTTTGACGTCATTCATCGTGTACAAGTACATTGTAAGAAGCATTGTCATGTCTTAAAGTGCCAGTATGAATTCACAGGCTTACCAAGTTATCAGAGCATAATTCAGTGGCTTAGCTCCAAGTTTGCAACAGGTACTTTTTTGCTTTTTTATGAGTGGTTGTTTCAAATGAAAAGGTCATCCAAGTATGTTAGTTTACCCATGTACTGTTACTCCTGTCAGAGAGCACACACAAGCACATGTTGACAGATATGCTGGGAATGTGAGCATTTCTGTCTTTAGCACCTTAAGAAGCCTAATGCCATGAATGGCAGCTTGTATTGTGTTCTGTCTTGAGGGTCCCACTAGCCTATCAGTTTAGCATAGTATTTTACTATTTGTGATCTGACTTTAGCTGAGGGCGTGAGCTTCCACTGAGTTTCCACTGAGATGCATCCTTTCAAGGGGAACCCCCTTTCCCCTCCCCCCCCCCCCCCAAATGAGAACATTGATACTTGTTCCACTCTCCCAAAAGTCCATTTGTATGAGACTATAATTATTTATAAATCAAATGAAGGTCCTGTACGCCAACCCATGTAGAACATCTTGTGCACATACTTGTGAAAACGCCATCAGCTTTTACTAGAAGAGTAGCCCAGTTATGACCTGAAGGAGGGATGACACAAACATACCCAGCATGCACCCTGCTACTTGGAGATGGACAGGCTCCACCAGGTACAACTTGCTCACAACACACTGCCAGAAAAGGTCAGTGTAGTGCCCCAGTGCCTGCTGAAGAAGTTTCTAAAAGGACTCTACTTAAATTGCTGGATGGTTCACACTATTCTGATGGCAGTTGAGTTCTTGCTTTTTGAATTCTTGCTTATGTTATTCCTGTTTATGGCATTTTTGCTTTGGTTTCTTTTGTGTGGACATGCATACAAGCACAGATGTACATGCACATGTATACATGCACAACAACATAATTGTGGGTGGGTACATGGACGACACCCCCCCCCCCCCCCCCCCCCACCCCCTCCCAAGACACACACACACAACTCAAGAAAATATAACAGTCTCAAAATTTTCTTGGACCTACACTTTACTGAATTAGAAAGTCAGCAAGTACTAACACACACAAACGCATGCGCATGCGCACACACACACACACACAGAAAGAGAGATAGAGAGAGAATATTATTACATATAATATATGATATTCAGAAAATAGTAGTCAAGGAAAACAAGTGCAGGTAACCAGTTACAACTTCTCCATCATTTTGGAAACGATTAAGCAAATATTCATGCCTTTGGCCCGGCCTGACTTGAGTTTTGGCTCCTGGATAAGCCCTCGTGTGTGTGTGTGTGCGTGTGTGCGTGCGTGCGCGCACGTGTGCAATTTTATACCAGCCTGAATCAAGGTATAAAGAGTCAGAACTGCTACAACAGTTAAGCAGAATATAGGCATAGAATTGTAGCACTTGGTAATTCAATATATTTCTATCATTTTGTTCAGTTTGCCATCTATTTGTGTTCTTGAAAGAGAGAGAGAGCCCTGGATGGTTAAAGTTTGTTAGTGGAGAAGCGGGTCTGGTTTTAATGCATAACTGGCTATGAACATTTTAACAGAAAATGTGTGCTTTTTAACAAATGTCTAACTGGCCATGAAAATATCAACAGAAAACATGTGGTTTTTATGAATAACTGATTATGAAAATATCAACATACTGCATTATTACTGAAGAATACCGTGACCCATTGAAAACAGAAAATGTTATTTCTATGCATAACACTGATCAAATCCAATCTTATTGTTTATATCCCTGCTGATCATAGAACAGGTGGTCTGAATATTGTCAAGAACTGTACAACTACCCAATACAACCTGACAAGAGCATAATAGAAGAGAAAGCAGCAACATCAAGAGCACCCTCGCCATTACCTATACTGAGGGAAGAAGTGGAAGAAGCCATCCGCAGCTTACCAGTAGGAAAGTCCCCAGGAGCAGACAATATACCAGCAGAGCTGCTCAAGCATGGTGGCGAAACAGTCATCACATATGTTACAGCTATCTGTCAGAAGATTTGGGAGACAAAACAGTGGCCAACAGACTGGACACAATCACTCATCATACCCCTGCCCAAGAAGGGGAATTTACACCAATGCCAAAACTATAAAACAATCAGCCTCATCAGCCACGCCAGCAAGATCATGCTCAAAGTTATTTTGAATCGACTCAAGAAGGAGGCAGAAGAACACCTTGCAGAGGAACAAGCTGGGTTCAGGGCAGGCAGGAGCACAATCGAACAGATTTTTAACTGCCACATCATGATGGAAAAACATCTTCAACATCAGAGAGACCTGTTCCACAACTTCATCGACTTCAAGAAGGCTTTTGACAGAGTATGGCACGAAGGCTGTGGCAGGTCCTCAGAATGTTTGGCATTGAAGAAGGACTAGTGCAAACCATTCAAGCACTATACAACACTGCAAGCAGTGCAGTCCTTCTGAACAATCAGGTCGGAGACTACTTCAAAACCACAGTTGGGGTCCGACAAGGATGCCTGTTATCTCCAGTCCTGTTTTAATCTGTTCTTGGAAAACATCATGAGAGAGACCCTCCATGACTTCCACCCTACCATCTCCATTGGCGGCAGACCCTCAACAACTTACGGTTTGCCGATGACATTGACCCCATGGGCGGAAGTAACACAGAGCTGCAAGATCTTACGACCAGACTTGAGAACAGAGCTGGAGCATATGGGATGGAGGTGAGCTCGGAGAAAAGTAAAAGTACTTGTGAACAGCACGAGCAATGCCACCGCTAAAATTTACATGAACGGCCAACAACTGGAGGAGGTAGACGCTTTTAAATACCTCAGCGCTACACTCACAAAGGACGGGCGATCGACGACAGAAATCAAAGTCAGAATAGCCATGGCAACATCTTCCATGACAAAACTCACCACCATATGGAAAAGTAAAGAGATCAGTTTCACAATCAAACTAAAGCTCTACAAAGCCCTAATTCAGTCGATCCTGCTGTACAGAAGTGAAACCTGGACATTGACTGCTGAAACAGCAAAGCGAATCCAGTCATTCGAAACAAAATGCCATAGAAAACTACTGGGCATATCCTGGAGAGAACGAAAGACCAACGAATTTGTCAAGAGTCAAATAACACGGCTGGAGGTCCACAAGGAACCCCTTCTCACCATCGTCAAGAAGAAAAAGCTGACATGGTTCGGCCACGTCACCCGCCACAACACTCTGCCCAAAACAGTACTGCAGGGAACACTCGAAGGTGGCAGAAGGAGGGGAAGACAGAACAAGTCCTGGATGGACAACATCAGAGAATGGACCAGGATGAATGACTCGGCACTACTGCGCAGAGCCGAGGACCGAGATGGATGGAGGAGGCTTACCACGGCATCGTCTTTCATGTCTCCCCCACGACCGCCAAGGTCACGGGTCTGATGATGATGATGATGATCATAGATGCCATATCGGGGCTGCCACCTTGTCAATTTGTATGAAAAATATTAACATACAGCATTGATAGTGAAGAATATCATGACCCAATAATGATAAAAGAAAATAATTATAAATGTGATTTTTATGTATTACTGATTATGAACATTTAACATACAGCATTGTTACTGAAGAATACCATGAGCCAAAAACCTGATGAATTTTGTGTTAATGTCACTGCTCCCTTTAGAGAACTGCGTTTTCCCTATTTTACAAGGCAGCACTTTGTTTTGAAAAATAGAATCTCCCTTGAGGATGCTGGGGGGTCAGTCAGTATATATCTGGAAATATCTGGAAATTCTGTGGAAGGAATTGCCTCTTGTCTATTGCTCTCTTTGTTTCTGCCTTGTTCCTCTTCTTCCTGTAGCCTCCTTGTCTATTTTCTGCCGTCTTGGTCCATTTTCCTGCCTTTTTTCCAGAAATACTTAAAAGATAATATTTCTCTCCCATGCCAAAGTTGGATGCACATGGGCCTGACTTGTCAGCTACTAAACGGCAGCGCAACACATTTTCTCCCAAGAATATGACAGACAACAGTAGTTGCTGTCTGAGTGAAGAAGAAGAAGAAAAACAGAATGTTACAAATGAATGCAGGTGCTTGCCTGCACAATTGTCATGCATTTTCTCCGGGCTGATGCTCTTCATGTCATAGCATCTGTAATTGCATTCTATTTGTGGAGCATAGGGCCTGGACAGTAGTTGTCGTCCTTCTCTCCTCAGCAGTTGTTTTAAGATGCTTCATTGAGATGCAGCTGTCTGCAGTTTGTTCCATGGAAACTTGTTGCCTGATTTATAAAAAAAAATCTATTTCACATTCTTCAGGGCTTCATTGGACAGTTGGCCTGTGATGTTTGTTTCTTCAACATAGGCAGTGTGGCAGATTTTTGTCTCTGTTGCATGTTGGCATCTTAGTTTCACACAATTATTGTTATATGGTTTTGTTGTTGAATAGAATAATCTGGTGATGAGGGGCTAGATTGTCAGCATTTTGGTCAGTGAATCACCAAGCATTTTCCATCTTGTTTGTAGAGGGTATAATCATTGGAGAAAGCACTTGTAAAGTTGCCTGCTCTTTCTTCTTTGTCCACATTTACAACTGTGATTCATCCTTTTGGTGATTTTCATGAATGTGATTTTTATGTATCTGATTGCTTTTAGCCCTTGTTTTGATATTAGGTAGCCACACTATTTTCCAAAGAACACACATCATTTCTTTTACTTATGGGACACTGATATGGATTTCAGGATCTTTAATTTACAGGATACTGACATGGATTTTAATATCTTTTATTTTATGGAACACTGACATGGATTTCAGTATAAATTTCAGTCAAGAGGGTATTGTATGCCAGTGTGTTCGTAGTGAACATGCAGGCACATCGGTAACACTAGATCATTGTTGACTTCAAAAAAGAGTAGATTAAACATATGAACCCTAAAGCCACAGGAAACACTGCTGAGATTAAGTATTGGACTTTGATGCAATGGTGTTGACTTTTGATTTTGAATCTTTCTGCTTGTGGATTGTACAATTTTTTCATGCAAACCTGTTTTGGGAAGTAGATCACATTCTCTTCTCAAATATACACCATTTTAGTTATGCACATATCTTAAAATCACATATGATAAACATACCATAAGATATGCAGGAAGACATGTTCGCCTGTTGTGTAAAAAGTGCATATTAGATGAATATTGGTCAGAATGTATGGGTATATTTGTCTCTGTATAGACACACATGTGCATACTCACGTATAAATGCTCTTGCTCATACAGGTGTGTACATACACACACATTTTTTTTGTTTTTCAAAATAAAAGAATTAAAAAATAATAAAAGCACACACACACATCCTTAGACTGGAGTGAGACTATAAACCAAAGTCCCATGTGCAAACACTCACAGATCATCTTGTGCACATACCAAAAACCGGTTTCACCTTTCAGAAGAGTAGGCCATTGTACGTATTGTGTGTTGGTAGGAACGGTTGACAAAATTTACAAAACCGTATACACACAGGGACTGGATGTATAAAAGTACATAAGAGCTTATGCCATTATCACACACGTACACACACACAATCACGCACGCACGCATGCATGCACAGTTCCCTGCCCTTTCCACCCCCTCAACTTCACCTTTTTTCATTTTGTTCTATGTCATCAAAAAGTGATGAAAAAACCCCACCTTCCACTAAAATGAACATACACTGTCACATGAATACACACACACACACACACACACACACAAAATAAATTAGCCCTCGAGTTCATAATTCCAAGTGGAGTTTAATCATACCCAGTACAACATTTGGAGAGAAAAAAAGAAATGAGAACAATAAGGGCAATGAGTGTGGGCGTTTAGCATCAGTCAGCAGTGTACATAGCTAGCTGCTCCCAAGTGCACATTAGATGCCAACAGACAAGGACACACAAGGGCTCAGAAAGCATATGCTTAAATGCCACATGTGGGCTAATAAATCATTTCTGTGATCACTCTCCTGGTCCAGCTTTCATCTGTTGCAGTGGTTCTCTTATGTTTTTCAGCTCTGTGTGTGTTACATGTTGTCAGTTATTTATTGCCCCCCTTTTTATTTAACAGTTTGTGTGATGTGAACAGTTACTATCAGAATAAAGACCCTCAATTGACAAAAACAAGCAAAACCAACACCCTCCCCCAACACACACACTTGCACACATAAACAATTTTTAAAAACCCAAGCAAGCAAACAAAGAGAAACTCAACATTATATTCTAGCATCCATAATAACAAGAATGGACCAGAGGATTTTGTACTGATTGTGATACATTTTTTGAGCTGACAAAATGTGGGAAGTCAAACTAAAAAATTATTTTAGAACATCTTAAAAAATCATAGGGGAAAAAGCAGACTTTATAATTATTGTGGTTTAGTCCTGTTGTGCAATGCAAAAAGTATTATTGTATTGAAGAAGGGGGGGGGGGGGGGGGGGGAAACAGAAAAGAAAAAGCAGCTCACATGATTCTTGTGGTTCCTGTAGTCAACTTTTTATCTTGCATTGCAGTAAGGATTGGTGTGGTGTAGTCATTTTAGCTGGGCCCCTATCTTAATGAGAGCAGATGGCTGGTTGTACTGCAGCCAGCCAAAGGCACTCACAGCAAGCAGCCGCCTCTGATAAGGAATCTGCAGTGCTACACTTAACCACCTGTGCAGCTGGAAGATCGAAGGCAGATGCAAAACATCTTCACGCTCTTGACATCAAACACAGGCTAGAATTGTTGATCTGTGGAACAAAATCTGCTTTGTGCTGTTCTAAAAATCGTTGTGTAGAGTTGCAGAGCTAAGGTGTGAGGAAAGAAGTGTGTGTGTGTGGTGGGGGGGGGGGGGGGGGGGGGGGGTGAGAGAGAGAGAGAGAGATTAGCATTAGGAAAGTTCAGAGTCAGATTTGGAGGAAGAGGAGAATTGTCTTAGGGGAGGACTGGGGTCAAACTGAGCATTGTGCAACCTTGAGGCAGACGTGGCAGAGCCATGGTGCTGTGTGAAGGTCAGTTGTCTGTATGTACTGCAACTCGGGGATAGGTACGTACAACGGAGAAGTGGGCATTGATCGCTGGTGCCGTAGTGTAGACTGCTGCGCTGCAGTGTCGGTGCTGTGCCGGTGCTGTGCCGGTGGAGTGATGCACATAGCCAGTATATATCAGCAGTGCCTGTGACAAGACTTTCAGAGTGGCCAGTGATTCAGATCAGCTCATGTTCCATGTTGTGAAAGGTGTGGGTTTGTGTATGGTCCACCTGTGCAACTTGCTGTGCTTTCAGCAATGCTGAAGAAATGGATGACCTGGGTGGGTAGTGCTACTATAAGTAATATGTTATATGTTGTTTTTTTAACATTGAGTTTGTGATGTTTTGCGGTGTATATTACATGAATGCAGCAAGGATAAAAGATGTGCACATGGGTATGCATGCAGGCAAGCACACACCTGCATGCACATATGAGTGCACACATAGACACACACACACACACACACACGATTTCTCTCTCTGATTATATAGAATGCCAATTAGCTTTTCTCCTTTCTTTATTACTCAATTAATCTTTTTTTTCTTAGATTTTACTTTATCATTTTGTTTCCTTAGGGCTGTATGACAAAACTGAAAAAGCTGTTGTTCATGCTCATCCCTTTCCTGCAATAAAAATCAGTTCTCTCTCTCCATCTCTCTTTCTCCCCCTCCCTCGCTCCCTGCTTTCCTCTTTTCCCAAACATACACAGTCTCGAGAATAAATACATCAATGACAACATCACACACACATTCATAGACAAACCACATGTTCATGTATCATTATGTGCACATGCATTGCACATGTGTGTATGTTAGAGAAACAGAAAAGTGCCTATCCTGTCTTTCCGCCCTTGTTTATTTTGCACTAGCACTGCCTTCATTCCTTCCTCAGCCAAAACTGGTTCCAGCAGGTGGCATGTGTAGGAGTGTAGCAGTGCCACACAATTCAGCAGATCTTTAAAGATTGGTTGGCAACTAGATTAAATCAGAAGAAATAACTATTCATGATCAGGATACGCACCCCCCTCCCCTTGCCTCACACACACACACACACACACATGCACGCACGCACACACACACACTCACACACACTCTTGAGTGTAAAAAATATTGGCTGAAACACTAGAAGGAGGCTTCTTCTCTGAAGACTGCTGTCAATGTCCACCTCTGCATGAATTAACAACTTGGGTTGGGGGGGGGGGGGGGGGGGGGGGGTCATTATTAGATGTTGGTGATTTGAATTTTTTTTAAAAAGGGGGGTGGGGGGACTCTAACTTTAATATGGAAGGACAAGGGTGGGAAGTAAGGTGGTTTGAGGTAGGGTCTTTCTTTTTGCATTCAGTTTTGCCTTGGGCTGACACAGAAGAGGGCTGCAGAATGTAACTTGGATGTTGCTGTGTGCACGTATTGGGTCTGTGTGGTTTTTACCTGCTGTCAGATACTGTGATAGGCTTATCTCTCTGCAGTCTATCTCACCTGCAATGGGGGATAGCAACAAATGCCAGCAAATGGGGTTTTTGCATCCCACATCAGAGAAAAGGGGAGAGGGGCAGGGAGGGAGGGGGGGGGGGGGGGGGGGGGGGAGAGAGAGGGGGGGGGGCAGTGAGAGAGAGAGGATGGGGGGGGGGGGGGGGGCAATGAGAGAGAGAGAAAGAGAGCTCACAGGTCTGTATATTGATATATGATATATGCTAACAGTGTTTTATGGCACAGATGCACATGCCATGCATTCAATAAAAAGAGATTATATGTATTTTAAAAAAAACAACCATGCAAAACATAGCAATGCATACATAAGTCATAATTAGAGCAACAACAAGCCACCAGCTTATTTGTTACTGGCAGTCGGAGTGTATCTGTGCAAGTTGTTTTCCAGCAATATGCATTATATTCATGAGCAAATTTAACATAGTGTTAGGGCCTACATCACAAAGATCAGGGAGGGAGGGAGAGAGAGGGGGGGGGCATAAAATCTTGTAGTATTGACTTTGAGGGTTTGACTATGTACACAACATGTGTGTGTGTGTGTGTGTGTGTGTGATCATGTGTGCATGTGCAAGCCTGTGCATGTGACTCATGATTGACATACATAAACTCGGTTTTCTTTTAAGTCAAATGTAAAGGTTCTGAGAGTGCAGAGTCGAGTCTTTACTGAGAGTCCATTCAAGGGGATTTTCCCCCTGGAGTTAACATTGATACCGATTCCACCCCTCTGAAAGTCCTGTTGATGAGACTATAAACAAAGGTCCTGTGTGCAAATGCATGCAGAACTTTTTATGCACATGTTAAAGTGCCGTGCACATTTTGTAGAAGAGTATGTTGGCAATGGCATGAACAGCACAAACATACCCAGTATGCACCCTGCTGACTGGTGAGGGATTTATTTATTTATACCACTTTAAGTCATGCAGATTTCTCTGCGTGAAATTCGGGCTGCTCTTCCCGGGGAGAGCCACAAGAGCAGCGCCACCCATTGTTTATTTTTTTCTGTTTTCCTGTCTGCAACAGTATTTGTTTCCTTATCAGAGTGGCTTTTTTCTACATAATTTTGCCAGGGACAACTCTCTTGTTGCTGTGGGTTCTTTTACGTGTGCTAAATAATTATGTGTAACACACGGGACCTCAGTTTATCGTCTCATCCAAAAGACTAGCGCCCAGACCACCACTCATGATCTAATGGATGGGGAAAAAGTTTCAAGTCCAAACGGGATACGAACCACCGCATTCTTCCGACCCGGATTTTTCGCTTTCTAGACAGGCGCGTTACCTCTAGACCACCGATCCACCAGGTTGAACTTGCCCTTTACACACGGCCTGAAAAAATTCAGTGCATTGCCCTGATGACTCCTCAAGGAGTTATGAGGAAATCAAGTCTTTTTAGCTGCGTGCTTCTGCTGATGTTTGAATTACTGATGTGGTTTTTCTTCTCAAATGTTCTTCTTGCTAAAAAAAAGTCTGTGCTGCAGTGTTTGTCACTTGTCAGTGCTAATGCATTGTCATGTCATGATGTCCCTTCCTGAGATGCCATGTCAATGGAATACTACAGTAAAGAGCGTTGTAATCAATATTTGAGGGAAAGGGGGGGGGGGGGGGGGGGGGTTGAAAGCACCTGACAGAGACACTGGCATTTATTTCCAATGTGCGTGTCACAGAATTCCCTGTTAATTATTTAACACATCAGCAGACAGGTAGTGTCTGGTTTCTTCTAAAATGAAAATAGATTGCCTTAAATTAATGACTTCATGCAAATTGTTGCATTGTACATCAGGTGGTCAGACATGTTGTAAGAACAATAGAAAAGAATTTATATTACTGATTACTCTCTCTCTCTCTGTCTTAGTCTCTCTGAATTTGTATTACTGATCTCTCTCTCTCTCTGAATTTGTATTACTAATCTCTCTCTCTCTCTGAATTTGTATTACTGATCTCTCTCTCACTCTCCCCCACCCCCCCACCCCCAGCCCTCTCCTCTCTGTGGTTTCCTATGCTTAGTTGCCAGCTAGACACTTTTTCTAGCTGTGTATGAAAGCTCATTGTTTTACCGTATATAGGTATTAAAATGCCTGTCAGAGGACTTGGCAAATACTGCAAAAATAGACACTCTCCTTGTTTAAAGTGGAAGGTGGAGGCAATCAAACAGCCATTGTTCTCTGACTGATGAATCTATGTGAACTTACCTGCTATACTCCTGTCAAGTCAAGTTCAAAGTTAAATGTCATGTAGGGGAAAGTGTCCGTCTGAGGTGAAGAGAGACAGAAGGTATGCTGAGGTGCATAGAGCAAACTGAGAGGAAAGAACATAATGGGTTTCGTTCCTGTCTGGGTTATTTTTACCCACCCCACCTTGTTTGTTTATTGCTGCAGGCCACAGTAATGGTGACATATTTACTGACATCTGTACTTTCGACAAATGTAAATTATGCTACCTTCCCTTCTGAAGCATCAGCAAAAATGGACATGATACAGTGTGGTATGGGCAACAGAAAGTGACCGTGAATAATTGATGAGTGGTCAGTGCACAAAGTTGTGAGTGAAAGGAATGCATGTGGTTGTGTGCAAACAGTAGGGCAGAGGTAGAGTGTGCAATGTGTATGGAATATGAGGATAGTGTGAATCTAAAATTTTAAAAAGACAATATTTACATGTAAAAGTGTGAATCTAAAAAGTCAATATTTACGTGTAAAGATGTACAGTTGATGATACAGAACAGCTTGAAATGGTGCAACTTAAATAGAGCTACATCTGTGCAGAAAAGAAATCACTATAGATATGTGCCTTGACTGATGCATTATTGACTCTCACAAACTAAACAGAGGGGTGGGGAAGGGGGGGGGGGGGGGGGGCCTGTAGCAGACAGACTATAGTTTTGGTAAAATATACATTATCACAGTTTTGATGTGGTGATAATATGGGCTGTCACTTTTTAAAAGAAAAATATTTTTTAAATGTGTTTTGTGTCCAATCCCTTTCTATCTGTCCCTTGTGAAGGGGCATACATACTAATCACAATAAACCTGTGTCATTACCTTAACTCTCTTGATAGTCACTGGGGTGGTGCATTGAAGATCGGACCAAACATTCTCCCACATATATATGTTGTGCACCAAAGATTATGTCTCAACCAGTAACTCTCCTAAATTTCATGCAGATAAGTTTGTTGTTACAGTAAGTGATTAACACCCCACTCCACTCCACTCCACTACAATACAATACAATACAAAACAGCACAAGAGGTCGGCACAGGACAAAATGACAACGCAATACAGTAGAAATAAAATATAATGCAATTCAGTTCAGTGCAGTACAATGTCTTGCAGCGCAATGCAAAGTAACAAGACTCAATTTCATAAATAGTGTGTGTGTGTGTGTGTGGGGGGGGGGGGGGGGGGGGGAGGGGTGTTATTGTTCTTTGTTTTCTTTTTTGTGAGTGTGGCTTTTCATTTGTTGTTGTTTTTTCCAAAAGTACATGTGTGGAAGGCTTTTTTTGCTTGCTTATAGTAGTCCCAGAAAAGTTGGCTATGAAGGTAACAATCACAGGGCCTTTGTACAACTGCAACAACAGTTGGAACAGAGGTGCAGCACATCTGTAGATAAGAGAGGTGGATGAAGCTGAACAGATGTGTGCTCTTTTCCTCCACATAGGAATTGGGTGACCTTAGGGAAAGGAGGGTGTGGTGGTGGTATGAATAATGGATGGGGGACTGTTGGCTTTGGCCCACACACTGTGTGGACTGGTGGCATCAGAGGCGTTGCTCACGAAAAAGGCCAAGATCTGAATGTGTGTTGCACGTGGTTTCCAACATTAGGCCTTGTAGTTGTATTTTACCAGCAGGCACATCTTTCCCTTTTTGTCCTTGCGTCATCACCCAGCACAACCTTCCACAGTGGAATATTCCCATGTCCTGGCTCCACCCATCTTGTACAGTGTAGTGAAAATAAATAGGGGAGAGAGAGGGAAAGAGAAAGAGAGGGGGAGAGAGCACCAAAGAGAGGGAGAGGGTGGGTTCTTATCGAGCTTGCGCGCAGCTAACGAGCTTTCTACCTCGTTAATCACACTGATGGGATCTTTGATGAACGTAACTCTGTCTGATGTTAGCTCGATTAAGCACTGTTGCAGGCCTCCTGCCTGTTCTTGTCTTCACAGAGAGACAATACATTGCAGGCCTGCTTGTTCTCCTCTTCACAGAGAGACAATACATTGACGTGCATTCGATGTCCTCCCTTCACAAGAAGCGTTGGACTATGCTTGATTAAGCAGCCAGACTTGTTTATCTCTCATACTGTCAGGAAGAGTACAAAGTTGCATCAGGTAGAGAGTTAGCCAAAAAGTTTGACTTCGATAATTTATGTCTGTTGACTCTGCTACATCAATATTAATGGCATTGATTCATCATCATTTTTAGTGGCATTGATTCTACTTCATCATTATAAAAGGCATTGATTCTTCATCATTATTATTGGCATTGGTTGTTCATCATTATTTTTTAGTGGCATTGATTCTTCATCATTATAATTGGCATTGATTCTTCGTCATCATTATTAGTGGCATTGATTCTTCGTCATCATTATAAGAGGTAGTGATTCTTCATCATTATAATTGGCAGTGATTCTTCATCATTATAAGTGACATTGATTCTTCTTCATCATTATAAGTGAGATTGATTCTTCATATTATAATTGGCATTGATTCTTCTCCATCATTATAAGTGACATTGATTCTTCTTCACTATAAGTGACAGATTCTTCATCATTATAAGTGGCATTGATTCTTCATCATTTTAAGTGGCATTGATTCTTCATCATTATAAGTAGCATTGATTCTTCTTCATCATTATTAATGGCATTGATTCTTCTTCATCATTATTAATGGCATTGATTCTTCATCATTATTAATTGCATTGATTCTTTTTCATTAATAATGGCATTGATTCTTCATCATTATTAGTGGCATTGATTCTTCTTTTTCATCATAAGTGGCATTGATTATTCTTCTTCATTATAAGTGGCATTGATTCTCATCATTATAAGTGGCATTGATTCTTTATCATTATAAGTGGCAATGATTCTTCATTATAAGTGGCATTGATTATTCATCATTATAAGTGGCATTGATTCTTTATCATTATAAGTGGCAATGATTCTTCATTATAAGTGGCATTGATTCTTCTACATTAGTATTAGTGGCATTGATTCTTCTTTATTATCAGTGGCATTGATTTCTTCATCATCATTATAAGTGAATTTGATTCTTCTTCATCATTATTAATGGCATTGATTCTTTTCCATCATTATAAGTGGCTTTGTTCTTCATTGTTTTAAGGGGCTTTGTTCTTCATCATAATTACTAATTAGGGGCTTTCTTCATCATTATAAGTGGCTGTGATTCTTCATCATTATTAAATTCTCCAGGAATTGATATCTCAGCATAGATTTGAACCTGCAACTTCAGATAATGAGATTGATGA
>CM054134.1:68324969-68367469 GCA_028751875.1 Rapana venosa | reverse complement strand
GTTTCATAAGGAATACTTAAATTATAATCTTTTAACTATTTAAGTTCACAACAGTCAACAGACAACATTGGTTTGCTTGTTGTGTTTCACACATAGCAAAGATGTGGATGGCAGAAAAGAGAATCAAATTTATCATTATTTTCTGAATTGGCTAATGCAATCAGTATAAACATCATGGTTTGCCCTTTGATGGCGAAGATGACCATGACTTCAAGTTTGCTCGGAAGGTCTGTAGCTGTGGGTCTGGAGATGGTTTGTGAGTGTGATCTGGGCCCTGAAGGATGGCCCTCTGTATGATACATAAGGGGGGTATTGCAGTTAGAAGTGAAGGTGATTCAGGCCTTCCATGCAGCTGAGCTCCTTCTTGGCCTCTGGGATGTGTCTCTCCTGTGCTGCATGGGCATCTCTAGAGACCATACATCACCATGCAGGATGGTCCAAAGGAAGTACCTCCAAGGATCTGAAGTTTATGTCCAAATTTTTTAACACAAATAATGTTAAAACCCATCCACCTTCCTATATGAGCAGGCCAGCTATGGCTGGTGGGTTGGAAGTCATGAACATACCCAGCATACACCATGCTACTTTGAGAGGGAAGGGTTCTGCCACATTCAGCTTACTCACCCACAACGTACTGCTTGAAAAATTCAGTCTGTGCAGTTCCTCACTGACTCTTCAAGGAGTGAAGGTAGAAGTCAGTCATTGCCACTTCTAAACCAAAGCTAACTTTTAGTCAAGAGTTGAAAGCTAACAAGAATTCTTTCAGTGTCCACAGGAAAGTGTGTATCTGGTGATGAAGCTGAAACAGTGAAAGTAACCTCACATTTACATAGGCAGACCTGGGTAGCCAAGTGATTGATTTGGAAGGAGGGGGGATGTGAGGTGACCTCACGCATATCCCATGAGCAAAGTGGAGAAAAGAAGGCAAGATAGATGTACAGACTGTTGGGGGTGGTGGTGGGGGCCAGCCATGTGGTATGTGTCTGGCACAAAGGCCAGGCAATCTATACCATTTTCCCCTAAGACTTTTCTTGGCTTGGCCTCCACTAACTTTTGTTTTGTTGGATGCAACCCACCTTGCTGGGTGCCTCTTGATGGAAGAAGGTTGTTAGTGTGTGTGTGTGGTGTAGCTCTGTGTATGTGTGTGTGTAGGAGGGGTGTTAGCTGTGTGTGTGTGTGTGGTGTGTGTGTGGTGTGTGTGTGTGTGTGTGGTGTGTGTGTGTGTGTGTGTGTAGGAGTGTACTTGAGAGGAAAAGAAAAGTTTGTAGACATTGCAGCTTCTCTTGCTTGAAACAAACTGATCTGAGGGTTTTTTTGGTCCTGTTATACTAATTTATAGTGATGCTGTGTATATCTATAGGCAGTGTGCTGGCACATTGATATATACATAATTGTGTGTATCTGTGTGTATCCTATGCATAGTATGTATGTGTGTTTGTGTGTGTGCATGCATGCGTGCATGTGTGTTTATTTGTGCCTGCACATGTACAATACATACCGCTCACATGGTACTGTATACTTGTGAGCGTGTACCTCCATGCTTGCAAGCATATGTTTCAACACACACACAACACACACACACACACACACACACACACACACACACACACACACACACACACACACACACACACACACACCCCACTACCACTCACTCACTCACTCACTCACTCACACATACATGCTTGCACACATGCACACACACTCGCATGCATGCACTCACGCACGCACACACACACACACACACACACACACACAGACAAGCTACAAGTAGCACTGCAGTTACTGCATTACCAGCAAGAAGTTCACATCCAGTTTGACATTCTGGATTAGGGCAAATCATTGTGAGTTCCCCAGCTGACAGGTAAAATCAGTACAGTAAGAAATGTGAAACCATGAAGTCCAATAGTCATCAGATTGCCTGCCCAACCCTGCTGGTGTCTGTATAGATCTCTTGGGCCTCATCAAGCCTGGAGTACGTGATGGAAGGAAGCATGGCTTTAGTGCAGTTCTGTGGTAGTCTCAAGCCAAGCTTAGTCTCCATAGCACCATCATTACCAGTCTCATCCTCATCAATAATCCATCTCTTTTGCTTTTGGCAGCTGTTCCTGTGGTGACTTTTGTTTGTTTCTCCTCTTCTTTCCTGGCTATTGTATATTAACGTTGTGTTGATGTTTTTGAAGTCTGTTGTACTTGCTCCAGTCGTCAGGAAGAAGCGTCCATGTAGGGATGTGTGTGATTTTCTGTTGTCTAGTGGTGCGTGTTTTTGTTTGTTTTCAATCTGTTCCTTCCATCTCCCTCCCTCAATCTTTCCCTGGAGAAGTGTTGGAAGCAGTGCCAGTGGATTTTGTTACGTGCTCATTTCAGTGTAGTTTTCTTCTCTTAAGTGATGTGTCAGACTTCAACAGAACAATTATTGGAGCCAGCTGGTGGCTTTGAAGGTGGTGTAACTCATTACGAAAGAAATTCAAGTTAGACCAAGTCAGCTAAGTAATACTGTTTAGTGCTCTTGATTTTGCTAGAGTTGAAATCCTAGTTTAAAACACAGTTAAACATGATATTGGGTGAAACACTTTAACATGTCGGAACTTGGGGGGGAGGAGAGGGGAGAGGAGGAGAGGGAAGGGGGTATCCTTGGGCTAGGGCATCATACCCTTGATCTTTTTTTATTTTATTTTTTCTTTTATATCGATAATGGAATAAGCACCTATGTGCTTTTTTACATCAAGTCCCCATGTGTATGCGGTTTTGTAAATTCTGTCATCTGTTCCCATGATCTGATGGTAACTGAGGGCACAGATACAAATCTCCAATGAGGTGTCAATGAGGGATGAATTTTCCTCTGGGGTTAACATTGGTCCTGACTCCCCTCCCCAGAAAGTCCTTCAGATGAGACTGTGAACCAAGGTTGCATTCCCTTTTAAGAAGACTAGGCAGCTATGGCATGTAGGATGGATGATGCAAACATACCCAGCATGCACCCTGCTGCCTGCAGAAGGATGGGCTCTGGTCCATGACATGCTGACTGAAAAACTCAGTGCAATGCCCCAACCATTCCTCAAGGTGGTAAATAACGGTAATGGAAAAAATCATGTCAAGTTACTCCAGCATTACTTTTATTTTTAAGAAAAATTGAATAAGTATGTATACTAGAAGTAATATATTGTTTATCTAAAGACTTTTGTAAGGGTGTGGTGTGTTGATACTCTTGAGGATTTGAGATATTTATGTTCAAGAAAGTTATAAGGAAAAGATATTGGTTATTGCAGCTCACAAGAAAATTACTGAAAGTGGAACAGAAAAACAATGTTATGATTGTGTGTGTGCTTTATTATCATTACTCTGTGTGGTAGTGGTATTGATGAGTGTGTATAGGTATGTGTGTGTGTTTTTTACTGGAACAGAAAACAAAAACCTCTCTATATGTGCACATGCACATGTGTGAAACACATGCATCTGTCTGTAGAGTGCATGCATTCCTGTGTGAAAGCATTCATGCTTTTAACTTCATATATTTACTAGAGAGAGACTGCATGCATGGTGTGTAAACATGCATGCACCGACAGTAGTGGGTAGTTCAGTTTGTTCCATTTCATGTTATTGTCTTGTTATGACCAGTCTAGCTACCAGCATAGCCACCCTGCCAACACGTCTGATGCATTCCCTGGCTCTCAAACGCCCACACTGTTGTGTCATATCTCTCTTGTACAGCAGAACTCAGAGAATGGGGTAGTTCCCTCTTGCCATAGGATTTAGGGGAAGGGGAGGGGAGGGGCAGTTGGGGTGGATGGGTGTAGAAAGGGAGATAGCCAGTGAAGAAAATCGATGGAGGTGGCCTGAGGTAGTCAGACATGACGTCAGCATTGTTACCTCCCCACCCTCTCCCCCATCCCCCACCCACCCCTCAACCCCCACCCTACCTCCCCCAGCATTCACTAGCTGCTGAACAAGGTGATAGAGATGTTGCCTTTCATTGGAAATAGTTCAATAAAAGTGATGTTTCTGTGTTCATAAATTTTCCTTGCTTTCTTTTTTATTGGCAAGTGGAAATCCATTTTTTGGGGTGGGGGGGTTATATGCTTGGTGATAGATTTTATTGCTCAATAACATATCTTTATGCTCACATGCATGCATATTACGCATGTAAAGTGTACAGACACACCGGACACAGACCCACATGCATTCAGATTGGTTTGCATGCAGCCATTGGAGCAGTCTTTATTTCAATGCACAAATTTTTACACCTCTTTTATGGTAGCATAGAAGCAGGTATTTGCACTTAAGGGCAGACACACAGTTTCTCTTTTACTGTCTCATGTTCACACACACACATGCACATGCACATCTCACACATGCATTAATTTGTGAAGTACAATTGTATCACACAAGTACACTTTCACATAACACACACACACACATGCATGTGCGCATCTCACATTCATGCTCATGCAAAACCACGTGCATGTATGCTTACATTGATGCTCACATAGGAATTTATGCAGACATGCATGCGTGTGCACCCACACTCTTGCATGCATAATTCATGAATTATCTATCACACAAGTACACTTTCACACACACACACACACACCACACACCACACCACACCACACCACACACATAAACATACATTAAAAACATGTATACTCTCATGCATGCACACATGTACTGTCAGACACATTTCTCTCTTTCTATATGTTTTGTATGTATACATGTATACATTCATGTTCAGGCTAACAAAACTAGCTGTATGTTGAGAATAGGGAAATAGAGAATGATATTCATAATAATTCTTTATTTTCCACTGTTTGAAGTAGTGGATTAGTAGCTGAGAGAGAGATAATTATATATATTTCATTTCATTCTTTTGTTTCAAAGATTATGGAATAAGAACTCATGTGCTTTTATACATCCAGTCCCTGTGTGTATGCAGTTTTGTAAAGTTTGTCATCCGTTCCTGCCAGCACACAATGGCCTACTCTTCCAAAATGTGGAACAGGTTTAAACTTGTGTGCAAGGTGTTCTATGTGTGTTCGCACCTGGTACTTCGGTTTATAGTCTCATCTGAGGACTTTGAGGGAGGGAGGGGGAAGACACACACAGGCACACACGCACACACAGACATACACACACAGAGACTTCCAGCATGTTTTGTGCAGCTATTGATTACTAGTGAATCATCCAGAACATGAGCACTGAGTGATTCACTTACTCAGTGATCAAAAAGGTAGTGTTGTTGTACTCTGAACAAAGACTGAAAAGAGAGGATGTGGCTTAAAAAATATAATACAACATTGCGTGGGTTTGTTGGTTGTTTTTTTTAATCATTCCATGTGTGTGACTATGATTCTGTGACTGTTTGTGTTTGTGTGCATATGTGTGCGCACATATATTCATACCTGTGTGTGAGCAAGTGTGCATACTTGTGTAGGCATGCTAGCAGGCGTGTGTGCACACACATATACCATACGTACATAATGTTTGTGTGGGAAAACACAACAAAAACTGTTATGTTAATGGTGCTTAGGGGGGAAAAAAAGTCTCTTGTCTTTTATAGTAGTGTGCTTCACATTTTGATAGAATTGTGCCAGCAGTGCAGAATTGTATTTAATGATGTAGGCCATCGCCAGCGACAATAAACGCCTCGTGAAGAGAAGCAGCGAAACAAGAATCGCAACAGATCAATGCTCCTGTCTTGTCGGCGTCAGATTATTATCCGGCTCTCTGACTTTCCTGTTGTTTTCTTTCAGTGCCTGTGTTTCTTAGTCACTGTCTTGCCTCAGTAGGAAAACACTTTGTCTAGCAAAACGAAGGTCTTGCGCCAAAAAAGATGAAGACAGTTTTTTGTTTGTGTGCTTCTTTTGTTTGGAATCAGAGTTCATAAAGCAGCCAGACTGGTTTTATCCACCACTTGAAAATTGTATTTTTCATATTGTATGAATATTGTGTTTGTTTGTATGAATATTGTGTGATGCCTTTAGTCAGAAAGGGGTTATTGATTACTTTGTGCATTGATTAGGTTGAATTAATGTTTAACCTGAAGTCATAATCTTGCCATCTATTTACGTCATGATATATATCTCAAAGTGATTAGAAACAAATAAAGACAATCAGTAAACTCATAGGTATTTCCACTCCTCTCAACAACAACAAAAGCAATAAATAAAAAAGACCAAAACAAGTAGAATCGATTTATACAAATTTATCTTTCAACAGAAAGGGGGTGTGCAGGTGTCATATAGTGGTGTACAAATACATGTGCAGACATAAGCATGCATGCGCGCACACACACACACACGCTCTCACTCACTTGCCCAGAAGCTATTATTTGACATTGTGTGTGTGTAACCATATGAAGCGTATCATGTACACTTGCATGTTTGTGCTCACATATGTTTGCATGCATGCATGACTTTGTATGTTCACAGATTATACACAGACTCTTCATTATCTCAAAAAAACCATGAAAAATCCACGTAGGTTACAAGCATAGCTAAAAACAATCATCAAGTTTCATCACATGAGATAACAGTAAACACAGATCAGTATCACAGACCCAGGAACCATTTCCTATATCTTTAGTTACAAAAAAGAACATGCACATGTGTGTGCATTTACCAAACTGCTGTTAAGCTACATCTGTGCCATTATTGACTTGCATGGTGCTGTGTTTTTGCAGAGTGACGGGAACGCGGGGTTCCTGCGAGCAGCACGGGATGGGAACCTGCAAGAAGTACTGGAATACCTCAAGGGGAGCACCGACATCAACACCAGTAACCCGGTCAGTGCACATGTATACATGTATATATACATAAACTTTAAGTAGCACCTGTTTGTTAATGTTTGTAGACATTTTAAGCTGGTGGATACATACACACATGCCTGCACAAGCATGCATGCATGCGTCGTGTGTGTGTATGCATATGTGTGTGTGTACACACACATGCACACATGCATGCATGCACACACACACACACACACACACACACACACACACACACACACACACACACACACACCAACCTGAATCATACATATGCCCACACACACGCCCACACACATTTTTCACAAAGCTTCACACATGCAATACACAATAAATGCCACCAAGGTTCAGATCATTCACTTACTGCTGTACTGCCTAGTTTTTATTTCGATTAGCAACACAACCTTTTAAAAGTATCAATTATCAGAGCCATTCAGCAGACAGGGTGAAGTCAGTGGTCTATTGTTCTACTACAATGGGGTATAGACTGCAAGTTAAGAGACTAAAAAAAGAGTGTCTGCTCTATGTCAACTGTTTTCTGTTTTGAGAAACTGTCTTTTGGCTTCGGGTTTTGTACAGAAACTTAGTGTACACCATGCACATGTATTTTCCTTTAAAAAAAAGAAAGAAAGAAAAAAAATCATTTGGGTTTGTTTTTTTCGTGGTTTATGCATCAGCTAGAGCTCAGAGGGTTACCAATGGTGAGATATTGCATATATGTCACTGTATGCCCACTATTTAAGGTAGCCACATTCCATCCTCAGGGTTGATATCTAAGCATGACACCAGTGTGCATGAGTGTTTTAAATGTTGTCATCAATTCCTATTGCCACATCTTCATACAACAGACAGAGAGAAAAAAATTGTATACAACAAACGGGAGTATCTTCATACAACAAAGAGGAAATAACTCTTCAATACAACAAAGAGGAAATACCTCTTCAAACATTGAAGAGGAATAACTTCATACAACGCAGAGGAATAATTCTTAATACAACAACAGGAAATAATTCTTCATACAATAAACAGGAATTATCTTTAATAAGTACTGCAAAAAAAAGGTAAAGGTAAGTACTGCAAACAGGAGTTATATCTTCAGACAACAAAGAGGATTATCTCTTCACACAACAAAGAAGGATAAGTCTTCACACAACAAATAGGAATAACTCTTCATTACAACGAACACAAAATAAGTCTTCATACAACAAAGAAGAATTATCTTTTCATACAATAAATTTCATACTACAAAGAGGAATTATCTCTTCAGACAACAAAGAGGAATTATCTCTTCAAACATCGAACAGGAAAATTACTTTATGCAGTAACAAGGAGGATTTCATACAATAAACAGAAACATCATTTCTTACAATAACTTTGCAAGTCATTTTTATATTTTAAAAAAAAGGTGGGGGGGCATTTGAAAAGGAATAAGAACAAACAACAGCATAAAGAGGGGGGGGGGGGGGGGGGGAGTATTCTATTTCACTTTTTATGTCACCTATGTTTTATTAATTCAATAGTCCGAATCTGTTGTGTGCAAGTATGTACACATGATTTCCTGTTTTGTTTTGTTTTTCTCAGAACTTGGAGACCACTTTTTGTATCTTGTTGGCATGTAGGCAAATGTGTGTTGTATGTGTGTGTGTTTGCGTGTGTGTGTGTGTGTGTGTGTGTGTAGGTGCCTGCCTGTGTGTGTCTGCATGTTGTGTATGTCTGTGTGTTAGTTGTTATCTGTATACATGTGGATCTGTTTGTGAATGCACACAAATGTGCATGCTGGGAAGAGTGTTTATCACATATGCATATTTACCATGTACACCCTAAAAAGAATAACTACAAAGAAAACCACCATCACAAATTTGTTTACATACAACAACAAATAAAAGCCCACTCCTTTGACACGGTTAGATTTGTACTGAATCTGATCTATCATGCAGTCAGCCAGCCACAATCACATTATTGTCAATAGAAGAAGAGCGGTGCCAGCTATGATCATTATTGTTGGTGTGTGTTGCAGAACGGGCTGAATGCCCTTCACCTGGCCTCCAAAGAGGGTCATGTCAACATTGTCACAGAGCTGCTGCGCCGTGGTGCCAATGTGGAGGCAGCTACCAAGGTTGGTGGTCGTTGTAGGCAGTGTTGTGCATAAACCCTGTGTGTGTGTGTGTGTGTGTGTGTGTGTGCGTGCGGCGTGTTGTTCTTTGATTCATTTTTTTCCTCCACCCTTTTTTCTCCACCTTCCCCCTCCTTTCAGTCCCTCACACTCGTGTTTTTGTATTGCCATTATTATTATTATTATTATTATTATCGGGGACGGGATAGCTCAGTGGTCGGAGCACTCGCTTCCCCCCCAGCCAAGTTAAGCAGCGTCGAGCGTAGTTACCAGTTGGATGGGTGACCGTTTGCGCGCCTTGGCTTCAGTACAGTTCCCCCAGTTCACCCAGCTGTAAATGGGTACCTGCCCTCTTTAGGGTCAGGGAAGGTAAAGCAGCAAGGGAGAGGAGATGGGCGCCGCCCTCAATATGCTGGCCCTAGAGAAGTGAGGTCTCTGACGCCCTCGCTCCCCTATGACCGTATAGGTTATGGGACTCCTTTACCTTTCCTTTACCTTTTATTATTATTAGTATTACTGAATGAACATGTTCCAGCAATGTGGATTGATTACATTACATGGGAGCCCATGATCAATGCAAGGACACAGGCCTCTCTCTGTCTCTCTGTCTCTCTGTCTCTCTCTCTCTCTCTCTCTCTCTCTCTCTCTCTCTCTCTCTCTCTCTCTCTCTCAATTTTAGCATTTAAAGAGTTGAAGGAAGGGAGTGGTGTGGTGTAAAGAGAGGAGTTGACTAGTGCCTTTTAAAAAAAATTATATTTATTATATTTTCTTTTATTTGTGAAAGATTTGTTGGAATTCAGTTACAAGCCTTGGAGGGGAGATCTTGAGCTAAAGGAAGATTGTTCTAAAGGTCAATTTTGTCAGCTAAAATCTGATTGAATGATTGATAACTGAATTAGACATCCTGGAATAGAACTGAATCAAGAATTGCTATGGATTGAGAGGGCTTGTTCTGTGTGCATAGATTGTTGGAATTTTTTAAATAAAAATAAAACCATGAATTTTAAAATTTTTTTTTTTTTTTTTAAAAGGGTGGGGGGGATGTGTGTGTGTGGGGGTGGGGGGTGTTCTAAAGAAATCATATAGAAATTTGGTTTTTATGCTGTTCTGTATAGACTTCTGATTTTAATGTTTATGAAATCAATTTAATGAGGATAAACCCAGAGATATATGCCGCCTTGAAATAGGATTATTTGTTATTGATTGTACGTTAAAATCTGTTAGTGGGGGGAGTGGATGGTGGTAGTGGATGGGTGTCAAGTCAAGTCAAATTTTTATTTCCAGATGGTACATTGAATAAGCAATGCATTTGCTTTTTTTCAACAAGCCATCTATATAGGAACAAAAACAACTTGTGAGCATGTGTGTGTATGCGTGTGTGCATGCGTGTGTGCATATGTGTGTGTGTCTGTGTGTGTGTATGTTTAGCTGTAGTAGGTGAGTGGATGTGCATGTGTCCTTGTGTGCATTTGTGTGTATGTATGCGCGTGTGCATGTTTGTTTGAGTGTATGTGTACATGTGAGTACATTTGTATATGAGCACAAGTGCATGTATATTATATGATAATGTGTACGTGTGTGTGTGTGTGTGTGTGTGTGTGTATACATGTGTGCATGAATCTGTGTGCAGGCCTGTCTCCTTACATGTGATTAGGCGAGTATGTTAGAAGTGTTTAAGTGTTAGTCCAGTTCCGCACATGCACTAGATATATGTACATACAGAAATGTGTACATGCACAGGCAGAGACTGGAAAGGGGGGGGGACTGTATGCTGATATATATTCTCTTGTGTGCTTTATTTTGTTCTAGGTCTTGATAGCTGATATTGTTTTTTGTTGTTGTGTGTGTATATACAGAAAGGAAACACAGCCTTGCACATTGCATCACTGGCAGGCCATGAGGAGATCGTCAGAATCCTGGTTGACGCTGGGGCACATGTCAACCTTCAGGCACAGGTAACAGAATAAGAATTTTTTTTAAAAATTGCAATGCATTGCATTGTATTGGAAGCAGATTTTTTTTGAGTGACTGTTTTGGTGGTTGGTTGGTTGGTTGTTGGTTGGTTTGTGTGTTGGTTTTTTTTCATTTCTGTTCATGGTTCATGTTACTTTTCACTTGTTTAGCTTTTACTTTAGACTGTGTATGTACCTTTGCATTGCTCATGTTACATCATTGTTCATATGTTACTTGACACTTTTTGTATGTTGCATCACACTGTTTGGTTGGGATCATTCTGTATTTGCTGCATGCATACAAAAATCTTACCATTGGTGAGCCCAGGGGCTCTAGCTGATGAACAGAAAAAAATAGTGTACATTGTTCTTATAGTTATGTTGACACTGGTCGTGCTAATTTATGCTGTTATGGTTGCTAGCCACTGTTCGTGTTACTTTTTTTTCTCAGCATGACCTGTAACTGTTGACCACTTTGAAATGAATACAGTGATTCAAACTCACCTGTGGCATCAACAGAAGAATTGCTATCTTGCCAACTTTTCCTCTGTCTTGGGAAGACAGAGTCACCTCTTGCATAGTGCCATTCCTACCCCCACCCCTCCCTGTTTGAATTAAGCAGTCATAATGTTGAGTATTCATTGCTTCAGAAATTTGTCTATGAGATAATACTTTGTTTTCTTTTTCTTGGTGGATTTTCATTTTAAGTGTTCTTTTATTGCCACAATGATTTTGAGGCATTTACGCACCTGTGACTCTTGTGTGTATGTGCATTTGTGTGTGTGTGTGTGTGTGAGCATTTGTATGAGTGTGCGCGTGCATATGTGTGTGTACTCTGAATGATAAATGTGTGCGTTGTTTTAGAACTTCTTGAAATGCTGACCTGATTATTAAAATGTTTTATCTGTGTGTTTGTTCTCGTAAGAGGTGCTGATCCACACATGACAGAAGTCAGCATGTGTGCAGAGTATTGTACAGGGAGTGAATGGTGTATCATTGTGTCTGTTTCAGGCTGGCTTACACCACTGTACATGGCAGCACAGGAGGGCCACGCTGAAGTTGTTCGCTACCTCCTCAGCAACGGGGCCAACCAGAGTTTGGCTACAGAGGTTGGAACACTCTTCTGTCTGTCACTCGCACTGTCAGCCTGTGCTTGCATCTCTTTTTATTTGCCATAATTGTCTTGAGGGTGGTCAGTTTTAACCCTGGTAGCGCTGAATAGACAGCAGCAAGGCTCAGTTTCTATTGGCTGAATTAACTTTGGCTAGCGTTGTTTTGAAGCAGGGTGGGCTCAAACAACCCTTGATATTGATATATAAAACTGAATTAAGTGTGTGAAGCTATAAATCACTGGAAAGAGCGGATAACAAGCTTTTAAATGAGTGTAATTTTATAGCAGCATGTAGTGTTTTATGATTATGTTTAAAAAAAACAAAAATTTTTTAATCATGTGCGCACTACCGATCATTGTTGCGCCGTCAGGGCCCCGGATCGGCTTTAACACGATAAGCAAAGTTCTTGCAGTACATAAATGGCATGATTAGGTAAATACTAATTCTTAACATTAGTTTTGAAACTAATAAGGAGTTTGTATCACTTTATCGGTCGTCAAATACTCGGAAAAGTTCAGTGAAAGGATTGACTCCATCATGACTGTCATGGCGGAATGTGCGAAGTGGTGGATTTCTATGATGAAAATACAATGATCGCTTGATTTCATGTGATGCAAAGTACTCAGCAGCATAGCAGTTTGACTCAACAACAGTTATTTCGAAGCCTCGTCGCGTCAAAATACAGTAAAACAATCTGTGACGTTGAAATCGCCGAGTAGCAAAGAAGTCCATCCAGCAAAACTAGCACCGCTCGACTTGGTCGGATCATGATCAATTTTTACCAAGTTTTTCACAAATATTCCACAATCCTTACCTCATCATCTCTCTCATTGTTTAATTCAACCAAATCCAGCCTGTAAAACTCCTCCTTGCTGTCAATATTGTAAAAAAGCTAGAAAAACGCTTGAAGAAGTTATGGTGCAAACGCTGGCCACCATTAAACATTCTTAACCAATCAGATTCTTTGTTTTTGTGTGTGTTTAACGATATTCACCCCTTTCTGTGGCCCTAGAACGGCCTTAACATTCATTGGCTGACCTTTGAAAATGAAAGTGAGCTTTCAATTACGATCACCTACGTCATCCCGGAATATTCCGGAATCTGCCACATAGCTTAGACCCGTCGTTACCGGAATATTGCGGGGAACTGTGCAACTAGGGTTAATGAGCAACCTTTGCTTTCCTGTCATTTTAGTATAAGCCACATTCATGAGAAGGTAGTTTTTACTGTGTTGTAGATTCACAACATATCAAATATGACAAGTTATTTTAATGTATATATCCACAGTGAGGTGCACATTTATTTTCCCAAAATTGATTTAAATCAAGGAAATTCTGTGCCCTTCACATTGTTAATTCTGTGAAATTGGATTTTTTAAAGATTTTATGTGGCAGGTAGCTACTTGGTAGATTGGACTTCTGTTTTCTGTTAAGTTCTGCATGTTTGTTCATTTATATGGTTATTTATTTTGAAACTGTCATAAATTGGAAGACTGCTCTTCAGTTGTTCTTGAACATTGCTGAAGCTGGGTTTCCTGAGAAATATAAGAAGAATAAGATGAGTGAATGTTGACAGATCCATCACCTGCAGAATAAGCTCATTGCCAGAACTGTTCTGTCTACCCCAGGATGGGTTCACACCCTTGGCAGTGGCCCTGCAGCAGGGACATGACCGTGTGGTGAGTGTACTGCTGGAGCACGACACTAAGGGCAAAGTGCGTCTGCCAGCACTGCACATCGCTGCCAAGAAAGACGATGTCAAGTCCGCTGCCTTGCTTCTGCAGAATGAACAGAACAACGTTGACCTGCAGACCAAGGTGGGTCATTGAAATGAATACTGGCTGCTTGTGTTGTTTAGTGTAAATGGTTAACGTGTGGGTAATGTGTGGTTGTGGAATTCAAATGCATATGAATAGAATTTGGCACCTGAAACTTTCTTTTTATTTGAATAGGCATGTTAACTTCATATTTATGCTTCCTATTTTTTTTTTTATTAGAAGGTTTAAATGCTAGTGTAGAATTGCTTGTATGAAAAGGTTTAGAATATGATATGATTTTGTGTAGTTTGTGACATTTTTTCCCCAATTGCAGAGCAATTTCAAAAGAAATTAGAGAGCCATACTTTTATTTTTATGAAAATGAGGTGTCTTCACAATCGAGGTAAAATTACCATTAATGTTAAAAATTGTGCAAGTGTAAATTGATTCAGGACTGTAACAACATGTAGAAAACTATCTACACACATGAAAATGAGTGCTGATATGTCTTTGATCTTACTAACCGCCCTCTGTGTCTGCCTTTTCATGCCCCTCATAGAACGGAGGTCTTGTTAACGACACCACCAAGGTTTGTCTGTCAATGGAGTCTTCTTGTGGTTTTTCTTTTTGCCAGTGTTTCTTTTGTTCTGGATGTCTTTGTTGCCTTCCAGGCTTTTGATACGTGTGCCTTTCTGTTGCCTTCAGTTGATGGTAGTCACCTATTTGACCTCTTTTGGAAAGGTGATGTTGTGGTCTTAGCCTTGTGTGTGGCTCTTTGGTTTGCAGGAACAGAGACAAAGCTTTCAGATTTGTTGAAATGTCGTCAAGCAAAGTTGCTTCCTTGTACATCCATAGCCCCCCACCCCACCCCAACCCCCTTTATTCCCAGTTTCCAGCTTCTTCAGTTCCCGTCTTTCATGGCCTTGTCTGTGTTTTTAACAAGCAGTGTCAGCAGACTTGTCTGGTCTGTCCTCAGCCAACAGTGCTACGTTCTCTTAGTCATTTAGTGGTAGTGAGGGAAGAAAGAAAGGCGGTGTATGAAGGTGTACATCCAAGTTCAAATAGAAAGTTCCTCTGGAGAAGAATTCATTCTCTTTCATGGAATGTAGCTCTTGTAGATATTTCAGTAACGCAAACAAAACACTAGGCCATTTTAACAATGTGTAACTTCAGTAAAGAAGTGCCATGTTGCTGTGCTTTATGTATTTTAAGTTATTGGTGTTTAACACACAGAAAAGGGCTACTAAGCAAAAGTATAGGACTCCCATTACTGTAAATACATTCAAACAACATGAAAGCCATTTTCAGGGTCAGGGGGGTTGGTTGGGATTTTTTTCTTTTGCATGCGCAGATAACAGAATGGTGGATTGAAAGCAAGACATGTTTCAGGAACATATATATTCTGAGAGTGTAGTTTTTGTTTTATTAACTTTTTATTTTAAACCCAACATTTTTTTTTTTTAAAGATAATACTCATGTAAACATCAATATGGATTATTAGAATTTCAAAATTTGTGAGCTGCATATTTTCCCAACATATTCTCCCCATTCTTCCATGTGGGCTCATTTACACACACACACACACACACACACACACACACACACACACACACACACACACACACACACACACATATGCCCCTACACGCATGTGCACACACACACATATGCATGCACGCACGCCCGCACACATCCACACACACATGCGCTAGATGTATATAAACATACACTCACTTACACATACACAAACATGCATGCAGACATCCCCCTCTTGCCTAAACACACACACACACGCTTACACACACACACTTACACACACTCACACACATACACACATACTGCTGTATACCAGTAAAGCAAAGTCACTATGATAAATGGATCAAGTGCTGAAAGGGCACAGCAAGCATTCGTAAGGCAGGAAACAGCTGGAAGGCCAGTTGTGATTTAATACTTCTAAAGTTCAGACTAGTGGGGATGGGGGAGGTGGTTGTTTTGGGGAGTTTTAATAGGTTTTGTCTTGTGTGTGTGTGTGTGTGTGTGTGTGTGTGTGTGTGTGTGTGTGTGTGTGAGAGAGAGAGAGGTAGTGTGTGTGTGTGTGTGTAAAAAATTGGTTGATGCATGGCACGTAGCCTTGAATGAGATGACAAACACCATGGTCAGATAAATTCAGAACCATCATAGTGTACACTTGTGGAATTTCGTTTGTCTTTTTAAATTCATTTAGTACTCTGTGCATGTTTCTGGCCTGATTTAATCCAGTGTGTGTGTCACACACACACACACACACACACACACACACACACACACACACACACACACACACACACACACACACACACACATATCAAGGGGGGGTAGGGTGTTTTTTTGTTGTTCCTGAAGCTGGTGTCTTGGCCATTGTGTTTGTTTGCTTGTGTGTGCATGGGTTTCATTGTGGTGTATGTATTCATGCATGTGGGTGCCCAATGCATGCGTGTGTGTGCATGATAGTATGCTCGTGTGCCTACATGGATGCATGCATACACACATTACATTCATGCACACACACACACACTCACTCACACACACACACATACACAGAGTAGTTTAGCTACCAGTGTTTATATTATTAATTGAATTCAGATTCTTTATTATCAAAGGTTATAGATAAGTAAAATACATGTTAGTTTTTTTTTCTTCTCTGTTTAGCTTTTGCCCTGATCTGGTTAAAGAGGCTATTCCTGTGAATTTTGCTGTTCAAGTTTTGTAGCTGCCAGAAGATGTTTTATGATAGTGTCTTGTTTGGTGAGATGGGGGGGTGGGGGGGGGGGGTTTGGGGGGATTGCTTTTTTTTTTCCTTTCACGGCTAGAACTCCCAAGGTTCACCAATGGTGAGATTTTTGTGTATGCAACCCCCCTCCCCCAGCGCTTTGCCATTTAGGTAGCTGCTTTCCAACTTCGGGGATTGTGTCTAAACACAACACCTGTGTGTATGCTGGGGGGGGGGGGGGGTTTCATCTGTTCCTACTGACATGAAATGGGGTCTTCTCTTCAAAAGGTGGAACAGGTTTTTAATGTGTGTGCAAGATGTTCTCCGTGCATTCGCACAAGGGACATCAGTTTAGAGTTTCATCCAAAGGATGTAGACATTCAGTTCAATTTTCAAGTCAAACTTGGAAGAAAGGGCAAGGCTGGGAATTGAACGCACAACTTCATGGTTTACTTGTTTAGCAGGAGAATATTATAGCCATCCTACCTTCTTGTCTTGTTGCTTTATCTTCCCTCTTGACCCACGAGACACATGAGTTATTAGGCAGCTGAAGAGGGAAGCTGTTACACAGTCAGCATATCAGTATCAGCACTATCATCAAACCATGCCATGTGAAGATCATCATTCACCTTTCTGTCGTCTTTTTGTTGTGGCGTAATCTGCTGGAAAAAGTGATGCCTGGATTTCTGTCTACAATTGTTTAAACAAAACTGTAGAAAATATTCATCAATAGAACATAAAGAAACAGTTGTCTTTCCTGTCATTTGTAATTCTGAATTTCCCTCTCTTGAGCCATAGTTTGTCTCTATGGCTTCCCACCCAGAATATCATTTTGACTGTATTTCTGTTCTTTTTCTCTGCATAATCACTTAAAAAATATGTTTGTCTTAGTTTTGTATTTGCATGCAAATTTGTAAGAGGATGCACAGTTATAAGTTTTGGCACAAGTTTTTTTCTTTTTTTTTTTATTATCTCTCTCTCTCTCTCTCGATCATTCTTTTTTTATAAATTATTTTTGTATATATTCTGCTGATGATTGTATGCAAAATTTGTACTCCTTTAAAAAAAAGTTGGTACATCCAGTACCACTTTTTGGATTTTTTTTGCAGGGTTTGGTATCTTGTTTGTTTATGTCTCAAATATATATATATATATTTTTTAATAATTTCACAGTGAAACTTCAAATAATCGTTTAGTTGCTGATTTCTTTGCAGTATGTCCTTTCTCTTTCATTTTGCCAAAGTAAGGTTCTAAAGCAAAGCTTTCAGAAAAAAAAGAAGTGTTTGTAAATTGTGAAGTTAAAGAACAAACTGAAGTCATCCTATGTAACCACTGAGCTGACTTGGTATAATGGTCCTGTTAAAATACCATTCTGGTTTTTAAATGTACGTTGCTGTTTATAGCTTTTCTTCTTTTCACTTCTCTTCAGTAAAGGTTCTTGTTACACAGTTATGCATATATTTCTCTTCTTGCTTGTTAATATCTTGAAATCATCAGTGTTGTGTATTTTCCATTTTTGAGGTATACTTTCAGTTATGTATTCATGCCAGATTTCTTACCTATTCATGCCAGATTGCTGAAATGGGGGGGTTGCACTGGTGCAGGTTTATGTCTTTTCATTAGAATTTTAAGTAATTAACTTACAGTTATCCTCTATTTTCTTTTCTTTTCTTATGTTTTGATATTCAGGGATGGAACAGCCATAGAAAAAGTAGTGTATTAGTTGTAAAACTTACAGGATACCACAAATCCAGTTGCAAGTTTACAGTTCTGTTAAAGTATAAACTTTCTTGGGTGGTATAATTCAAAACATTTTTCATAGCGATTTTATTTTTTTGCATTCATTTTATATTGGTTTTTGTTTCATGCCGATACTATGGATTCCTGTCCTTGGTTCTTACAGAGTGGGTTCACTCCCTTGCACATCGCCAGTCACTATGGCAACACCAATGTCAGCACATTGCTGATTCAGAGAGGTGCTGATGTCAACTTCAAAGCAAAGGTGAGGTGTATGGTGCTTAGTACAGGGAGTGATTGAGTGATAGATTGATTGATTGATGATTGATTGATTGATTGATTGATTGATTGATTGATGGGGGTCTGTGTTATAGAGGACTCAATCTTTTCTGACAGAAATTGAGCTTCGTGATTTGAAGGTGTGAGCTATTTGTTGGTGGTTAAAAATTTAATGTGAGTGACCAATAGTGAGTTTCACGGCTTCCAATTTTCCAACACATACACACTACACCCAAATAGAATTTTTAAGTAACTCGTTCCTGGTTATAAGAACAGTATGGATCTTGGATTGGGAGAAACCCAATTAAAGTATGATGTCAACTGATTGTTAGTGATTGTGGAGTCTAAAAGCATCATTGATTTAAGACCTGAACTGGAATTTTTTTAGATGTTGGTTGCCCTGTATGCTAGACTTTTTAAAATGGATCTTTATTGGTGCACGTGTTGTAAATATGTGTTGATTGGACCTGACAATCAAAGCACATTGCAATGAGCAGCTAATGAGAAGAGGCTTGATGCATTTGACACTTGTTGTCCTAAGGTTTTTGCCTTCTGGGACAATCTTTAAGGTCTCAGAGGCAGAAGTATAGGATTGCTTTTTGTCTATGTCGTCACCTCTTGAGTATCCCCATTTGATGTGCTCTGGTGTACATCAGAACACACATGTTGCAAACCAAGTAAACGTCCATCTTTTGAAAGAAGTGCATTGTTTCAGTTCTGCAACCAACACTAGCACAACAGGCAGTCTAATCATGGAAAATGCCACGGCAGCACTATAATGAAGGACTGTCCTTGTTCATGATTAGTGGAAAACAGCAGTCATGCACCTTTGGAATGGCTTCAGTAATAACGAGAATACCTTCTTATTTCCGCGTTAACTCACAGTCAGGCAGTCTGCATTCATCATGTAATAGTTATCTGATGGAAGATTTAGACTGGGTCTGAATCAGTGATGTTTGATGCTTGGTTTTTTTTTTGTTTGTTTGTTTTATCTTGGTTCAGATGACTCTGTATACTGTTCTCAATCTTACTTTGGTGAGCATTTTGTGTGTGTGTGTGGTTGCAGAACAACATTACGCCGCTCCATGTTGCTTCACGTTGGGGCAAAAGCAACATGGTGCAGCTGCTGCTGGACCACAAGGCCGTCATTGAAGAAAAAACCAGGGTGAGTTCTTCAATCTGTGTGTGTGTGTGTGTGTATGTGCGTATGTGTGTGTTTGTGTGTGTTCTCGAGAGAGAGAGAGAGTGAGTGAATTTTGGTATTTTGTGCGTGTAGGGGGTGTATGTGTGTTTTGTGTGTGTGTGTTTTGTGTGTATGTGTGCCTAGGTACATGCATTGAATGTTTTGGTTTGGTTTGTTTTCATTCCTTGGCTAGAGCTCCAAGATTCACCAATGGTGAGATGAGAATTTTGCATATGCAACTGTTTTTGTCCACCATCAAAGTAGCCACATTCTGACTTTGGGGATGATGTTTTAACATGACATGACACCAATGTGCATTTTAAAGTTTTGTCGTTCATTCTTGCTGGTACGCAGTAACCTTTTCTTCAGAACGGAAGAATGGGTTTTAATGTGTGGGCAGGATGTTCTGCGTGCATTCACATGTGGGACCTCAGTGTACTCTCTCATCTGAGGGACTTTTGGGGAGTGGGGTCAGTACTGAAAATCCCCTTGAACAGGTGTCTCTGTGGTGGCTTGCACCTGGGCCATCAGATAACGAGCTCAGTACTATCCCACCCCCTTGCATTGTATATGTGTATGTGAATGGGCATGTGCATGTATGTATGTGTGGTTTCATGCGCCTGACTGACTGTATGTGTTTGGTTTTGGCAGGATGGGCTGACCCCACTGCACTGTGCGGCTCGCAGTGGTCACGAGGCTGTGGTGGACTTGTTGCTGGAGAAAGAGGCACCGCATTCTTCCAAGACAAAGGTCAGACTTTAGTGTCTCTTTTTTTTTGGAGGGGATGGTGCATCCTGCTGTAAGAATGATTTGAGGACTGTGTGTATATTGGGTATGTAAAGGGAGGTAAGGAAAGGGTGGAGTGGTGAAGTGTGTACTGTTCTGTACTGTACTTAGGGTAGTGTAGTATTGTATAGGATATTGTAGTATGTATGTGTGAGTGCACACACTCATGTAATGCTCAGAGCATATAACTGTAATGATATTGAACATTATAGTGTTGACCTTTAATGATTTTGTTCTTTTTTTTTTTTTAAATGAGAAAGGAAGAAAGAGGGGAGACAAAGTAAGGCCTTTTTTCAGTGGGATGAACCTGAAGCTGCAGGGGAGGGGAAGTAACCCAGCAGTGTGCATTCAAGATGTCTAAAACCATTAAAACATATTACTCTGCTTAAAGTTACCAAGATTGCTAACCATCAGAAGCAGGCAAAAAAGAACAACAACAAAAATCCCAGAACAAAATTATAAAAAACACCAAATAGGTAATAAAAAAAAACCCAAACCAGGATTTAAAACTCCAACAACACCCTTCCCATCCTTTCAACCAAACGCACAAACAGAACTGAAATGTCCCCAAAAGCAGCAAAATTCAGTGTCTTCAAACCTTCAGGAAGGCTGGCATGAGCAGTGGCCATGAGATCAGCAGAGACAGAGAAGGGGTCACCTGCTTGTGCACCCTTTGGCTAGTGTGATTTCTTCCTCTGTGGAGAGCACTGCTTTGTATGTGTGGTGTGTGAACGCAAGTTAATTTACATTGGGCACAATATCACATCTGTGACAATGTAGTGTGTTACTGAAAATGAAAAAACTGTCTTTGCTTTTTATTTTATGTTTTTCTGATGGAAAGATTTCGGGCATCATGTTTAATCTTGTTTTTGCCTGTCATCATATGTTCTGTCTTTAGGAAAATATTGTTTTTATGGCATGTTTCTTGGCATTTGTATTGATACTTTAGTGTTTAATTAATGTTCTCAGGTTTGCTGTGTTTTCAGAATGGACTGACCCCACTGCACATGTCAGCCCAGGGGGACCATGTGGACTGTGCTCGTCTGCTGCTCTACCACAAGGCCAATGTCAATGAAGTCACTGTGGTAAGTGTAGCCAGGGGCCGGGGGATAGCCGAGTGGTTGGAGCATTGAACTCATGATCTGATGGTAACTTACGGTGCAGGTTCAAATCATTTCTGTCATTCTAGGGGATTTTCACCCTGGAGTTCATGTTATTACTGACTCCATATCAGTCAGTCAAGTCCTTTGGAATATCTTGCACATTGGTGTAACCCCATCTACCTTTCACAGAAAAGTAGGCTAGCTGTGACCAGTGGGATGGATGATGACACGAACATACCCGGCATGCACCCTGCTACCTGGAGAGGGATGAGCTCTGTGCCAGGCTCAACTTGCCTCGATACACTGCCTGAAAATTCAGTGCACTGCCCAAGTGACTCCTCAAGGAGTTCACAGACAAGCTAAGTCATGTCAGGTAGTGATTGGGGATACTGTATGCATTTTTAGCTGCATGGATTGGTGTCATAGGCAGATGGCTGCTTCTGCTTGATTTTCAAATCCTGCTGTCTATAAAGATGGTTAAATGGAAGGAAAAAAGAGTGGATGGTAATGTGGTGGTGTGTGACAGGCTACTTTATCCCTAAGAAACCAGCCAGTAATTAATGCAGGAAAAAACGGTTATTGCAATGAGGATACTATACAACATACCTTCATGCTATTCCATTCTACACTGCTGTACAGTGCACAATGTTTGGTGGATTAAGATTGTTTTGCACCATGGTCCTTATTCCTTCATTTATTCATGATGTGAATCAGGGAAAAGAGAGGTCCATAACTGGAGTGCATGTCATGTCACAGGACTACCTGACCCCCCTGCACGTGGCTGCTCACTGCGGCAATGTCAAGACAGCCAAACTGCTGTTGGACCGAAAATGCGAACCCAACGCCCGCGCCCTGGTGAGTTGGAATGAACCGTCTTTTGTTGGTGAAAGTTTGGGAATGTTCTCATTGATAACATAGGTTTGTAGTAGATGATTGATTCCAAGCACTTCCATATTTGACTGATTTCAAGACCGTTTGTGTTTATGGTGAAAAGTTTGGAATTATGAAAAAAAGAATATGATGATTGAGGTATTGAAATGTGCCAGTGGATTTTAGGAAGAATAAAAAGTCCCTTGAATAGGCTAAAATATTGCTGAATTGTTTGGACCAGTCAGAGAGATTTTTAAAATGTGAATTTTATCAAAGATAAAGTTTTAAGCATTTTAACCTTTAGATCCCCATCACATTCCTCCTCTGTGTACTGTCTGACAAAGAGCTTAAAAAGAAAAACAAATGATCTTGTTTTTATGGAGTTTTGCTTGATAGGTCATATCTGAATCCCTGAAAAATATTAAGTTTGCACATTGTGTTTACACTGATTAGTTTGTCAACTATGCATATTTGAGTGTGGTTATATTTCTCTTTCTTTTTCCATTTTTGTTTGCATCCTTTGAGGACCAAGAAAAAAAAAGACCTGGTATCTCAATTTGATTTCATGCACGGCATCATTTTTATAAAACCAGAGTAAATAAGTTCCTTTTATTCTTTTAAAGCTCTGATATGTTGTGAATGCTTGAAATCAACTTCCCATTTCCACAATAACAGAAAGGATGTGTAAAATAAGCAAGAATCTTGTAATATGTGGTGAAAATGGTTCAAATTTTGTATAGATCAGTACTGTTTGTGTGTGTGTGTTTGAGAGAGAGAGAGATAGTACAAGTTGTTACATAATGTTGGGTGACTCTGTGCAGAACAGCTTTGCTCCACTGCACATTGCCTGCAAGAAGTGTGCGGATGTGTGTGAGTGTGAGATAGTGCAAGTTGTTAGGTAATGGTGGGTGCTGTGTGCAGAACGGCTTCACTCCACTGCACATTGCCTGCAAGAAGAACAGGATCAAGGTTGTGGAGCTGCTCCTGAAGTATGGCGCTTCCATCGATGCCACCACTGAGGTCAGACAGGCAGCTTTTCTTTGGTGGTCTTTTCTTCTTTGTTTCTATGTCTCAGTATCTCTGTCTTCTCTTGTCTTTTCCATTGTGAATGATAAATAGTGAAAGAACCACTGTTTGTAACTGAGGTAAAAACGATAGCAGATCAAGGCCTGGATGCTCATGTACATAGCCTTTCATGATATACTCTGTTTATTCAATGACCGACACTCCAGTCAATATCCGTTACAAAAAACTGATAGGATGTTTCTAAAAGATTTCATATTTCAGGGTGTTGGGTTTTTTTAACAGTCTTTGAGAAATCGATGCATAATGATGATGGAGTTTGTAATTAGTTACATGAACAAAGTTTTTTCCTCTATTGTTTAGTACAGATGTTGGAATGGAGTGTGAGAGAAAGATGACTCTGTGTGTGTGTGTGTGTGTACATATGTGTCTGCATGCATCCATGCAAAGAAGTGAAAGGGGTGGGTGACGAAATCAGAAATGTATTTTTACTTTCTAAAACGTGGTTTCTGTATCTGCCTGCAGTCTGGACTTACCCCACTTCACGTGGCATCGTTCATGGGTCACATGAACATCGTGATCTACCTGATCCAGCACAATGCCTACCCTGACACCCCCACAGTGCGTGGTGAAACCTCCCTGCACTTGGCCGCTCGGGCCAACCAGACAGACATCATTCGCATCCTGCTGAGAAACGGGGCCACTGTGGATGCCAGAGCCAGGGTGAGTGTGGATGCTTGTCCTTTTTTTATTTTTATTTATGTATTTATTCATTCTATTATTTCCAGAATAATGGAATAAGCAGTCTTGTGCTTTTTTACATCCAGTCCCCATGTTTTGTAGATTTTATCATCCGTTCCCTCCGGCACACAATAAAGGCGAAAAGCGGAATGGGTTTTAACATGTCCGCAAGATGTTCTGCGTGCATTTGCACATGGGGACTTCAGTTTATAGTCTTATCAGCGTTTGTTAGATTTTTCTTATTGGTATTGGCTTGTGTTGAACCTAAGCAAATAATGTTTTTGTTGTTGGATATTTAGTTTTTAGCTAATCATGTTTACATATATTTACAAATCAGTCTGAATGATCAACATCTGTGCTTGATGGGCAAGAAGATCACTGTTAAGAAATGAGTGAGAGAGAGAGAAAGTGGAATAATTTTCAGGATTCAAGGTAATATTTCAGTACACCAGTGCAGGTTATTTCAGATTAGTGCACTGAGATACTTGCACATAAAATGTTTATAAATAATAAGTGATAACTTTGAAAATATCAGTTATTGGTGCTGAAGAGCTTGATGCATATTTTATATATATATATATATATATTGTTTTACCTTTTCTTATCTCTTAACTTTCTGTGTACTCAATGGCTATCAACTTGAGCTGTCAATTTTCTTTTCATTTTTGTTACTTCTCCATTACTTTCATAGTGTCTCAATGGTAGAACTTTGACATGAACGAATAAGAAACTTGAGCTGAAAGAAAGAAAAAAATCTGGATGTGAATCTTTGTATATGCAGTCATTTGTGGTCTTACAGCTATGTATTACACATAAAAACATACATCATTTATATGCCATAATCAAGGTATATAGACAGGAACAGGTTTTTTTTTAATAGAGAAAAAAAAGTGATGATGCAACACACTCTTCTCAGGGAGAGCAAACCGAATTTCATGCTGAACAAATTTGCCGTGACTGTGGTACTTTATCCAGAACAATATTATTATAATTCCTCATTGTGTCATCATCTTCGTAAGTATTCTTCATCATGATTGTCAACATCCTCTTTAACCACACATGATGATGATCCTCACCAACAGGAGCAGCAGACCCCGCTGCACATCGCGTCACGGCTGGGCAACGTGGACAATGTGGTGCTGCTGCTGCAGCACGGGGCCAGTGCCGACGCCACCACCAAGGACAAGTACACCCCCCTGC
Organism: Rapana venosa; assembly: GCA_028751875.1. Lineage (NCBI taxonomy): Eukaryota > Metazoa > Mollusca > Gastropoda > Neogastropoda > Muricidae > Rapana > Rapana venosa. Next base: position 68,342,102 of record CM054134.1, on the reverse strand, counting down.
ACATCGCCGCCAAGGAGGGCCACGATGAAGTCGCCCAGGTCCTGCTGGAGCATGGCGCCTCACATGATGTCACCACCAAGGTGGGGCTGTAGGCTGAAGGCTGGGGACGTTGAGTGTGTGTGTGTGTGTGTGTGTAACTGAGTGAGGGAGAGAGAGAAAAAAATGTTCATACAAATGTTTGTATGATTGATTTTGAAATTATAAGTCTTCGAATGCATTTTTGAAAAAAAGTTATCTATCAGTCTCTATAACAGGAGCAGAACAAACCTGTTTCTTTGTCTGCCCTTCTTCATGTGTCTGCATATTGCTGCTCAATATGGAAACAGCAAAGGTAGATGCTAATCACACAACATTTTGATTAACATCCTAACAAAAGCGTCTCTATTTCTTCAACAGAAGGCCTCTTGCTGCCAACTGTATGCATTATTTAGCAGTCCCAAGACAAAAATTTTATTCACATTCGAACAAACCAGTTTCTCTGTCTGCCAAACAAGGGTGCAGACAACCATTTTTTTCATAATCGAACAAACCAGTTTCTCTGTCTGCTTAACAAGGTTGTCATACCCCTTCACATCACAGCTAAATGCATCAACATTAAGAGCAGGTGCAAAAGATAAAATGGGGATTCATACTCTACAGGTGCAAAATCTTGATTCACACAATAATAAATCTTTTTTTCTCTCTGCTTAACGGAAGGTGTTCTTACCCCTGCACTTCACAGGCAAGTAGGGCAACATCAATTGCAGGTGCAACAGATACAAAAATAGGAATTGTATCCTAATTAATTTGTTTCTCTTTCTCTGGTCTCAGCCCATCAGGAGGATTTTACACCCCCTACATATTGCAGCCAAGTACAGCAACAATTGCAGCAGGTGTTGAAGATAAAAATTTGATTCACACTCAAACCTTTATATCTCTGTCTACCTAACACAAAGGCTTTAAGCACTGCACATTACATCAGCAGTAGGTGCAGAAAACACAAATTTTGATTCAGTTGCTAACTTTTTTCTGTGTTTCTCTGTCCAACAGAAGGGCTTCACGCCTCTGCACATCGCAGCCAAGTACGGCAACATCAAGGTGGCACGCCTGTTGCTGCAGAAGGATGCCAACCCTGATGTGCAGGGCAAGAATGGCCTGACTCCTCTCCATGTGGCCACCCACTACAACCATGTCAACGTGGCCCAGCTGCTCCTGGAGAACAAGGCAAACCCCCACGCCACTGCCAAGGTGAAGCAGGATAATGGGGAGAAGTGTGTGTTTGTGTGTTGGGTTATGGGTTGGGTTTGTGTGTTGGCTGGGTTTATGGGTTGTGTGTGTACAGGTTTGTGTGTTTGTTGGGGGGAGGGGGCAGGGATTGAACCAATAGGTCTACAAGCCTTTTGCCTGGTTCTAGCTGTGTGTTTGTGTCTGTGGCTTTTTGCGTTTCTGTGTGTGTGTGTGGAAACATGTATGTGCCTGTCAGTCTATGTGCTTTTTAATTATACTCTTGATCAGACAGAAGATGGGGTAGACAGTTATTTAGCTTGTGTTAAGTTGTTGTTTTTTTCTCTCTTTTCATAAGTGTGTCAGAGAAACATGAACTGACTTTGAACAAAACCATGACATTTTTCAGAATGGGTACACGCCACTGCACATTGCTGCCAAGAAGAACCAGATGGACATTGCTACCACGCTTCTGGAGTATGGTGCCAAGCCCAACTGCGAGTCCAAGGTATGACCGACGCCATAGCTGAGTGAGTAGTTAAGACCGTTCAACTTCAATCCCATGGATCCAGTGAAGTCATGGGTTTGAATCTTGGCGGAGTCTGGTCAATTGAGAATGGGGATGTATATGATCTCCTAGGTCAGCTGCAAGTGCCTTAATTCCCTTCGTGTATTTACACATGCAGAAGACCAATCGTGTACGTCAAAGATCTCATAATTCATGTCAGTGTTCGGTGGGTTATGGAAACACAAACATACCCAGCTTATCAGAATGCAGCCACCTTCATGGTGGGCATAAACGGTTCCATACACAAAATCTCACCATTGGTGAACTTGGAGCTCTAAGTGAGGAATGAAAAAAAATGTGTAGTTGGTGGATTGGGCTGGTAGTTTGGGTTAGGAAAGTGGTGTATCTTTCAGTTGAATGAAAAGAAAAGGAAAAGATGATCTGAAAAACTTTTTAGACTTGAATTGTCATGAGGAGGTATGAGAGGGGGTGACCCTGGTTTGGCTTGAGAATGATCAGAACATGATTGAGTGTGAACTTTTGACAAGGCGTAATCTTCAGCAGCAACAGTTTTCATGTAATACCCAGTTATGAAAAATAACAGAAACTGAAATATAGCTCAGTGGTTAGTGTGTGTGTGTATGTGTGCGCTCACGTGCATGCATGCGCGTGCGTGCATACCTTAAAAGTTTCATTATGCTTTCTTCCCCACCCACCCCTCTGCTTCTGTATGCCTCTCTCTCTCTATCTTTTCAAATTAAGTACCCTGCCCCACCCCTTCCCTATGTTTACTTGCCTGTCCATCTTTGAAGAGAATTCGTGGAAAAGAAGTTTTTAGATGATGTGAAATATCAGTACATTTTGCATCAACAACATAGTTATGTATGTATGCACATGTTCACATGTTTAACGCTAAGCATTCACAGTATATGAATAAATATACATCATTTTTCAGAACGGTTTCACGCCTCTTCATCTGGCGTCCCAAGAGGGCCACACTGACATTGTGTCCTTGCTGTTGGAGAAGGACGCCAACGTCAATGCCAAAGCTCATGTGAGTCAACTTTAGTTTGAGGTGACATTTTCTTATCTTTAATGTATGTGGCTACCTTGGCAGCAGCATCAAACCAGAGGGCGGCACAAAAGAAGACGTCCACAACAGACTGGGCAAGGCCAGGATTGTGTTTAGGGAGATGAATAATATCTGGAGATCAACTCAGTACAGCACCAACACCAAGCTGAAGCTATACCAGAGCTGTGTTGTATCTACGCTCCTGTACGGTTCTGAGTGCTGGAGGATGATGGAAGCAGATCTTACCAAACTTCGATCCTTTCACACCGTATGCCTGCGAAGAATTCTCCGGATCTTTAGGCCAGAGAAGATCTCCAATGAAGACCTACTACGGAGATGCAGGCAGGAAGACATGGGAACCATCATCACCAGACGACTGTGGAAGTGGATTGGGCACATCCTCCGAAGAGACCCACAGTCAATCACAAGAACAGCATTGCACTGGACCCCAGAAGGAAGGAGAAAGAAAGGAAGACCAAAAGCAGCGTGGAGGAGGACTGTAGAAAGTGAGATGAAGGCCATGCAGCACTCTTGGGGATCAGTGACTAGGTTAGCCCAGGATAGGCAGGAGTGGAAGCGCTTTGTTGCTGCCCTACACACCACTGGGTGTAATGGTTGATGATGATGATGAATGTATGTGGCATAGGCCAGCATCAGTGACATACCCATCTATGTTCAGGTGCAGCTATAAAATCTCTCAATTCAGTAAATTCCTTGTTAGGTATTTGTTTCTTTGGATGTTCATTTTTACTCTGGCTTAGTCAATATTTATCACTTGTTGCTGTCCTGTGTATGTCCAGTGTTTTGGATTCTCTATGTGTCTATGTTTGTGCATTAGCGTGTGTGGGCATATGGGGCATTATTTTTTTATTTTTTTATTTCGAGGATAATAGAATGAGCACTCATGTGGTTTGTTTTTTTTACATCCAGTCCCTGTGTGTATGCCGTTTAAAAAATTTTGTTATCCATTCCCACTGGCACACAATGGCCTACTCTTATGAAAAGCAGAACAGGTTTTAATGTTTGTGCAAGAAAGTGTGTGTGTGAGAGAAAGAGCGATTGAAAAGGCACCATGGTTGTGCATGTATATATATATATAGAACAACATGTTAGCCTCATTGTAAAACAAAAAAACAAAACGAAAACCCCATATCAGCCTCAAGCTGTTTCAGCTTAAGTATGAGATGCATTGTTGTGATGTGTAGACTTTCTGTTATGCTCACAGAATGGACTGACTCCCATGCACCTGGCCGCTCAGGAAGACAAAGTCCCTGTGGCTGAAATCCTGGTCAAGTACAAGTCTGAGATCGACTCTCAGACCAAGGTCAGTGGCAAGACACCTTTTTGTTGTTTAGTGCTGAGAATAGTTCGCTAGTGTTATTTCTTTCACTTACAATAGATCGACTCTCAGACCAAGGTCAGTGGCAAGACACCTTTTTGTTGTTTAGTGCTGAGAATAGTTCGCTAGTGTTATTTCTTTCACTTACAATAGATTGACTCTCAGTCCAAGGTCAGTAGCAAGACAGCCATGTGTTCAGTACTGAGATTCCAGCTAATGTCACTTATTTCTCTTACAATAGATTGACTCTCAGACGAAGGTCATTGAGAAGATGCCCATGTGTTGTTTAATACTGAGATTCCGGCTAGTGTCACTCCTTTCACTTGTAACAGAATTAATGTTTTGACCTATCAAAGCTAGAATTGTTAAATAGCAAGACAAACACATATAAATGTTGACCTTTTAAGAAAAAAACCCCAAACAAACAAAAATGACAAAGTCTGTAACATATATACATAACAGAGTTACAATCAGAACACATTGATCAGCCGGTGGCAGAATGCAGACCAGCAGTAATTTTTAAAAGTTCTGTCAAAGGGGGAAAAGAAATCTACATTGATTGTCAGTTTCCCCATGGAAAAGCAGCTATGCTGAAATAAGTGCCTAAACCAAGGGAAAGAAATGAATAAAAATAATACATGAGTCAGGATCATCTAATTGCTTCATTATTTTTGGTAGGATCCTGTCAGAATATATAAATTTTTTTAGATCAACAAGACATGAAGAAAAAAGACAAAATCATTTTTAAAAATCAGAAAAAAACCAACAAATTAACACTGATAGGGTGAAAAGGGCTATAATTGTTAAAGGTGGCAGTTAAAAAGTAAAAAGTTTAGGTGATAACAGAGGAATGGATTTTTGGAAGTTTAGGCTATATTTTAATGCCTTCTGACCCATGACTTTCCTGACTTTCAGGCCGGCTACACACCCCTGCACACAGCGTGTCACTTCGGGCAGATCAACATGGTTCGCTTCTTGCTGGACCAAGGAGCCTCAGTGAGCGCCACCACCAAAGTGGGCTACACCCCACTGCACCAGGCTGCCCAGCAAGGCCACGTGCTGGTGGTCAACCTCCTCCTGAAGAACGCTGCATCGCCCAACGCTGTCACCAACGTGAGTGTAGAGGGCGGTGTCTGAGTGATGCATGTGTGCAGAGCTGGGGTTGTGTCGGGTGGGCATTATTACTGCTTCACGAGTACAGCTTTTCTTGATGGTGATACTGCTCTGTGTGAGTGTGGGTGCATGCATGCACTTTCTATAACACTGTTATATTTGTACTGAGAAAGTCAGGTGCTTAACAGCAGCGCAACACATTTTCACTCATATGGCAGACAATAGTTGCTGTCTGAGCATTCTATGAAGAAGAAGACACTATTAGGAAAGAAAAAAAACTAAGATGCAAAGTTGTTTCACATTATGCGAGTTTGACAGTCTACAGATTGGAAGTGAGAGGACTGTAGTTTGAATCCATCAGAAGGCATTTTTTCCTCCACATTCATCTAGGCCTTAAACGGTATTGTGGGTTCTAGTCTTGCAGAAACAAAAAACCCTGTAAAGAGGAAAAAGGGGAGAAAGGTAACTGTGCTGTGGAAAAGAGCTATCTCCAAGGCAAACTGTTCAGATTTCAAGCAGATCAATTTATTGTGACTGCATAGGCTTGATACATTATTTGAGGGGTTTCGTAGTGCTGATAGTCATCAAAATGTTCAAGCATATTATTGATGTCGTCTCAGAATGTTGGGATATTTGTGATTAAAAAAAAATTTTTTTTACTTTTATTGCTGTTGATTAAGAATGTGAGCATCAAGGAGTATCATCATCTTCTTCTTTTCTTTTTTGTTGTTTTGAAGATTAGATTGTTTGAAAAGGCTGAAAAACCCACTTTGATTATGCAAATTTCATCTTGAATAGAATGAGGAGTTTTTTGCCTCATCAGAAAAGGCATTAAAACAGTAATTAAAAACTTCATGATGAAGAAAAAGTATAGCATATAGATACTCTCCGTTGGTTGTTGGCTGCACAGAATGGGCAAACCCCACTGGCCATCGCTCAGAAGCTGGGCTACATCTCTGTGGTGGACATCCTGAAACCTGTCACAGAAGTGCAGGACACCATGCCTGCCTCAGAGGACAAGTACAAGGTCGTCTCCCCAGAAACCATGCAGGAAACCTTCATCTCCGACTCTGAGGATGAAGGAGGTGAGGAGAGTTTCTTCTCTGCTGTAGAGTTCAGGATTATTTTGTGTTCTTTGGGTTAAGAATCTTCTGGTTTTGTTACATGTGTTCCTTGTTTCTTCTTTTTTTTTCCATTTGTTTATTTTGTTTTGTAACTTATCTTGTTTTATTTTAAGACCAGAAATTTCTTAAGATAAGTGGAGAAGGAAATAGCCTGTGATAATTAGCAAAATAAGCATTGATGTAGTCGTTAGTTTTGGATGGTAGTATGTTACAGGGTGTTTTTTTTCCAACTCAGACATTAGAAAATCAATTCAGTTCAAGAGTTACGTGATAATCATTGTAAGCTGATTATAATTTCATAGAAGAAAATTTATCATTTTCATCAAAAGGCAACATGATTAATAAGATTGGCCAGTGAGGAATAGGCAGTTGAAAGTGTCTGCAGTTCATAGTATTAAAATGAAAGCATTTTGGGTAACATTTATGGTAAATGGCTAACAATATTTATTGCCTTATCAAATGAAGAAGAGGTAAAGAAAAATACGAAAAAGATGTGGAAGAAAAACACATTTTTAAATGAATAACTGAAAAATTATGTTTAAATTGAACTTGAAATGAAAAGTTAAAAAAATGTTATGGATTTGAGTATTGGACTTTTTGTTGTGTTATTGTTTTCCTGAATTTTCATTTATTGTTTATGAGTTGTATTTTTCTTTGAAGCTAATTTGAATACCAACAGTGATCAAGATTTTATTATAATTCATTTACAGTTCAACAAGATTAGTTTTTATTAAATCAGTAGTAATAATCGCTTTTCAAGTCAACAATGTTAATATAACTGCCTGGTTTTTCAAAGGGAGCTCTTATGTGGGCTCTTACCGTAGTGACCACCTGTCACTGCTGACATTCGGAGGTGGTCTGCAAGGTAATGTCCAGCAAGTGCTCTCTGGTTTGGGAGCGTCTGCAGAGTTAGGGAGAGGAGCTTCCCAGAGCCAGAGGGCCTTGTTGTCATTTTTTTTTGTATTTGCTCTTCAAATGTGTATCGGCTAATTATTTGGTGTTTGTAAATAAGCTGTCTGTATCAGCAGGAAAACCTTTTTTTTATATATATATATTTCCCCCTACTTGGTGCGAGGTGACCCCTAACATTTATGTCATGTTGAATTTTTTATTTGGAGTGTTCTTGTTTAGTTTTGCTGGAAGTTTATGTGGAATTGTTGATACTAATTGGGTTTTGTTTCACTCCTAGCCAGATCGTCCTATTAGGTTGGCACTTTTGATTTATTTACAAGATTGGTTTTGTGGTCAGATCGAAAACCTGGAAATAAATGAAAAAAGTTATCTTTTTTCTTGTAAATAGAGATGCTTGTTATATTATATAGCAAAATTATATTGTCAATTGAGTAAAAAGGAGGAAAAAAGATTTAAATTTGCGTTTGATATTACTTTAAAAATTGCTTGAATAAAAACGAAAGATGAAAAAGGAATTTTGGGAGGGTTTTTTTTATAAAGAAAAAGTGTACAAAAATGCATCAGTAAACATGAGTCATCAAAGGAAGCAAGAATAAATAAATGCAAAAATAGCCTAGTATGTGGTATTAGATTATAGAAGTCTTTTACTGGGATGTATGAGTCCACTTTGAACATGTAGCTTTATAGAAGAGAAGCTTAGAAGACAGACGAAAAAAGAAAAAAACAGTAAAGTGAAATGCATAACTTTATCCTGAGATGAGCCAAAACAGTTTTAAGATCAAATTCCTAGGAACATGAGAAAATTGTGTTCCTGTATTTCACAGCGCCATCTGTATCTTAATGCAGGTTTGTCAAGGGCTTTTTTTTGGTCTTTAACATCTACTCCAGAGCATTGTTTGCATGCTGTAATGAGAGATTACTGTTACTGTGAAATATGACTGTTTGGCATACATGCACATAACAGACTGTATCTGTATATTTGTGGAGTCCAGGCTTCAGAGATGTGCTGTATATCTGTGTCTCATTACTATAACTTGGTGAAAGGCTAGTACAGTCTTGCAAGAGCGTACTTGTGGAAGTGAATGCATACTTCTGTTAAGAAAAAGCAACTGATAGAAATGCATGTATACCTGCTCAGATGTCTCACTGCTAGTTTGCTTGGTTTTCTTCTCTCAGATCTCATCCTTTTTTTCTGTGCAGTTCTGTTTTTGGACTTTTTCTGTCTTTCTCCCCCTCTGCTGTAGAAGATTCAGAAAGTTTTGTGACTTGTAGGCACTCATGGATCCTTTCGACGCTCTCGCAGCGACAATGTGTTCTCTAATTGGAGACACCCCCCTCCTGAGCTGCAAGGTAACGCAGGCCATGGTGTAGCATGGTGCGTTGTGCAGTGGTTGGTGCAGCGCCTGTAGTAACCTGTGTGTGGTGGGGCGTGGTGGTGCTCACTGGTGCATGTCACACTCAGGACACATTGTGCGTGTGGAAGCTCTGGGCTGGGTAGTGATGGAGCCTTCTCCGCATGACTAGTGCCGTGTGTTCTGTGTGTAGTTCAGCACTGTGTACAGTTTGGACATCTCTCTTTTCAAGAAGAACAAGAAGCACCTGATAAGTTCGTACATATCCACAAAGCAGCTATACAGCAAAAACATAAGTACCAAGTATTCAGCGTTTATGATTTTGTATTTGCACCAGTTTGATTGACAAGTTTGGTTTGTACAATTACTACTTTGTGCCTAATTCTAATGTCTTTGTGAGGTCATTGTGAATCTGGAAAAGGAAATTAAGATGAAGTTGGGGGGGGGGGGGGGGGGGGCTGTTCCTTCACAAGTATACCTCGTCCTGGTTTAGTTTCTTGTCCTTCAGATTTATTGTCCTTAGCTCCCTATCTCCAGTTTTGTGTCTGTGGCAGAAATTAAATGTTGATGGTGACAAACTCATCCTGTTGGTTAGTCTACCAGTTCCATAAAATCTCACACTGTGTCTGTATTTTGATCCTGAATTTTATTTTATACCTGTCTGTCTGTCTGCCTGTTCCCAGTTATTCTCCTGTATTTCATGTGAAGAATAAAAGGGAAGTGAAGAAGACCATGAGAATACATTTTCGGCAAGGATTGCTAGGCATGAAATCCAGTTTGTTACTTTGTCTGCTTTCGATGTAGGCCCAGCCTGGTTGTGTGGAGTACAAAATGTTGTATGATCCCCCAGGTCGACGTTTGCGTCTCAGCCGTCTTCATGGGTATTTGCATGCTGCAAGTGAGAATACATGTTGCAGACCCCACACTGCTTTTCGGAATTGCATTGGTTCTGAAAAAATACGTTTCTTACTTAAAAAATCAGCTCTGCAGAAAAAGTCTGGCTGCGCTGGAGACCTGGTAGGATATTATTGTATATAAAAATCTACAGATTGAAAGAGAGGATAGCAAGAAGAGGGGGATCAGTAAACAGTTAAATTAAGAAAAATGATAAAAACAAATGTACTTTGTGATTTTGACATTTTCTGTAGCAAACGCATAGATAATGTAGCAAACGCATAGATAAATCATAAAGAAATTGGTATATATTTTAATATATCTTTTATCTGTATTGTTTGTTTCTAGCTAACCTATGAATGGATATTTTGTTTCTTTTCTATAGAAAAAAGATTGCAGTTGCTGTATATATATATATATCTTGAAGGCTACAAATTCCCAGTCTCTCTCTTGTTCATTTCCTCTCTTTATCTGTTCTATAGGAGTCAGTGACTGTTGTAACTCAGTACATGAATTGATAATTACTGTATTATATGTGACAGTGAAACAACATTACTGTAGATGAAGAAATTGCTAATGCCTGGATGAATATGCTTTGTTGAATGAAGCAACTAAACACTATTGAATCAAAGATATGAGGTTTTGACTTGTGAGTCACGGTATTGGCTTGCAAACAGTTTAGAGACAACATGAAGGTTTTAGGATTGAAATCAACACCTTGCATAGCAAAGTATTGTAAAGAGCACTACTGCCATGGTTCGCTCTATGCACTAAAACCTGGTAAACAGAGGACAATATTTTGCATGTTTTTTGGTGTGTTTTTTCTGCTCTCTGATGCACAAACGCGTATTCAGAAAACAGTAATACATGATAAAAGGTTGAGATCATAAGAATGAAGAAGTTTATAAGTGGGCTGTTCATGTTCCATTCACAGATGTGTGGCTTAGACATATGGCATGAGATAGATCATAGATTTTTTTTTTTTTAACCTTTCTAAACTTTTGAAACTTTCATGTGTTTTTCCTGGGAAATCCTCTGTCCCAAGTAGTGCTAGCCAAATGTGGAGTGGTTCCTGGTTGTGGAGTGTGTGTGTTCAACACTGAATTTCTCAGATGATGAGAATAAATATATCTCTCTTAAAATTTGTTACTTGAGCACCAACTAAGGAAAACCCAAAGACAAAATATCAATTAAAATAGAAGTCAAGAGCCAGTTATGAATATATGGACTATCCCCCAAAAATGCTTTCAGCCATGCATAGATTTACTCACACAAACATTCTCTTACACACACACACACACACACAACACACACACACACACACACACACACACACACACACACACACACACAAACACACCACAAAGAGTTTCAGCTTTTTCAAAGTGAGCAATGATAAAACTTGATGTGAAAGTCCGAAACAGATTTGAAGATCAGCGCTTTATTACTTTGAGCACTGTATAATAATGATGGTTAGTGGGTAATTCATCATCTAGAGAAACAAGCACAATGTTTTGCTATCTGAAGCTGGAGTTTCCATTTCAGTGAGATAACTAGTCTTGTGGTCCATCTCTCACTACTATACCCCCAGTGTTTGTTGTCAATCTTAACTTTTTATTTTACTTTTATTTTTTGTTTGTTTGGTATGTGGGTGGATTGGGCAGTGTATTATGAAGGTGTTCTAAAGAAGGTGAGCATTCATTGCATTATCACTGTGCACCTGCTAATGAGCTGCTTGCTGTGTTTGCTGGCGGGCCTGCAGCGGATGACTTCCTGCCACAGTCCCCTCTCTTTGGTAAACCTCTCTCGGAGCAACATGTGTACTTGCCCTATTATGAGGGCCAGAAAATGCAGATGCACACAAGTAAGTTGAGTCCATGTGCTGCATCTTTTTCCCTGCATCGTGGGAGTACTCTCTTGGTGTCGTGGAGTTTTGTTTTAATCTTAACTGCATCCGTAGCGATCTAGTGTCTTCCCCTACACCTTCATTCAATGTGGATGATTTTTGGTCTTGTGATTTTTATATGGACCAGAATGCAAATGTCTGGTTCTGGACCTGCAGTTTTGTTGTTTCCTTTAACTTTGCTGTTGTGAGTATTTCTGTTTTTCAAGGGTAAAGAATTTGGGGAAGTTGGGTATTTTTTTTAAAAAGTTGTCAATAAGCAGTCTTTTCTTTTTCTTTTTTTCTTCTTCTAAATTTGGAAGAAAAAGAGCTGCTTTGATTCTTGCTTCTTATTTTGAATCTCTTTCTTTTACATCCACAAAAGTCCATTTGTCTGTGGAAGTCCAGTTTTTTGGTGGGTTTTTTTGTTGTTGCATGAATACAATCACTGCTTGCATGTAAACATTGCAACTACTCATTCACTCGATGAGTACATAATTTTGTGTGCTGTTGTGGGTTTTTTTTTCTTTTGTGACCTTTCTTTGTCTGCAAGGTTGCAGTCAGCAAGTTGTGTGTAGTTACTGAAACTATTTCAGTCTACCCTATTTGAAAATAAGTTGGACCGAGGACTTTAGTGGTATCATCGCTGAATGATAATGCTCATCGTTGTCACCAGTTACTCTCAAACTCAGCAGTGTTTCAGTCCTTGTTACTGAAAGGAAGTTAGAATTGTTCAAACTTTAAAGTATTGTTTGCTGTAGGTGGATCAAAATGGGTAATTGCTGGAGTATTGTGTCAGTTGGTGGACACATCTGAACATGTGTGGTCACTGACTTGTCCTTTGGACTTCTTCTGAGTGTATATCACACAGAAGAGGCGGGTGGGTTTTTTGGTTTTGGGGGTTTGTGTGGGTTTTTGGGGGGTGGTGGTGGTGGTGTGTTGAGTTTTTGTTGGGTTTTTTGTTTGTTTTTTAAGTTGTTTTAGGGTATTCCTTTGGTTGAAGTGTGAGTGCCGAAGTTTTCTAGACTGCAGAGGTTTAAGAGGTTTGGTGAGATCAGTTTTGTGGCACCGCATGGGGCAGTTGCATATTTAAAAATAAAAGTATAGTAAGTTTTAGCGTAGGTTGGAGTTGTAACTCCTTGCAAGTTTCAAAACAAGTTGCATGACCCCATAGTGCTGTGTCCATGTTCTGCAAACAGCACTTTTTGGGGGGGAGGGGGGAATGGGGGGGGGGGGTGAATTTTCACTGTGAATTGTGTGTCCAGTGTTAATGCATGCCAACATGTTTGGACACTTTTAAACTGTAAACACTGCACTTCATACTTACTTTGTATATTCATTGACTTCCTTTTTGTGTGTGTGGTGTGGTGTGGTGTGGTGTGTGTGTGTGGTGTGTGTGTGTGTGTGTGTGTGTGTGTGTGTGTGTGTGTGCATGCTTGCATGTGCCTGCATACTTGCTTTTGTGATCAAGCATTCACAGTCAAGCATGCTTCTGTGTGCATATATGCGTATATGTGTATGTTTGGTCATGTATATGTGCATGCGTATGTTTTAAGATTAAATGTACACATGCACGGATTATGTGTGTGAAATATGTTACTTCTCTTCATAATCAAACAAAATGGTGCCATGTATGGCAGTCGATGATCTCTACCGGTGACCATTGGATATTTTGCAATTTTATATGTTGAGTTCACTGGTAAACAGAGGTACCATACCTAGTTTGTTTCTTTTAATAAGTAATAATGTGATAGGTACCAAAGTTGCATGCACTGAGTTTGACTTGTCAGTCGCTTAGCAGCAGCTCAACACATTTTTGCTCATATGACAGACAGATAGTAGTACTTCCTGTCTGAGTTTTCAACGACAACAAAGAAGATGAAAATACCATTTTAAGATATCCTTTTCTCCAGTTTGTTTAGATGAAAATATTTTTGAAATTTTATTATGAAACACATGACCCCCCAAATTTTTTTAAGTTTAATTTTTCTGAGTGTTAAATAAAAATTCATATTTTGTTGCTGGATTTGTAGTTTTGTGAAAAACTACAAATTGATAATTATTGTTACTGATGATATGAACTTTGTAGTATCTAAGATTTGATGGCTTACATTATCGTGTTGAATTGTTTTCAAAGAATAAGGAAAGGCTGTTTATAAAATCATGTTTTGATATTGATTTTTTTTTAAATGTCTGTTATTCTGAACTACTTTTTAAAAAAGAATATTTATTTATGTCTATGTGTCACTGGATTATTTCGAATACAAATAGAAAAGAATCCCTTACGGGGCTTTTTTCTAGATGACTTTTAGTTAAACAAATTGGTCATGACTCAAAGAGCAGGAAGAAAAAGAGTTATTTAGCCTAGATTCACCATTGAAGAAGGAAGGAGTTGGATATTTCATGTGAACATATATATTGCTGAGGCAGGCACTGGCATCAATAATAATATGGACCACAAGTAGTATTTGGTTCTGGAATGTCTTGTGTAGATATTTTGGATTATACAACATTGATTCTCAACCTAACAGAACTGTTGCTTACTTCTGAGACATGTAGTTACATACAGACATACACATATATCATATACCTTTATATAGATTTGTTGATTATTACACAGGAGGTACATAAATGATACATAGACATTTTTTAAAAAGCCATGAATACTTCAGCATGGTAAATTTTTAACAGATATGTTAAAAAACAATCATTCATTTATAGTGATGAATACATTGGCAATTTTTAACAGATATGTTAAAAAGCAATCATTCATTTATAGTGGTGAATACATTGGCAATTTTTAACAGATATGTTAAAAAACAATCATTCATTTATAGTGATGAATACATTGGCTGTACATGTATTTTATAAATCTATTTATAGTGATGAATACATTGGCTGTACATGTATTTTATAAATCTATAAACGTTTAATTTATTCCAAATGTGAAAAGTTGAAGTTTAGCCTTTCTGTGTGTGTGTGTATACCTGTGTGTACTTTGTGTACCTGTGTGCTTGTGTGATACGTTTGCATGCATATGTGCTCTTAATTGAAATAGTACTAAGAGTGTATAATTATGTGTTCACATCGGTGTGATAAGTTAATCATAATAATTAATTAATTATTAGTGATTAGTTATCGTCTTGCTCTCTCTCTCTTCACACAAATATGAGTGTATCACGAAAAGAGAGAGAGCAGGAGGGTATATGTTTATTTTTTATTTATTTTTATTTTTATACCACTTTAAGTCACGAGATTTCTCTGCGTGAAATTCGGGCTGCTCTCCCTGGGGAGAGCGCGTCGCCACAAGAGCAGCGCCACCCTTTTTTTTTCTTTTTCTTTTTTTTTTCTTTTGGTCTGCAACTGTATTTGTTTCCCTATCAGAGTGACATTTTCTAAGAATTTTGCCAGGGACAACTCCCTTGTTGCCGTGGGTTCTTTTACATGCGCTGAAAATTTTGTGTAACACACGGGACCTCGGTTTATCATCTCATCCGAAAGACTAGCGCCCAGACCACCACTCATGGTCTAATGGATGGGGGAAAATTTCGGGCCCAAACGGGGTACGAACCGCGCACACACCCGACCCGGACTTTTCGCATTCTAGACAGGCGCGCTACCTCTAGACCACCGATCCACCTGCAATGCAATGAAAAAGAATTGGTATGAGAAGTGTGCAAGTAATGGGTTTGGTATGTGAAAAGGTTGATGGGCATGTGTCTTTATGATTATTTGTTTTGTTTTGTACATATCATCAATAGTTGGGTGCATGGATGATAGTCATTCCAATTCACCGCTTCATTATCGTCGTTACCATTCTTTGTGATGCTTGAACATTCTGGTGTGAGATGTATTCCTGTTGTACAGTATGTAATAGTGGAGTGCGTGTGTTTTGTCATCAGAAACTCCCAGTTTGTTGAAGCCTAATAACAGTGAGTAAAGTCACTTGCACAGTACCCTGATGCTGTAGTGCATTCCATGTATTGATTCTTTTGGCTACTTTCTCTGGCCCACCCTCCTTGTGTGCTGTTTATGTAGAGATGCATTTTTTGAACAGGTTGGGTCTTCAACATTCTTTTGCAGCTTGGCTGTTTTCACTTTTTTGCTTCATTTTTTTTTTTTTTTTAAATTTGGTTAGAGGAAAATCCTTCTGGCATGCTGCCTTCTATTTGCACAATGATATGGCAGCTGAAATGTAGAAAATGGGTTAGGTGACTTATTTTTGGTTTTCTACTTTCTGTCTCACTCTTTGCCTTTTTTATATCATTTTTTATAACATTTTTTTTCTTATATGAATTTCTAGTCAGTTCTCTGCTTTGCACATAAGTGCCAATTGCTCACAATGACAAAACTTCTCTTTCTTAGCACCTTAGTGCCTACTGCTCACACGACTATCAAAGTGACACACATTTTGTATTTGCTAAGGTGGGAATTGTTTTGTATCTATGATTATTTGACTTGTTTGTACACTTTAGTTTGTGTCTGTTGTTAAAGATTTGGCCATGGTTTTAACCTCATTTGCTTTGAAACAGTTCACTGGCTTGGTAAATCACTAAACCATACTGATCTCTCTGTTGGTTTGCTTGCTTAACATCTTTGATGGGGGGAAAATCAACAACAAAAACTGATAGCAAGTTAACAACAGCAGCAAAAGGCCCTTTCTTAACCTGTTCTTTAGGCTTTGTAGTTTCATTTGTTTGTTTTTTCCTATGGTTGCGGCAATTTTGCAATATCTGCTGGCACATCGTTTTTTGAAGAAGGGGAGGAGGTTGGTTTTGTTTATTAGGGTTAAGGAGGGGGGGGGGGGGGGGGGGGGGGGGGGGGGGGATGATGTTGTTTGTTTTTGGGGGGTTGTTGGTTTTTTGTTTGGTTATTTGAGTGCTTTGATTTGTTGCTTTACAAGATTCAGCGCTATATAAATTCCAGATATTATTTTTTGTTGTTTGTGTGTGGGGTTTTTTGTTGTTTTTTTTTGGGGGGGTCATTTTGTTTTATTTTAGAGAGGGCTACTTTTTCTGTTAGTAATTGTTATTTATCCTCATTATTCCCTCTTATGGCATGGGGAGTGGGGTAGGGGAAGGCATTACTGCAAGCATCCTGTATGTGTGTAATTACATATGAATAGTTGTAACTGTATAGAAATAGTTTCTTTCTAAAAAGGTTTGCAGTTATGTTATTCCATTAGTTTAAGTCATTGGTGTTTTTTTACAAGAAGAAGCTCAGAAGATCGCACACACCAGAAGACTGTAGAGATAGATTTCAGAGGGGGAAAAATTGAAATAAAGGAAAATGGTTTTTTGTTAAAAAGAAGAAAAATAGCCCAGAATGTCAGAATTAATGGGTATGATTAACAGGAAACTACAGGTAGGACCTTCCACCTCTGCCCCCTCCCAAAAAAAAAAGAAAAAAGAAAAAATTCAGTTTGCATTTTAGGGGTGTCTGGTTATGGATTTACTTGAAATGCACCTCTACTTTGAAAAGAAAAAAATGAATTTAAAAAGCACAAAATGCTTAGTCAGTACCAATACTCTGTTATCTCAATAAACAGAGAAATTCATGTGGGTTACAAGCCATTCTTAAGAACAATGAACAGTAAAACACCCATCCCATTTTGTTTGCTTGTTTTGGTTTTGTTGTTATTGTTTTTTTTTTGTTGTTTTTTTTGGGGGGAGGGGGGAGGGTGTTTTTGGTGGTTTTTTTTGGTTTGTTTCGTTGGTTGGGGTTTTTTGTTTGT
>CM054134.1:68319969-68322469 GCA_028751875.1 Rapana venosa | reverse complement strand
TCTCCCATCTCCCCACCCCCACCAAACTCCTCCCCCACACTTCTTCCCCCCCCCATCTCCCCCCAGCAGTTTACTCACACAAGTCTGTGCAAGTTAAGGTCACATTTTTATATTTCTTATCTCCTGAGCAATTTAACTGTATAGATAATTAGATATGTCACAATCACTCTGATCTATAATACGTGTTTGGATTGTGAACCTATCTTTAACTTAGCAAATAAAAAAGAAAAGAAAAACAAAGATAATCTCCCCCCCCCCCCCCTCTCCTCTCTCTCATCCCTCTCTCTCTCTCTCTCCCCTCTCTCTCTCTCTTCTCTCTCTCTCTCTCTCTCTCTCTCTCTCTCTCTCTCTCTCCCTCTCTCATATATAATGAAAATTTAGCAGAAATCTTCCCAACTCTGCCCCTGTCAATTCTTTTTTTTTTTTTTTTTAAAGGCCTGTAGATTTTATGGTTACTGTTACCAGCCATCAGCTCTATTTCAGTCCTATTAGCTAGTTTTAAAATGTTAGGAGTGGAACTGTGGTTTTTTGTGTGTTGACTGAATTCTGTTAACTTCACTCTGTCATTCATTCCCTTTATATATATATATATATATATATATATATTCCAGCACAGGCACATTGGCTGTTTCTGTTAATTTTAATGATAGATGCCTGCATAACATTGCATTTGGGTTCTGTCCTTATAAGCACATGGCACTATATGATTCAGACTATGTAAGATTGTTGTGAAGCTCAGAAATGCAGTCTTTTATGTGGACATAATCTTTTCCCTCACCCTTTAAATAATGTGAACATTTTTGCTATCAGAAATGCTTGACTATAGAAAAAAATGCTTGTTGTTATATAAAAAAAAAAGTATCAAGCTATTTTCTTTTCTTCTTTTCTTTTCTTTTCTTTTTAAAAAAAAAAAAAGAACTATTAGAAGTATGTGCGCACTGTGAGTGTGTCTTTTCTTCATTACATAGATTTTGTTGTTGTTAAAATATTGATGAAGCATGTTAAGGGCAACATCCCAGCCCTGTCAGTTGAAGATCTGTGGTCATGTAGATGTAATGCTTAGTTATATGTGACAATTTGTTTTAAATATGTAATAAGTAAGTAATGTACAGACAGTAAATAGTGAAAAGAATACAAAATAAATCATGTTTCATTGAACTTCTGCAGGAGAGGACAGTATCTCCTTGGAACGGGGAGGCAGTACATCCCCATTGGACACATCTTTCGACAAGGTACCCACCCATTTCTCTACAGTCTGTCCTTTGCTGCTGAATTAAGTTACTGCTACCCATTCCATGTCACAGAAAATACACGTGAAATTTACATTTAAACCATGTGTTGTTGTTTAGTTGTAGATTGTTATGCGTGTGTGCTTACCCCCCCCAAAAAAAAAAAAAATAGAACAACCTTTTCCTCTTCCCCCCTCACTTTAGAGGAGGGATAGGGAATCTGTGATGACAATGATTCATTTGAGTTGCTGTTTGGTATGGTTTGATGTGGTGTGTTTTTGCTATTGTTTGGAGGAGGCAAATAACTGGACGTTTTGATTGTTATTGACTGTTGTGTCTTAGTTTTTGTGTGGTCGTTTGGCTTTAGAGGTCTGAGTTTAGTTGACGGAATGAAACTCAGTCTCAGGGTCAGGAAATGTATTCAAAGTTGCTTAGGTTGTCAGTTTAAGCCTTCATACTCTTTCACTACACTCAATGCAAATATTGACAAAATGTAAGATTTTAACAGGTGAAGTGTTTTAGATAATAGTTGAAAACAGCTTTAGACCAGTGCCATAAACAGCAGATGGCTCAGAAAATAAACTATAATTACAGGTATTAACTTTTGTTTGTTTGTTTTGTTTTGTCAGGTATTTATAAGCATGTCAGAGTATATCCACAGCATTCTAAAAGGACCCGAGAAGCCTTCACAATATTTGCATCAAGATTCTTGAAATGATATAGCTTTTCATGTTGTCATTTTGTGTCATCTACTTCCATGATAATTGGGAATGGCAAGGAAGCAGATGCATTTGTAGTCATTTCAAAATGAGTCAAGGGGCATGGTGGACAGATGGGTAATGTATTTTGACAAACTTCCACATGGATGTGTTGTGATTATTATTCCAGGAAATTCTGTTATCTACTACAACAGCAAAGGTGCAGGTTTTGTAGTGCTCAAAGTGGTTTTGTATCTTCCAAGTAGATAAGGAGCAGGAGACTTTTTGTTTTAATCCCAGACATCTGTTTTTTTCACACATCTTAAAAGTACCCCAGGTTTTATGTAAGTACAGAAACAAGTCCGTTGGGTCGGATTCGGCGAAGCAACTACAGAGGAGGATCACAAACTATGGTATAGTGGCGACGACTCCAAACACCAACACGGAGTAGGATTTCTTGTCAACAAGAAGAGGACTAACAGTGTCATCAGCTGTACCCCAATTTCAAGCAGACTGATCTCCATGCGTGTCGCAGCAAAACCACACAACATGACCTTTTATACAAGTCGAAAA
>CM054134.1:68294847-68319469 GCA_028751875.1 Rapana venosa | reverse complement strand
TTTATTGTTATTCTCTTTTTTTAGATAAAAGAGTTTACTGTTTTTAGATTTTGATTTATGCACCAGTGTGTGCCTGGATTTAGACAATGCAGATTACCAACCTATAGAGTTTGTGCAATCTTTTTTCTTTATAGCATCAAACTCAAAATTACTTCATTATCTCAAATTGTGCCCATGATTTTACGTGGAATTATAAAGTAAAATGGGGGGGGGGGGGGGGGGGGGAAATAAAAACACAGGAAGGATTTTAAATATGGAATAGCAGTAACAGCAATTCATTTTAGCATCTGAAATTTTAAGAAGCATGAGCCACAATGCACTGTACCACAAGTGTAATATTCAGTCAAAAGAATATCATTCAGTTCAATGAGATTTTTTGTTGTTGTAAAGCCTGAGGAAGATATTCTCTCAAATAGAAAATAACATTAACTTATTCCAGGTAGATAATATCTCAAATTCAAATAGCATTAGCCACATTTGAATCTGTTACAGATGTTATAGCATGATATTCTGTGTGGGCTTTGTTCCAATACTGACCATTTGGAACAAGCATTGATTGCTTAGAGATGGCTTTGAGACTGAATCATTCTTTTGCTCCCATTTTCCCCTTATTGACAACTTGATCTGGCCAATTGAGTGTGTTTTAGTTTTGTTTGTGCTTAAGGCTGACCTTATTTCATTGGTCTCTCATATAATTGTTGTGATTTTAAACATTTGGCTTTCAATCTGTTTGAATGAGTTGCTTTTTTTTTCTTTTTTAACTGGGAAATGTATGGATTGCTAGAATGTTTTAAAAATCATGATTGTTAGAAATGTGATTTGTTGCACGGGTGTGTGAGCCTTGAAAATACTGCTTTATTCTGTTTGTTTATGCTTATCTTGGGTTTTTTTCTGTTCTTTCTCCACTGTCTCTCTCACTCACTCTTTTTTTTTTTTTTAAATCTCTTTTCTCCCCTGCTGTCTCTCTCTCTCTCTCTTTCTTTCCTTGCTGTCGTGGCAATGTGCCAGGATGTTGTCTATCGGTACCCTGCCACCGACTCACGGGAGCTCTCTCACCGTGGGCGGCAAGTTAGTGAGATTGGAGCAGCCATGCATTACCCCTCCTACCTAGACAACGGCCCTGACTATGAGGCAGAAATGAGATATTACCATGGTGATACACTGTCACCAAAGGACAAGGTAAAAGCATCTGACACTTCATCAAGTTTATTTTTCTTCATTCTGAAACAAGGTGAAAGTTATCGTTTGTGGAATCAAGTCTTTCCCGTCCCCATTGTTGATATTTAGTTTGGAAGTGTAATCATGTCGTTCTTTTTGTATTTGGTATGAGAAGTATACACCCACAACATGTAGTGTAATATGAATCTTGCTTCAAGAGTAGGCTTACTTGTATTACAAGCTAAATGGCAAGAATTTGGCAGTTCCAAAACTACAAAGTTGACTTCAGCAGGAGCCTCAGAGATCAAGGGAAAACATTTTCTGAGGAAAAAATCCATATAGGCAAAGAAATTAATTTGTATTTTGATATTTAGTTAAAGGCTAAAGCTGTAAGGGCTGTAGATGGAAGAAAATAAAGAGTACAAGACTTGCAACTGGGCTACAACAGTTTTGCAAAAGGAGACAAATACTTTGATGATCAGTAGTTCATCCACCTTTTCTTTGGGGAAAACTATGCATGTGAAACTGCAAAGACAGCAGAGAATGGAATAAATAAAACCACACTAGTTGGATGCAGAACTGGATAGTATATTGTCATGGCATGAAAACTAGCTAGCTGTTAGAACTGCATGCTGGTGAAGTTTTGTTGTACATGCGGACCCGAAAAATAATAACAATAATGTACCTGCCTGTTGCTGCATGGAAAATAGATACAGATTGGTTTAAATTAATGAATGCAGAAAATGTGCTTCTAAAATGATAAAAAAAGTTTTTTAAAGTAGCAATGAAAGATTTACCCCTTTCTTAACAGACTGAACTACTTGATATGGATTTACATTGATCTATATGAACATGACAGATTTATATTTATGGTGATGCCTTATAAATTTGAATGCTGTTTTTTATTTCTATTACATTGAGTGTCTGTGCACAGTCATAGCCATATCTTTTCATTGTGTTGAGTATCATTGTGTGTGTACCATTTAACGGTAAATTCTATTGTGATTCTCCTATTCTTATTCTCCTATTGCTTTATTCATTTATTTTGTAGTGTTGCTTATTGTTGTGTTTTCTATTTGATGTTTAAAAAAAAAAATTTCTGCAGCATAGTCAATTTTGGTTTATTTAAATTATATCATCTCTCGTTTTTGTGGTGTAGTTTACTTTATTTTGCTCAGTATCTCTTTATTTTAATGTAACAATATTTGTTTTAATGTTTTGTGAAAGTAAATGTTCTCATTGTTATACACCTTTCAGTGTTGTTATACACCTTTCAGTGTTGTAAACTGTACATTTATATTTCTGTTGCAGTGGTTTTTATTCTTTTCACCGGTTCGAAATCCAAATAGCTTTTTTATGTTTGTTAAGTTTGATTTTTTTTTCTTGGAACAGTTGCAGTATAGCCTACCAGGATTGTTAGGTTTTGCAGTGTTTAGAAATTTCCTTCTCCTTTGTGGGTGAAATTCTCAAACACAGTTTTTAATCAGATGGACAGCAAATAATGCTTAATGTTTTGCATAAATATCTTCAAACCTTCGCTTTTGAAAATGAAAAAACAGAAAAGAAGGTGAGTCTTTTTTGGGGGTGGAGGTGGTTGGGGTTGGAGAATGGTAGAAGAGTGTCAATTTATGGGGGGTGGGGTGGGGGGGAGAATGGTAGAAGAGTCATGTTTATATTGAGTGACAGCAGATGCTTGGCATAAATGACCACAAAATCAATAAATGCGATTATCAAAGAAGACAAAAACTTGCAAGGTTGTAATGGTTCATCCAGTGAGTACCATAAGTTATCCTTTCCATAGAGTTTACTTTGTTCAGATCTAATTTTGAAAACCAGCTTCCTTACATGTCATGTGTCAAGAACTGTTCCAAGAAAGAAAAAATATAAAAGAAAAAAGGTTGTTGCATGCTTTTCAGTTGATGTTGATGGACCATTATTTTTGCTTTGTTGTTTGTTTCTCTTCTGTTCTTTTGTTGGCTTCGTCGTTTGCCTCCTCCCCACCCTAGGAGGTGTCCAAGTCTCGCAATGACAGTGTGTTTGGTGATGGCTATTCCACACTGGGGCGTGACTCGGTCAACGTGTCTCAGCAGCCCCTGCGCTCAGTGGAAGACAGCATAGGCGATTATGAGTATGATGATGAGTTGAAATATGTGTCAGACGACGCTTTCTTGAAGAAGGTAACCATTCAGATGTCTCAGGTGGTTTTATCTGTGCATGTTATAAGCCTGTGAACAAATTTCCTAGTAGTATGTTGGTTGTGACTTCAGACATTTGAAAGCTTTTTTTTTCTTGCATGTGTAGTCCACAACAACGACCATAAATTGCATCTTGTTCTGCATGTCATCTATTTGAAAACACAGTAGTACGGGTAAACTGTTAGTTCACCGCACTGGAGAGAATGTTATGTACAGCCAAAACATAGGCATAGGGGGCTTTGCTTGAATTGGTGGTGACAGATACAAATGTGTGCCTTGGGGGTCTGTTCTTTGTAGGGAGTAGAAATTTTTTTTGGCCATGAACTGAAGTGTTAAGCTCAGTCAGTCTGTCTGTCTTTGTCTCTCTGTGTCTCTGTGTTTCTCTCTCGCTCTCTCTCTCTGTTTCTCTCTCTTTTTCTTTCTCTCTTTCAGTTTCTGTCTCTCTGTCTGTCTCTCTCTCATTCTTTCTCTCTCTTTTTCCTGTAACCCATTCACTAGGATTTTATCTTCACTCACTGCCTCACACTAAAATCTGAAGTTTCACAATCATTGCAGAGCACTCACTTGCAGAGCACACACACACACACGCACACACACACACATATACACACACACACACATATATATATATTCTGACAATAGACAGGTGTTTGTTTATTTTTCTCAGTTTTTCTACTCTTTAAGTTTGTTATTTAGTCTGTTAAAGAATAATTTGTTTCATTTGATTGATAATACTTTTCTTTCTTTTGTCTTGTTGCATGTCATTTTTTTTTCTCTTTTTCTTTTCTTTTTTTTTGTTTTTTGGTTTGAGTTCTCCCTGTTTTGTTATAGAAACTTCAGCCCCTAACAACGGAGTTGTACCCCAGGCAGGCTAGTAAGTTTGGGGCAGTGGAGAACACTGCTCCCTTGTGGCGAGATTCCTCCACCAACATTGATTCAGCATCTGCCGTGCACCCAGAGCCTGTCACCGTGGCTTCCTTCACTGATACAGCCAAAGTCCGTCAGCCAGAACCACTCACTTCAGAGTCGTACAGCGCCACTCAAAAGCCCTTTCGCCCAGAGCCAGTTGTCGGGGAACCTTACATCGGCTCAGATAAACCCTTTCGATCTGATCCAATGGCTGCAGAGGCCTACCATGGACCAGGAAAGCCCTTTCGTTCTGAGCCCCGCACCTACAATGGCTCTGCCCAAGCTTTTGAAGATCAACCCAGTGCCACAGAGTTCTACAGTGGTAGAGCAAAACCTGTCCCTGTGGAGGCAGTTATTGTGAAGTCTCCAGGCGGTTTTTCACAGCCTTCTGATCTGAAGGCCACCACTGTTGCCCCTGTTGGGTCTCAGCCAAGAGCAGTGGAGCAGTACAATGGCTCATCAGCACCTTACCATCCAGAGCAAGTGGACAAGACCCCTTCTACTCCAGACTCCACACCAGACTGGCATAAAGTTGTTTACGCAGGCACACGCACCGAGTCAGGTTCTGCTTCAGGAAGCGTGGATGCCGACAGTCTGCGCATGATGCCTGATGATTCTGTGCCCATTGAGAGGGCGGATTTTTACAACGTGGCCCCAACATCTCTGTCAGAGGCTGAGCTGAGAAATATAGAGTTGATCACAGCGTCAGGACCGGAGTACAAGAATATGGCTTTCACGCCATTCCCAGCCAGCCGAGGAATGACGCCCACTCAAGTAATCATTTTTGAGGGTGGTGCCAGTTGCTTAGTACTACACCCTAATTGCCGCTTGGTTGTAAAGTAGTCATGCTGTACAGCCTGACACCAAACCCAGCTTCTGGGGTCCTCTGCTGTAATCCCCTTTTCTTTTTTCTTTTTTTTTTTTTAAATTGCTTCCCTTGCTTTTGCTTCTACATGCTGTAAGCAGTTTACATACTCCAGGGAGAAATCATTAAAACAAAATAATTACATGGATGGGAAGTATCCTCTGTTTAGTCTCATTGAAGTGAAGGGCATTGTGTGTACAGTGTATTTGACTTTGAGTGGAATGACTAACGCTACATTGCAGTTGTCTTGACTCATTAGCACTATTCTCAACATTCTGACTTGGTAACAGGGGTATCTTATTAACAGTAAGCTTTTAGTGTGTGTGGGACTTAATCAAATCAGGATTTGGTAAAGTAATTTTCAAATCAGTCTCTGTTTAAAAAAAAATTGTGAATTTTCATTGATGTTATGTTGTCTGTAGGGAAAATGATGAGGCCTACAATCAGAGACACTGTAATGCTTGGCTGCTTATCTTGTATTGTCACATTCAGATAAAACATTTTGATGATTATTTTCATTCAAGTACTCCCAGGAAAAACATTTTGATGATTATTTTCATTCAAGTACTCCCAGGAAAACTAAATTAGCTGTGTAGTTCACAGAAGCCATGTAGACATTATTTGTTTGAAAGAGAAGTAGTTTGAATTTCATCCTGTTGATTCTATCCGGTGCTTTTCACTTACACTGCTTGTCTTGTTGATATTGTTCTTTTATCCTGTGTTCATAACGTTTGCTGTTTTGTTCCTTTTGAGGGGTTTGCTTTTGTTGTGTGCAAGATCCTCCCCTTTCCCACCACCTCCTCTCAGTACAGTTTCAGGTTCAAGAAGATTAGAAGAGAACCAGTCTTCAATTAACAGTAACAAAACTTGGTAGTGGGCAAAACAAACATGGGTGATGAATCATGTTCCTGGGTAACGGACCAAACAAACATGGGAGATGAATCATGTTCCTGGGTAAAGGACCAAACAAAACATGGAAGATGAATCATGTTCCTGGGTAAAGGACAAAACAAACATGGGAGATGAATCTGGGTAAAGGATGGGAGATGAATCATGTTCCTGGGTAAAGGACCAAACAAAACATGGGAGGTGAATCATGTTCCTGGGTAAAGGATGGGAGATGAATAATGTTCCTGGGTAAAGGATGGGAGATGAATCATGTTCCCTGAACATATGTATCAGTATGTATGTTCCTTTCGTTCAAAGGTTCTAATTTTTTAACTAAACCTGCCAAGTGTTTGCTAACTTCTGGGATAGGTGGGCTTTTTTCTTCTTCTTTGTTTTAAGTATGGGATGTAGGGGATGGCTAAACTCATTTTCGTTCTGTTTAGTAAAAGAAGAACATAGTTGATAAAGTGCATTTCCTTCTGAACAAATATGTGTTAATTTGATTATGTTTCTGTATGGTTTCTTTTGACTGTTTTTCAACATTTTCTTTCTGTTTTTATAGTATCCAGTTATAGTTTTTTTTAATTTTCAAAAAGTTTGCTTTGTACTGTTTTTCAACTTATTCTTTCTGTTTTTATAATTCCATTTATAGTTGTTTTATTTTTTTAATAAGTTTGCTTTGTAAAGAACTATTTTGTGGCTTGTTTTTATAGCAGCACTTAGCTGTGGTCAGCTTTTCTTTTCTTTTTTGCATTTCTGTTGCCTTTTTTTCATATTTCTTTTCCTTTTTTGTTTTTGGTTATTTCATTTCACTTTTTCTACATGTTTTTTTTTTTTTTAGTTTAGTTTTAGTTAACTGGTATGTTTTATGATCTGTTTCTGCACCAATCTTACCCCCCCCCCCCCCCCCCCCCCCAACCACCCAACTCCCAACTGCCCTTTAAAAAAAATGAACTGATGATTTATATTAAACAGAAGTAAAGCTTTAAGAAATTCTGTGCTTCAGTGTTCATCTTTCATCAGCAACAGAAGATGTCTGTCTACTCAGTATTTTTTACTGTTGATTCTTAAACTGAAATTATACAAACAAACAAACAAAAATTAAGTGTGTGTGTATTGGAAAGTTCTGATTAATTCTATATTTGCAGCTAATGATATATCTAAGTTATGAAGAATGCAATATACATATATATGCAGCATTCAGTTTCAGACAATTTCTAGGTTTTGGCAGATATTTTTGTCAGCTTTGATTTGATAATAAACAATGATGTAAGCAAGTCAAAGACTAGGTATGATCTGCTTCTTTTCTACCACACCCTTTCACCTTAGTTATTGCTTCAGTTTCTTACTTTATTGAATTTTCTTCTTTTTTTATTTGTAAAAAAAATATTGTTTTTAGATTGTTTCATGCAGTTATTCTCAGTTTTGATTCTCTATTTCATTTTGTATGCTTTGTCATGATAATTTCACAGGCTTAGTACCTTGTTTGAAAAAGTAAAATTGTTTTAGAACATAAGAATAAAGCCTTACATTACGATTTTAATGGAATGATTTCCTTGGTTGCATTTTTTGTAACATTTATTTTATTTTGATTTGTTAATAACTGTCTTCAAATCAAATAACCATGGAATACCATAAAAAGAATCAATACACTGATTGAAAGACAGACCTAACACAGTAAGCTCACCACTGTCAGAACATATATTGTCCTTAGCCATAAAATGCTAGAAAAAAAAGCATTGGAAGTACTGTCTCTCACCACACAGATGACACTCAGAAAATCACCACCTTTGCCAATATTAATCAAAGCCACTGCCCATGATGATCAAAAAACAAACTATAACCAGTGATACTCCAAGCCGTCATCAATACTTAGTCGTTGCCATCACCAAAGACCATCCCCTTACCTAGCCCACCCCCCTTTCAGGACTACATGGAAGCTCAGATGGTGAGCCAGTCCTTCGCCCACTCCTACAGTGCTGCCCCACCCCGCATATCAGATGGCCGTGTTCCTGGTAGCGGAGATCCTCAGCGCTTCTCTTCCTACAGTGGTTCCTCCTTCAGCACCACCTTTGATCCTGACAACGTGCCTGTGGACCGCTCCCCTGTCTACTCTGGGTGAGTGGCTTTTCTGCTGTCCTCTGTGTGTGCGCTTTGTCAGGTTTGTGTCCTGCCTTTACTGTGTCTCCTCCATATCCTTTTAGGCAGGGTTTGGCTTTAAGATGTAATGTAGTGGTTGATAATTTTGTAGGTTTGGGATTCAAACCCAGGTCTTAGCATGGAAAAAAGGCAGAATCAGCAGAAGGGCTTCCAGAGTTCATAGACTGGGTATGGCCCTTCCCCCCACTAAAGTGTCAGAAGTGAAGGGCTGAAACTCTTGCTAGAAGAGGCCTTCTTTTCTGAAGACCTGCTGTCCAGCTCTCCCTTGAGTCTCAGTCTTCTAGACTGATTGTTCTGGATATTAATAGTTTTACGAGGTGTTGAGCTGATGATGAACAAGGAAAATTTTACAAAAAAAGCCCAGTTTACACACAATTGGAAACAAAAATGACACAGAGCAAATAAGTATGAAGAAGACTTTATATGAAAGAAAACAGTTTGCCTTGGTTGCCCTTTGTGCTGACTGAACATTACAATCTAGTAAACTTGTAATTGTTTAATGCATTTGATGGGATTGTAGATCAGAAAAGAAAGTAAAGGCGTTGTTAAATAATAGAGGAAAAAATGATATCTTGCAGTGTCTAGGATGGTTGGTTTTATAGCCCTATAGTAACTTTATCTTGGACTGGCTTTCTGCCAGGTTGAATCAGGGAGTGAAATGGAAAATAAAGTTACTGTCTCTGATAAATCTGCACACTGCTTCTTTGTCTGTGATAGCCTGAAACAAAAGAAAGAAAGAAAAGGGGAGGAGTGTATATGTTGGTAGATTGATTTGTTGGGTTTGGTTTTTTGTTGTTGTAAACTTTCTAAGGTAGTGATCAGCTTCCTTTAGATGGCCTCTTTGAGGAAGATTTGTAACATGTTCAAAAGCAAGTGTTAACATCAATGTGTAACCCTTAAAGGGTTGTCACACATTGCACCCAGACCAGTTCAGCTGTTGAGAAATCCTCCTACGTATGCCACAAGCAAGTAGATGTTATGGAGGTAACAGGGCTGTGCTGTGTCTTTCCCTGCATAATATACCATGGAGACATCCAGGCTTGAGGAAGGTATCTATTATGTGCTTTTATAAAATCTCATTTCACAAAAGGGAGTATGGTGAAGGCACTGTATCAAATCTACATGCATAAAAAGCCTTCAATGGGTGCACCTCCCCTCCTTTTCTTTCTTTTTCTTTATCGGAAAAAAGGGGTTGAGGCTAGAAGAAGTTAAACCAAGACATGCTTTATGATAACCATGGAAATAATCATGATAATAATGAATGTAACAAAGGTTACTTTGGTTTCATTGTAATCTTTTATTCTTTTATTCTATTCTTAGAAGCAAACTGAAGTGGAAAAGGTAACTAACAAGATGTTGTCTTAATTTTTTTTTCTTCTGTGGGGTCACTGTTACATCTTGCATTGTAATGTCATGGTGGTTGCTGAGGGTTTTATTTTGTTTTATGTTTTGTTATTATTGTTCTTGATAGATGTGTGTATTGATACTTGTTTCCACTGGTATGCCTTTGCCACACATTTTCTGTTTGCCGATGTCTTTTTCCTTGCTTTGCCATCTCCATGTTGAACTTAGTAACTTTATTTTTCTTTGTCACTGTCTGTCAGTTGTACTTGGTTAGTGTAAGGCATATCTGATGATACATGAAAGCCGATATCATCCTTATTTGACCCACTCTTTCAGTGAATGAGGTTAACCCTGATGCATGGGAATGATGATCATTCTTCTTTTCTTCTGTTCCTTGGCTAGTAGCTCTAAGGTTCACTAATTTTGTGTATGCAGCTTTTTCCCCCCACCATTAATGTAGGGCTCCACATTTTGACCTCAGGGATTATGTCTAAATATGACAGCAGTGTGCTTTTCTTTTCTTTTTTTTTAAATGTTTAAGTCAACCGTTACTACCAGCACACAATGACCTACTCTTCCAAAAGGCAGACAGGGTTTTAATGTGAGCACAACAGATGCTGTAGCTGAGTGGTTAAGAACGTTTGACTTCTATCTCATGGGTCCTTGAAGTCATGGGTTTGAATATTGGTGGCATCTGGTGAATTAAAGGCAAGGATTTTTAAGATCTCCCAAGTCAGCTTCAAGTGCAGACCTGCCAGTGCCTTAACTCCCTTCATTTATATACAGATGCTGGAGATCAGATATGCATGTTAAAGATCCTGTAATTCATGTCAGCGTTCGGTGGGTTATGGAAACAGGAACAGACCCAGCATACAGCCCCAAAGTCGAAATGCGGCTGCCTTCATTGTGGGAAAAAATTGGTCATATATGAAAAAATCTCACCATCAGTGAACCACAGAGCTCTAGCTGAGGAACAAAACAGAACAGAAAAAGTTAACATGTCCACAAGAAGCTCTGCATGTGTTCATACACAGGACCTCAGTTTATTGTCTCGTCTGAAGGACTAGGATTATTATTTGAATTGCTGCACTGTGGTTTGCTGTATTGCACACAATGTACGCAAACATGTGTGCATGCCTTCACAAATGTATGAACACACACACACACAAACACATGTACATGCATGCGTGCATGTGCACACACCCACACACACAGAGGAACCATATAGCATCTTGTCTTTAAAACATATGAAAAGGCTTTTGTCAGATTGTAAATGTTAGCAAAAGAGAAACAATATACATGTGTGTGAATAAAGCTGTACTGATGTGACTGCTTTTTCTTCTTTTCCCTCCATTTCTTATTCTATGTCTTTATACCCAAGTTGTGTGTGTACACGTGCATGAGAATGCATGGAAGGGATCAAAGTCATAATTTGAATTTGTTAGCTGCCATTTCTGAATTTTTGTTTTGTGCATTTTAGTTAATCACTGATTTTTTTATGCCATATTTTTCACCTTTTTTCTGATGGCACTTTTTTACTTCTATGCAGTTCTTACCTTGCAATGCACTGCCTAAACCTGTTTGAATTTTATATAGTTTGGGTTTTATGTACAAATTTATACTGGTTTTATATTGAATCATGAAGAACCTGTGTATAGATCATGAACTAAAAAAACCACCTACTTGTAAATACATCATCCCATGCTATGTATCTTTGGAATTACAGATTTTCTTGTTAGTTTATCATTCAGTTCAGTATTATCCACTTGTCTTTCTCCTGCTTGTTGTTCATACCTCTGTCTGTAGTGTATGTTGTCTATTCCCTTTATTCACCCTTTAGTGTTAGCAGGCTCTTGCAGATTTCAGCAAGATAATGCTCATGTGATGGGATTTTTGTTTGTTTACTTTTATGGGATGTTTGTTTTGATGGGATTTTTGTTGTTGGGTTTGGGTTTTTTAAAGGGAGGTGGGGGGTTGATGGTGGTGGTGGTCTTTTAATCAGGAGCTTTTTGTTGTTGAGTTGTTTTGTTGTTGTTTTTTGTTTCAAGAGATTTAAGTAAATCCTTATGTCATTTTTATTTTTAATGCCATTGTGAGTTCATTGTTTCTGTCAGTTATAAAGTAATGGAGTTGAGTTTAACTTTTCTCAAAAATCACTGACTGAAGACATTAAAAACAAATGAACAAACACACACACATACACAACACACACACACACACACACACACACACACACACACACACACACACACACACACACACACACACACACACACTCTGAGATGTTATCATATAAAAGAGAGGGGGAAGGAGAAAGGGAGGGGGGTGGGGGTGAGAAAAAATGGGATGGGTGGTATGATGGGGTTAGAGTGAGACAAAGTATTAAGCACAGCAGGTAAATATGGAAAAGGAGACCCTGAAAAGTGTTAATACAGAGGAGGGTGAACTGTAACATGAATTCAGGAAAGAATACAAGCATTAATACAAGCAGTAATCTTAAATCAGGGTAATCATATTTACAAACAGAACATTGATTGTGTTTGAGAGTATCTACATTCATGTTCTTGTCTCTTATGTGTTTTCTTTGATGTACAAATTGTATAGTGATGACATTATTTGAAGTACAGGGGGAGGATCTGAATGCACTGCAGGTCTTTGTGAGGGTCCTCCCCCCCCAAAAAAAAAAAAAAAATTTAAATAAATAAATAAATAATCCCAAAACAAAACAAAGAACAAAAAAGCCCAAACAAAACCAAAAAAACCAACAACAAACAAACAAATAAAAAGCCCCAGTACTGTTCTGGTTAGCTTAAATCAGCTAGCTAATCGTATACACAGTCTCACAGTGTTGGATGACACAACTATGGATACATTACATGATCTGTTCACTGAAGTGAGGTCTCACTTTCAAAGTTAAGACAGAAAAAAGCAGTGACAAACTGTCTTGCATTTTTTGTGTGCTAGTTGCCGCTTTTGTTGTTTGGCGGGGGGTAGTTTGTGGGTTTTTGGTTGTTTTGGGGTTTGTTGGTTGTTTGTTTTTTGTGGGTTGTGGTTTTTGGGGGGGGGGGGGGGGGGCAGTATAAATGTGAACATTGAATTTTTCTTCATAGCCTATACAAAATTTCTTGCAAGTTCACTGTACTTGCAGCACATCTGTAGCAAAAAACCTGGTTTTAATTTGGATTTTTGTTGTTGGTTTGTTGTTGTTTTTTAAGGTGGTGGAAACTTAAACACATGCAAAAAGGAAAGTGCCCAATGGGTGGTTTTGCTGTGAAGTGTCTATATTGCAATTAATGCCCTTAATGGGGTTTTGCTGTTGTTGTCAGTTTTGTGTTTTGACTTCCTGTTGAATGTGATCATTGCAGTGCCTTCATGTTCATTGTGGAGAACAGTAAAAATGTTCTGTACTAAGAAAAATATGATATGTTTATTCTGGAGTTTTTCGTTTAACTTTTAAAACTTATTATTTTGTTATTTATCTAAAGCATTGTTTAACAACTTTTTACAGTACTTTGTGTAAGGTTATTACCTTGACATTTGTGTACAGTATCTGCCTTCGCATAATTCCTTCACTGTGAAGCTCTGAACAGTGATGCATGTAACAGTTTCATTCATATTGTAACTGTTGACTTGTAAGACTGCCAGTTATGGTAAGGAAACAAAGCAGAATGCTTATGGCAAGACAAGGAAAACAATGCTTACATTGCACTGTGTACTAAACCATCAGACAGATATGCAAGATCTTCAACTTGACATACTTTTTAGTGGGGCAGTAATTTGCATGCAACTGTATATAACATAAACATACACAGTAACAACATGCTGACGCATACAGTATTTTGTCAGCCCTACTGCTGGTGGACACTTAGTGACAGCAGTAGACGTGACACCTCATAGAAAACAAGTGTGATGAGAAAGTGATCAGTAAAACCCAGCACGATTTTCAGTTGACACAGGCATAGACTTGACCTTCACAAATTAGAGGTCATTTACGCTGATATGTGACTGCGATTCAGAAAGGCCAATTTTGCATGCCGGCAATTTGGCTTTTGTCTCTCTGATTTCCTGTGTGGCAATGGTTGTGTTATAGAGCTGAAGTAAATAAGAGTGCAAGTCGTTGTGAACAGGCTTCTTCCTGTCTCGTGTTTGGCTTTCTCCCTTGTTTTTAGAGTTGATTTAAGTTGGAGTCGACTTAGTATGTTTTTCTTTCCTTACCCTGGTTTAACTTTCTTGGAAAATTCAACAACGAAAAATGTCTTTCCTAAGAAAGTTGCCTTCAAGTATAGGGTCCAGGTTTATGTTCCCCTTTTTGTCTTGCTTTCTTTGTTTATCAGGTTGAAAGAAAAGAAGGGGTCAATATTATATGTTCCTTTCTGATTTGTTTTCTTCCTCGTTTAGGAATTAAAACTCAAGTAGGGTTCAAGTTAATGCACTACCCTCTGATTCCTTGTCTCTGTGTATGTCCCTGTATCAATTTATCTATTTGTTTATCTATATACCTCTCAACCTATTTGGCACACACACACTCTCTCTCTCTCTCTCTCTCTTCTCTCTCTCCTCTCTCTCTCTCTCTCTTCTCTTCTTTTTCCCTCTTCTCACTCACTCACACACACACACAAACATCTGAAAATAAAACTTTGACTTTGACTCACACAGATACATAGATATATCTGTAGATATTTATTAAGACATACATACATACATACATACATGTGTGTGTGTGTAAGAGAGACTCGGAGAGAGAGAGAGAAAGAGAGAGTGTGTGTGTGTGTCAAGTCGTGTGTGTGTGTGTGTGCGCGCAAGCCAACTCTTCTGTTCTATTTTACTAGATAGGGTGTCAAAGGGATTTGTTCTTTCAAACATGTTTGACAACAGTTCTCCCCCCCCCCCCCTCCCCTCCCAACTTTTCCTATTCCCCAGCCTCATCCCACACCTCAGTGTTGTTGACAAAGCACTAGAGTCGGTCCCTAAACTTGACCTCATACTTCTTAGAAGTGATGAATCCTTCCCAAATCAGTCTATTTTAAGATCACAAAATAAAATCTGTTAAAGGGACACTGCAGTAAGAATTTGAGCAGAGGAATGCATTGAACAGAATGGCTTCAGTACCAAAAAAAATTTTTTTTTAAATTTCACTAAGGCAGTACAGCATCTCTGTTTTGGGTTGACCGTTATTTTAGGTTTGGTTTGGGGGGTGGGGGGGTGAAGTTGGTTTTTTTCCCCATTGTTTTCTTTTAACCTTTACGATTGCTGATCAAAATTAAAGCTTGATTTTTTTTTGGGGGGGGGGGGGGGCAAGTTTCATTTTCATAGCTCAGGTCAAGGCTATGAGTGGGTTGGGGTTTTTGTTTTGCTTTTTAGCATCATGTGTCTTAATGACAGAATATAGAATTACTACTCACCTACCACCTCTTTTTCCTGGGCACAGGATGAACAGCAGTGACAGTGACACACAGATTGGTGTGGATGAGGGACAATCCCTATCCCAATCCCCTGTGACAGGCATTTCTTTGAGGACAGCAGATTGAGCTCAAAGGGAGGGTGAAGAGGGGGGGGGGGGGGAGGCAGAAGGCTGAGAAAACTTAGCTGTTTCTATTCTTCCCCGCTGTCCTCCCTTGTGGAGGGCAGGTTGACATGTAAGGGCATTGGAGGACAAGGAGGGAAAGAGGTTAGAAAGGAGAAAATTGGGAAGAAAAGTGATGAGGTAGGGAAAACGGTCATGGCTAATGTTGTTGTTTCATCTGGAGTTACGTCACCAGTCCCAACATTGGTATTTTGGAGATTTTTTTGTTGTGTAAAACAAACAATTGTTTCAGCTTTGTTCTCTTCCCTAACTGAATGTAGGTGGTTATACCTTCCATTGTCAGAAGGGATCAAGGGAGATTGGCACATCAGTAGTGTTGGTCCCTCCCGTGCACCCAGTGCTCTCAGAAGTGTGTTATTGTGCAGTAGACTGCAGTATTAGGGCTTGGAGCAAGTAGCAGTGGGTGAGAAAGGTCGGCCTGCTTAGAGGAAGAATGACAACTTTTCTCTGCAGAGAAGAATGACAACTTTTCTCTGATTTACTACTCACCTACCTCTTTTTCCTGGGCACAGGGTGAACAGCAATGGCTCACAGATTGGTGTGGATGAGTGTTAGACTTGTTGCAGTATCTCTCAGCCTTCACAATAAGGGAAAGTTGCTAGTTCTTTCAATGTCAGGATGATGGAGTACACATCTCATATAGCTTTTGGGGCCAGGATTGGCCGCTGATGCATGGGAAGGGTGCATGCCAGCACAAAATTACTTGACTTGTATTATCACTCACTCACTCATCCCTTGGTCGGGACAACCGTTGGGGTACCCGCATGGACGCTGCAAGTGGACCGCCAAATGGTTCTGTCCTGGGCTGTTTTCAGGAGGCTTGGTACAGTGAGGCCGGTCCACTCCTTGATGTTGGACATCCAGCTTTTGCGTGGTCGTCCCTGCCTCCTTGCTCCTTCCACCATTCCCTGCAGGACTGTCTTTGACAGGCTGTTATGCCTTGTTGTGTGGCCAAACCACTTCAGTTTCCTCCGTTTGACTGTATCTAGCAATGGTTCTTGTTTGCCAGCCATGTGCCTCGATCTGCTGCCAGACGTAGTCATTGGTTTTGCGGTCTCTGTAGGTGATGTTCAGGATCGCCTGAGGCACTTCATCTCAAAGGCTTGAATGCGACGTTCTAAATCGGCAGTAAGTGTCCATGCTTCACAGCTGTACAAGGCAATGGATGTGACGAGTGCCTTGTAGAGTCTGACCTTGGTGTGGGTTCTGATGTTGTGGTTTCTCCACACTTTCGCCAGCTTAGTCATGGAGGAGAGTGCACAGCAAGTCTGATCTTCACCTCTTGTGTGCTCGTGCCTTCTTTGGTGATGACTGCTCCAAGGTACTTGAAAGTTTCACCTCCTCTAGTGTCTCGCCACTCATCTGATGCTGGTGGGAGTGGTCAGTGTGGTTACTGTTCACTAGGATCTTGCTCTTTTCTGTGCTGATCTCCATACCGTGGCATTGGCTGATGTTTCCGTTCTGTGGTGAGATCCTGGAGTTCTTCTTCACTGCGGCCCATGAGATCAATATCGTCTGCGAATCGAAGATTGCAGACTGGCCTTCCTCCTATTGTGATTGTGGTCTTGAAGCCAAGGAGGGCCTCCTGCATGATGTTCTCCAGGAACACGTTGAAAAGAACGGGGGATAGCGGGCAGCCTTGTCGAACTCCAACTGAAGTCCGGAAGAACTCCCCGATTTCTCCACCATGAGGACTGCACTGTGGGAGCTGTCATACAGCGCCTGGATGACTTGAATCAGGTCCTCGTCGAAGCTATAGTCTCTCATGACTTGCCACAGAGCTTCTTGCCACACTCGATCGAAGGCCTTCTTGAAGTCAATGAAGTTGTTGTAGAGCTGTAGCTGATGTTGGAGATGCTTCTCTATGAGCATTCTGATGTTGAAGATCTGTTCGACAGTGCTTCGACCTGGTCTGAATCCTGCTGTTCTTCTGATAGGATTTCTTCTGCTTGTGGTTTCAGTCTGTTCAAGGCAATGCGTAGCATAACTTTGCTTGGATGGCTTATCAGACTGATTGTTCTGTAATTTTGGCACTTCTTCAGGTCTCCCTTCTTTGGAAGTGGAACTATGATGGATTGGGTCCACTGTTCAGGCCACTCTTTGCTGGTCCAGATGCGTTGGCAGATGATTGTTAATGCCTTGATCACCTCTGGGCCTCCGCTCTTGATGAGCTCAGCCGGGATGTGTCAATCCCTGGTGACTTGCCTCTTTCAGGGATCTTACTGCTTCTTCTACCTCTTCCTCCAGTACCTGTGTGTTTTCAGGATCTGATGGTCTGGGATCTTGCTCGTGAAGTTTGTTCGGATCAGCCTTCAGCTTGTAGTTGTACAGGTCTCTGCAATACTCTGTCCATCTCTTCATGATAGTGGCGCTCTCTGTAAGGACTGACCCCTCTTTGTCTTCAATAACGGAGGTCTTTGGTTGCTGGGACTTGGTTAGTATCTTGATGGTCTGGTACGCCTCTTTGCTGTCTCCTTTCGCCATTGCCTTCTCAACCTTGGAGCATTGTTCTGACATCCAGTTCCCCATGGCCTCAGTCATCTTCTTCTTGATTGATCTGTTGACTGTTCTATACTCTTCGGCCGTTTCGGGGTTTTTGTTCTTCACTGGCTTTAGCTCCCTACGTTGGTCGCACAGGTCCAGGATATCGTTGGTAACCCACGGTTGGTTCTTTTTCCTCTCTTTCCCAAGGATCTCCAGCGCTGTCTCCTGAATGGTCTTGCTGAAGGTCTCTGTATTATATCATGTCGATAATTCAGAAAAGAGTGCTTGAATAGAACTTTGCCTGCGTGTCTTCTTTCTTATCTATTTCATGTCTTTTCACTCCGAGGTGATTTGGACATTCATGATTTCACAAAACAAATCGGTTAAAACAACACTAACAGGGGGATTTCAATGCATCTTTGTTGCACTTATCTCTTTCTCTCAGTCCAATACTCGGTCATATGTGTTCACCCAAGATTCAGATGATATACAGTGTTCACTCAGATGATATTCCTGAGCTAGCAATTACAACAGTTTGCCCACAGTCCATCAAGAAATGGCTTTAGTCATTGGTACTTCAATACTGATATTGCCTATGTCTGTGTTTTAATAGCAAATTAAAACCAGTTAGACGTCACTTTTATAGCCTTCTGTTGGTGTTTTTTTTAGCATGTTCAATCCTCATAGTTGATTGAAAAGGCAGGGGCTGTAATGTTGTCATTGATTTCCATCTTCTTCATGGTAATCCTGTGGGAGGTTTGGTTTTTTTTCTTTAGGCTTTGTTTTTTCTTTGTTTGGTTTTTTGTGTTTTTTTGGGGGGGTGATGGTGGTGATGATGTTTGTTAGTGGTTTTTTGTTGTTGTTGTTGGTTGGAGTGATTTGTTTTCAACATTACCTTTTGAAGCAACAGGCCCCTTCCACCTTCTCCCAGCAAATTATTTACAGTTTTTCCAGAAGTCAATGTGGTTACCATAGTGATCTGCTGACCCCCGGTTTGAATCTCATTCAAGAGGATTTTTCATCTGGAGTTAACATCAGTGCCAACTCCACTCTCCCCAAAAGTCCTTTGGATGAGACTATAAACCAAGGTCCCGTGTGTGTATGCATGCAGAACATCTTTAAAACATGTTCCGCTTTTCAGAGGAGTAGGCCATTGTGTGCCGGTGGGAACGGATGACAGAGTTTACAAAAAATGCATACACACGGGGACTGGGTGTAAAAAAGTACATGAGTGCTTACTCCATTATCCTCAAAATAAAAGAATAGAATAGATAGATGAGTAAAAGAAACCCCTGTTGCCCATGCAAAATCTCACCTTAGGTGAGCCGGGGAACAAAAAGTACTTTTTTTTAATTTTTTTTTTTTACTCTTGGTCTCCTCAATCCCTCCTCCCCCCCCCCCCCCCCCCCCCCCCACTCCCCTCCTCCCTTTCTGCTTTCCCAGACTTGGGTTTCCTCACCTCTCCTCACCCCCCTTTCACCTCTCCACCTTCACTCCCTACACCTCTCCTCCCTTCACCTCTCCTCCCTTCCTGCCTCTCATCCACTTCTAATCCAAGTGGAAATGAGTGCCATGCTCAAACAAAGCTTCTGGTATTCCATTGTTCTTTTGGGGGAAGAGGGGGGGGGGGGGGGAGGTAGAAGTGAAATGGAGTAGAGTGTTGATGAGGGGGTGGGGGTTAGTGGCGGTGATGGTCAGCAAGAATATTGCAAGACGGACATTTATGCGGGAATGAAGGGAAGGCACTTATGACAGAGGGCCCTGTTGTCAACACTTATTAGATTTGTGAATGGCGGCAAGGTTGAGGACGAAGAGGAGAATGAGATAATGCTTGAAAGGGGTGGTGGGGTGGGGGTGGGGGGGCATTTGTGTTATGACTAGAGGGGGGAAAAAGTGGGGGGGGATCTATGTTATGACGAGGAGGGAAAGGGGGAGGGGATGGGGCTTTTGTGTTATGAGAAAAGAGCCCCCCCACCCCCCCCCTCAACTGCCGCACACATTTGTTGAAATCCAGGAGATTAGAGAAGTGCTAATGTACTGTTTGACATCCAATTCCCGAAAAGTCTAGGTTTTGTCATGAAGCTCATATTATGTCAAATGAATTTCTCAGCAAATAAAAAGTATATTAAAAAAGAGTATAATATTTTTTAAAATCTATTCTTTTATTTCGAGGATAATGGAATAAGTACTCGTGTGCTTTTTTACATCCAGTCCCCGTGTGTACGCAGTTTTGTAAATTTTGTCATCCATTCCCATATGACATAAGGAGAGAGAGAGAGAGAGAGAGAGAGAGAGAGAGAGAGAGAGAGAGAGAGAGAGAGAGATAAATATATATATATATATATCTTACTACACAATTATGCTTACGTTATTTCATCTATGCAAACAAGGCTTCTTGTAATGTATCCACATTGCATTACCTAGTGTGTGCTATCGTTTGACTCTGGAGTATGTAGGCCTACAGGGATTTCAGATGGGCAGATGTAGTTTATTCACACACACACACACAAACACACACACACATTCACACACATGGGGAGGGAAACTGGTGAATATGGTAAATAAGGTGACTCAGTCGTCCTAGAATGATTTGTATTATTCCAAAATGTGTGGATATTTCATATTTACCATTTTGTAACAACCAATGACAAAATGAATCTAACACAGTTAAGAGGGAAAATTAGGGGGAAAATTTTAAAAGGATACTTTTATTTTTAAACAAGTGGTGTGTCAAGTATTCTGACACATTCATGACAGATTGGAGTCAGCATTTTCATAGCAAGGGGGGGGGGGGGGGGGGGGGGGAGGGGGGGGGGGGGATCTTGACTTGCACACAGTGGCTATGCATCGCAAGATTAATGTCACCTGTGTCGAATAGCCTAACCGTTTCCGAAAAAGCAACTGTATCTCTGTAAGGCCCACCATCATCCCCCCACCCCCTAAATCCCCACCTACCTTCACCCTCTTACACGCATGCACACACACTTGACAAAACTCTCATTTACACGCGCACTCGCTATCCTGTTAGTGCTCTTTCATCACCTCCACCCACCCCCTCCTCTTCCCTCCGCCCCCCAAAAAAAGACAAGCTGATCGCAGTTAGAGACAAGAGCAGTGTTCCGTTAGCCGGTGTAGTCTTCATTCTGTCTCGCTTTGTTCAGTGAGCGAGCTAGCCTACTTCACGATAGATTCACGTAATTCAGTGCTGTGAGAAGCTGGCCGAGGTCAGATCTCTCCCTCACTGACTACCGTGTGGAGACGGCGTGGTATTATATGTAGCATGCATCTTCAGTGATTGCTGTGTGGACGCCTGTTGTTTGTTGTCAGTGTAGCGGGCTGAGGGCCAGTGTGTGTGCATTAGACTATTTAAGCCTTCATCATGACCATTGTGTTTCCAGAGAGGTAGGAGGAACCTCTGTTTCCTTCCTGGCTTGTGTTGTAGTTTCAGTTTTTAGTTGTATAGGAAAATACTGCTCTTCCGTTTGCGACCCTAATCGCTTCCTTATGCTCACCTGTCTTACGTGAGATACATCCCAAAATCGGGAATCTCCGCTGGGACATAAATATATTCGCAACTCATCTCCGCCTCTACCACTCTCGTGCGCGTACGATGTGTATATTTACAAACATACGCCTGGAAGAGCATACATGTACTCACAGGACTGATAGCTCACATATTGTAGTCCTTAAGCCATTGTTTAGTATACATCTTTAATCTTGTGCAGTGTTAGACCAAATCGGTGTGTGTGTGTAGGCTCGTTTTCTTTGGACATCAAAAACAGTATTGTATAACATTTCAAGTCAATGTTCTTTGCAGGGGTGGTGAATTGGGTATAATCTTTAGGTGTAAACTTATTACAGACAAAATGAAAGAAAATAAAAGTTGTATGTCCAACCAATCCTATTTTGTTGATAGCCCCGTCGACCACAGGGGCTGTATCAGGGTAGTCACCTTAAAATCATTTTTTTGTTTGTTAAGTAAATAAGACAGGAATGTTTTTAACCCGTATTGTCAACATATGTGTGTGTGCGTGCGCGCGCGCACTCGCATGCATTCATGCATATTTTCGCGTGTGCGTGTGCATACACGGTTTCGTCCAAGCAACTCGTCTTTCAGTCAGTGAATGCATCCTCTTTCGTGCAACATTCGAATTCAGTGTTTCTCGTGGTATCTTCCGATCTTTCCCATAGCCGGCAGCACTGTTCACACAAACATCATTCATTCAATGTCAGCTGACGTTATTAGCCTGTGCCCTGCCTGCCTGCCTGACGTGAGAGTGCTTGCGGCTGTTGTTGTTGACTTCATTTCGTTGACCTAGTTTCACCTTTGAACTCAGATTTTCAACGCTTCCGTTCTGCTCTTCAGTAACTGATGTGCACCCCCACCCTCCCATCTATTTTGACTTATCTCTTCTCCACCCCTTTCCTTTTACCGTGTGTGTGTGTGTGTGTGGAGAGAGAGAGAGAGAGAGAGAGAGAGGAGAGAGAGAGAGAGAGAGAGAGAAGAGAGATTTTCGTTGCAGTCTTGGTTTCTTCTATGTCATTGCTTCTCACAGTGGATCCTTAGCCCTTGCAAATTGTTTTGTTTCTTTTTACAAGAATTCTTCTGACCTGTTCTTGTTCCACTCAGTGCCTCCATCTGTCTCCTGCTCCTTCCCTCCTTTTCAGGGGAAATAAACAACCAATCACGGTCACTATCCCCTCCCCCCCCCCCCCCCCCCCCAAAAAAAAAGAAAAGAAAAAGGAACAAATAAACCAACGAACAAATTCACACTCGTCACTATAGAGACTGCTTTAGATTCAAGTTTGTTAGTCTGTGGAAGGAGATGGGAGCGAGGTGAGGGAGGTAGACCTAGCCTAATGCCACGCCTCCTTTCCCCCTCCCCTCTCTCTCTCTCTCTCTCTCTCTCTCTCTCTCTCTCTGTGTGCGCCCCCTCTTCCTCTATCAGTGCATCTCTCCATTCCTACTGGCGGCATCTTCACACAGTCCCTGTCTGGCCCTGGCCTCTCCGGCTGGCTCATTCACTCCCACCCATTCCAGCACATAGCCTACACTATAGCCTACCTAGCCTAGGCTAATAGATCAGCAAGCTGCTCTCTTGTCCCACATCCATAGTGTATTCACATTGTGTACTAGGTACCCATCTGGGTTGTGTTGGACTCCTCCACAGATAAACATGGGCATGGTGTGACTGTGTTGTTGGACTACTGCAGGCACGTGCATCAGGAACCACCTCATGCAGGCCTGAATGTGTGTGTGTAGATGAAATGAAGTGGTGGTGGCTGTAGAAAGGTGCAGCAGGGCTTGGGT
Organism: Rapana venosa; assembly: GCA_028751875.1. Taxonomy (NCBI): domain Eukaryota; kingdom Metazoa; phylum Mollusca; class Gastropoda; order Neogastropoda; family Muricidae; genus Rapana; species Rapana venosa. The sequence goes on along the minus strand of CM054134.1, from coordinate 68,296,571 downwards.
CTGCAGGCAGTTGTAGTAGCCCTAGTTCTTCCAGTCTGAGATCAGGTGCAAGAAGAGTTTGTTTGGTTACAGTCAAGTGTAATGAGATTCTGTTAAGTTCTGTCCTATCTTATGTGAAGGATTTTGTTGCTTTTCTTGACCAAGTGATGGTGATTTTTTTTTCTGACACAATTTTTGGAGAGCTTTTTGAGAGGTTTTACAACAACAACAACAAAAGCAGTAGTTCTACAACTGGAAGATGGCTTGATGCCCAGTAGGGTGGTGGTGGGTTTTTTTTGGTTGTTTTTTTTTTTGTTAAAGAAAAGCTCTTTTAAAACGCACATTAATTTCTGAAACATTCCAGTTTGGTGGTTGTGCACTGTGTTGAAGGGAAAGACGTGTTCCATTGTTAAGCAACAAAAAGTGAAACAGATGTGTTAAGTGATCATCAGTGGCCACATTCCATTCTGTTCCAGAATGTGTCTGGTATAAACAATTGGGCAGCAGGTGGTGAAACAATTCAGATTTGTTGAAAAAAATGTTGCTGTGATCAACTTGCTACATAGAGTGTGTACCAATAGCAAACATGCTTCTGAATGTGTACTTTCGAAAAGTCAGAGTTTCGATTGTGGTGGACTGACTACTACAAACCCCAGGAACACATGTTTTCGATTTGATGTTCCTGTTTTGAGTGAATTTCGATGTGCTGTCAGTTACTTCAGAGATTGGATCGTTGATTTTGCTTTCGTCATAAGCCACACAGAGTGTTTGTGAGCTTTTGAGTCATGTACAAACAGGGAGAAGCCAGCTGTGTTATTTCGAGGCATCTTTTTCGTCAGTGTTACTGATTGCGAGACTGGATACAGTGGTAAAGTTGTAACACGTATATATTTAAAAAGAAAGCAAGAATAACATAGAGGAATCTGACAAGATGACCATTGTCCTTCACAGCTTCCTCATCAGCTTCATGGTGGATGCCCGGGGAGGGGCCATGCGAGGATGCCGCCACTCCGGGGTCCGCATCATCATCCCCCCCAAGAAGTGCAGCATGCCCACGCGGGTGACCTGCCGCCTGATCAAGAAGGAGAAGCTGATGAAGCCTCCCCCCATGTGCGAAGGAGAGGGACTGGCTGCCCGCATCCTGGAGATGGGCCCTGTCGGCACACAGTTCTTGGGGTGAGCGCTTTGAACAGCCTTTTTTGTTGTTGTTGTAGTGTTTGTTTCATTTGTTTTGTATCACTTTTTGGTGTGCTTTTTGTGTGTCTCTTCTGTTTTGTTTGTTTCGTTTTGGGGAGGTTGTTAAGGGGAGAGGAAGTTGGTTGTTTTTTGTTTTCTGTCTGTCTGTGTGTCATATCTTAAGCTCATTTGTCTCACTGTATAGTCTTGTATTGTTTGGATTGGGGGTTTTTTTTTTGGAGGGGGAGGAGTGTCTTTCTTTTGTCTGCTGTTTGAGTGTGCATGTCGTAGCTGATCCTTGTTTATCTTGAAGTCTGTATTGAAGTCTGTATAGTGTATATATATGTGATTAGGTCATTTCTGACTTATCTGTTTCACTATCGGTTCTAGTCTCTTTCTCTTGCTGCTTGTAACTTTTTTACATTAAAAAAAATTTTTTACCCATTCCCTGATGTCCTTTGGCTTCTCTCAATGTATATGTTGCAATTTCTTGTCATAAAAACTTAATGCTCCCTCCCTTCTCTCTCTCTCTCTCTCTCTCTCTCTCTCTCTCTCTCTCTCTCTCTCTC
>CM054134.1:67929847-68292347 GCA_028751875.1 Rapana venosa | reverse complement strand
CAGTGTCCCAGTTTGTCATACATGTGCATTTTCCAATGACATCAGCCTGTCCGTTATTAATCATGTTGGCAACTTACGATTTATTAGATTGATGGGTTTAGGCTGGTAAGGAGACCTACTACTGTACACAATTGCCTACACGTTTGCATGCATGTACACATGCACATATTTATTTTTATTTTTTTATTTTATTTATTTATTCTTTTATATCAAGGATAATGGAATAAGCACTCATGTGCTTTTTTACATCCAGTCCCTGTGTGTATGCGGTTTTGTAAATTTTGTCATCTATTTCCACCAGCACACAATGGCCTACTCTTCCGAAAAGCAGAACAGGATTTAACGTGTGTGCAAGATGTTCTGCATGCGCGTTCAAACACGGGGCCTCTGTTTATAGTCTCATCCGAAGCACTTTGACATTCAGTTCGATTTTTTTTGTCAAACTGGGAAGAAAGGGCGACGCTCACACACACATGCACGCACACATACACTCAGTCACATGCGTGCACACACATGCACAGCATTCTCTCTCTCTTTCAATTCAATTCTCTCTCTTTCAATTCAATTCAGTTCTCTCTCGCGCGCGTGCGCTCGCTCTCTCTGTGACGGGAGAGAGAGAGGGAGAGAGATATTCCCTTCAGTCAGGTTAAGGAACTAGTTTCACATGCTTACACACACAGAATCTCAGTTCACATTCTGTTTTCTTTTTCTGCAATCCTCATGTTTTTCCCCAATTTAGATATTTTATCTTTTCTATTTCTGCCTTAACACACACACACACACACACACACACACACATGCACTCACACACATACATGCATGCACTCACGCACACACACAAACACACCATACTCAGGTATGCTCACAGACATGGTGGCGTGTTCATGCACAGATACTCACATGCACACATGTGTGCAGGTGCACGCATGCGCGCACACACATTATATCATTATCACACACACACATATATATACACACACCATACACACACAATCACGCATGCATGCATGCGTGCGCGCACACGCACGCACACACACACAAAACTAATGTTTGCATTCTGTTTTCCTTTCCTCCAGTCCTTCTCATGTTTGTTACCACTTTATAGATAATTTATCTTGTTCTTTATTTCTCTCAACACATGTATGCTTGTACACCGATTCGTATACCCACCCACATATTCACGCAGACACACACACAGACACAGAATAGCCTGTTATAGCCAGTGTTATCACAGCAAGTGGGAAAGGAGTCAAAACAGGCAGAGTAAAAGAGTGAGGGGGCCCTCCTGAGGAGAAGACATCTTATGTCAGAGTTGTAGGTGTTTCAGATCTGTTTGTGTGTGTGTGTGTGGGGGGGGGGGGGGGGGGGAGCCTAGTGGTTAGAGCTTTGAGCTTATGATCTGATGGTACAGGTTCGATGCACCACCTATATGCTCATTTGAGGGATTTGTGCCCTGGAGTTAAACATCGGTAGCAACTCCACTACCCCGAAAGTCCTGAGGATGAGACTACAACTATATGCCCAGGTCCTGTGTACAAATATATGCAGAACATCTTGCAAACAGTCCACCTTTCAGAAAAGTAGGCCTTAGGATGCTGGAGGGAACAGATCATGACAAAATTTTAGAAATGCATACACACTGATGTCATGTTTAGACATCATTCCCCTGATCTCAAAAGAAAAAAAAGGAAAGAATGATAGGAGAAAAGAACAGAAGAAAATGACATAATTTCCAAAATGAGAATGCAGCTACCTTGATATCACTGGTCGGCAACCACTCGCATAGACCAAATCTCACCTTTGGTGAATTGAGGAGCTGTAGCTGAAGAAAAAGAAAACAAAATATCTGAAGACTTTTGTCTCCATGATTTGAAGATAAAACAACTTTTTCACCCCTGTCCCTGGCACCATGCTCCAAATAATGGGAAAACTGTACAGCACCTGTGCAGCTTCTTTCCAGTGCCTGCTATCACTCAGCAGTGTTACTTGTTGCCAGTGCTAGAAAAAGGGGTTTCTTTTTTCTGCTTGTTTTTTGTTTTGTATGGTGTGTGTTTGGCTGAGTTTGCTGTTGTGACAGTTTTAAGAGTATGAAATGTTTGTCAGTAATTTTTTTTGGTTTTGTTTGAGTGATAGTAAAGCATTAAATTGTGAATATTTAGCCTTATGTTTATCAGTTTTGAAATGCAGTATACAGTGATCACTATTTGCGTGGTTCAAGATGGTCAAAGCACTAAGTAGACAAAGATGGAAAAGTTTGTGTGTTTGCATAGTGTGTGTGCGTGCATGCATGCACGCCTGCATGCATGTGTGCATGCGCACCTGCATGCACGTGTGCATATATATGTGTGAGTAAGAGAGAGAGAGTGCGCACACACACATGCACGCACGCGCGCGTGCGCACACACACACACACACACACGCGCATGCATATACACACACACACACTCATACAGTATACAGCATACACAAAAACAGATGATGCATCATTCCCTCTCACATCCATGCTCACCGATATTCACACAGACATGCTCATAATTTACACACACACACACACACACACTTATTCAACAACTCCTTCATCCTTGACCACCCAAGCACAACATCATACACACATGTGTACATGAATGCACATAGACTGCACACTCCTCTTGACACATGTTAGGCACCAGCAGACCTGTGTTAGCCTACCCTGCTGTTGTTCCCTGCTGTATGTACCCTGGTTTCATCACCCAGAGGGCTGATGCAGCTAAGTGACTGTGTAATGGCTAAGCAAGCCAATTCCTTCCTTCCCCCTACCCTCCTAACCTTGGGTTGAGTGGCAGGAACCTCAGGGGGTGATTAGGACCACTTGAATACAGTCAGTGATACCTGCCTTGCCTGCACCTAGGCTTTGGCTGGCAGTGAGAGAGAGAGAGGGAGAGAGAGAGAGAGAGGCTGTGTGGCCCTGCTAAATGTTTGCTTCTATTCTACCACCCTCCTAACTGTTTGCTTCTATTCTACCGCCCTCCTAACTGTTTGCTTCTATTCTACCACCCTCCTGTTTGCTTCTATTCTACCACCCTCCTAACTGTTTGCTTCTATTCTACCTCCCTCCTAACTGCTTCTATTCTACCTCCCTCCTAACTGTTTGCTTCTATTCTACCACCCTCCTAACTGTTTGCTTCTATTCTACCATCATCCTAACTGTTTGCTTCTATTCTACCACCCTCCTAACTGTTTGCTTTTGTTCTACCGCCCTCCTAACTGTTTGCTTCTATTCTACCATCCTCCTAACTGTTTGCTTCTATTCTACCGCCCTCCTAACTGTTTGCTTCTATTCTACCACCCTCCTAACTGTTTGCTTCTGTTCTACCACCCTCCTAACTGTTTGCTTCTGTTCTACCACCCTCCTAACTGTTTGCTTCTATTCTACCGCCCTCCTAACTGTTTGCTTCTATTCTACCACCCTCCTAACTGTTTGCTTCTGTTCTACCGCCCTCCTAACTGTTTGCTTCTATTCTACCATCCTCCTAACTGTTTGCTTCTATTCTACCGCCCTCCTAACTGTTTGCTTCTATTCTACCACCCTCCTAACTGTTTGCTTCTATTCTACCATCCTCATAATAGGTTTTGCACTCCAATGTGCATCCTTGATTTTCCTCTTGCAGTAATCTGCCTTCTTGCTCTCTTTAATTCAGATTTGATCATGTATAATATTTGTTTCTGATCCAAGGTGTGAAGCTGACCCATTGTAAAGACATTAGTGTTGAGGTTGTTTTTTTTTGTTTTTTTGTTTTTTGTTTCTTTATTGCATATCTGCCTCTGAAAAATAATGAGAAAAAATGTAGTTCCTTTTTTGTTTGTTTTCCTTTCTTTTTCCATTAAAAAATCTCTCTCTCTCTCTTCCTCTCTCTCTTCTCTCTCTTCTCTCTCTCTCTCTCTCTCTCTCTCTCTCTCTTCTCTCTCTCTCTCTCTCTCTCTCTTCTCTCTCTCTCTTCTCTCTCTCTCTCTCTCTCTCTCCTCTCTCTCTCTCCTCTCCTCTCTCTCTCTCTGTCTGTGTGTGTGTGTGTGTGTATTGTAAGGCTGATGTACAGTGAAAGCCTGAGTCTGAAATATATATATCTTCTCTGCCTCTGTCTCCCACTCTCTCTCCCTCTCCCTCCCCCCCACTCCCTCCCCTCCCCTCCCTGTCTGACTTCCTGTGTGTCTCTTCTCTCTCCCCTTCCCTGTCTCTCATAAATCAGCAGAGACACTAGTGGAGGACAGCAGCTACGATCATTGTCAGACCAGGGTTATAAGAAACATGAAATTTGTGACAATTTCTGTAGCGTCATGAATCATTGTGTTAGAGCAGTATGGAGGATGCTGTGATGATTCATTGGGAGATTATCTGACCTGGCAGTACTCCAGTTCTATCCCAGTATTGATGGAAATGGCGAGAAATTGTATAATTATACATACACTAACATGCAGGCACATAACATGCATACACACACAACACACATGCACACACAACACACATGCACGCACTTACACACACACACAGGTGCCCACATACAACATGCACACACACACATGCACACATACAACACACAATACACAACACACACACAGAGAAATTGTAAGCGATTCACATTCTTTAGAGATAAGTGGGTTAGAAACCTAAGGCAATGGTAGAAAAACAAGCATCTGTTCTGTATTTCATCAGAGTGACAGTCAATTCATCCTGTGTTGAAGAGTACTGCGCTTGTTGATATAGTTGTCTCAGTGACATGGTTCTTTCCAGCTTTCCCTGTTAACTCTTACTGAAGGACTAGCACCTTGGACTACAGCCAGCAGAAACCCATTATTCCTCGGTGACTTGTAGCCACCTGATAGTTCTCTCAAATTTATAGTACTAACCACATCTGCTGAGGCGTTGTGAGGTGTCTTTTTGGGGTTTTTTTTTGGCTGCCTCATCTTCTGTGATGTCCCCCGTCCTGCTGTTCCCCTGCCGCTCATTCCAATATCCCTGTCGCAGCCATACCCAGATTTGTTGTCTCATCCTCAGGGTCAGAAGTCCACAGGGAACCCATCACCATCAGGCCGCTATGGGGCCACCAGCCAGAGTGGCCCTGCACTGCTGCTGGGTCACTTTGGTGGTGTTCAGTGGCGCCTGTTCTGAGCTAACATACGCAGGACACCACCTACTAAGCCCCCTACTAACAACAGTATTAGCTCAGTCACGGAGCCAGACTGAGTGAGTTGCCTACCCAAGGTGGCAACCACCACAACATTCCTCCAATGACCATCCCCCGTGAACCTCCAACCCCAAAGGCTTTGACACAAACTCACCCCAGGCACAGAAGGGTTTGGGCAAACTGAATCTGAGGTAACCATGAGACCAGAGCAACTGGGACAACCAAATCGGAAGCCTTTTTTTTTTCTTTCATGATGATCAATGACAATGAGGATGATGTAATGATGCTGCTGTGGAAGTGCATATGCTTTGAGACTACTAGACAGGGTTGTACTCTACGCTTACTATCATAATATATCCCAGCATCAACCGGGCCGGAGAGATACAGACACCTGCAGTGTTGGTCAGGTAATTTGAGCAACACTCAAATTCGCATCTGTTAAGTGGATGAAGCTCGACTGTGTGGTCCCAGTCTTCCCACTGAGCCCATAGCTCACTCACTCTGGGTAGGACCCGGCCAGAGTCCGAAAAATCCCTGACTCTTATGGGAATCAAACCTGCGACCTTCCAGTCCATAACCCAAGGCGCTAACCACTGCACCATGGCGGCTGGTGTTTGTGAGGTAATATTATTTTTGTACAGGTCGTGGAATCATGTAAAGAAGGCAGGAAAGGAAGAAGCCTGAGTGGCTGATCTGCCCCACTGACAGGAAGAATGCTAAGGGAAGAGGAAGTAGAAGCAGCAGGCATGGTGCCCTTAGAGAAGAGAAGCTCTAGTAATCCTCTCAGGGACCTATTATTATGTAATGTGCTAATGATAACAATAACGAAATTTTATTTTCTGAGGGTAATAGAATAAGTACAAGACTTTTTTACATCCAGCCCTCGAAAAGAAAGAAAGAAAGAACGTAAACAGACACAAAGGGGGGAGGGAGGAGCCCATCACTTCAGCCAGGAAAGAAGGAGCCCACTTGGGATTTTATGGATGGAGAGAAAATCTAAGGCAAGCTGTTTCCTGAAGATAATGCATTTAAAAGCCTGTGAAATCAGTGAAGACAACAAACTCTTGAGAAGTTTTATCATTTTGACTACACATTCAAGCAGCAAATTTTAAATTAAAGCTGCATCAGAAGAATCTCAGTTTACGTGCAGGATTTTTTTTTCTGATTTATCTGTGGAAACGGACAGTAGAGCTCTTTGTTTTGGAATCAAGGTTTGCGTACTTATTTTTATATTTAGAGAAGATGAGCATGTTGAAGACAGAAGTCAATTTCTCTACATCAAATGAACTTTCTTTGTGTTGTAATAGAAAATGATTTAAACAGATCAAATTGTGACAGACTCTATTTACCCCAAAAGCACCTTTCCATTATCATTTCCCCAGGTGGGAGGGGGGGTATCTTTAATGACTAAGTACATTTGTGTATTGTGTTTAGATTTGGAAGAAAGTAGCAAAATGGAACCTCCTGGATAAAGTAGTTGCCACTAGTACAGAAACAAACCATTGCAGTGTTATGCCACGGATAACAGACTTCACTCAGCCTGGTGCCTGCCAAGCAAGCTAAGTCAGCAGCGAAAGAAAAGAGAAAACAAACACAAGAGAGTAAGCAGCAGAGGTGATGGAGAAAATAGAAACAGTCCATGGGTCCCTGGTATTTTATCACAGCCTTTGGCAGGCAGGTGGCAGGTGAGGTTAGGAGATTAGGACCCTCTTGTGTGTGGATGAGATTCCTTGTCCAGTTGGGGTTTCCTCTGAATAAATGAGCTGCTGCTGCTGCTGCTGTCTGTCTACTGCACACTCAAAGAAAAGAGGGTGGAGAAGGTGATAAATAAGCGATGTTGCCCATTTTCTCCTGACTGTAATATGTATGTATATTTTTTTTGGGGGGGTGATGAATTATGTCTTTTTGGCTTGCTATTTCTGTTTCCCTACTCATGGCTTTTGTTTTTATTTGACAAGTATATTTCTTTGTGTGTGGATGTACATGCATATGTATGTGTGTGCATATGTGTGCACATATGCACACATGCGCATGCATACTCAAGTTTTCAGTGTCACTCAAGTTTTCAGTCACACTCATTCACACACACACATTTGCATGCATACATCTGAGCATGCAGGCACACTCAGATATACAAACATGCACATTTCATCATGCTTATAATGAATGAATATATGAAAACTCTCTCTCGCACACGCACACACACACACACACACACACACACAGAGGGCGGGATAACCTAGTGGTTAGAATATTGCACTCCCAATCTGACGACTGGGGTTGGATTCCTGTTCAAGGGGATCCTCCCCTGGAGTTAACATCAGTGCAGACTCCACTCTCCCCAAAAATCCTTCAGATGGGACTATAAACCAAGGCCCCATGTACGAATGCATACAGAACATCTTGCGCTCATGTTAAATCCTGTTTCGCTTTTCGAAAGAGTAGGCCATTGTGTGCCGGTGGGAACAGATGACAAAATTTACAAAACCGCATACACATGGGGATTGGATGTGTAAAAAAGCACATGAGTGCTTATTCCATTATCCTTGATATAAAATAACAAATAAAATAAAATAAAAACACACACACATTTGTTGAGTAAACAAAAACTATATCATAATAATAATAATGTATGGAATTTATATAGCGCTGAATCTTGTAAAGCAACAAATCAAAGCACTTTAAAAAAAAGAAATTATGCGTGTGTATGCGGTTTTTAAAAATGTCATCTGATTCCCACCGGCTCACAATGGCCTACTCTTTCGAACAGCGGAACAGGATTTAATGTGTGTGCAAGATGTTCTGCATGCGTTCGCACACGGGGCCTTGGTTTATAGTCTCATCCAAAGGACTTTGACATTCAGTTCGATTTTTTTTTCAAACTGGGAAGAAAGGGTGAGGCTGGGAATCGAACCCAGAACCTCAAGGTTTACTTGTTGGCAGGCAAACATCTTAACCATCCTGCCTTCACAATTACTACAGTAAGAAATCACTCAGAGAGCATCAAGCCTGTAGAGTTGAAGTGCACGCCCTGACCCAGAGTGCAGGGAATGCAAACTTCCTCTGCCCTCCTTAGCTTACTACCCCTAATCAAGTGAAATAATCAGAAGCCTCCTTCCCCTGGCATCTCTGTCAGTCTGCCTGCCTGCCCTAGCCCTGCATGCTGAAGAAGTGCAAGGGGCTGTCTAAGTGCATTCTGTGCCAACAGTTAATAAGACTGGCTTATCTTTATGTATGCTTAGGCCTCATTCAGACTAGTGTCTATAAGTCTTATGTCCACCGCTCTTGCTCTCTCTCTGTCTCTGTCTGTGTGTTTGTTTGTTTAATGACTTATCTGTGTGTGTGTATGCTTAGGCCTCTTTCAGACCATGGGCTATAAGCTTGTCTTTGGTCTTGTAATCTATCCTCCCCCCTCCACTGTGTGTTTGTTCAGTCCATTTTTTCCTGTTTATGTGAGCATGTTGCTTTAGACATTGCCAAAAAGCTGGCAGTATTGTACCTGTGTGTGTGTGTTTCGTCTCATTTCTGTTTTTTTTTAAACCAAGTCTTTTCTTTATTTCCTTTATTAAAAGTCTTGTTTGTTTATTTTTGCTGTTTTCTGTCACTGTATGTTCATAGTGTATAGATATGCCCTTTTTGCTGTCTCTGTTATGCAGTTCTGTCTTTACTATACATGATGTTCCTTGTAGCTTCAAAATAAAATGTTGTACATTCTCCAGAGCACCAATGAATGAAAGAGCATTAGAATTAATGCACTAATGAATGAAAGAGTATTATGATCCATACAGCTCGTAGAAAGTCACTACAGTCATAACCAGTAAGCAGAGTAATTATCTGAAAAGTATTTATGCAGGGTCTGTATCTATTGAGTCCTTGAATCTACTTCTTGCAATCCAAAATATGTCAAAGTTCCCTTCTTTAAAAGCCCTTTTTTTTTCTTACCAACAGCTGTCAAATTACATTTGCCAATTATTGTGTTTGCAGTTTTATTGTGTTTTTCAGGATGGTGGGACATGGAAAGACACGTTAGAATATCAAAATGTATCCACATTTCAAATAATCGCATAAATTATCGTGGAAAACAGAATGTCTGAATTAGGTTTTAGATGTTGTATGATAAGATTCTTTTTTGTCCACAACTGTTTCAGCCTTAAGTCAAGAAAAAAAATTTTAAGATTGTAAGGGTAAAAGTTAACATGCATAATGATATTCATATTGCTCTATTATCTGCTCTTGGTGCATGTTTGCAGCCCATTGTGTCACAGAAAAGCAAATAAGTACACCTACAAGCAGGATTTAGAAAAAGATAAATAGAGAAATGGTTTTTAAAAAAAGAAAGAGTGTGGTGCTGCTGTGGTGGTAATACCCTTTCTCTGAAGAGAACGACCCCAATATTCATGCAGCAAATTCTGCTGTGACTGTGAATAATTAACAAAAAAAAGAATATACAAAATATAACCGTGCAACAACTAATTGAAACCAATCCATGACGATGTTGCAGACCCATCGTGATCGAGGTCCCTCACTTTGCCTCCCTGCGTGGCAAGGAGCGTGAGGTGGTGGTGATGCGGAGCGACAACGGGGAGTCCTGGTATGAGCACCCCCTGGCGGCCTCAGAGGAGGCAGTGTCGGATGCTCTGGGCAGTTCTCTGGAAGGTCTGGATGGCCAGGGCAATGTGGTGTCTGGAAGCAACTCTGTGTCGTCTCTGTGGAGTGAGCACCGCTTGCTGTTTTCCTCACAAGCACCTTTTCAGTTGCATTGTTCTTGTGCAGTGGATTTTTTTTTAATCTTTTTTTTTTTTTAAAGAGGGAGGTTAACAGTTTACTTGATCTTGAGTAGTCAGAAGAGGGATAATGGGTGTGTTTTTTTATTTAATTGTATGTGTGCAATGAATATGTATGTTGAGTGTGTGTGTGTGCACGCGCGTGCATGTGTGTGTGAGAGAGAGAATGATAAAGAGAGAGAGAGAACCAACATATATCTTTTGAATTTCCTTTAGGTTTGTTATTGTATGTTTTTTTGGGGGAAATGGTATAATTGTAATTATTTGTGGGGGCAAAAGATCTGAGCTTAGGTTTCTGGAAATAGTGCTGAAATCACTGTTTAATTGTTAAAGTTTGGGGTTTTTTAAATGTTACCCAAGAAATATAAAAAGAGATTATGATCAAGAAGTACCAGTTTGAGAAATGCATAACCTGAAATGTGTATAAACATAATCTCACTTCAAAAAGAAGAATGCTGTTACACAAATAGTTAACAGCAAAATCTTTCAATTTTTGTTCTCTTACTATACCAACCTGTACTCTTTTTTTAAAGGAGGAAAAAATTCCCTGAAGCTGCAGTATGGCCATCTGTATGATGATGTACTTGAAAACAGCCATACTTGCAAACTTCTTCCACATTTAGCTGGAGGGGGTTGGGGCTTAGTGGTGAGAGTGTTGACTCACGATCGCAGGCTTGGGCCACTTTCAAGAAGCCCGTTAAAGGGGGATTTTCCCCATCAAGTTAACATCAATAACGATTCCACTCCCCCGAAAGTCCTTTGGATGACACTATAAACTGAGGTCCTGAGTGCAAATGAATGCAGAACATCTTTCACACATGTTAAAACCCATTCTGTCTTTTGGCGGAGTAGGCCATTGCATGCTGGTAGGAACAGATGACAAAATATAAAATACACAACCACATTGGTGTCATTTTAGACACCATCCCCATAAGTCAGAATGCAGCTACCTAAATTAGTGGGAAAATGGCCTCATGCGCAAAATCTTACCATCTGTGAACCTCAGAGCTCTAGCAAAGGGATGTGAAAAGAATTGTAACATTTTTTTATGTTTATATATTTTAGGCTCTAAAAGTCTGTGTGGGGTTTTCTTGTAACTTTGTGTGTAAATATATCAGTCTTTAAGTTTTATCAAGTCAAGACCATGTGGTAAGTTTGGTACTTGTTGTGCTTGACTTCATTTTTGTCAAAGATCAGTTTGTTGTTTTTTGGGTGTCCTCTCTTTTTATCTATAGACCATGATTAATCGGAATCACATTTTTATGTAACTTTTTTTTTATATTGTTTTTATTGTGTTCATTCTGAATATTAATTTTATTTTTTTTTAAATTGGCATTGTGTTCAGGCTATTCTTTTTATGATTATTTGCACTGCAATAGAAACGTAGTTTAATGGATTTAAGTTCTTTTTTTCATATTATGGAGATGTATGATTTTTTTTTTTTATTTGTAGGGGCATAGACACATGCTTCATTTTTGTTATGTGGTGCTTGTGTGCCTGGTTCCACACAGGAGAAACTGAACAAAACATATCTGCTGATATTGTTCAGAAAGGCAGAACATGACCTGGTACTGGCACCAGCTGAGGGCTGTGGTAGCAATGTATAACATATGGTACCCTTGTGTGTTAAAAATGTTGTTGACCTACAACAACACTTCTGTCGCTTAAAAAAACCCAACATTTTTAAGATAAATAACCATAGGGAAAATGAAAGATTATTTGAAACTTGAAACTGTTTGGAATCAGGTTCAGTACCTTATGTTTGGTGTACGTACCATGGGTTTTTTTTAATGCTGTGTTGATGTTGGCACTATGGATTGGAAGTGAAATCATCAATTTGTTCATGATGACAATCTTCACTGTGTTTGATAATGAGGGGGTACAGTAAGCTGCTGTCAGTTAAAAGTCTTGTCTGCTGTGTCCACATCAAAATTTTTAAGTTAAGGAGGATTTTCCAGACTCTTACCCCTGAGAGTTGTTGAGCATCAAAAGAGGCGAAATGCTGTCAAGTGAAGAATAGCCTTCACAGATACAGCTTTGTCTTTTGGGTTGGCGAGGGTACGTTTGACAAAGCAGGAGATGGAAATAACATCTCCCGTACTTGCTCCAGGAGAACAACTCATGCACTAATCCATTAGGTAGCCCATGTTGGTGTGACGGAGAATCTGTCCTGTTTTATTGAATGCTGAGCATTTTAAAAAATCCATAGCTTTGCTGAATGCTGAAATGAATATAGGACTTCTTGTGTGTACTTTAAATTATGTGTGTGTGCACATGATGGGGACTTTAGCACTGACAGATTTGCACAAAAGTGGACTTGGGATATGATTAAAATTCTTTCCCTTTAGTCACCAAACATAACCGAGATTTAAACCGCTAGTCTATAATTTTGTATGTATTGGAAAGCCATCTGCTTGTCCACATAGCTTTAAAAAAATTTTTTTTTATTTATGATGACTAGGGATTAAAGTTGATTAAACACAGAATTATGGATGGTTAGCCTAAAGTTAATGACCAGAGTATTTGTCAAATATATATTTATGAGAATAGTATTATCTTTCCTACTCTTATTGCTAAAATATATTCTGGTGTTCAACTTTTTAGGCTTTTACTTTGTTGTTCATCACTCATGTATGTAAGTTATATAAGTTCAAGAGTGCAAGCATGCTTAGTTGCAGGAACACACACATGCATGCATGCCCATGCACTTACATACAAGTGCAAAAACACATTTTCACATAAACAAGAACATTGAGGAGCCTATTTACATGCACATGCATGCATGCAATTAATCATATATACATGCGTGGATACAAGTGTGAGAGCACGCACATGCACGCGCGCACACACACACACACACACACACACAGAGTAGTAGTAAAGAAAAAGCTGTTGAACAAAGAAGACATGAAAGAAAAATAAGACCTGTAACAGAAGATACAAACAACCCACCTATATTCCATTCTAATCTATTTTTGTTTAGTAGCAACATTGAATGTATGAAAGTAACATTAAAGCTGTTATTTTTAAAAAAACAAAAACTGAACCGCTTTCAACCATGGTTCTCAGTCTCTGACCCCAACCCTGCCTGCATCCTTTCTGCAGAACTGGAATCAGAAGAGAATCTGCAGGAGAAGCGCGTCACACGCATCCTGACCACCGACTTCCCTCAGTACTTTGCCCTGGTGTCACGCATCAAGCAGGAGGCGGCTGTCATCGGCTATGAGGGCGGTGTCCTGTCCTCCACTGTGGTCCCCCAGGTGCAGGCTGTGCTACCTGAGGGCACACTGACCAAACCCATCAGAGTAGGACTGCAGGTGAGTTTTTCATTACCTGAGGGCACACTGACCAAACCCATCAGAGTGGGACTGCAGGTGAGTTGTTCATTACCTGAGGGCACACTGACCAAACCCATCAGGGTGGGACTGCAGGTGAGTTGTTTGACAGTAGTGGATTTCTGTCTGATTTTCATGAGTTATGCCCTTTGACTGGGTTTTTTTGGATCTAAAACACTAAATCCCAGTCCTGTTTATTGATGTGCTCAGGAGTAAAAACTCAAATACAAAATTAGGTTATACAGCCTCTGTCTTGACATGTGAACAAACTAGCATATCTTTCCTTGGAAACCGAATTACTTTTTATTCTTTTGCCAACTATGTATGAATAACTGTGTGAAGGGCATGGTGTAAATGACTATCAATGTAAAACGTGCCCAAGGAAATAAATAATATAATGATTTGCTGGTAAGGAATATAGAAATGGTATTTCTGACAGTATAATCAGTGACCTGACTCAGCCATGCATAAGTCAGAAAGATATCACGCAGTCTTGTGGTCATTCTCACCAGTTATCACATTTTTGTCAAGCCAACTCACATTAAGAAAAGGGGAGGGAAGAGATATCAAAGGGTTTGGGTTTTTTTCCTTACATGTGTGTAGATTTAACTCAGATGTTCACCCAGATGTATCTGAATAAACCACCCCTGCAATGCATTTACAGACAGTTTGGTAGCATTTTGTCTGTCACATCTTGCAAACATATTTCAGAGCTAAGCTTTATTACATTACTGATTGCCTTGTTCATACTATATACCTACTGTATCAGTATTATATAATAATAATAATACATGGTATAGCGCTATATCTTGTAATAAGAAATCAAAGCGCTTGCATTCAACACATTCTTACACATACATCCAATGAAAATAAACAATATTAACAAGTTCAAATGTACATACACATGTGCACACGCACGTGCGCATGCACACACACACACACACAGAGGCACAAAGGTTGTACACGTTAGTAGCATGAAGGAGATTTGGGCTGTTGAAGACGAGGGCAGATATGAGATGAAACTGGAGGGGAAAGTCTTAGATTTGAAATAGGTGTGTCTTGAGGCTAGATTTAAAAGTGTCATAAGTAGTCTTTTGGCGAAGAGAGAGAGGGAGGTCATTCCTGATCACTGGGCCAGAAACGGAGAAAGAGCGATGGCCAATGGTGGATTGATTGAATCTCGGTGTTCGTAAGCACAAGGTATCTGCAGCAGAGCGGAGGGAATGAGAAGGAGTGTACAGGTGAAGACATTCACAGAAGTAGGAGGGAGCTGTTTTGTGGAGACACTTGTAACAGAGGGTACTGATCTTATAGTTTACTCTCTGTTGTACAGGCAGCCAGTGGAGAGATTGCAAGAGAGGAGTTATGTGTTCAGATTTTTTCTTTCTGAGGACTAGTTAAGCTGCAGAATTTTGTATACATTGAAGGCAGTGGATTGATGATGCTGGAAGACCAGCCAAAAGAGAATTGCAATAGTCCAGATGTGAAAGAATGAGGGATGTGACTAGTTTGGATGTTGCATCAGTGGACAGGTACTTTTGAATGGCACTAATACGCTGTAATTGATAGTAGTATGACTGGCAGGTCTGGGTGATGAATTTTTGCATGGAGAGTGTGTTGTCAATAACAACCTCAAGATACTTCACGGCAGTGGATAGAGGAACTGACGTATTGTTGACTTCTATTGAAGCTGTTTTGATGGGAGAAAGTTTGTGTTTGGTCCCTACAAGCATGGCTTTGGTTTTATCTGCTTTTAGCTGTAGCTTGTTCTATGTCATCCAGTTTTGGATGTCTTGAAGGCAGTAGGCTATATTTGTCAAGAGAGAAGGCAGGTTTTCAGGTGTATCACTGCTGAGAATCTGGGAGTCATCAGCATAAAAATGATGGTTGACCTGATGACGGTTTATTATATGTGAAAATGGAGAGGGTGAAAAGAACGGCCCAGAACTGATCCCTGTGGGACTCCACATTCCAGTTTGACAGGTGATGATTGAATCTTGTTTACAGCAACTGTTGTGGAATTGTTCTGTGAGGTATGAACTAAACCAGGTGAGGGCTGTGCCTGTAATACTAAACGTGTTTTGGAGACGAGACAGAAGAATTGAATGGTCTATGGTGTCAAAGGCTGCAGATAAGTTGAGAAGAGCGAGAAAGGAGATGTTCCCTGAGTCAGAAGCATGTAGAAGCATGTCTAAGGTGTGGACTAGTGTGGTCTCAGTGCTGTGGTTGTCGCAATAGGCAGACTGGAAAGGGGGAAGGAGACTATTGGGATGCAGGTGGTTTTTAAGTTGTTTCAGAACAACTTTTTCAAGGACTTTAGAGATGAAATGTAGGTTAAAAACAGGTCTGTAATTCTTCAGAATATTATGGTCGAGAACATGCTTTTTGAGTAGAGGTGTAACTATTGCAGTTTTGAGAGCTGATGGGAAAATTCCTGAAAGAAGAGATGAGTTTACTATGTATAGTTGTATGGTATGTAAAAACTAATCTTTTTTTTTTTAATTTTTAAATCAACAGATGTGAATCATTAAAAATTGAAAGTTGTGTTTTGAACCCAAATTAAATCAGCCAGGATATTTTAATTTACTTTTCACTAGATTGCACTTGTTGACTACTGTCATTTAACTCCTATTGAGAAGGGAATTTGACAGATATTGTGTTGCATGGAAACCCTTGCTTCATGATGACATACACTAATGAAATGGCTGCTCGTGTCTTCAGGCTCAGCCCATTGCTCCAGAACTGGTGGCCAAAATGCTGGGTAACCGCGTGGCTGTGAGCCCCATCGTGACTGTGGAGCCACGCCGTCGCCGCTTCCACAAAGCCATCACTCTCACCATCCCTGTGCCCAAAGCCTCCCAGAAAGGCATGATCAACCAGTACAATGCTGACAGGCCCACCCTGCGCCTCCTCTTTAGTCTGGCAGGTCAGTCTGCTTTTCATGCCTGGTGGTTTTTGGTTTTGTTGGTTTTTCTGGTCTGATATCGCTACAATCTGTGCTGATAGTAATTGTCTTGCTTTCTGCTGCTCTCCCTTGTTCACGCATCTCTTGGTAAAGATTCTCTTCTATTTTTTCTCCAGAGTTTCTCTTTTTCGAAAGTCTAAATTTCTGTTTAACTAATAAAAATCTTTTCATCCTAATGGTTTAGTATTAGTTTGTTTCTAGAGATTTGTTTCATTTTTGCTAAATTAACTTCATAAGGTTTGACTTGAAACAAATTGTAACCTTTTGCTCTTAAGGCACTTTCTCTTTTTTGTAACTTCCAGAATTTTTAGCAGTGCTCCATGTGTATTGAAATTGTATCTGACATCTTGATTTATGAATTTTTCCTCACTTTTTAAGTAATAGATATATATCTTTGAAACAGCAGTTTTAGCTATGATCACACTGATTCACTGTACTGGCTTTGTGTTCCTGGCTTTCAGCATCAACATGTGATGGATTGTTTTGTGTGTGTGTGTCTGTGGGCGTGCGTGATTTTTTTTCAGTGGTACTGTATTCGTATTTTGCATACCTATGTTCCTTCTGGTGTGATTTTTTTTTAATCCCCCTCTGTACATACCAGTCAGTTTAATGTTGTGCGATTTTATAGACAATGTAACTTTGTCTTGTGAAATATCCACGTGATATTCATTGCAAAAAAAAAAAAAGAGAACAAGAATAACTGTATTTTCACGTCATTTAAAGAGAAAACTCACGATGTGCATTTCTGTCTGAACAATGTAGCCCCACAGCATTGCTGGCTTCTGTTTTGA
The DNA here is from genome assembly GCA_028751875.1 of Rapana venosa. NCBI lineage: Eukaryota > Metazoa > Mollusca > Gastropoda > Neogastropoda > Muricidae > Rapana > Rapana venosa. The sequence goes on along the minus strand of CM054134.1, from coordinate 68,275,313 downwards.
AGTGATTGGCATCCTTTTCATGTTGAAGTGACTGCTGGTGTCAGTTGGAAAGTTGTTGGTGTTTGAGAATTGTGAGATGTGTCATGGAGTGTGAGAGTGGCTGCTACGCTTTGTGATGTTCCATGGTTTTGCTCTAATCTTGTTTGTGTCTCCTGTGCTATCCTCACTGCGGCTAGGCAACAACCACTCTAGTAAGCGAGGTAAATTGTTCCTTCCCCTACTTTTTTTCCTTTTTCTTTTCCTTTCTTTTTTTTTTTTAATGGATTTAATCTTTTACCTGTAACGTTTTCCTATTTTATTCGGTATACAATTTGCTTCCTGCTTGCTTTCTAATTTCGATATCTTCACAATGTGTTTGGTCCTATGATTCACCTTTTCTTTTTGTCTTTTTTTAAATATTTTTTTTTCTTCTTCTGTCATTAGAGTACAGTATATCAATATGTTGAGATCTTTTTGCAGAACTTTTTTTTCCCTAGAAAATGCTGTGAAATCAAAGTGGATTTTTTGGTGTACAGAGAAACCATATTCCACCAAAGTAAATGTCATGGGCCAGAGATTTTCAAGCTGTATTTGAAAGTTTCAACATTTCTCTGAAATGTAAACTGTTGAAATGTGAAGAGGTTCATGTTCAAAAGATACAGAATTCCAGAAAGGAAAAAGGCAAACATACCTTTAAAAAAAATATTCAAAAAACCAGGGTGGTGCTTGTTACCCTATTAAATGGTAAATATGGTTAGAGAGCCAGCCCTAAAGCTGATATCTCTTCACTGAGCAAATACTGGGAGATTGGTTGTTTCAGTATTATTTTTTATATAGTCACAATTTCAGTGATATGTTTGAAGAGCTGTGAAAACCAAATGCTATGCTACAACACAAAAATCAAATGGGAAGACAGGATCACGAATGAAGAACTATGGAGAATGTGCAAAGTTGATGATCTGAAGTCTGTAGCTAGTATCAATAGACTGCGCTGGTTTGGGCACATTCAACAGAAAGCAGACCACCACATCGTAAAAAGAGCAATGAACTTCGTAGTGGATGGAAAGAGACCAAAGGGAAGACCTAGCAAGACCTGGGCTGCCTGTATTGCAGATGATCTTAGAGAAAGGGGCATAAATAAGGAGGAAGCTCAAAACAGAGAGATGGAGAAGGCTCATCAATGTCAAACCTCCCTTGGGAGAAACATGACAAAAAAGGAAGAAGAAGTTTCAGTGATATGTTAAATATTTGTCTTTGAAACATTGCTCATGCTTTTTGGGGCAGGAAGTAGACTAACAGTACTTAGATTGAAGGAAATTAGTTTGGGGTTTTTTGTTTGTTTTTTGTAGATTTGTCAGTTAGCTAGTACAATATTCAGACTACAAGAACTGCTTGCTAAAATGATCTGAAAAGTTGCTTACTAGAAAGTGCATAGAGCTATAATCAGTCAGGCTGAAGAAAGCTGGTGAATGTAGATCCTCTATTGCATTTTTGTTGCTGATGTCTTACTGTGTATTTGTGCATGAATTTAGCGTTAGACTTCATTCCTGGCAGGTAAATTGTAATTTGATCACAAGTGTGTGTAAATATGGCTTTCATTCAGTGTGTGACAAAGGTGAAGGAAACTGAATATCAGCTTGTAGGGGTTTGTAAATGACAGAGTAGGGGGGGTATGGTGGCTTGTGTTTAATTTGGATTACTTCTGTATGAGCATGTATGAATGTGTGCCAATCAGTTTATTTGTCTCTCTTGTCTTTGTTCCTGTGTGTTTTTTACTTTATCATTTCATCTGTTTTTATTTTGTTCAGAGAATATATGAAATACATATATTTATTTTTGACCCCAGATCTTTCACTTGTCTGGATATTTTACTTTATTCTGTGACTTATTCCACTGAGGGTGTCACTGAAAGAGAAAGCGGTTATTTTGCGTCAGGTTGGGAACTATAGATCTATAGGTATGATGGGGTGGTATGTGAAGTCGGAGTCGCTGTGATGCCTTCAGTCCAGGTTCCTCTTGTTAGGCCATGGCTTTGATGCCAGGCATCCATTATAGGGGGTGGGAAATGCTGGGTGGGGAATTGACCTCTGTTTGAGGTGTCTGAAATGTTTAACGCTCTGCTGTTTAATGACATCGTGGAGTACTGTTATTCCCACCATTTTTTTTCTTCTGAATCCATGTTTCAAGTTATGTCGCACCAGGCCTTCTTGTCAGCTTTGTGCAAGCAGTGCATCTGGCAGGTTGTGATTTTGTGTTCAGGAGAGTTGGTCAGAGTCCAGGTTTGACACAAGAAGATAAGTGAGAGTGGTTAGAAGTTGAACTCGTAGATCAATCTGAGGACCCGGGTTTAAGTGGCCTCTGAGCTGTCTGTCTGAGGGCATTTTTCCTCTGAAGTTAATATGGGTTCCCACTCAACTCCCCTGAAAATCCTTTGGATGAAACTATCAATGAAAGTCTTGTGTGTGCAAGCAAATGCGTAACATCTTTTGCGCAGATTTTAACCTGTCATCTAAGGAAAAGTAGGCCAGCAATGACCTTGCATATATCCAACTTACTTGAGAATACTCCCATATAGAGTGTACGAAATAATAATAATGATTTAAGGAATCTTTATAACTCTGAATCTCGTAAAGCAAACAAATCAAAGTGCTTACATTTGAATGATACATGCGCTTTTGACCGATCCCAAGTAAGATTAACCACACCAGGTTTAACTTGCCGAATACCCACTCCATGAAAGTTCAGTGCAGTACCCTAATGGCTTTCATTGTGAGTGACCACCTCATATGTTGTTCATCTTGCATTACATTCATTCATTAAGTTAAGGTGTCTTTCCTTTGATCTGTGCATGGAAGTGCCCATATGTATGTGCCACCCCTCTCTATATAGCCAAGGATATTTTGAAACTAAAATGGAGCCTCATGCTGTTTCATTATGTGGGGAAGCTTGACTAAGACTGGAGCATGTATTTTGTGTGTGTAATTTTGTTTTGTTTGGGGACTTTTTTCTGTCCTGTCCATTGCTTTACTGCTTGAAGCAGGCAAAATGTCCCAATATATTCTTTGAATGGGCCGCGTCTCCTCTGTGTGCTTATTTTTATGGGTCTGCTTTATGTGGGTAGTGGTGCATTGTTTGAGGAGTGGCCGTTTAGCCAGGGCTGTAAGAGGGAAGAGGACTGTAAACAGAGGAGATGGGCATTGTAGCAGTTACTGCTGTGGTGTTAAGAGTGTTCCTTCTGTTTCTCTCTCCTCTTCTGTTGTTTCACTCTCCCTGTCCTCCCCCATCCATTTTTTTCCCCCTGTCTCTTTGCTATCTCCAACTCTGTCTCGTACGCTTTCTCTCTCTTCCAACTCTGTCTCGTACGCTTTCTCTCTGTCTTTGTTTCTTGATTTCTGTCTTATGCTGTATCTTTTTTACATGTCTCCTGTCTGTACACCTTGTCTCTATTGCTCTGTCACCCTTTCAAGTAAAGAAACTTCAAACAAAAATCTCTCTCACTTTCTCTCTCTGTGTCTGCCTGTCACATGCGTGCACACGCACACACACACATATATGCATGCACACACACGCACACATATACATGCACACAAGTATGCCTGTGTCCATTTGTCTTCTTCTCTATAGTGCTTTGATTTGTTGCTTTACAAGATTCAGCGCTATATAAATTCCATACATTATTATTATTATTATTATTATATTTTTCTCCTTTTTTTCCCCCCTATAAGCCTTTTCTGGTCTTCATAACCTGACCATCTCCATCCTACTTGTTGAAAGAATTTGAATCCTGGGTGATGCATGCACAGCATGATTCAACTGATTTGTGTGCTTGTAAAAAAAAAAAAAGGGGGGGGGGGAGGTAATTTTAAAGTAAATTTGCATTTTGAGTTTTCTTGATTTGCCATGAAGATAAGGGTTGAAGTACATTCATTCATTGGTGGGTTTTTTTGTTGTTTTTTTTTTTTACATGAAACCTTACTTTCTTCCTGTCTTCTTTCCCTCTTTCTGTGTTTTTGTGTTTGGTTTTTGTTTGTCTTCTTAATTTCTCTGACAAATGATTTCTATCTAAGGTCATGTTGTGATTATTGTGGCTGCTAGTGGTGCATGCTTCATGTCCATGGTGTCATCCTTCTGTCAGTTGTGGCTAGTAGTTGCTGTAGCTAGAAATAAGGAATGCATGACAGCCAAGCATGTTAAATGGTGTCAGCAAAATCTCATTCAGAGTCTTGTAAGGCAGAATGATAATGTGATGAATTATTAGAACCCATCCCCCAAAAAAAATGTGTTGGTGGTTATTTACAATGGAAATTGTTTTGTGACAGTATGTTTCTCTGTTTAAAAAGCAATTATCTGTACTCTTGGGCCCTGGGAACAGGTTTGTATAGGACTCTGCTTTTTACAGATGTTAGTTTATGTGAAAATCATTAAGATTGCTTTTTTATTCAGTTTTTTTCCCCTCCTAGATTTGTTGTTATTGCTACAGTAGCCAGATGGAAGTGGATATACTTCCCTAAATCATTTGTTATTTGTCTTGTACCTGGATGGTGGAATACAAAACAGGAAAATTGGTTCATATTTAAAGAGAACACTAAATGTTGAAATGTTGGGTAAAGGTATTGTTTGGCTCAGTTTTTCACCTTTTTCTGTCAGAGGATCACATAAATGAAATTGTATTAAATACACCAATATAGCACCAGTTAGATTCAGTTTTGTGATCAGTTTGCAGTTTTCACGCATGCAGTATTGCCAGAACAGGGGGAAAAAATCCTTTCACTAAAAAGGGTTATGCCTGGGTCATATATTGTAAGTCTTGTTGCTGTTTTGATCATGAGAAATGCATTTCTGCTACATAGAAATATACAGTTTCTTTCTTCTCTTTACTCTTCAAACATTTTTAATTGTGTTTCTCTGTTCATGCAATTCTGACTTTGGTGAATTTGTAGAATATTTGTAATCTGTCCTGTGTTTTATGAAACCTCATATCTGAGCTGCTTTACAACACAAAATGGTATTTATTTGGGCTTTCATTGTAAGCATTAGTGATGTTGATGCTGTCAACATTTACATACTGCCAGAGGGGGCAGGCAGGATAGCTTAGTGGTTAGAGTGTTGCACTTGTGATGTGATTTCCCAGGTTTGAGCCACCACCAAGGTACCCATTCAAGGGGGTCTTTCCCCTGGAGTTAACATCTGTACAACTCCACTTCCCCAAAAATCTTTTGGCTGAGACTATAAACCGAGCTGTATGCAAATGTGCATAGGTCTTGTGCATAATAAAACCTATTCTCTCTTTTGGAAGAGTAGGCCATTGCATGTCATAGGAACACATGACATTTTTTTTAAATGCGTGCACACTGGCATTGTGTTTAGACATCGTCCCCAAAGTTGGAATGCAACTACCTTTAATGGTAGGCAAAACCATTCGCCTTCACGAAATCTCATCTAAGAGCGGTAGCCAAGGAACAAAAAAAAATATATATATATATATACTTCCAGTAGTTCTTCAAGTATTATTCAAGATAAAACATAGACACACAATTGTCTGCTTAAGATATCATCAAATCTCCCTTTTCTGTTTTTAAAAATGGGTACATCCATAGTTCAGATGACGATCCATGGTAGTTGATTCACACAACTGAGCATGATGGTCGAGAGGGAAGAGGTGTGATGGCAGACAGGTGTTAACTGTTGGTGGTGGTGGTGTGTGCAGGGGACCAGAACCCCACCAGCTGGGAGGACATCACGGAAAGCAAGCCCATCACCCTGGTCAACGACTGTGTCTCCTTCACCACCACTGTCTCTGCCAGGTAGGTTCTCACAACCAGCCACCCTCCTCACCTCATCTGTTGGCGGCACTAGGTTCACTGTTGGCTGTTACACACTATGACACTGTTGTATGCCTCCAGATGCCTCTGTCTTGACTGTTCTGGACACTATGGTCTCCATGTATGAAACCAGGTCCGTCCTAAATACAGCACACATACACACACAAAAATTTGGGGGAAGCAAATCTTTTGCGCTTAATGTGAGATTTAACATTTTTTCGGGGTGACAGCCCTGATATGGTCTCTATGGCCAGCAGGGCTATGAACAAGAAGACTGGATTGGTACTATTGGTAAAGAAATTAGAGCATTGATACCCAGGTGTTTCGTCCCTAAACTTATCAGAAACTCACAGCAGAAAACTCATCAGGTGGTAGCCATTGTAAAAAAAAAGCCCATAATGATAACATGGTTCTATTCCTGAAGTCAGAATGAGGCTTCCTTTATCACCGGCAAACCATTGCATCCGCAAAATCTTACCATTGGTGAACTTTGTTGCTCTTGCCAAGAAACACAAAAAACAAAACAAAAATGGCTGTGGGAATGGAATATGGAACTCTCAACCAACAGCCCACTTCAGTAACTACCGCACCAAGACAGCTGGTGCTAACTGTATCGGTCTTATGAAATGCTCTAGGTTATTTCTTTTACGCGACACAAAAAAGGGTACTCATTTTTAGGAAACCGTTCCAAAAGTAGAGTAAAGTGCTAACAGTGCAGAGTGTGTTGTGTGTTCAGGTTTTGGCTGATCGACTGTCAGAACATACCTGAAGTGGTCCACATGGCCAGCGCCCTGTACCACGAGGCCATCACCGTGCCCTACATGGCCAAGTTTGTCGTCTTTGGAAAACGCACATCCATGGAGGAGGGGCGCCTGCGCATGTTCTGCATGACAGACGACAAAGTGGACAAGACCCTTGAGAAGCAGGAGAAGTTCGTGGAGATCGCCAGGAGTCGAGACATAGAGGTGGGTTTGTTATTTTGTTCATGACATTGAGGTGTGTTTGCTAGTTTTGCTACTTTGTCACAGTTCATTCGTTGTTTTTGTCAGCATAAATATGTAAAGTATATTTACTGAGATTGTCAGTGAGTGTATGTGAATAAAAAGAATTAAAGAATGAGTAAAAACAAATCCCCCCAAAAAGCTTGGAAATGTGCATTTAATTTAAGGTAAAATGATACAAAGAAATTTTGTGAAGAGAAGATGAAAAAAGACCAAACTTCATCATATCAACAACTTTGTTCCCCAAATGTTCTGGGTACAGGTGCTGGAAGGAAGGCCACAGTACATCGAGATGGCTGGCAACCTGATCCCAGTGACCAAATCCGGGGACCAGCTTCACATCAACTTCAAGGCCTTCCGAGAAAACCGCCTGCCCAGCACAGTGAAAATAAGGGACCCCGACCAAGAAGCTGCAGCCCGTGTGGCTTTCATGAAGGAGCCCAAGCTTGCCCGAGGGGAAGCTCCCCAAACCCCCATCTGTAACCTCAACATTCGTCTGCCTGACACTATTTCGGTAGGTGGTGCTTCTCTTTGAATCTTGATGCAGGGAATGGTGGTCTTTCTCTCCTGTAAAGTGCCCACTGTTGATAGGGGGGAATTCCATTCAGTCTGGTCATTATTTCACAGTATCTTTTCAAGAAGAATTTGTGGTATTTTTCAAGAGTGATAATCTTATATATATATATATATATATATATACAAACATACATATATACATACATATGAATACATTTTGGGAAAATAATTTTTCATGTATGTGAATGAATGTTGGATGGCAGTACTGATTTTTGTGAGCTAGAATTTGTCAGCCAAGAAAGGCTTCATGTTAAAATTTGGAAGAGGAAGGGGGGCAGATATGCCATAATTTTGCAGCCCAAGCCTTTTATTTCCTATGGAGTTTGTTAGCTATAGAAAGATATTGAAAGATAGATTTAAATGGATAGGACTTATTACAACACAAAATGACTGTAGACTGTAATGAAATGTTTTGTAGGTTTATATGTACATGTGACATGCTTCCTCATAGTATGCAACTCTTTGACATCTTATAGCCATGGAGGCAAATGCAGACACACCTTACTGATGCATGTAGCATGCACAAGCACAAGCATATGTAGATAATTATAGACACATCCCTACAGATTCATGCATAAACACAGACATACACACACAAACATTCATGCACAAAAGCATAAACACACTATGCATGTAGCACATACATAAACTCACACACACACACACACAACACACACACACACACACACACACACACACACACACATATTAGCATCAAGCGATTGACAGGCAATAATAGTCAGCTCAAAAGAAAATGGTGGGTTTTGACAATGATCAAAGTATAGATGATACTGGTGGAGATACATAAAGTTCAGCTATTATCATTTCAGCTTTTTGCTGTTCAAGATATTCAGTGTACAGATTTCTAGAAGTTTGCTTTCATTTTCTTCTAGGCAAGCTCTTCAGATATCAGCTCTGATACTGCTGTGGAGATGCAGAAGCGACATTCCTTACTCCGGGAACAGGGCATTGGTGAGGTTTCTTTCAGTGTTTGATATTCTGTTTGGGTTTTTTTTTGTGGATTTTTGTTTTTCTTTCTGTTGTTGTGTGGAGTGTAGTTTTGGGGTGTTCAATAATGATTATACATGATTGTGTATGAAAACAAGTATAGATCAGATCACAAAACAGGATACGGATGTACACAAAGCAATTTAGATTTTGATGTGTTGAATATTTATAGCAGATATGATGTAGCTGAAAGTTCTGTTTTCAAGTAAATTGAAACTTGATATCTATTTTATATCACAGAATGCTTCCTACAGTGTATGAACTCTATTATAATGACATAAGACTAGCAATTTGGCCAAATAAACTTAACATACTACGTAAGCTAGATAAAGGGTGTAGTGAAAATTTATGCCTGCTTTGACTAAAAAAGTTTTTTTTAATTTGTTTAATCCTGGGGTGTGTAAGTTTTGAAGAGTGGTCCTAATCTTTTTTTGCTTTTACTTCTTTTCTCATAGGGAATTAAGCTAAAAACTGTGACAAATCTTGTGGGCCTGTTTACCTCATTTGTGCAATCTTTATGTTTGTATATTCCTTTATCAGTTATTCATCTAAAATTACAATGTTTATGTCCAAAAATTCCATTTCTTAAAAAAATTGAATAACACCTTTTTAAAAAGAAAAGAAAAATCTCTAACACAGTGCTGTAAAACTTAACACTGTCACAATGTTTGGTGGTGTGCAGTGGTGCGAGACACGGTGTCACGGAGCTCGATGAACCTGTCTGATGTGGCAGACAACGTGCAGGGAGACTGGGTGATCCTGGCCCAGCAGTTGGGCATCACCATGTCAGAGATCAACAAAATCAAGACAGACTACACCACTCTGGGTGACCAGGCTCTGGCCATGCTTCAGCTGTGGACACAAAAGAACAGGGAGAAGGCCACAGGTGAGGGGGACATATGGACAGTTGCTGTCTTTGCTTTGGGGACGGGATAGCCCAGTGGTTAGAACATTGCTCTTGCAATCTGACGACCTGGGTTCAATTCCCATTCAAGAGGATATTTTCCCCTGAAGTTAATATCAGTGCTGACTCCACTCTCCCCAAAAGTCCTTCGGATGAGACTATAAACTGAGGCCCCGTGTTCGAACACACGCAGAACATCTTGCACACACGTTAAATCCTGTTCCGCTTTTTGTAAGAGTAGGCCATTGTGTGCCGGTGGGAACAGATGACAAAATTTACAAAACCGCATACACACGGGGACTGGATGTAAAAAAGCACACAAGTGCTTATTCCATTATCCTCGATATAAAAGAATAAATAAAATAAAATAAAATAAACTGGTCTAGTCTTCTTTGCTGGGGAGATGTTCCTTCACGATAGGCCTCCTGCGGTACTTAAAAGTAAAGTATTTTATTTTAGGTATCCCCGTTTCAAAGGCTTTGGAATTCCTTTTTTTTTTAAATCAGACATTTGCCTTCACGTTCTTAAAAAGTGCTTAAATTTTTCTGTCATCACATATTTTTACCAATTGTTTTGGGTTTTTAAAAAGAAAAGTTTGTGTAAAGTCAGTTTGTGATTATTCTGATGTGTTTTGAAAAGAGTTGTGTAAAAGAAGAGCAAAGAATCCAATGCAAAAAATATTTGTTGAAGAAGGTCCTTTAAAAAAAAAGGTGAGGTCCTTAAAGTCTTGAAAAGCCCTCACATTTTCATCCAAAGTTCAATTTGAGCCCTGATATACACAGACAGTGTCTGTAGTGAACAGTTTCCTCAAAAGTAGGATAACGATCTTGAAATCCACTGGAAATGAAACTGCAGATGCACTTTTAGCTTAACAAAACTGAAACAAACAAGGGAAAAAGCAACAACAAATTACATTGAATTTGTCACATATATTAACAAAATCAGTTTCACAAAAATGGAGAAAAAATAATCTTGAAAGTAATACTCGCATTTACAGTACACACACACAAATGTTATCCAGAAATGAAAAGTAGGTCTTACAAAAGAATCATCTTTTTGATATAATGCTTTGGTCAAATGATTGTTTTAAGAAAAAGTTTTTACTCTGGTTAGCTAGGCCTGTGGTACAAAAGAATGTATATTGGCGAAAGTTAATCAGCAGATGTGAAAATTGACCATAAAAATGTAGTAGTAGTTTGTTTCAAATACAGGGCTGCACAATTCTGTATTTTCACTGCAGACAACTTAAGCATCATACCAGCTGAAACTCCTGTTTGGGTTTGACCTGTTTCATCTAGTTTTTTAATTGAAAAGTCTCTGTCTTTTTTTTCCATGTCTCTATTTCGTTAAACATTTTTCAACCAAGCAAAATGTCTAATATAACTTAAAATACTTGACCATCAATGTTCATGCCAGCAGGGTATCTCGAGGTCTGATGTAGAGAACATGATTTGTGCGTGCAGGCAATGCCCTGGAGATAGCTCTGCATAAGATCAATCGGGAAGATGTTGTGAAGAAGTGCATGTACAACACTGAGGTGGTGGACGATGAAGTTGAGGCTGCAGCTGCACGTGTTGCCATGGATCAGTCAGGTCAGTAGTACAATTCTTTCTCTGTGTGACTTCATAGCCCTGGCCAGAAGCCTTGACAGTTGTTGGAAGTAAGCTATGTGCCAGGGTCTACATTTCATTGGTGATATGTTTTAAAATGTTATACTTAGATGGTTTTCAGCCATGGTAAGCTCTTAATATAGCAACCCGTTCTCTTCACCAAAGAGGAAAAAATTGGCTGAAGCTGGACTTTGCCTAGATGGCAAGGAACTTGAAATCCTCATACATGCAAATCAGAAACCATATAATGTTAGAGAAATATTGAATTAACTTCATTTTACAGAGATTACCCTACAAACTAAGATGTACAGCCCACGAGAGGAGCTGGAAAGGACTTGCCACTAGTTCTCCCAAACAGATCTGATGGTGTAAAAAGCGAACAAGAGAAGACGACTTCATTTTTAATAACTCACTTCACTCTTGCTCCCTTTTATGGGACAAATACTTTAATTACTTTTGAATAACTCACATCATTCTTCTGTATCACACGCACGCACGCGCACACACACACACACACACACACACACACACACACACCCACACACCCACACACACACACCATCATCCTCAAAATAAAATAATAATTTAAAAAATTTAAATAATAATTAAAAAAATAAACGCACACACACAGGGAGGGATGCATGAGTGTGTACCTACAAGGGTTGGGTTGTGGTGGTGGTTTTTAAAATTTAAATGAGCCACAGCTAGGAAAGGACTTTGTGACAAGACTCATCTGAGTTATTAATGACAGTGAGTTTGACTGAACCATATGGAAAAAAAAGAGTACACAGATTAATAATTGTGCACATGTTACATGACATCAAAACGAAGTAAATACACAATAAAATATCCCCTCTCTCTTTTTTGTACAGGTCTGAAGGTTGGCTAGGGGGAGAGGTGGGACAATGACCCTCTTTTTTCATTTCAGGGGTCCCTCTGTCCCCCTGTTTTGAAATCCTAGAATCGCTGCTCCAACTTTGGAAGATTTTTTTTTCCTCTAAAGAAGAAAAATCCCCTAGAGGAGATTGCAGTTTGTTATGCTGAGAGCTTGTCATGGCTGAAGACAATCTCAACACAACATTTTAAGACATAACACCATTTTGATATAGGCCATAGCACTTGGCTTATATCAATGACTGTCAAAAGCTTTCAGCCTGGGCCAGGATGTATATATGAGCAAGCAACCCAACAAACTGTGAATATAATTTTTTGTAGAGTAACTTGTTGTCACATACTCTTTCTTCCTATTTAGTTATGAGTTTGGTGACCTCCTTTGCCCTAGAATAACAACCTGATCATTGAAAAGGAAAAGAAATAGGCTGCATTGTGTATTTCAAACATTCATAAGACATAATTTACTCAGTCAGAATTCATTTGTTTTGTTTTTGATTTGCTACATGATATATGTATGTGTGTGCTGTACAGGTTTTGACACATTCAAAGAAGAAGTCGGCATCACGAAAGACTCCATGAAACGTGGCATGTCTCTGGATGTTCAGTACGACGAACAAGACATCATCAAGGTAAATATGCTGCATGACAAAGTTCAGTATCCTTCCCCCAAAAGTTAAATGCTCGAGCTTTACTAACTGATCTGCTATTTATTAGTCCTTTCAGTGCTGCTTGTGAGCTAGGTAGGAACTAAATCATTGCAGATTCAAATTTATGATGCTGACACACAGGCCATTAAACTGTAAGGTTGAGGAAGAAGGTACAAAACTGATCCAGAGTGGATCCTCTGTCATCTTAAACATGCATTTCATACATCCAGGATATTAGGTTCAACCTGACCATTTGAAATGCCCTTTGATCTTTGTGAAATGGTCAGCTATTATCATCCAGCCAACCAGCACTCGGTATTGAGTCCAAATCTAGAGAGCTTATTTTTAACACAAGGTTTGACTCTTTGGTGTGAATCTTAAAGAGTGTGTCATACATAGTTATACTCCTCAGAACTTGCAATGATTTTCACCTCGTATATTTCAAGAGTATCAAGTAGGAGTTCATCCTTTTCACACTGACAGGTTCAACAGCACAAGTTAGAAGAAAGGGTCCTCCCCAGTGTCTGGTTCAAACAGCCTGTATGGTGGTACCTTTCAAATCAATATAGGATCTGAAGATTTTTGCCAGAGTTGAGAACCTAAGCGTGAAAATAAAATACAACAAAATCTGAAATCCTGACAGTTGCTATTAGATTTTTTTTTTGGGGGGAGTCAGTATTTGTTTCTCTTCTGTAAAGATGACATGGGCATTCCCTGTTGTAGGTTTAAAGCAGTAATAAGGTGTTGAACAGATCAGATCTTCAGTTTTTTATCCCCGCTCGGCTCGGTGTTGTGTCCTTGGGAAAGACACTTTACTCCTATTTTCCTCACTCCACCCAGGTGTACAAGTGGGTACCAGCTCTGCTGGGGAAGTATCTGGCGATAGACTAGCGTCCTGTCACAGGGGTGGTGAAAAACCATCAGTTTGCTTAACGCTACAGAAACCGGGATAAGCTCCGGCTCTATGGGCCTTCTGGCTCGAAAGAACATACTTTTTTTTATACTTTTTATACCACTGTAAGTCACAAGATTTCTCTGTGTGAAATTTGGGCTGCTCTCCCCAGGGGAGAGCATGTCGACACAGAGCACCCTTTTTTTTTTCCTTTTTTTTTCTGCAGCTGTATTTGTTTCCCTATCAGAGTGGCGTTTTTCTAAGAATTTTGCCAGAGACAACTCTCTTGTTGCCGTGGGTTCTTTTACATGCGCTGAAAATTTTGTGTAACACACGGGACCTCGGTTTATCATCTCATCCAAAAGACTAGCGCCCAGACCACCACTCATGGTCTAATGGATGAGGGAAGATTTGTGGGCCCAAACGGGATTTCCATTGTAGGTTAGATTCCTGCAAATTGTATGTGTGAGTGTGTGTGTCCATGTCTGTGTGCTTGCACACACATAGGTAAGGGATAAGTGTCGATTGATGTAATGTCTCTGAGACACCAGACATGGCCCAGCCCAGTAAAGCTCCAGGAAAAACTGAAGATTAGTGGGGCCACTATGACAGTTCAATGTAGACTTTGCCATCCAGATTGGATTAAAATTTTTACCTAGTCAGGAAATGCAGAAGAAGATGATTTCTAATGTGAAGAAAAGGGGACATTTTAGAATCTGTTCCATTTCTTTTTATCTTCTAATCCTTCTGATTTATCACAGTAGTTACCTAGACATCAGTTCACTGTGAAAAATAAAACTGTTAGTAATTCTTCTGAGATTTTTTTGGGGTCCTTTAAAAAAAAAAGACACAAAATAAGATGAATAAATGACGAAAACAGTATTGAACTTGAAAAGCAAAAGCATGCAAAAGTCAAATGTCACAAAAAAACATAGCTAAGTTTAACTTCTAGACTACATTAAAGTGCATTGACAACTGTTAGTATTTGGGTGAACAGATACAATGTGTGCATCCTTTGTATGCTGATGTTTTGCATCTGTGTTTGTTTTAATAGATAGATTTTGCACCTGAAGTTTTGCACACCATATAGCAAGTAGAGAAATAATACCATTTTTCCATGTTTTATACTTACTCTTTGCTTTGTATCTTGATTTTAAAAAAGAAAATGGATAAAAAGACCTGCGATATGTCTGTGTGTGTGTGTCTTGGATGTTAGTGGCTGTGTAACTGCCTGTGTTAAGTAGATGAATCCCAATACCACAATAGCATGGCTTGCTGCTTGTTTCAGAGACTAGAAGATTTTAAGGTGAGAAGTAACTCTTAACCTAGAATTTGCTTGCTGAAGTTGAAATAAACAGATTTTCCTTGCCTGGTTGCATCATCCTTACCCTGATTTTAGATGCACTTTGGTTGTCTTTCAGATAGTGGATAATAGGACACCTTGTTTGGTCTAATGCCACATGTAGGAGTATCTTTTTATATCATCTAGCATTGTACCCTTCTGCATCTTGGTTTGCATTTTTTATTAGAAAAATACATAAGGATTTTCAGTATTAGAACTAAAAGGAAACTGTTTTAAAGAATGCCGAATTACGTTTCCTGAAATAATCTGTTGGAAACATTAACTTTGATTGACATCAAATGCATCACATGCACAAATATGCACTTCAGTAATCCTCAATCTTTTTGTTTGGTTTCTGTGACTTAAACACTTCCTTGAAGTTGTCATAATTTGTGGCCTGGAAATAACAATTTGTGAGCTCCATGGGATGATTTCAAAGAGTGCTTGGTCAGTAACTGGCATAGTCAACTCTGGTAAAACCACAAAACTATGGAACATCTTATTTGGCTACAAAATACAGGAAAGGCTATTCTTCAGTGATGTAATGTTATTTTTGACATCATATTGCCAAAGCTGGAGTCAAAGAAATTTTGAAACATTCCTGTGGTCTAGTCGTTTTATCTGAACAGAATATTGGTTTATTTGCTCAACAGCTAGAGCTCCGAGATTCACTAATGGTGAGATTTAGCATTTGAGATCGCTTTTAACCCACTATTAAGGTAACTGCATTCTGACTTCAGGGGTGAACAGAACTTTAAAAATGCTATAGTTAAATCTTCTGCCATCAACCCCCACCCCCTGTCTTTTTCCTATGTATTACTTAGGTAGTCTTTTTTTTAAAGTGCATGATGGTAATGTTTTCATTTCCTACAAAATGTAAGAAATGATGGGACCTTTAACTGTTAGAACTTTAGTTTGTATTGATAGCAAGGATCTCTAAATTTGTTTTATATGAGTCCTTTAAGTGCCCAGTCACACACGACATACCTAGGACAGTTTATTTGCTGGAGATGAACTCTGAAAACAATATGGTAATGCACCATCAAACATTGAAGGCTAAATCTTACAGTGAATGTTCTGCATCGTTGCCTGATTATTTTATAATTGGATTTATAGTTAGAATGAGTGCTGGACATTTGGATGTCATTTGTTATATGTGATCTCTAGAGGTCAGTTTGTTTCTAGGTAGAAGATTGGTGTCAACGTAGTATCAAATTCAGCTTTCTTTTTTTTTTGGGGGGGAAGGGGGGAGAGAAGCAGGTTACTATATTTAAGGGTTTGGGTATTGGTTTGGTTTGGTTTGGTTTTTATTAATCATTATGTTTGCATGAACAGTCATCTTTTTAGTCTGAAACTTAAGTACTTTGACTTTTTTTTTTTACACCAAGATCACAGAACACCCATTTTCTTGCACCAAAAAAAAAAAAAATCAATGTTATATCTATTCTAACTGTGTGTGTTAGAAAGTGTGTGTGTGTGTTATAACTAAACCATTTTCTACAAGATTTCTGTTTGGAATTTCAGAAGATACATATGTGACAAAGTGGACTTACTGTGTTATACTAACTTTTATTCTTTATTTATTCTATTTTATTTTGAGGATATTGGAGCAAGCACTAATGTGCTTTTTTAGATCTAGCCCCTGCAGTTTTGTAAATTTTGTCATCTCTTTCCACCAGCACACGATGGCCTACTCTTCCAAAAGGTGAAACAGGTTTTAACATGTGCACAAGATGTTCTGCATGTGTTCGCAGATGTGACCTAAGTTTATAGTCTCATCCGAAGGACTTTTGGGGGGAGTGGAGTTGGCACACCAGGGGAAAAATCATCTTGAGCAAGCATTTGCGAGGAGAGAGAGAGAGAGAGAGAGAGAGAGAGAGAGAGAGAGAGAGAGAGAGAGAGAACACAGTGTTTAGTTCAGACTTAAAATACATATATTTTAGCCATCCACCTTTGTAAAGTGGATAAAGCAGTGAAGTGCGTGGGGGAAGACTAGGTTTGATCCAGGGTTGCTGAGGCATGTCATCTTTGAGAACTTCTTAGGGGTACAGCTGCTATGATTTAGTGTGCAATGGTCACAGTAGCAGGATCAGGATTACAGATTGTACAGGAGTGTGGTAAATTTAATGGTTGTAGGTTGAGAGGTTTGTTTAAGTTATTTTCTCAATTCTGCAAGTATAATAAATTTGATGGTCAGAAACTTTACAGTGTTGCTGAAATTATCTAACTTGTTTTGCAGGTATTTATCTCTTATAGACAAAATTGGCCCTGGGGTGGGATTTAGAGTTAAAGGGTAGCACACACTTAAACTACATCATCTCAAAACGAAAGCTTACTGGATCCCCCCCATGCGTCATCATTACTACTACTACTGTTACAGTTCTCGTGAGTCATTATGTAACTAAAGGGAGAAAAGGGTGTAGATTCAGTAGTCTTCACACCTTGATCAGTGTCCATGTTGTTTTCTTTTGGCTACCATCCCATTAGAGACTTAATGCATGTGTACAAGATCTGGAATTTTAGTTCACTATTTTTGGCAACATCTGATCCCTACAGAACTGCTTTATTTGTGTCAAGAACATGAGAGAGCATTATGGTTCAGGAAAATATTGATAGTATGGGTCTGTGCTCTTACCAAACGAAATAGTGGCTGGATATTGATACTGTGAATGTTTTGTAGGGAAAAAATATCCCATTGACATTATTCACTATCCTCCTGCAGAATTATTCACATCCCAATGTAGACTCCATTTTAGGATCGATCACTGCATGACTTCAAGTTCCAACCATTTGGCCTAAAGCTTGATTGAATGGATGTATGATTTATAGACAACCCAAAGAAGATCACCACACCATGAAGCATGATCCTCACACTAGAAAGCTTGATGAAGCATTTATGTCTCACTCTTCCTTGTCTGTCTGTCTCTCTCTCTCTCAGTACAATTTTCTCGCGCGCGCGCACACACACACACACACATACACACACACACACACACACACACACACACACACACACACACACGCGCCCACACACACACATTCATGCATGCAACATGCGCAGACACAGTCTCCTGTATACACCTGCCAGCACTTATTTTTCTCATATATTGCATCCTGTCTAAAATATTTCTACATTCTCTTTCTACTTATCCATAAAGGTGGGTAGGTTGGGTTTTTTTAAAAAATTACTAGCAAAATGCAATACATTTTATAAAAAAAAAGAAAATATTTGCCCTTTTTATTTGTGCATGATTTATTTTCTTTTACATTATTGTTTTCTTCTTTTTTGTGTATTGTTTTTCCTGGCAATATTTCAAACATTAGAGTATACTAAGTAATTTGATTGTTATTGAAAACAAAAAGTAAATGAAGTACAGATAAATCATTAAAGAAATAGTAAAGTAATAAGAAGAAAAGGATTTCTAAATAAACCTTTTTTTTTTCTTTGTATGACTTTCACTGTAACAGGTACACATGAGTTTAGGAATTGTGACTCCATCTCCCCCTCCCTCTCTACCCCCCCCCCCCCACCCCTCTCTACCCCCCCCACCCCCACCCCCCACCCCCCAGTACCTTTTCTCTCTGTCTTTATCCCTTTCTGACTAGCCATCCTTCTTTGCCTGTGGGTGGCTTATTCCATATGTAGACTGACAACTTGCTGTCATTAATCTGATATTATAAAAACAATACAGAAAGAGAATGAATACCTTGTGTTTATGATGATAGGAAGAAAATACTTTGAGCAAGAGGAAATATGAAAAATTGGAATGAGAAGAAAAACTCTCCATAGTATCCTCCTTGGTATTATTTTCTGATGTTTTCTTTTTCCTCTTCAGATAGTTATTGATTTTCCTTTGTTCTTAAGTTCTTTTCTTTTTTTTTCTTTTTTTTTCCATATAATTTAAAGCTGTAGCTACAAACTAGGTGTTATTTCGGTTCACCATTTGGTCATGGTAATATGCATTCATTCTGATTCAGCTTCAGTGACAGTTGTTTCAGTCAGTAGATCCAAATCTGCTTGTGCTCTCTTGCATGAGGCTTCAAAAGTAATGGTAGTTTGGTGCCACCACCCCCAACTAATTGTGTAATGGACTATGAAGAGTTTTAAACCACCTGGTAAAAACAAACCATTTTATTGAAAAGACGGTTCAAACGCCATATTTTAAAGAAAAGCCAAACAAGGATGCAAACAAAAATAACAGAAAAATACTTTATTGCAGAGTGTTGTCATCAGGTTCTACAGCTAGGTATCCATCACAAAGTCTTTCAGCTTATAAGTGTTGGAAAATGAAAACATCATCAACAAAGATCTCAACTGGAATGTCTTGATTAGAGTTGGTGTTTTCTGACACATTTCATTGTTAAACAATTTTTATAGGCACACAGCTCCATTCTAGATCTGCAGTAAAAGGAGTTTGTGAGAAAATCAATTGCAGAGAAAAGTTGTTTCATGTAGCCAATTTTCTTCAGTTGTTTCCAGTAATGAAAAACAAGCAAACTGGCTGGCTTTTTTATATGCTTTGTGCATCCAGGTCTGGTTCCCTCACACTAGACATAATTAACAATCTGTTCATTATGTTGTGAAGTAAAGTAACCCTCAAAGTCAGCTGAAAACTAAGAGTTTTTACCCTGTGTCTGTTGCCTTTTTTGAAGGAGTCGGAGTCGGCAGAAGAAGAATCAATTCCAGGCAGTGATCGGGGGTCTATAGATCATGGACCTGCACCCCAAGCCATGGCCGAAGGTAGGGCACACTGGTTATCTGCTCTTTTCTGTCTTTTTGAAAGAATGCACTGTATATAATGTACACTGTGTAACGTATATTGTGCGTCCTTTTGTTTGTTTTTAAAGATACAGAAAGTTAGACTGCCCTCTAGTGTCTATGTTTTGTGAAGGGAACAAAAAGCTAGACTGTCCATCCTCTTGTTTCTTTGTTTTTAGAAGAGAACAGAGAAAACGGGGAAAGCTTTTCTTTTCATTATCAGGCTTAACAGTTGGATGACTGGGCTGAATTGGTCAGCTGAAAGAAACAAAAGTTTAGAGCCTTTTCTTGCTGTCTTTCTGTCTCCTCTGTGTCTTGTCTGGACAGTGAGAAAAGTGTAGTCTTGGGTAAAGATTTTGTTGAGAATGCGTGTGTGTGTGAGAGAGAGAGAGAGAGAGAGAAAAATCTCTTTACAGTTTTTTTGCCTCTTTTCAGTATTTGAGTCCTTAAAATATTTTATGATTGTTTATTGAATCAGGGATTTTAATATCATTGCAACTGAAGTTGTCATTATTTGCTTGTTTGATGTTTTAATAGTTTGTTTTCAAATGTTAGGCTTTGGAAATTGAGGAGAATGTCTTGATCAATATTGCACTATGAATGAACTGTACATTGTAAAGCGGTTATCAGTGCATTTGTCAATGTTGATAACTTGGTTCATCAGTCGGTGTTTAATTTTGTTTCCAGCGCTTAATCATTGTTTAACCCATGTCTTGTGAATGGATGTGTCATCTGCTTTGGCATGGCACTTGATGTCATTGACATGTCACCCCCATTTTGTTTATAGTGATGGCACAAAACTCATCTGGTCTTAACCTTGAACATTCTTCCTTGCTATATCTCACTTTCTTCATTCATATGCATCCAGAAATCAGACTCTTATGTGACCACTAAATAAAGCAGCTCAAAATATTTCATGTAATTTCATTCATTTGGATCAATTCATTTCTCTACATAGAACCATTTCATCCATTCAGGCTATCATTGCCATTAGTTTGGTCTCGGAGATACTGTTCAGTGACAGATGATGTTTTGTGTAAAATGGAATGTGAAGAGGAATGATGTCATTTCAGTGTTGTGCAGGCACGGCAGTGGTCATTTTTGTACATTGTGTTACCTGATTTCCTTTGTACCTTATGTTTTGTACATGTGTACAGAAGTGAAGGATAGTTCCTCAGGGTTAAACTGATCAGGAGCTTAAAGCAGGCTCCAGAAAAATTCTCTGATTTTTATTTCAAGTATTTACCGTAACTCAGGTTTCCCATGTATCATTCTGAAAGAAACAACGTCCTGGTGTTTGATATTACCTGTTTTCTTTCATAGTCATAGAATGAATTGAAAAAAATCTGAAATAGGAAAGAAAACATCAGTTCTGAATTTTATACATATCTGTAATTTTTGCACTTTCCTCAATTTCTTCCTCATTGTCTTGCCTTTCATACTTGGGAAGAAAATTCTGGTGACAGGTTTATGATGTGAAATGCTTACCCGCATCCAGTTAATATTTTCTCTTATCTGTATTGATGATATTACCACATTATTTTTACTTTCAAATAGAAGATCATGTAAAACTTGTTAAGCTTGAGAAAATATATTTTAAACGAGTGTATAGCTTCTTTGTCTTTAGCTCAAACTCATCTTTAAAAATAGACTTTATCTTTTCCTTTCAGTCGTTTATCATATATAACTGGTTATATCTGTCAGTAAATCATTCTCAAAACATCGAGTAGTAAGTCTTTTACCCAATCAAAACAAAGGTATTTTTTATTCAGATGTAATGGGTTCATCAGTTACAGTCAGTTTACTATCCTCACTCAGCTCCTCCGGTCTCATGTGGCATACCTTTTCATTCAGACTTCAAGTTAGTACCAAATTCTAAAAGAAAATACATGTAGAGATGAATAGTTTTTAACAGGATTCTCAACTCCCAAAGCAATTCTTTATATTATTAATTAAAATGAAGCACAAATTGAAAGTTTTGGTATTAAAAAAGCAAGTATTTAAATCTCACTTCATTTTAAAAACACTAGTTTCCCTCCAGATCGTCCTTCATGCTTAAAAAGAAAAGCCAGATCTGATTAAAAGAAAACTGCTGTCCTTGCCGTATGAAGTGAATTGTGTTGAGCTTGGCGCGGTGGTCAAATTAGTGTGTATTAGGCATGCATGACCATAGCTGTATACCTCCCCCTCTCTCTACACCTCTGCCAGTTCCAACCTCCCGGCCACAATCCATAGCTGAGGAGGCCTTTTCGCCGGAGGTGGACCAGCGCCGGCCAGTGGCCAAGGTAGTGTCCCCTGCAGAGTCGGAAGAGTCGAAGCGAAGGAAAAGGGAAGCCTTCATCAGCCTGGCTGTAGAGATGGACCGCATGATGGATATACAGGAGCAGAGGAGGCAGGGAGGTACAGCCTGCATGTTCAGTAGCATGACGCCTTCCTTGTCCTTGGATGTCTTACAGCGCTAACAGTTTCTTGCCTTTATTTTATGATGCATGACTGTTGTGGTTATTCTTCCATTGTCATTGTTGTGGTGGTTTCTGTTCCTCACTGATCCAGTTTGTTTTTTACCGAGTTGTGGCATGGTTATTTATTGTGTCTGTATATTTATCTCTTTAGTTTTGGTTTTGTCACTTCCTTGGTTTGGGTTTTGTAACAACCTGAGTGAATTGATGATGGCGGGTGTATTCAACAATCGTGTAAGTGAGTGTATGAGAAATGACCAATGTTTGATTGATTTGGTGGGTGGAGTGGGAATTGACTGGAAATTATTTTTAAGCAAATGCACGTGTACACACACACACACACATGAAATGAATTATTGCATGGAGGGCATATGCTTAAGTTAGGTCACATTTGACCTGGAAAAGCTATCTATAAATTCAGTTTTATAATCAGGCATGGGATTTTTCTGCTGTTCAGTGGAATTCCCTTTTAACATATTTTTTCTGCCATTCTGTCTTTTTATTATTTTTTTTCAAAATAATTTTGTGCTATATCTGCCATCATAACAAAACTTCATTCAAACAGCAGTCAAAACAATCAAAGAAAGCACGTTGTCTTCAAATGTTGAGAACTTTCTCCCTCTATCATGACGTCACTTTTGGAACACACAGACATTTTCCAATTGCAAATGAGATTGACAAACTGCTCACTTCATTTGAAGGTCAAAGTTCATTGCAACATAGCTTCCCAAACTCCAGATTTAAAAAGTTATGCTTCTAGCAAAGAGCACAGCTTTGTACCACTGTGGAGTTAAAAGTCATAGAAAAGATTACAAGGGAAGTGCTATTGTCGCAAAGTGTTTTGGTTCTGCAGGCTTGATTTAAATCAACATTATCTTTATTGTGCCACATAGTAACTCCAGTACTTGGGTCAAATTATCAATGATTGTTGAGCAAACTGAAAAATTGCTAATAGAAGAGGGGGGGGGGGGGAATGCAATGATGCATCTTCTGAAGAAGGCTATTGAGAATCCATTTAAATATTTTTGCTAGCTGCCAAGGAGTTGTAAGTTTTTCAGCTCCTTTTAAACAGAAAGCTGTTGGTCGTTGTCTGAGTGGAAACTCACAATCAACACAATAGCAGTGGCCAAAAAAAAGCACCTTACAATCAAAAGAAGGAAGAAAGTGGCAAAACGGTTTAGACATTCACCTAGTGGTTAGTACTCATGATTTGATGGTACCTGAGGCTATGGGTCAAGTCTCCTGTAAGGTGACAGTTCCAGGGATTTTCCCCCTGCTATCAGTAATGCTATTGATGCCATTACCCCAAAAGTCCTTTAGGTGAGACTATAACTGAGATACCATTGTTGCAAAGGCACACAGGTGCTCACATTAAAATTCCATCAGCTTTCTGTAGCAAAGGAAGCTAACTATGGCATTGGCATAGATGATGGGAGCACACCCAGCAAACACTGCTACCCGGAAAGGAATAATTGTTAGCCAAGTAAAGTCAAGAGTGACTTACATGCAAATACCATTACTGTTTTGTACAGAGGCATTTCCCAAAACCTGTGATTAGGTTTATAGAGGTAGTTTTCACAAATGACAAGGGTCGATCAGATGAAAAGTTAGAGCATTGGTGGAATGTGAGTTTTGTTTTAGTTTTTTGGGGTGTGGTTGTTTTTTTATTCAATGCGTTCTTTCTCACTATAGTGACAAGGATTTATGACACACATGAAAACTTTGCATGTTAGCACCTGTACTCTTCAATCACTGATGCATGGTAATCCTGTCCTATCCTGTGCAAAATAAGGATTAAAGCCTCTGGAAACTGAAAACATAAACATGTGGAGGCACATCTCTCCTGGTTTTTTGTTATGTTTTGTTTTGTTATGGGGGGGGGGGGGGGGGGGGGGGGGGGGGGGGGGGGGGGGGAGGGAAGAACTCTGCTGCAAAACAGGGCATAAAACAGAAAGGTTGCTGTAAAAGAAATAAGGCAATTTAGAACTTTCACTTTATACTTCCAAAAGGTATTTTAACTTTTCTTAAGAGCATTCCTCAAGAAATATCAGGTTGTTGTTTGCCATGTTAGTGAAGTGAAGGCAGTGTCTTTCTTGGTACAGCATCAGGTTTGCAAATCCTGTTGTCACTTCATTGAGCTTCTTCAACACACACAGAGAACCCTTCCAGTAGCAGCAAAGTCTCTCTTATGCAGTAGAGAAGTTTTTAAAAAATCAGTTTGAGTATAAAATTTGAAGAACAGACTTGAAAAGACACTATTAGTTCCATTTTACATTCATTCTTTTGTGGTCATTTTTTAACCATGCACTTTGTTATTTTAGAGTAGAATGCCTACTCTCTGTGCTGAAAGGTAAAATCTTTGTCAAACCCTCAAACAGCAACTATTGTTGTATGTTAAAGGAGTGAAAATGCGACGCACTGCCATTGATCGCCTGACAAGTCAGGCCCAATGCATCCGACTTCAGCATAGAAGAGAATTGTTTTTAAGTCTTTCTGGAAAAAATGTGGTAAAATGGATCAAGAAGGCAGAAAATAAAGAAGGTGGTGACAGTAAGAAAAGGAAGAAGGGAGGGATATAAAAGAAGGAAATCCTAGTACAGAATTTCCAGAAGATGGGGGTGCTATTTTTACTGACAGGTCCCCAGCATACCCATGGGGGAGTAAAAGGTAAATCATTTGATATATTATTATCACTGAAAATTTCAGTCTTGTTCAGTGTTTTTCATTCACATGCTTAATGGGACTGGGAAGGCTGAAAGACGAAAAATATTGACTCGAGACTTCTTTGTTAGTGGAAGTATGTTTTCTCAAGAAAAACAAGATCACAAAAAGAAGAAATAGAGTAAGTTTTAAGTACCATGCTTCCCCGAAGTTAGAATGTGGCTGCCTTCACGGTGGCCAGAAACGGTTGCATACACAAGAAACAACAAAAAGTATCATGCTAAACTACAAGGGATGTTTCTGTCATGCAGGAGGGGTGATTTTCCACTTATTGGACCTTTCTGCTAAATATGTTAATCCAGCTCTTTTTCTTTCACCCTGTGTGTGGTTTCACTAATTGGTAAGAGTTGGATAAGGAGGCTCCAACATGGAATTGCTTGCTGGTAACTTCTTGTTTAGTTTATTGGGTAAATAAAGAATGTTTGGATGAGTTGGTTGGGTTTTTTTTGTTTGGGTTTTGTTTTTTTAACTTACCTGACAACTTTCAGAATTGTTCACTCTCTAATCTGTTGGTGGCACACTAAACCTGATTCTATCATCTTCTAGTTTTTAGTATTGTCGATGGATGGGTGTGTTCCCTCTCACTTTGGTAACTAACAATCCTTTATTTTTCTTTTTGATTTTTGTTGTGGGTTTTTTTGTTTTTTTTGGGGGGTCTAATATTTTGTGACTTGCCAGTGTTGCTGCTGCGATGCTGCCCATTCCAGTCTGTCACTGCACATAGAGAAAACTTAAGTTTGTTTTTGGCACATCCTTAAAGCCAGAAACCCATAGGGAGTGCTTGCTGAGAGGCCTGTACATTTCTGGGCCACTTCATTAATATATATATATATATATATATATATATATATATATATATATATATATATATATATAAGGTGTCAGTTCAGATTTGACGTCATCAAGATATCATCCTAAAAGCATCGTGATGTAGCCAGACTAAATGAGATACCACTGTAAGTGATGACCTTACATACAGCATTCTTTTAAAGACAGTATCTCTCATGGATCTGCAGACTGCAAAGACTTTGACACAACTTAGACAGGCATGGAAGCAGAGGAGAGACAAAAACTTAAGTCACCATGAGATTAGAACAAGCATGGACCCTGAATCGGAGACATATCTTTGATTGTGTGTTGGTCATTGAGAATGAAGTACAATATGAAGATGTATACAGTAAGGTTTGAGACCACATGACTGGGCTGTACTCTACACCCCCTCTCCTTCTCCCACCTCACTCACTCCCTTCCATCGTTTATCTCCATGTCAGCTATGACCAAGAGAAACAGACACCAGCAGTGTTGGTTAGATAATTTTT
Organism: Rapana venosa; assembly: GCA_028751875.1. Classification (NCBI taxonomy): domain Eukaryota; kingdom Metazoa; phylum Mollusca; class Gastropoda; order Neogastropoda; family Muricidae; genus Rapana; species Rapana venosa. The sequence goes on along the minus strand of CM054134.1, from coordinate 68,249,380 downwards.
GAAGGTCCTATTGCATATTGAAAAGGATGATCCTCAGTTGTGTGATTCCAATCTTTCCATTGGAACTAGCACACTTAACTTAGGGCAGGGCTAAGTGGAGGAAAAAATATCCCTACCACTGATAGTACTCAAATGCACATAGCCAACTGTCTTCGATTTTTTCACCTGGTTATTCATTTTCCTGAGTTTTTTGCCAGAGACAAGAAATCCTAAAGCCTGTTTGTTTTGATATACTATGATGACTGTTTTGGATTGAAGTGTTGCTACTATTTATAATTTGATTCCTGTACTCTTTTATTTTGGTTTCTTGTGATACCTCATGTTTGAAATGAACAACTTGCTTGCACAGCATGGTTTGTTTTTGTTTGTTTGTTTAAGTTTTGTTGCATTTAATCAAATGTTGTCTATCTAACTTTATTTTTGCTTTGAATGATTTTAATTATGTGTATTTCAGTGTATCAGAGTAGATAAATGCATGTGATGGATTGTAAATCTTTCATAGTTTTGTTCATTTACTGTATGAAGTGCTCTTTGCCATGTGCCTTTGCTGTAAGTGTTGTCATTGTATCGTAGGTTCTTTGTATTGAAAGTTGCAGGAGAAGGAGCAGCTGTCAAATTCGATATCTGTAGATGTGCACACAGTCTGCCTTTGTTCTGTATTCAAATAATGGCAAAGTTTTAATTGACAAACAGTAATACTGTCTTCACCGTAACAGCAATCAGGCCTGAAGGATATTAAGCACTAATGAAAGTTTATTCACATGGAAGCATTCTGGGGTTAAATTGTCGGTCTGTCTGTCTCTGTCTCTCTCTTTCTCTCTCTCTCTCTCTCTCTCTCTCTCTCTCTCTCTCTCTCTCTCTCTCTCTCTCTCTCTCTCTCTTTCTCTCTCTCTCTCTCTCTCTCTTTCTCTCTCTCTTTCTCTCTCTCTCCTCTCTCTCTCTCTCTCTCTCTCTCTCTCTCTCTCTCTCTCTCTCTCTCTCTCTCTCTCATACTAAACTGGTGCAGTTATTTGATATGACAATTAAAGAATTAAGCTACCGGTGGCTACTCTGGTTATCAAATGCATTGTGTTGGCAGGTAATGATCCTTTAAAAAAATCTAGAAAATGTACAAATATTTGTGAAACTTTGTAAAGGGGAAAAAAGGAGTGTCAATGCTTTTAAAGCCCATTGTTTCTTAAATTCCTTCATGTTTTAATCGTTTTATTGTTTTGGTGGTTTTAGAGTTTTTCACATATTTTCCATTTGGTGAGCAGTTGTGAGGGTGCACTTCTTGCAGTATTTAGCATGGATTAAGTCAACATTGAAGAACCCAAAACAAGAAGAGAATAGTCCATAGAAAGACCTACAAAGACATCCACAAAAAAAACAAACTATAATTAAAAAGACATCCACTGTGACAGATGAATAATACAGACATGTACTCACTTTAAAAGCAGTATATCATCACCACATAAGACTAAACAACAAGAACAGCCATAACTCGGAGCGTGCTTGTGTATACATAGACATGTTAACATGTGTGCTTGCATGCACCCATGCACATGCCCACCCAAACACACACCTGGGGCATGCATACAGACACATGTTGAAATGCATACTTAGAGAAATATTAACGTTCCCTACATTTGCCTCCTATTTTTGTACATCTGTGTCCTGCTGATTGTATTGAGTCAGGAATTTTTATACTGATCATAAAGTCAGGATATTTTATGGAATAATAGAAGTAGCATTAGAAGAACAATGCCATGCAGGTGAGTTGTATATATACTTTGGTGTGACATTTGATAATGATTTTGTTTCATTACATTTTAGCTTTTGACTTACGATTGTTCTGCATAAGGTAATGTGTTGGTATTTACTGTAGGTTGATTTCTGACACTTTTTGCCCCCATTTCAAACATGCCCTTTTGTATGGCCATACACTGCTGAGTTTGTAACAACCTGTACCTGTCTATCAACTTCAGACACAGAGGAACGAGATGCAGACCAAGTGAGAGAGGAGCAAATTGTACGGTCAGCAAAAGTAAGTCCAGAGGAAGCCAGAGTGCCACCCCCTGCTGAGTCCCAGGTCAGAGTCCAGCCATCTTGGCAAGAACCAACTCAGCCAGCCCAAGAATACTACCCTACTCAAGTTACAGGTACAGACTGTCTCACAAATCTCTTTTCTGGGCTAGTCTCTGCTTGATTTGGGGATGGGATGTGTGTGCAGTGTGCCCACGTGTGTGCCTGTAAGGCATGTGCTTTGGTGAAAGAGTGCTACAAGACTTTCTGGGACAGAATGATATTGTTTAGTATGTTTATTGCAACTTATGTGAACAATGTATTTCTATTGTTTCCAGATTCCAGTGTGTTTTTTCCCCCTTTCTTGTCTCCTGCTGTTATATTTATTTCCATTGTCTTTGTCTCATCAGAATCCATTATTACAGGTTTAAGGGACTCAACTGAAACTTGATGAAAACTCTGCATGTCAAGAAAAAGCTTGTTTTAAAAAAAAACAAAATCAGAACACCTACTACACTAGAGCTTTTCATCTGAAATGTATTAAATGTAGTTGTTTTGTTTTTCCATTTTTGAGGGGTATGCAAGGGGTCAAGGGAAATTCTGTTTAAACAAGCATAAGAAGGCTTATTTTGCCATAGTTGTTTATCTGAAATTTATTAACTAGGGTAGCTTTTGTTCTGGTTTTTGGGGTTGTTGTTGTTTTTTTGGGGGGGATGCTCTAGGCTCTGTAGGCTCACAAAGAAGAAAAACATTTTTATAGAGTTTCTCTCTCCGTGTTGCCTTGCCAGGTAGGGTGCATAGTGCATGGTCTCCTCCTGTGCTTGTAACTTTACAGGAAGTCTGCCTGCTAGCCTAGGCTGACACATTCCAACTTCAGAGCAGCCCATTTTATTGTACAGGTTACATCCTTGGTATGTTTGTGTTTCCATTATCCATGAACACTGACATGAATCTTTAATGTGCATATTTAATCTTCTGCATGTGTATTATATACATGAAGGGAATTAAGGCACTGGCAGATCTACACTTAAAGTTGACCTGGGAGATCATAAAAAAATCCCCACCTTTAGTTCACCATTTGCCAGTGCCAAGATTCGAACCCATGTCTTCTGGACCGGCAGAATTGAAGTCGAACAGTCTTTAAGCACTTGGCTGTAGGGTTTGTCAATAGAGTTTGCTAATATGATAGTGGTGTGTGGCCATGCTGGTAGTGTATGGTGTGGAGCAGACAGGGGTAACTGCTTAGCTTCAGACCCTGGCATGGTGGTGCACCTGCTGCATGGTGATGCTCTTGCTTTGCAGGAGGTCCACCTGCTGATGACGAAGGCATTCGAACCCCTCCCCCCAGCCCAACTGAAAAGTTCAAACCAGGTACACTTTCTGCACAGTCTGTTTGCTTCTGGCTTGTGTCTACTTTTGCTTGGTTCTGAATTGTCATGCCTTTGTGTCTTTCTAGGCTAGACCTGTTTTTTATTAGTTAGGCCATCGTTTGCATAACTGTTGGGGTTGTTTTGATGTTTTGGTTTGTGTGGCTCTCTTTTCCAGTTTGTGCCTCTTTTTCAGTATGAAACTGTAATGGACTGCTTTGTAAGCTGGTGATGTGACGGCAGTATTATTTTTTTCATGTAGTAGAAGATAGTGTTGTCTCTTTGCCTGTCATACTGTGTCTTTTTCTCTCTTTCATACACTTTCCCCCTCCTCTCCTAAGCTGGATTGCCCATATCTTCTTCCTCTAAAAATTTTAGAAATGTGAGAATATTGTAAAGAAATAATGTGAACTGATTAAAGTAGCTTTGAAAAATGCTTCAGACACTATCCACAAAAGTATTTGACACTGGTTTACTTTTCAGCCATCAAAGCAGTGTCTTGCCATTTTATATCAATTCTTTAAAAAAAAAACAAGAAGAGGAAGAGAACAGAAATTGTGAACATTTGCGTGAAATAGACTGGGCTTGAAGAGACTGTAAAATTACCAGTCTGAAGCTCTTTACCGACATCATCATTGCTCAATACAACTTCAGATTTTTACAATCTTAAATGAGATAGTCAGTTGTCATCTAATGAAAAGGGAAAAAATCAGGGAAATAATGAGTGGTAAAATAATGTGTAAAATATTTCATATGAAATTTTGTCAAAAGAGATAAAAGACATGTTGAAAAATGCATTTTCAATTAATCACAGTATCAAATTGATCTCTTTTTTATCCCCCCCCCCCCCCCCCCCCCCCCCCCCAATCATCTTCTTACGTACAAATGGAATGGTGAATATTTTAAGTTAAAAATATAAAAAAACGAAGAATGAAGGGGAAGAGGGAGAAAAAAACTGGGAGAAGCCAGGGCAGATCCAGATGATCTTTTTACACTTCCTACAGATTGGAATTTTTTTAGCTACTCTTCAAAACTACTCTTCTCCAAAACAAAAAGGATATAGTTCTGCATTTCACACCTCTCCTCTTTGAATAGTATACTCTTTCTTTTCCTATCAAATTATGCAGTGGTTCTAAGGTAATGATCATAAAATCTGTTGTCTGGCTTGGCTGTAGACTGTCTGTTTTAAGCTTCTGCGTTGCTTCTGTAGTAAATGAAGTTGAAGAGTAGTTTACTTAAAATTCTGTGTATGTCAGATTACATGTTCATTATTTTGTTCAACTTAGTGTGAAGGATTGCTTGACTGTATGTTTGTCCGTGTCTGTGCTAATAGTGGCTGGCTGACTGGTTGATTGATAAGTGAATTGAATGGTTTAGATGTTTTCTTTGTTACAGGGTGTAGCTTTTGTGTCATTCATGTTATACCATGTAGATTTGACAGAAACCGATGCTGTCTTTTTTTTTTTGTTCATTTTTGTTTTATTTTTACTTGATTATATGTGCTATGTTAAAGCTTGAGTTTGCAACTATGTTGCTGAAGTTTATTTTGGAAATTGCGTGCTTCTGTGTATCGTATCTTATTCAGTCATATCACTCTATATTCCAGAATTATTTATCAGCATCTTGTTTGTCATTATGCTTTATGTTGCTTCAATATCTATCCGTATATGTTGTGAACAAGCTTTTCATTGTGTGTCCAATATTCATATGATGTTGTCATGATGTAATTTCATGAATGTTCCTGTGGCCTTTGTTCTTGAACTGCGGCATAAGCAGAGGAAGCTGAAGCTAACCAGGAAGTGGAGGAGGAAGTGAGAACAGACGAATTCACAGAAATTGTAGAGACAGTTGAGACTTCAGATGACGGGGGCAAAACTTGGAAAAAGTATAGAAAAATCACTAGAATCACCCCTTCCGGTACCTCAGAACACACTGAGCTCATCACAGGTAGTTTATTCATGTGCTCACAGGTGAACCCTTTTGGGGTAACTGTTTTGATTCACTTCTCATTTGACAAGCACTTGGTATTGCTGCTTTTCTTTTTCTTTCTTTTTCTTTATTTTTTGTTTTGTCATTTGGTAGATTACTGACAGCTTTTTAACCCCCCTCCTTTTCTTTGGGTATTACTTTTTTTCGTCAGTTTCTCATAATAAAAGGTGTAAATACTACTGACACAAGAACATCATTGTCTTGTCTGTGCTCCATCTTTGTTCATCTCCATTTCAGTAACGTGTTGGCAGGTTCATCCTTGTCTTAATAACAAGTGGAAGGTTCATCTGTGTTCACCTTTTGTCCTAGTAACATGTTGGACGAGGAAGCTTCATTGCCGTGGCCTTTCTCACACATGGCTTTGCCACCATCCCCACTTCCACCTCTGTTGTCAATAGAACTAGTTCATGGAGTGATTTTTAAAAAAGATTAGGCAGTAGTGACTAGTTTCTGTCAGTTTATAAATAAGAAAAGTTATGGTCTTGCTTAAATCAGGGGAATGAATATATATACCTGAAGATTATCCTTCAGCTGGAGTTCTGTTTGTTGATGTTGCTTGATTCAGAATAAACTAGACAGTGAACAATTCTGACAGACGCTGAGCTTTATTTTAGGTACATAATGGGGGTAATCTTGTGTCAGAGCCAACTGCTAGTTGTTTTATCATGGGGCTCCTCAGTCACTTTGGTTGACGGTTAATTCAGAGACTGCCCTTAACTCCTGTAGGAAGCAACTTTCTGTAAGGCAAAAGAGTGGCATTTATTTAAGAATCCTGTGGAAATATAAGTATGAGCACTGGACAGGTTAAACACACTTGAACATGTCTTGATTTCCCTAACATGTGTATGTCAGAGAATGAGCTGGATTTTATTTCCCTTGCTGCTTAAGCTTTCAAACCTCAAACAAGGTCACGTTGCTTGCCTCGCATGTGTCTAAAGGAAAGAAAGCTTGAATTTGTTTGGTTTTGCTTTTGACCAAATTCTGTATCAATAAATAATGAATAAAAAGTCCTGGAGTGAAGCTTGACATTTTCACTGTAACTGTGTAAAGCAAAGCATTGTACAAAGTTGCCAAGCTTTTTCACTGTTCATTATAATGTAGGATTGTAAGAAATCATAAGAATGATTGAATAGTATGTGACTGAATTATAAACATGCAGGTTCAGTCCTGACATCTATCTTTTGTCAGTCATTATCATCACAGATTCTTCAGTTTAAAATTCTTTAGTTGTCCAGCTTATTAACATTTTTCCCCTTCGTTTCTTGGCTAGAACTTCAAGGTTCACCCATGGTGAAATGTTGTGTATGTGACTGTTTTTACACACCATTAGGTAGCCACATTCTGACTTGGGATATATTCATTAAATCAAGAATTGGAGAAAAGTTCCTAGTCTACAATTTCTCTGGCATTGATCTGAAAACATTATTTTCATTGTGATTTTTTTTTTGTAGAAAGTTGAAACATCATTTTAGAGTATCAGAATGGAAGGCAACATCAACAGTTTTGGAATTAAAACAACAACAAATGTGGCTGCAATTTTTGGCTTTGGCCATTCAGCATGCCATGTACTGGAATAATGTGACAATCTAAGCATGTAGACATCACTTTTTAGTGAGCTGTACGAGAAGAACTGTAAATTGCTTATAAAACTGTGACTTTGCTTTACTTGATGCTTTTTCATGTTATAATAAGGTTTGTAACTCGTCTCTCTGAAACTGAAATCCCTTATGTATACCCCTTCCAACTTAAAACACCTGTAATATTCCCTGTTAAACTCCAATACCTTTAATGCTCCCTTTTAATTTGCTTCTTTCTCCGTTTCCTTCAAGCTGCATGGTGGTCATTTTGGGGGCAGTTGCATTTCCTGAAATAATCAAATGCTTTTCAGTCTACACCTACATGATTAACCAATCTTGAACAGCCACCCTTGAATGGTTATGTCACAGCCTTTTGGGGGGTTGTTGTTTTTATTGGGTTTTTTATTTGGGGTTTTATTTTGTGTGTTTTGGTTTGTTTTTGTGTCCTTTTTTTTTCATTTTAAAAAAAATCATGTCACAAACCCTCTTGAACATTTGAGGTCACCATTCAGATAGCAACTTTTTAGTATTCATTGGGTCTGTAATTATGTTGTAGAATCGCCCTATAGATACTGTCCACAAAATGCAGAGTATTGGCTATGACATGGCAGCCTGTGCCATATTTCATCATAACTCTGCATCCTATTTAAACTGTCATGGGTTTGACTTGGCATGGAGGTAAACGGTAGCATCAGCAGAAGGGCCGCCAGAGCTCATGATCTGGGTGTGGTCCAACCTCTATACAGTGTCAGAAGTAATGGGATGAAACACTTTCTAGAAAGGGACTTCTTCACTGTGCCTGGCTGTTCCCAGCGTTTTTATTCTCCGACTGGAACCACCTGAAAACTGCCTTCAGATGACGACTGCTTCTTTATCGTTCACTGAGAACTGTGACAGCATTCTAAAACTGCATTTTGAACAGCCAGAAAAACATGTTTCAGTTTAACTCTGCCAAATTAACTTGTAGGATATTATTTTTCTGTTTAACAATCTTTGACCTCAGATTGTAACCAATTGTAATTCACTCTGCAATTTTAAGTGTTATCTTGTTTAAAGTTTGTTTTCTTATTGTTTGGGTCAACTGGTGTATAAGTTGGGGGGTTTTCCAGACTGTAAACCCTGTAGAGTCCCCTTCAAAGTGATAGATACCCCCTTCTTCTGGGGTGTTTTACTTCTCTTAGTTGATCTTACCTGGAGGGAGGTGAAATTCATGACTTTTTTTTTTCCATTTTCCTTTCCTGTTTTGTTGGTGGTCCCTGGATAGGGTTTGCCTTCCCTGAAGCAGTTTGGTTTTGGAGGGTTTATTGGACACCACCTTCTGTCTGTCGTATTTTTAATAATCATGTAAACGTGCTAACGCACACACACGCACGCACATACATTCTAGGGTTTACCTCATGCACATGTTTGTGCACAGGTGTGTGTTCAGACATGCACATACTCACATGAAAATACTCACATGTGTGTGCACACAAACATATATGCATGTGTGCATGCGCACACACCACACACACACGCACACACATGTACGCATGTGCATACACGCATGCACACACACACAACCACATATATGCAGCCTTGCGTACATGGACATTCATGTGTACTTTCTCTCTCTCTCATACACAAAGTGCACACACATGTATGAGGGTAGGCACTCGCACACATACACACACACACACACACACACAGAACCAGTACCCATCATTCAATCTGTACTTTCATACTTATTTTGACAGTCACTCCCCCTTATTAACATTATTTATGTCCACTCTATTTCAGTTTTATACAGTTTACCTTTTCAATTTAATTTCTGTCTAAAATAAAAACTGTAGTAAACCCTTAGACTAAGTTCAATATTTTGCTTTGATTGTTCATAATTGACATTGTATCCAACTTGTTAATAAAGTACATTGTTCTTTTATTGACATTCTGCTTCACTTGTTTGAATAAGTTTTGTTTTATTCTCACCATTTTGGTCCTGATGTAAATATTTCCAATAAGTTCAGTTTTCTTACTTTTGTTGTTCATAATTGAATCTGTTTACAACATGTTACTAAAGACTTTTGATCTTATTTGACATTCTATCCTACATGTTTTAAAATATGAAAGGGTTCTCTTTCACCGTTTTTGTCCTAATTGGATCTCCTGTAAAAATGCTGGTGATTAGAAATTGTTGGTTGGTGTTTAGTACATGATGGCAAATGTCTGTTTTTTAGTCATTAAAAATGTAGCTGTTTTTTGTTTCATCTTTACAATTTCTTAGGAAAGAGAATCTTATGGTGGATACATAGCCCAGTGCAAACAAGAATGAAAAAGATATGTGCCTGTTATACCTAGTCAGTGAACAGGTTGATTTTAATGGTGGTGTGCTCTCTCTGCCTCCATCTGTCTGTCTGCCTCTGTCCATCTCTCTCTCTCTCTCTCTCTCTCTCTCTCTCTCTCTCTCTCTCTCTCTCTCTCTCTCTCTCTTTCTCTCTCTCTCTCTCTCCCCTCCTCCCTCCCTCCTCTCTCTCTCTCTCTCTCTCTCTCCCCCCTCCCTCCCTCCCTCCCTCCCTCTCTCTCTCTTCTGTTGACTGTCACCTGTTATTCTCATTTCTTCTTCTTCTTTTTTTGTGCACCTTTTCTTCTTTCTCAGCATCTTTCACTCAAAAACAACATGTGTGTCCTCTTAGCTTTACTGTGACATCATTTCAGTATTTATGTAGAATTTGAGAAGTAGTTTCAACTGCATTTCTTGTTAGAATATGGTTTTTGAACCAAGTGTTGGAGATAATTACAACTGTGGAGATAATTACAACTGTCAAAATCAATCTGTTTTCAAGGTTTATAGTTTAAGATAACTCGTCTTGCTGAAGAACATTCTAACCCCTCCCCCCCCCCCCCCCACTCCCCCTTGTTTGCAGCCTAAAACAGACTCCCACTCTAAGAATGACAGTTGATGTATAATTCAGCTTCAAAGCAAAAGAAGCAGGAGAAGTCTGCAGTTATTGTGCATGTGTACTTAGAACTGAAGTTGTCAATTATTGTGCGTGTGTATTTAGAACTGAAGTTGTCAGTTATTGTGCGTGTGTGTTTAGAACTGAAGTTGTCAGTTATTGTGCGTGTGTATTTAGAACTGAAGTTGTCAGTTATTGTGCGTGTGTGTTTAGAACTGAAGTTGTAGGGGACTAGTAATACTTGACAGAACATGTTCACTTTGTGTGTCTCAGGTATACAAAGCTAAAATAATCCTCACCCGTTGCTTATTTCATGGCTGTGTGTTGCAGGTGACCAGCCAGAACCTGCCCCAAGTTTCGCAGCTGAAGCAGCCACCCGTTTGGTGTCGGGAACTGATGGCAGTGACCAGGGTGTGTAGCTGCTCCCTCTGTACTGTGTGTTATCTCCCCTTGCTCCATCCGTGTGCAGCATTAGTTCTTTTTTATCAGTTGACATTGCCAGAGTTCTTCCTTTTTTTGTAGTATGGTTGGTTCCCCCCCTTTCTTTTTTTGTTTTTTTTTGTTGTTGTTTAAGTGTTAGAAGTTTTCATGTGTTAAAGTGTTAAAAAGTTTTCAGGTATTTAAGGTTAGAAGTGTAATTAGAAGTTTCGTATATTTTAAATGTTCAAAGTTTTCCTGTGTTTAAGGATTAGAAGTTTTCAAATATGTAAATGTTAGTAGTTTGCCTGTGTTTAAGGATTAGAAGTTTTCATACATGTAAATGTTAGATGTTTGTATTTAAAGATTTGAAGTTTTTATCTGTTTTTACAATATACTGTATGTACTAGAATGAAAGAGACATTGTTTTAACATGAGATTTGAAAGCATCAACATGACATTTAATCAAATTAAGGGGAAAGGGGAGGAGGTGAGTTGGTGTGGGGGTTATGGGTAAATCTTGCCAAATACAGTTTCTTTTAAAGAACAAAAAATATTGAAAGAATAGAGTGCGTAGCTAAAATTTACTTTGGATTACAGCTGACTTTTGATTCATCAAGATATTGCAAAACGAGTTTAAAGAAAAGTTTTCTTTCAGTGAAGAAACTGATTTCATTCAATCAGCATATCGCTATCAGCATTGCAGCATGATTTGCATATCTTGCCATCAATATCTGCAATGGTTGTGGGGTTTCATATTCATTTTTGTTGCTAGATATGATCAATACGTATGGCCTAGTTGGTGCTTATAGTTACATGGCTGGGTTCTCATGTTGTGTAAATATTTATTTGTGTTGCTTGTAGTCTAGAAGCATAATGTCTTCATTATCTTTGTTGTGCTTGACAAGTCTGTCGATGTGGATTTGTTTCTGCTGGTATTTATTCCTTTCTACTGTGTGATTTTGGGTTATTTTTGTGATATTTTTTTCTATACCACTTGATTCTTTTTTCCAACTTTTAAAAATGTGGAATGTCTCCTTTTTTTGTATTTTCTGGTACTTAAATTGTTGCAAGAATTCATTGTAGAGCTTGGTGGGGGAATGTGAGAATGTAAAACACTTTTAAACAGACCATGTGGCTTCACCACTGCTTTTTGCACAAGCATTGTATAGTATACAACAAACCAATGTTGACAGCAATTTTTTTTTATAGACTTGTTTGCTTTCTGATTTGAAATAAAGGGAAGAAAAAAAAGAAAGCTTTTACTGTTATTGATTCATATTTTGGAAAGAAAAAAGTTGTTTTTTTTTACATGTCCGCAGAAAGTTTGTAAGCTTTTTCTGAAAAGGCAGCTTCTGTGTTTGATGATTATCATCTAGCATGACAAAATCTGGCATAAATAGAGTTGTTGGAAGACGTTTAACATATTTTATAGGATCTCAAACAAGCTTGTGCAGTGTCGTGATTGATCAATTGTACTTGACCCATTTCATTAACTAACTGTGATGATCCTAATAGAGCTCACCCATGATTGATTCATTAATAAACTGACAAGGAGTGAACCGTTTCCGAAGAGCCAAAACAAAAAGGAAAACATGGCACATGTATGATGTTACATCATGTGATTTTCTTTTGTTTGTGTGTGTGTAGTAGATATTGCACTAATAAAACATTCATTAAATTCCTAGCAAAAGAATAGGATATCCTAGATCAGATATTAGAAAAAACAACTCTAAAGTAGATCCAAAACCGCCGCCCCTCCCCCCAAATTAAAAAAACAACAAAAAGCCCCAACAAATACTTAAAGTGTGCAGCTAGGTGTGTATGCTCCATATGTTTTGTCAGATTTGTTTTTTAAAATCTATTCAACTATTGATTTCATTTGATCATACGATTTTTTTTTTTAAACCCAGGTCATCATTTTATTTCAGTTGGAAAAAAACAACCCAGTTACATTGAGATGGCTTATTGGGGATTCTACTATTTTCAATTTCACATTATAATCTGTATGTCAAGGCTTCAGATCAAATTGACATGAATGCAGTTATATCATTTACATTTTGAAGTCATGTCATCTAAGTATGGGATTTATTACATGAGCAAGGTCATTAAAGAATTGCCTTTTAGCTTTTGTCAGGTATGCTCATAACAAAGTGAGGACTAGGGTGGTTTGACTTGGTGTTTATTTCATTTTGTTGTTGTTGTTGTATTTTTGTTGTGAACAAATAGCTATTTTCTTCTCAAGGAGTGAAATTCATTTTATATGTATTTAGTTTGTTCTTTTGAAGGAGTGGATGTGTTGAACTACTTTTGGTTTGTGATTAAAGTGGACCCATTTTGATGTGAAATCTTTCACTTTTTCTCAGCATTATTTTTCACCTGAGTTGTTTTGTTTTGTTTTCCTTTGGTTTTTGTTTTTTTTGGTTTTTTTACCTGTTTATTTATGATGATTTACTTACCTTTCACCTTTCTCTGTGACACTTTTCGCGTACCTGCTATTTCTTCTGTCTCTTCTTTTAATCTGCTGATTTCAGTTAATCTGTCTGTCTTTTACCATTCTTAGCCTCAGTTTTCACCTGTTTGGTTCTTTTCTTTTCTTGATTTCTTTTAATATATATATATTTCTGTTGATCTTCTTCTTAGTGTTTTGTTCCTCTGTGTTATCCAGTCTTTGGAAATAGATGTAGAGCAAGGGTGTACTGTGCACAAAAAAGAGAGATTCCCTCCTCCCCATCCCCTTTCCTTCTGCATTGTGAAAGAGTTGGTTGTGTTCTTTGGATGTTTTGGTTTCATTTCTGGGTTGTTGTATTCTCTTCATGGCTTTCCATGGTTCTCTACAATAAATCTTGCAATATGCAGATCTCTGTGCTCGCTTTTTGTCCCAATCCATATGGTGTGACAGTGTTTATACTGGTTTGTATTTTTCATGTTGCTGTCTTCTGTTCCTTTTTATGTTTGATTTGTCACTAACAAGAAAAATGGAGGAACATCTTTATTGGACATTCTGAGTCGCTGGCAAGGAGTGTGTACCTTGTTGGGGGCAAAATCTAATCTACAAAAATCTACAGCTTTTACAAGTCACACTGGGGTGAAGGAAATCTGTACACAGCTTTAAGCTTTTCAACATATCTGCAGCTTCCTTGTCGCTTTTGCTCACTATCGTTTAACAATGTTCCAACATATTAAGAAATCACAAAACAGTACAGTGCTGGATACATTTCAAAGTGTGAGTGTGGTTTTGAGATCAAGGTCATTCACTTGTTGTCGTTTGTCGTTTTTTTCTTTTTAATTTGGCTTTTTTGTTCTGGTTTTTCTGTTTTTTTGCATGGGAGATGTAAACAGTGAAGGCATGCTTAAATTTTTCTACAAGTATCGCTTTGGTCTTGGTTGGAAATAAAGCTTCCTGTGAAAAAAGTGTGGTGTTTGATTATTTATTTTATGTGTGGTGTATTTAGAATAGGTGGCTGTGTATTGCAAATGGCAAACACATATACATTGTGTAAAACACCCAAAACATATGCATTTATGCATACTCTAGTGTACAATGTGCTCAAACACACACACACACACGTTTCCAGCAATGCCTACATGTCTTATGCATCTTTGCAAACTTAAACCATGCAATGGGTGTACACATACACATGGACATGCACACAAACACAGGCACATGCATATATACAGGCACACTCTCTCTCTCTCTCCAGTCACGCACACACGCACACACACACATATACAGGTACTCAATCTCTCTTTCTCTCTCTCTCTCTCACACATATACAGGTACTCACTCTCTGCATGCATGCACGTGCACGCATGCATGCACGTGCACGCATGCACACACACACACACTGTGCAATATCTGTAAATGAATATATAGAAGGAAATGCTTCATGCTCCCCCATTACTCCAGAAAATAGATTGTGGTGAGCTTTAATTATAAATAAGTTCAATGTTCAGAAATGATCGCTTTTTCCACATGCTCTTTCTTATGCTAACACATTGTTAGTTGCACTGTATTATCTTCTGCATTTGTACAATGGATTTATTGCATTTGTAATATTTTCAAACTATATGCAATTAATTGCGTTTCTTTTCTGTACAGTTGATATATTTTGCTTCCTAATATTTTTTTAAACTATGCATAACTATTTTTGCTTCTCTGCATTTGTACATTTTTATACACTTTATTTTTTGGCAAACATTTTCAAACTATTTAAATATTGTTGCTTTTCTGCAATTGTACATTTGATTTTATTTCATTTGCAACATTTTCAAAGGATATAAGAACTATTGCTGCTTTTTTCCTCTTGTGCACTTTCTGAATGTAGTGGGCTAACAAGTTACATCTCTGCTTCTTTAAAAAGGGTGTGTGTTTTGTTCAGAAAATTCAGCTTCATGCTTGCATCTATGGTCAGGGTGTAACTTCATGGCCTTCGCTTCAGTCACTAATTGCTTCTTTTTTTTTCTTTTTGGAAATCATGCTGCAGTTGTTTGGGTGGGGTTTTCTTCTTTTTTTTTGGGGGGGGGGGGGGGGGATTTTTTAAAAATTAAAAATGCTGACATCAATTATTTGACTCGAAATACAAATCCTGTCATATTGGGGTATGTATTTCTGAACTTCATAATCATTGACAAACAAACTAACGAACAGAACACTTTATTGAGTCATGAAACGGCAAGCTTCAAAATACAAGCTGATAGGGATTTTTTACATTTTTTTGTTTTGTTGAGTTTTTAGGCGTGAACAGATGTGTGAACATTTGTGCAGCACCTATATGAAGAACATAAGTGTACAGTTAATACATGAAGAACATTTTCCTGAAGACTTTAAGTACCTGCTCTGAAGCATCAGATTAGGATTTTTTCCTGGAAGTATTGCCTGTGGGGGGATTTGTAAACCCCTCCAAAAAGTGTTGTAATATGTTATGTAGACATGAAAGGTGTTGAAGTCAATGCTGATTTCATTCCCCATGCTGCCCTTTTCAGTGAGAGTGCCGGCAGACATCTATGGCAGCGATGTTGATGGCATGATCCTTCCTGCCAAGTCTGATGCCATCTACAGCCATCTGCCAAAGCAAGATGGAGCTATTGTACTCTCAGACCAAGTACAGAGTCCTCAGTCAGAAGGATCATTTAAAGAGGAACCTTCCTCAGTTCCAGAACCTGCCTTGCCTGACGACTTCATTGAGGAAGAGAAACAGTTCCAAGATTTGGCTGGTGAAGGCTTTGGGCTGGAAGCGGTAGTGGGAGAAGAGACTTTTGTGGACAGGCAAGAAGAAACGGTGCCTGTGTCCTCTCGCGCTGTCCTGCAAACGGTTTTGTTGCAAGGACAGGGCCCAAGGTATGAGGTCAGTCTCCAGAGTGGAGCAGAAGGCACACCAGGAATGCCCCTCACAGACAGGACAAGTGAACACCAGGAGAGAGTTGGTCTGAGAGAGGAGGAGCAACATGGTCTGCTTCATGATATTCCTGAAGAAGAAGGTACCGCACTTTAAAACCATACCAGAATCTGCTTCTATATCAGTATATCTGGATCTATCTGCTTCTCTATTTCTCAGCATATCTTACAGGTTATCATTACTGTCAGGCAGGTCCTTTTTCAGAAACATGATATGCGGGGATATGGTACAGATAAATAGTTGTGCCATTGCTTCATCAGGTTTTGTTAGTGGCTGTTCTTACCAGCACTATATGCATGGCTGTACTTTGTGGATGCAGATTACTTTCGCTTGTTTTATTCTTCTTTTTTCTAAATTTTTGTTTATAGTCAGCAGTGTATTCAGAGTGTGAAATTTTGATTTTTCATTTTCAGTTCAAGCTTAGCATGATGACTATTTTGTAGCATGTGACATTGCTGTTGTATAGTCGATCATTTTTAGTTTACTATGATTCTGTGTTTGCTTCTATGTGATGATGTGAACAAATGTGTTTGTAAGCCATAAACATGAACACACACACATACACACACACACATGCACACCAAATGTAACAGACTTCTGTGGTTCCATTTCTAATAACTAAAGCAAGGAAACCAAGAAACACACAGAACATTTTTCTCAATTTACCATTCCTAAATATACTGTAACATCTTGCAGTTATGGCCAGTCTCTTATTTGTGTCATGCTGTGCAACAATGAAGCAGAAGAACAAAAAAAATCGGAACTAAAATCACCACCACTACCACACACCCCCACACCCCCCACCCCCACCCACCACCCCCCATAAATGATACCAAGAAAGAAATTGCTAACAAAAACCCCAAAAAGCAAAGACAGGCAAAAAATTATATTGAAAATCTGGTTTGAGCATATTGAATGAACTTACTTGGATTTTTTTTTTAATGTACACAATACCAGCAAAGCAACTATCATCAATTTCTGCATTTTAAAAAAACTGATGTTCTTGATATGGTTCAGGTATTTTTGACTTGACGTACATCTACCCCCACACACCTCATTTGCATTTCATTATACTTCCATGGTATTCATTCTTTACTATCGTTTGGTGTGGTATTGTGTGGTGTTCATTCCCACAAATTGTACATTCCTTTTCCATTCAAAAGAAGAGCAGCAGTACCCACCTATGAATAAATCTTTAAAATGGTAAACGTTGAGATTTCAAGCAGAAAATAGCGATTGGCACACTGAAATCCACAGGGAGGTCAAAGGTGAGCAACACCATCTTCGCCCAACTAACAGATCCCCAAATAATGGTTGTTTTGTTACTGCCAACGCCATTGTGGCCTTTTTAGCTGGTTTGAGCAAGAAGATGAAACTGAAAACATCACTTTAGTTTGTACATATGGGTTTGCTTGTTTATTTGATAACTGGACATAACCTACATAATGTGATAAATCTGAAAGTACTTAGCTTTTTTTTTGTTTTTAGTCTTCTGTGGGAGAGGTTAGAAGTCTAAGTATTGACCTCAAGATTTCCTTATTCTGCAATGTTATTTGCTTACATGGTATTTCCGGGGGGGGAGGGGGTGGGGGGCGTTGGTATGTTACTTTTAAGTGTTTGTCATCTTTTCCTATGCTTTACTTTTGTTATCTGGGGATACTTAACTAAGTAGAATGGCTGGCATCCACAGCACTGCCTGGTTTTGTTGGCCTTAAGGAATGGAACAGTTGTCATTGTTGGGCATTTCCCCAACTGAACACCCTCAGGTCTCCTAGAATATGCACCCTCACTGGGAATCTCTGTGAGACCACAAGTACACACTGGGAGAGAGGTTTGCATGTTTGACTGTTTCCAGGTGCCTTGCCATACTTCAACAGAAGAGGATGTCTTTTATCCTGTAGTGGAGAGTACAGTACAGTGTACAAATGTTGGCATATGATTTGTAAGCACAGTGTAGGCCTGGGCACTTTGCCTACATCATCAGTATGTGACAAAGCTTTTGACATAGACATGTTGTCATCTAATGTGTTGGGTTTTAATCAGGTTGTTAAATATTTGAGAGATTTTAGAGCTACTTGGGTATCTAAGGTATATTGGGGCTAAACTTGGATGTTCTTGCAAGTTTTTCAAATGACATGAAGTGATAGCTCTGATGTGATTTTGTGGTAGGTGGAGCGAAAAGTTTAGTACAACAATCAAATAGGTAAACAAATTCACATGTACAAACTCGAATGATTTATTTTGATTTCTCAGTCAGTCAGTCCAAAAGGCTATAAGATGGAGTGACCATAGCTTGTGAATATGACCATGAAATTTGGCTAGAGACTGTGTTTTTACTAAGTCACATTAGCAGAATCAACAAAATATATTTCATGGAATTTAAATTGCTTTTGAATATGACCATGAAATTTGGCTAGAGACTGTGTTGAATGACTGATGTACCCTCACATCAGTCCAGTAATCCCAAGTTTTTGATTACACAGCTATTTTTTAAGATACTGTACTTGTAAAGAAAATGATCACTTCTTAAAATCTGGAGAGCAGACAACGTTCAGTTACATTAACAATCATGGAACACCATGCACTCTCCCTTTAGTTTTCTTTCATTTAACCACCTGTTGGGGCAGTTGTTCACACCTTTCATTGAACTTGCATAAAGGTAAGCAGTATTCTGATTCATTGTTCTACCATCACTCAATAAACATGATAATGTGAGTTAAGGTCAGTCAAAATGAATTTTCTGATAATTAACAATGCCCAAGAATTAAAAGTGTGAAGAACACAGTTTGACTTATCTGGTCAGAAGTAAATAGTATATGAAATCATATTCTAGTGAGAATGATACTGCCATGCAACTTATCCAGAAAAATATCTGGAAATTGCATTTAGCATTCAACAAAGTTCACTTTGTCTTAACAGGGTCCAAGTGTGACTAAGTTAATTCTACATGAGTGGGAAGCACATCCCTCTGCATACACTTCTCATTTAGTATCAGAACCTGACTTGCAACAACAGACAAATGTCTGCCAATCTGACCTTGTTAAACATCTGTCTCTCAGGCACAACATAAAACGATTTGGCCATTTCAAAACTATATCAGCATTGCACAACAGCTGATGCCAAGCACAATATTTCCTGACAAATCACAGTGATGATATCCATCTCACAGGAATCAGTCATCCCCCAGACCACCAGCTAATTTTTGCACCACAGTGTTTTGGGCAACTTCAAGCTGTATTTGAAAAACCAAGCAAAAAAGAGAGAGGGAGAACACTAATTTCATGCAAAAATTAGCATTGACACAGATTGAAGGCAGCTATGACATGAGTTCATTGGTAAACAAACTTTTAAAATTGAAAAGAAAACAAACATAAAACAACAACAACAAAACCAACTTTCAAACTTGAATACTGATACACACAAAATCTACATTCTTAGCTGTGTTCAGTAGAAGATTAGAGAATTGTAAATGTCACTTTTGCTAGTAGAATGATGATGCCATTCTTACACATTGACTTGTACTATGGACAAGTTCTTGTGCTTTTTATGTGACATTTGTTCATGATATTTGTATGTAATCATCTTTCATGTTTCAGCTTTGTTAGTTTCTACAGAATATATTAATGTCTGTAATGTGTGGCTTTATTAGAGATATGTATGTATCAGACATGTATGTATATTGTAATCTTGTTCCAATTTCTTATGAATTCTTTTTTCTCTGATCTTTTGTTCTGGTCGTTTTCCTTCTCTTTTCCGTAGTTTTTTTTCCTTCTCTGTAGATTCTGTGTTTGGTATTCTGTATTAGATACAAATGCAGTATGTACAGTTTCCATCTCTTTGATATTGTTTTCTAATACCTTTTAGTTTAAAAAATTATTTTCTCATTGTGAGTACTGTGAGTCTTTGTTTCTCTGCACTGTGTTCTTTATGCATTTATTGCACAGATTATGTATTAATCAATGACCTATAACTTCTTCTTCTTTGTCAGCTTGTATAAGTGACTCTTGTTTGTTACTTTTGTTGATTATTGGTAGAGAGATGTATTTCAAGAGTAATCCTGTATTGACATGTATCCAGCACTGAAGTAGTCGCACTGTAAAACACATCCAGCGTAGTTGAGGTACACAAGATTTATTTTATATCTTCAGATCATGTTTATAAGTAATTCCTCACAGACGTACAAAATGATCAATAAACAATCCATTATTTTAAATACCTTGCAACTTTTTCAAAACTCTTTGTCTGTTTGTGTCCTTTTGACACCAATTACTTGCATGTTCTACAGAAATAGCAGGTTCATACACTGAGTCATGCCCAAATCTGTATTAATCATTGTTGATTCATAATTCTCACTCTGACCTGTCTTTTTTTTTAATTAGAAGCTCTTCCCTACTCCACCTTCTTGACATTCTTTGCATTGATAAAAGTAAACGTGTTAACATTTGCATATCAAGGAGAATCAGATGCAAAGGAAACATGATAAAGAATACAATATTTCATAACAGAGGACATCATCATAATGAGGGAAGAGACTGAGTTTAGAATAAGTTAGTGGTAAGTAGTTGCATTTTTATAGGGTATTTTAAATGATAATACAGGTTTCACAGATAGTAGCTTGGATTCACATCAGTAAGTGCAGTGGAATGTGACTGGTTTTATCAATAATTATAATTGTAACTCTTAATTTGTTCTTCAGGAATTTGTGTACAGATTTTTTTATAACACTAACAAGTCTGTTTTTCTTTGTAGGAGATCAAAAGTAAACATTTAACATCTCTCAATATCACTGTAAAAAACTTCAGCTTAATTAAGGCAAAAGGAAATAAACGTTTGTTTTTTTCATACGTGCATGCGCACACACACTCTCACACTCACACACACACACACACATACACACACACACTCAATCAATCAATCAATCACTGATATGTGCTTGGTGATTATATAGTTGTACTTTCACATAAATATTAGCAATACTCAGACCAAAGGGTTCTCTTAGAATACTTTTTAACATCAGTAGGTAACAGTGCTTTAACACTGTGTATCGCTGTTCACTGACTAAAAACTGCCTTGCTTGTTAAATATATGCTACAAAATAATGCATTTTAAAAGTTTTTTTTAAAACTATTTCCCCCTGTAACCTGATCTGTCATTTACTTTAAAATGAGGATAAGGGTTCCCTCCTCCCCCTCCCCCCCCCCCCCCAAAAAAAAAAAATTAACAACAAAAACACCCACTCTTACACAGTTTGCTATTTGTGTTTTTATAAGACTTTTGGACCAAATTCACTTCCTGTTTAAAAGTGTGATAGATGTAGTGCTTGAACTGAATTTACAAATGCAAGCATAACTTCGTAATCAAAAGAAGAGTCAAATAAGATGCAAGTGCATGTGTACTGAACAAGTTTGTGGGGGAAAAGCTATATGTTGTGTCAAACAGTCTAGAAAATCTCTCCTGTGTCTCATTTGTTTGAAAAGCCAAACTAAAAACAGTGCATTGCATCACTCGATACAAATCCTTAGGGAATATTACATGTGCTAAGTAAAGACTCCTTCCACTCTCTTAGTAAAGGCATTATTGAGTTGCACATACAACTACCTTGTATTTTTCATCTCCTTAACTGCAAATGGTTTGGCAAATTTTGTTAAAGAAAATAAAGCAGCCCATTTAATTTGAGAAAAAGAAGAAGTAGAAAAAAACTCAGAAAAAAAGAATTAGAAATTCTCTTGTTAACTAAAATACTCTTGTTAACTAAAATAAACTGACATATTAAAATACATTTTTTGGGGGGTATAATACAATTATGCAGCTTTGACTTGTATTTTGTACTCTGTGATAATGGGTTTGATATGTGGGTATAAAATCATTATATTGTAGATGTAGTCATGATAATTTCATGAGGAAGACAGCTCATTTTCATGCCATGTTATCTCATAACTTCAATTTCTTTTTTTTTCTCAGAAGTAAAATAATTTTTTCACAGAAAAAATACATTCAAAATGTTTCTTCCTTAATATTTGATTTCTTCTACTCCAACAACCTAAAATCTTTCCTGAAGTGACTAACCTTAATAATTGTCTTTTCAGTATTCACGTTCATATTTCACCAAATCACTAACAAATTCTATAATTATAAACCTTGACAAAGCAGTGCACATGTACTTTTCAGTATTCACGTTTGATATTCTACCAAACTACTAACTGTCTATCTGTAGAACAACGTTACTTGTGATTTGTATAAACACCACCCGCCCCCCTCCCCAGGCACACATACATCTCAACAAAGCATCACCTCCTCTAGAAAAAATAATTACAATTTTAAATGTTTATCACTACATTAACAAATTAACCACTTCTGAAATAACCTGTAGATCTGACTGAAGTGTTCAATTGGCCCTAAACTACGTCTCTTCTCCCCTCTCCTAGCATGTGTGATAGCATGAATCTCTGACTGCAGCTTTTCGGCATTGTAGTGGCATTTGGAACAGTTGCATGTCTTGCCCTAAAGGGACTGGAAGTAGTTGGAGAAAGGATCCACCTTCGCTGCCTCATTGTTCCTTCTGTCTGTCTCTTCCTTTCAGTTTTCGATTCTGCAGTGTCAGCAGGGGAAAGAGTGTATGAGGAAACTCTGCCTGATGGGAGGACTGTGACATTCCGGCGCACTCAGCCTGTAGCCAGTAGTGGCATTGTGGAAGAAGGTCCAGAGCGGGAAACGACAGAAGTGCAGGAAGAGTCAGAAATCCTCCCTGACGGCACTCACCACTCCACACAACGCGTCATCCACCAAAAAGTCCGACATGTCCTGCGCTCTGTTCCCTCAGTGACTGGTGAGGAAGAGCTGGTTGAGGAAGACATCAGAACTCCCGGCAAACAAGAGGTCATTGAAATGTTTGACGAGCCTCCCAAGCTGGTCCAAGACTCCGAAGAAATCGAGCAGATCCTGGAGGATGGCACCAAAGTGAAGAGGCAGGTGGTGATGAACCGCATGGTTCATTTGGTCAAAATGCATCACGAATCTTTTGATGAGGACGGCCGCAAAGTGGAGGAGAACTATGAGATAGAGGAGGTGATCCCTGGCACAGAGTCTGCCTTTGTGGCTGGAGTGGACTCTGACTATGAAGAAGAGATGGAACGGAAACGCACAGCCTCCATGGGTGGGGTGGAAGAGGTGCAGGATGATGGCACGGTCATCACCCATGGCATCCTGGCCAGAGAAAGAGTTTACGTCACTGAAGAACGCGTCAGTTCCAGCCCAGGCCGAGCCTCTCCTGAAGCGTTGTCCTACTCCCATGACGCCAGTGTGGACAGCATCAGTGGTGAACTGGCTCAGGATGTGTACGACTACAGCAGCCACACTGTGGTGCAGACCCGAGTGGTGAGGGGGCCTCTGGAGGACAGAGCAGGTCAGGGTGTTGTGGAAAGCTCTGTGGATGTGTTGGAGGGCATGATCACCCGAGGCCAGCTGCCTGTTCAGCACACTGCAGGTAACATCACTGTGTAGTTAGCCCTCCTGTAGAAGTAGAATGTCCGTCCGTCTTCACCTGTAGTCAACATGTAGTTAGCTTTTCCGGAGCCCACTCTCTCTTCTCTCTTTCTTTCTCTTTGTGTTTGACATGCATATATATCATAAAAAGAAAGGTGATTCATGGTAAAAGAATGCATTGCCAGTATAAGTGGCATATTCTCAGAACCAGAGGTGCGTGTGTGTGGGGAGGGGATGGAAATAGTAGACAGGTGGTGGTGGTTCTCAAGTAGATTACAGTTTTGTTCCCTATAAACTATGCAGATTTTTTGCATATACCAGTCATTTGAATTTGTCAGTCCAATAATGAACAACAGTCACAGAAAAAAGCAGTGGTAGGGTTCACTAGGGGACGTATGAACTTGTTTCCACTTTCTTTGCATTCTCCCAGATCCAAAAATCTTGGCTGCCTGGCTTCTTCAGGAACTCGGCTGGCAACAGAAATTACTGGCATATGCTACTTTTTTTTCTTTGTGAACACTGATGGTGGCTTCGGTAGCAATGAACAGACTTTGGCTGAAATTTGAAGGAAGTGAATCATTCACTACTTTGGGAACATTTTTAGTCTCCCCCTTTCCCCATTACTGAAGTGTCAGAGATAGAAGTTGTGGTGAAGAGACTGGATATGTGATCTGTTACCTGTATGTTTAGCATTGGAAAAAGAAGTGTTTCCTGTTATCTTGGGGTGCATGCAAATTTCTTGTATTTCAGTGTCCATAGCCATGTAGATTTTGTATTGAGAACAGTTCCATAAATGAGCAATTCATAAATGAGCTATTAGAGAACAGTCTTTTCCCAATTTATTAAACCCCCATCCGTGTTACATTTATGTTATCTGGAAATCTCTGTGAAACTAGATTTTGTTCTGTTGAGTTTATTTTTTATTCAGTTCTATATTTTATTGCTTTGTTGAGTTCTTTATCATTGTTACTATTAGCTCTTTGTTATGGAGTGGCAAAAAGCAAACTAAAAAAACAAACAAAAACCAAACAAACAATAAAACTTAGTACACAACAGAATGGACATCCAAGATAGGAAGTTTAGTTTATGCCACTTTGGATTTACTGTTTGTTACAATAATGTACCCTCTTCCACCACCACCACCACCACCACCCACCCCCCCCCCTCTTTTTCCTCATCAATACTGAAAAATAGTTTTAATATTCCTGGTTAAAAAAAAAGGTTTTATGGCATTTGTGGCACTTATTAGTTCATTATGATAAGATTTTCCCTCCCCTAAAGTAAAGAATAGGATGCTTTTGAAGATTGTGGATAAGAAGTGAGGTGTGTGGTACTGCAGAGTATGAGGAGGGTGAAGACACATCAGAGATGCGGGAGCTGGAAGACACAGGTCTGATGAAAAGAGAGGTGAAGAAGGTGACCTTCACCACCGATGACCTTATGGCACCTTCAGGTGACCTTTTGCCTTTGACCTCCAAATGACCCATAGAGCAACAATCTAGTCCGTAGAAAGACTCATCGCATGGCATTTGGTCAAACCTTTCCACTCCCAACATTTGATTTTTTTCCTTCTTAACTTTAAATTTCATGATGGGGTTGACCTTTTCATAAATCTGTTTGTGTGCCACCAAATCCAAAGCTTGTGGAAAAAAATTGCATGTTTGGAATGAAAGATTGGTTGCTTAGACATAGAAAGCTGCCAATGAATTATCTTGTAGTGTGCTATCACAGAGAATTCTGTGTTTAGAGGATTTTTTTTTTAACCAAAACTTTTTTTTGGGGTAGGTGTTTGATTTTGATTTTTGAACTCTCACTAGAAATAAATCAAGCATTACACAAAGTTGTGAGTATATTAAGTCGTATTGATATGTGACAGGAAAGCAAATGAATGTAAACATGGAAGATTGGAAAAGAGGACATGGAACCACTCGTTTTTAATTGCAGGCTACCATGGTTTGCATTCAAGTTAAGATATATTGCTGTTCAGATTTCACAGATTCAGTCTCCCCAAATTCAGTCTCTTGGTCTTCTCCAGTATTCACAGTGTTCATTCAGACCAGTGAAATAGGAAGATTGCATGCTGGTATGCTTGTATGATAGGTTATATCTGCCACAATAGGCATTCTCTACAAATATAAAGCTTGTTGAAAACATATTGTTTGAATATTAATGTGGTTCAACATAATACATTTAAAAAATCTGCCATTATAATACCTTGTTTTGGGGTTTATAGGACACGGCTTCCTCTTTTGTTATTATAACATTTTGTTCACTTGAAGATCTCTCTCTCTCTCTCTCTCTCTCTCTCTCTCTCTCTCTCTCTCTCTCTCTCTCTCTCTCTCTCTCTCTCTCTCTCTCTCTGTGTCATATGCACACACAGGCATATATGTGCATGTGGTCTGGTATGTACACAAAATGCATGCACATACACACAATGCAATATATATGACCACAAACAGTTAACATGAACATGTGCATAATGTGCAGACTTGCAGGACACTGATTTTCATATTTGGTAGTCTTAACTGTTGTTTTTGCTGTTAAATAATGCCTGTAAATTACAGATGGGGTGGGGGGGGGAGGTAAATAAACAAGAAAAATATGGGAAAAGAAATCATTTCACTAACAATTTTCTAATGGCATGCAAGATTCAGCTTTTTTTTCTTTATTCAAGATGATCAGCTTGCCCTTTCTTTTTCTTTTGTTATTCTGTTGTGAAATGTTCTACTAAAAGTAAAACATAGTTTAACCTTTTGATCTGAAAACAAAAAAAAACATGTACAAAGTTCACACAGTGGCTTACACATGTTTAAAATGTAAAGGATTATTGATATTCCAGGATATATTTCATCAGTATTTTTTTTTCACTAACAGGGTTTATAAATTTTCTGCCATTGATCTTTTAGAAATGGTGCTTTCAAGAACCGCGTGTAGCTCGTTCCTTATTCTAACGTCAGCATGATATTTTGCTTGTTCTGTTTAGAAGTGATGAAGATGTGGAAGTTTGTGTTTGATTTGATCTCCTCTTACTGACTGAGGCTTGTTATTATCTGGGTTTTGTTTTCACTTTTATCTTAACCTTTTTTGTGTCAGCACTGTTGCATGCCCTTGAAATAAGAGGGCATGCTGAAAGTTCAGCAAACAGTTTTTTTACCTCTTCAATTTACTGACATAAGTTTTACTTCAGCGTCTTGTCGATTTCACTTGCTAGTTATGCAGAGGCTAAGCTAATTCAGGGAATCAAAGATCCACAATGTTCTGGATAGCATTCATCATCAACTAGTGGAGAGATTGTAAAGTGAACACCAAGATGGTAGAGTTCCTTCAAAGACTGCAACGTGACTGCAGACTGTAACAAGACCACAAAAACTGTGTCGGGAACTCGCTTTATTTCAAAAGACAAAATGGTTATTTTAGTATTTCTAAAGGTTTTATTGTCAAAGTATTGTTGGTGTTGCACTTTTTCAATTTATGTTCTCTCATTCTCTCTCTCTCTCTCTCTCTCTCTCTCTCTCTCTCTCTCTCTCTCTCTCTCTCTCTCTCTCTCTCTCTCATTTCTTGAGTCTTGCATCTATCTCTGTTTCTCTCTCTCTCTCTCTCTCTCTCTCTCTCTCTCTCTCTCTCTCTCTCTCTCTCTCTCTCTCTCTCTCTCTCCCTCCCTTCTCATTTCTTTTCTTGAGTCTCGCATCAATTTCATTTCCAGTTTTTCGCCACTTGCATGTTGTGTCTTTGAGATTCCCATTTTCAGCATCTTCAGTTAATCTTTGACTTTCCAAAGTGTGTTACTTAAACTAGAGTATGCCAGTAGTGTTTTTATATCTAGCCATTTTAGTCTCAACAGTGAAATGGTATGTTGTAGTTTTTGTTTTAGAGAAACCTTGTAGATGGAATTGTTCTCTCTTAGTCTTCATTTTGTTTTTTGGTTGGTATGTTCTGCATTGCTGAGTGTTCTGTTTTGCCTGCAGTAGCATCAGATGGCAGAGAAGGCCCAGACTCTGACCGACCCGTCATAACTATCACAGAGGACCTCAGTACCCCTCCTGATGAGGATGAGGACGTGCCCTCATATTTTGGCGTGAAGTATGAGGCGTCCTCTGAAGGTTAGAAACCCACAGCTTACCACCACCTGTGTGTAGTGTAGCTTTTGATGTGTTGATTCCAGAGATGAGGAGTCTGTGCTGTAAGAAAGCATGCCTAGATTGATATCACAAAGGAAGTACCCAGACAAGTGCTTTTGGGGGGGGCTTGTTTGGGGGGATTTTCAATCCTGTTTTGAAAGGGTTTGGGTGTTATGACAGTGCAGAAAAAAAAAGTTTTTTGAAGGTTTGCTTTGGGGTAGTTTTCTTCTTCTTCTCCTTTATTTTTTTTTTCTTGTTGAAAGCTTTGGTAATGGAAAACTTTGTAAGCAGATGTAGCTGAAAAGCATTTTCTTAAACGTTTAATCTTGAGCGCTTATTCAGATGGGTTTAATGCATATTCTGAGCCCAAGGCTTTTTTTTCTTTTATCTTAGATTGCTTGTTTTGTTTTGTTTTTTTACCTTTTAAAAAAAATGTGTCTAGTCTTCGTACAAATAATAAAATGTGTATGAATACACACACACACACACATCTGTGCATTAAAATAGTTTGTCTTCAAGTTTACCCACCCCCCTCTCTCTGTCTTTGTCTCTCTATCTCTCTCTTTCTCTCTCTCTCTGTTTGGGAGTGGAGGGGGAGGGGGTCTCTTAGAAATAAATAGTACCTCAGTTCAATTTTAATTCACATTTCATTCAAGAAACACACTATTTTATTTTTTTTTGTTTGGGCCCATACTTTTCTATCCTGCTCTGACTGTTTCTTGTTGTTTTAAATCACACAGTTAGCTTAAGAGAGAGGGAGAGAGGAATACAAAAGGAATTTATCAGTTGCTCTTTCAAACCTCAGTAAAATGCTTTGTTCCTATTTCTTTGATGTGTGTTTGTTTTGGATTTGTTTGCTCTTGTTCTGTCATTTTTCGTTGTTCCTTTTCTCTGTCTTTACGCCCCATCATCCATACCTGCCTGACTTTGCTGTCTTTCTCCCCCATCATCTATACCCGTCTTTTTTTTTCAATTCAAACTGTCAGGAAGGGGGGGTCTACACTCATATCCTGTTTCAGTTTTCCCAGTCTCACACTATAGAAAAGGGTTATTGATGCAGAATACACCTTGTATATATATATCTGTTCACTTTTTTCTTTGGAGGGGAGAAGAACACACCCACCCACACACACATGCTGTATGCTGGTTTGTGTCAATAATAATAAATGTCCTGTTCCTTTTTAGTCACAATCACAGTCTAATGCTCTCTCACTTAGAGATCATTGGCTTTTCACATAGTTCTGTCTCCTCCTCTTTCTCTGTGTCACTCACTCTCTCTTTCTCTATCTCTCTTTCTCTCTCTCTCACGCATGCACACATGCACGCACACACACACACAGCCCTATCCCTGTCCTCTCTTCCCCACCCCACACACACCCATCATCTCAGCACCCTACCCCACTTCTCACAGAGTCTTTCTCTCCCTCTGATAACAGTGCAAAAAGTGTGCATGGATACTTTTCCCCATCCATCCATCCATCCATTCATCCATCCATCCATTCATCCATTCATCCACCACTAACCATGGACTTTGCTTCCTTGCAGTGATTCATGAATTCCCGGAGGAGGCCAGAGAAGGTAGCTGGTGGCTGCGGCTTTCTGTGTTGTGCCTCTGTGGCCGCACCGATTTTATTCATTCAGTCCTCCTTTCTGTGTCATTTGATGTGTCCTGTGTTTTCCATGTTTCACTGATGGTGTCTCTGTGTTTTTCATATTCGTTTCAGCAGCACAAGATGTCAAAATTTGATTCCCGCATATTCACTTGTGTGTGGTTTTCTTTCCCTGATTTTGTTGTGTGGTTGTTGTTTTTTAAAGATATTATGTTTGTTGTGATGAGTGTATACATTTTGGTGTGTTGGTAGACGATTTATATATTGTGTTTTAGATACTTTTATTTCAGCATTCTTGCATCTCTATGTGTCCATCAGTGCAACGATTCTTGGACAATGTTATTTATTTGTCTTAGAAATCTCTTTTTTTTCAGGGAAGAAGCTGTGGTGTATGTGCATGCATGTGTGCATGCATGCATGTGTGTGTGTGTGTGTGTGTGTGTGTGTGTGTGTGTGTGTGTATGGGTTAGAGAGAGAGAGAGAAAGACTGAGAGAAAAGCTGCGATTGTGTGTGTGTGTTTTGTGTGTGCGCATATTAGGGGTTGGTTTTTTTGGGGGGTTGTGTGTGTTTTAGTCAGTAGATGTCCAGTACTCTTTTAGTGTGTTGTCATTGTTTGAGTTTGTTGTTGCATTCTTTGTATGTGTTTATAGTTTATAGATTAACTACCCCCTCCCCCCCCCCCCTCCCCCCATCAAAAAAAAAGAAAGAAAAAGTCAGAAGGTGAGAGAAAGTAAGGGTGACTACCAATGCAAACCAACCAATGTTCATTGTTGGGTTTTGCTTTACTCCTTTTTTGTTTTTAATGAACTGCTGCTTTCTTGTTTCGTTGCATTCATAGGGTATCACCTGTTTTTTCCACTCTCTTTCCGGAATTATTTTAGTTTATGTGTTACAGAGTTTGGTAAAGATTCTTAGAAATTCTAAGATCATTTAGCATAGTTTAGAATTAAAAGAAAACAAAAACATAACTGAAAAAACAAAACAAACTTCTATGAATACAAACTGCTTTTTAAAAATATTCAGAACGTCATGAAAATGAGCAAAAGTACTAAAAATAGATAATAAATAAATGAAACCCTCTTTGCCTTTCAGGTTGCTTTGAGATCCAACATGCGATAGTTAATAGCATTAATAAATAATTTTTTGGAAAAATAGAATGTAAAATCTAGTTTGTACACAAGTCATAGATAAGTATACTCTAGACTGTAGCATAAAAAAGCACACAAAAAATGTGATAGTTAATAGCATAAATAAAAAAAATTTTGGAAAAAAGAATGTAAAATCTGGTTTGTGCTCAAGTCATAGATGAGTTTACATTAGACTGTAGCATAAAAAATAAGTGCAAAAAATATGTGCACACACATACACACACAAACAAACGACTCGACTCGACTCCACACCACACCACACATGCACATACGCATGTACACTCACTTACAAACAACTGCTCACACAGTGGCCAGAAAAGATGTTTTCATAACCAAAATAAGTTAACGATTTACATTAAAAAATTGGAGCAGAAATGAAATAAAGAGGATTTTCCTCTGAAGTCGGAGTATGGCTGCCTATTTGGCGAGGTACTTGAAAATAGTCATACACGCAAACTTCCATCCTGTGTGCTTCCTATCTCACAGTGATTCCCAGGTGGGATGAGTGAGTCAGAGTGCTCGTTCTGGGTGACCCCCAGAGTGTAAAGCTGGGGAACGCACAACAACAACAAATAAAGAGGATTTGAAGGCAAACCAATTAGTGAACACGGAATGGCAATGCCTTCCATGAGAATGGCAAAAAGAGCTTGGAACTAAAAAGCACACTGACCATAATATGAGTAAATGTTCAACAAAAGGGTATCTAATGACCAACATTTGATAGAATAGGGAAAACAAGTTATTACGGTACTTGAGGAGGGATGGGCTCTGCCAGGTTCAATTTGCCCTTGGTACATGGCCTGAAAAAGTCTGTACAAGGCTCCAAGAACTCCTGGGGGAGTTAAGGGAGAAGTCAAGTCACTGTGAGCATAGACTGACCAGGCAGGGGATGATTATTTACATTTATAGAGAAACTATACCTATTTTAGCTTGAGGAGTAGCAGGTTTCTTTCACCTTTGGTCCAGATTAGATGTAATGTAGGCAGACCAGGCAGGGGATGATTATTTACATTTATAGAGAAACTATACCTATTTTAGCTTGAGGAGTAGCAGGTTTCTTTCACCTTTGGTCCAGATTAGATGTAATGTAGGCAGCATAGGCCATCACAGATAATTTCTTGCAATTTCTGTAATGTGAATAGTATTGTGTTATATGATGGTTTATTTGAATTGAAAGCATTTTTCCTTCTTTCACAGTAGCCTATGTATGTTTTCCACCATTTTCTCTTTGTGGAGTGAGGGTTGGCTGCTTTCTTCTTTACCCCTGTAGTCTCGCAATGTCGAATGATTTTGTATCAGCTTTGAAGTTTTCTTTATTTTTTTGCCATGGAGAGTTTTGTTTTTAAAATCAGCTGTGTAGTGTATGTTTCGCTTAACAGTTGAAGTTTGAATAAGTACATTTTTTAATAACTGTAAAAAAAAAAAAAAGAATTCTGTATGAAATCTACTTTTAGAATGAATGCAAAGACATGAATGTGTGGCTGTTTTGTGTGTGTATGTGTGTTTGTTGTCTGTGTGTGCGTGTTGTCTATGTGTGTGTGTTTGTGTGTGTGTGTGTGCACACATGCATATGTAAGGGATAGGGGTGGGTGGGGGGTGGGGAGGGGGTGCAGTGAGACGCTTACAAAATACGTTTTCCCCTGAAAATGATTTCCCAATTGTTGAACATTAAAATTATGAAGAAAGATGGTAAATGATTTTTAAAAAGATTTTTTGCTTTGTCAGTGTTGTGATTGTGATTCATGCTATGCTTAGTTTCTGGTGTACACACACTATGCAAGCTTTGTCATGTTGGCTAGTGAAACCGATTTTGTTACTGTACAGTTTTGAGTTCCATTTTTTGCGTGCAAAGTATGGGTCATCATCGTTCCTTTGTGCCTTTTGCCACACTTGCCTCAGTTGATCGTCATTTTGCATGATGATGTCGTGAAGCTGGTGTTGCCCCGTGCATGGTAAATATTGCACAGCTTTTTAAACATTTTTTCTTCATTCCCTTTTTTTTGTCTTTCTGGCTATCATCTTTGTTGAATGATGATGTAGATTTAGAAATTATTTTCTAGTCACTGCTGTGTTATTGCAAACAAGTTATTCGGTAAAAAGGACAAGTGTGTGTGTATACAATGTTATATAAGTGTGTGTAAATGCAGACTTTAAATATTTCTTTTTTGATATGCATTGGCAGGTGTTCTTGGTTACACACACACACACACACACACACACACACACACACACACACACACTCACTATATCACATATATACCACGTCCATGCATATGTTTATTTGTATTTATCTGATTTTATGGCATATATTCTGTAATGAAAGCTTGTAAAGAGAATGTTATAAATGACATTGTGAAATATACATAACACTTATTAGGCTTGTCTGGGCCTTTAATACACAGACTTTTTAAATATGGTTTTAGATCTGCAGTGGTTAAAATGTAAAATTGCACAAAACTGAACATAATCTGTTCTTATTAAAAGTGGCATCTATCTGAGCTGGAATGCAATCATAGAATAAAGGAATTATTTATTGATGTAAAGAGCATGATGTATTGTGTCTCTGTACCTGTTCTCTCTTTCTTTCTCTTATGTGAATCTGTGGAATACTAAACAAAATAGGAAAGTGTCATCATGTATTCCTTGTACTTAGTATGGAATTTATTTTTGAAAATTTGTTTTGCATGTGTTATTCTGGTGAATACAATGTGGTTTTTACTGAACATATTCCAGATTTGAAAATATATAAAAACACAGGAAAGAGTTCATTCCTAAATGACATACATATTGTGTCAGTAAAACATCAGGATTTTTTTTCCCCAAGGATTTTAAGATATTAAGAGTACTGATAGTGCATGCACATCTCCATAAGCAATTATGTTAACTTTCCACAACATTTCAACAAAATGTTATACAGCTATCATATGTTGAACACTTGTTTTGGTGTTGTATCCTTGTGTGTATGTTATCACTTGTGACCTGTTGTGGGTAGATGTTGATAGTGTACTAACACTGTGGCCCTCTCCCTCTCTCAATGCTTCCCATGGGAATGGCTGTGGGCTGGTATCGGCAGAAGTCCAACAGCAGACAGAGGCAGCAACATCAGCCACCACTGAGGTCTCTGAAGCAGAACTCACCTTCACACCTTCACACACTGAGGCTGTAGAGCCAGAGCCTTTCCCCAAGGACCAGAGACAAGCAGCAGCCAGGGAAGCAGAACCAGAGAAAGTGCCCTCTTACACTGACACAAGGCAACCTGTCAGTGAGCAGGTCTCACAAGTAACCCAGAGAACCACAATCACAGACGAGTATCGTAGAACTGATGTGGAGATCACTGAAAAGGAAACCGTCCTCACTGAAAGAGTGGTCCAGAAAGAATACTATGTAACTCCTCACGAAGTCCAGGTAGAAGAAACAGAAAAAGTCACCAAGGTTGTTTCTGTTGAAGAACACAGAGTAGTGGAGAAGCCTTCTGAAGATGACAAGCAGATTGGTGTAGTGAAAGAAGAAATTGAATCATCATTTGCTGCTGTATCTGAAGCTGCTGTGTGCGTGGTACCAGAGGAGGAGGATGTGGAGGAAACGGTGGAGTCCACCCAGGTTACTGAAACCAAGGCTGCTGTCTGCTTGGTGCCAGAAGAGGAGGAGGAGGCGGCTGAAGAACCCGTGAAACCAGAAGAAGCTGCTCCTGCTTCTCAAGCTGAAGTTTGCCTTGTCCCCACCGAAGAGGAGATCAAAGAAGAAAGTGTGGAAGTTTCCACGGCTCCTGCCTATGAGGTAGGAACATGTCATGTTCCTGAGGAAGAAGAACTTGTGGAGGAGACTGTGAAAATTTCACAGGCTCCAGTTTCCGAAGCAAAAGTATGTCTGGTTCCTGAAGAGGAAGAGGTCAAGGAAGAAACAGTCAGCATTTCACAGGCTCCTATTACAGAGGCTGGAGTATGTCTGGTTCCTGAAGAGGAAGAGGTCAAAGAAGAAACAGTCAGCATTTCACAGGCTCCTATTACAGAGGCTGGAGTATGTCTGGTTCCTGAAGAGGAAGAGGTCAAGGAAGAAACAGTCAGCATTTCACAGGCTCCTATTACAGAGGCTGGAGTATGTCTGGTTCCTGAAGAGGAAGAGGTCAAGGAAGAAACAGTCAGCATTTCACAGGCTCCTATTACAGAGGCTGGAGTATGTCTGGTTCCTGAAGAGGAAGAGGTCAAGGAAGAAACAGTCAGCATTTCACAGGCTCCTATTACAGAGGCTGGAGTATGTCTGGTTCCTGAAGAGGAAGAGGTCAAGGAAGAAACAGTCAGCATTTCACAGGCTCCTATTACAGAGGCTGGAGTATGTCTGGTTCCTGAAGAGGAAGAGGTCAAGGAAGAAACAGTCAGCATTTCACAGGCTCCTATTACAGAGGCTGGAGTATGTCTGGTTCCTGAAGAGGAAGAGGTCAAAGAAGAAACAGTCAGCATTTCACAGGCTCCTATTACAGAGGCTGGAGTATGTCTGGTTCCTGAAGAGGAAGAGGTCAAAGAAGAAACAGTCAGCATTTCACAGGCTCCTATTACAGAGGCTGGAGTATGTCTGGTTCCTGAAGAGGAAGAGGTCAAAGAAGAAACAGTCAGCATTTCACAGGCTCCTATTACAGAGGCTAGAGTGTGTGTTGTGCCTGAAGAGGAAGAGGTCAAAGAAGAAACAGTCAGCATTTCACAGGCTCCTATTACAGAGGCTGGAGTGTGTGTTGTGCCTGAAGAGGAAGAGGTCAAGGAAGAAACAGTCAGCATTTCACAGGCTCCTATTACTAAAGCTGGAGTGTGTGTTGTGCCTGAAGAGGAAGAGGTCA
The DNA here is from genome assembly GCA_028751875.1 of Rapana venosa. Taxonomy (NCBI): domain Eukaryota; kingdom Metazoa; phylum Mollusca; class Gastropoda; order Neogastropoda; family Muricidae; genus Rapana; species Rapana venosa. Next base: position 68,214,504 of record CM054134.1, on the reverse strand, counting down.
AGGAAGAAACAGTCAGCATTTCACAGGCTCCTATTACTAAAGCTGGAGTGTGTGTTGTGCCTGAAGAGGAAGAGGTCAAAGAAGAAACAGTCAGCATTTCACAGGCTCCTATTACTAAAGCTGGAGTGTGTGTTGTGCCTGAAGAGGAAGAGGTCAAAGAAGAAACAGTCAGCATTTCACAGGCTCCAGTTTTTGAAGCTGAAGTATGTCTTGTGCCTGAAGAGGAAGAGGTCAAAGAAGAAACGGTAGAAATGTTAAAAACACCTCTGTCTGAAGCAGGGACTAGTATTGTACCCAAAGAAGAGGCTGGAGAAGAAGCTGTAGAAATTTCAAAAGCACCACCATCTGAAGCAGAGGTTCAATTCATTCCCAAACAGGAGGAAGTTGCAGAAGAAACAGTTGACATTTCAGAAGCTCCTGTTTCTGAGGCTGACATTTGCCTCGTTCCCAAAGAAGAAAAAACCCAAGAAGAAACAGTTGAAATTTCTAAAGCACCCCTGTCTGAAGCTGGAGTCTGTCTTGTTCCTGAGGAGGCAGAGATTGATGAAGAGACTGTGAAAATTTCAGAAGCTCCTCTTACTGACACAGGATCATGTCTTGTTCCTGAAGAGGAAGAGATTAAGGAAGACACTGTAGAGGTTTCACAGGCCCCTCTGTCTGAAGCAGGTGTCTGTCTGGTTGCTGAAGAGGAGGAGGTTGTAGAAGAAACAGAGGACATTTCACAAGCTCCTGTCCTAGAGGCAGGGACTTGTCTGGTTCCTGAAGAAGAGGAGGTCAAAGAAGAGGCAGTGGAGATTTCGCAGGCCCCTCTGTCCAAAGCAGGTGTATGTCTTGTACCTGAAGAGGAAGGGATTGAAGAGAAACCTGTTGAAATCACACAAGCTGCAGTTTCTGAGGCAGGGACTTGCCTGGCCCCTGGGGAGGTAGAAGTCGCTGAAGAAACAGTACAGATCTCTGAAGCTCCTCTGTCAGAGGCAAATGTCTGTCATGTTCCTGAAGAAGAGGTCAAAGAAGAAGTGCAACCTCAGCTGTCCTCGGTCCATGAAACACCAGTTTGTCTGGTTCCAGAAGTCCTAGAAGAGACCATTGAAACCAAGGAAGCGCCATCTATTCCTGAGGCTGGCATTTCAGCATCATCAGAAGCTGAAGAGATCATTCATGCCAGAGAAGAAAGTCTTAAACTGGCAAAATACCAAGCAAGAGAAGACAGCGATTTAGATGAAGATGAAGACTGGGAAATGCTGGACAAAGAAGACTTGACTGAGCAAGAACAAATTGCTGCCATGGATGAAACACTCATGCAGGTACCTGATGCAGGAGATGTGCAGGATCAGATAGAAGATACTGCCAGAAAGCAAGAAGCCTCCACAGTTTCTGAAATGAAGACTGAGTCATACTACCAAACAGAGAGCCAGTTCGATTCTGAAGTTGTTGACAGTTACCAATATGAACAGATTACTGTGCAGGAAATGAGTCGATACACATCATCTGAGGCTGCAAAATTTGTGACTGAAGAATCAAAAGAAACTGAAGTTGAAAGAACAGAGTTGTTCCTGGACTCGGAGAGAGAAAAGCAGACTGAGGAAATTGAAGAGCCTGCTTTAAAACAGCTGGAAGATGAGAAGGCTGATGGTAAACTAGCATCCTCCAAACCATCAGAAACCAGCTTGGACATGTCTGAAGTTGTGGACATCTGTGACGACACAGACAAGACCTATGAAAACAAAATTGACGAGGTCATCATGCTGGAAGCTCGTGAAGAAATGGAAGGTGAAGCACTAGAGGTCTGTGTTGGGAGGCAGTCTCCTGAGTCAGACAAGGATGTAGAGGAAGTGGAAGCACAGTTTGATCAGCCGTACTCACAGGTACAACCAGAAATGATCTTTGATGCCCAGTTAAGAGGTGAGGAGCTGTACAAGCAGATAGACAGAGAGGAGGAGACAGTCCAAGAAATCCGTGATCAAATTGAGAAAAGAGAAATCCAAACAGAAGAGCAGACAGAAATGAAAGCCCAGGTCTTCATGGAAGGAGTGGCTGCAGAACAGGAGCTGAGCAGTTCTCCAGCATCAAAATTATCTGACATCTCACCAGTTCTGGAAGAAAAGATGGAGGCTTTCCCAGTCACAGAATATGCAGAAAGCACTCAGCATGAATTCTACGTCAGCAGTGGAGAACCTGAGGTTCTTGAGCAGGCTGCAGAACAAGAAAGCTATGCTGAAATGAGCTATGCTGAGCTCAAGGCAGAAACCACAACCATTGAGGAAGTCAGACAAAAACCAGTTTTTGAACAAGAATCAACAACCCAGCTGGAAGAAGAGACTGAAAAACCAACAATTTTGTTTCAAGAACAAGCAGTCTTTGATGAACAGTTCAAAGAAAGTCACTATGAAGTGAAAGAAACATACTCTTATGAAGAGATAGTGACAAGAAAGGAAACCACCTACTCTGGGGACCAAGAAGAAACTGTCCAACAGATGGAAAATCAAACAGACCACCTCCTCTCTGCAATGCCAGATGTACCAATGAAAAGTCCCCATCTTTCTTCTGAAGATGAGGATGATGAAGGAGATGGAGGAGAAGACATGAAACAGACATACAGTGAACAGCGAGAAACTTTCGAAACCAGGCTTCAGGAAGCAGCAGAAGTGGAATCCCCACCACTTGAAGAATCTCCTCCTGATGTTGCTGAGTTAGATCAAGAAATTGAAGAGCAAGATGCTCTGACAGCAGCTCTCATGTCCCAGTACCAGGTGGGGTTGGTCAAAGAAAAACAGCAGGCCCAGTTTCAAACACCAGAGGCTGAGTATGCCATCCCTGATTTTGAAGAAGAGGAATCAGACTATGAGTCAGAAGAAGACAAAGCAGTTGCTTTGGAAGTGGAAGAAGCAGATGCCAGAGATGAAGATGATGCTCTGTATAAAACACCAGAAGATGAAGTCGCACCTCAACTTTCCCTTGAGATGGAAAGTACTGAACAACCACCTTCTGAAAAATACGAAAAAGAATTTGCAGAGAAACAAACTGAAGAACAGACAGAGCTCTTCTTAGAAACATACCCGAAAGAGGAGGAAATCATGACTGGAAGTGGTGAAAGCACTGAGGCTCAGATGGCCAGTTCTGGAGAAGGCATGCTCCTTGAACCTTATCCTCAAGAGTATGACATCATGGCCATCAGTGGTGGAACTGAGGGAGACCAGGAACAAGACTATGCCGAAATGTTTGGAGGTCCTGCAGAAGAAGTGTCTGACCATGATGATCTGTATGAGCGATACTCAGATGTCAGTGAAGAGGAGCTGAAACCTCTGAAGATCCCCGTGGAGGACAGTCCAACGGAACAGCCCACACCAAGTGACTTTTTCCAGGAGGCCATGGAAGAAGCAGAACGGCCAGACATTGAAGTAGATGAGTACAGGCAGTCTCCTGGCTATGACAGGTCACCAGAAGAGGAAGTCTATCAGTCACCAACAGAAGAACGTCCAGAGGACAGACCATTTGATTCACCTCTCCAGGAAGAAGTCGTTGAAGATGACAAACCCATGCCATCCTCAGAACAACAGGAAGTGCAGAGCCAGGCTGAACAGAAACCAGTCACTGGCATTCTGGCAGAGCTACAGGACCTTGAGCAGTTTGCTGTCCAAGAACAGTCTGAAGAAGAACAGGAAGATGATCTGGAACAGTATGAAGAAGAAATAGAAGAACAACAGTTTGCTAAAACAGAGCAGACTGTGCAAAGTGTTGTTGAGGCTGCTGTTGTCACAGAACAGTTTGTGGACAGGGTAGAAGCCTTCACTACAGAAGAGAGAGATGTGTCTGTGCCTCCTGAGGCTGTGGACCAACAAGAACTTGAAGATGAACTGACAGCAAATATGTTTGTTGACAGAACAGAGCGATTCATTGAAGAACCAATAGAAACACTGACAACAGGGGGTGATTCCACCGTGGAGGGTGTGGTTTCAGGAACAACAGAAATGGACAGTTCAGGAGCTGCTGCTGCTGCTGCTGCTGCAGAACCTGTGATTGAGGGTCGTCACCTGTCAGCTCAGAGCAGTATATCTGATCAGGATAGCCACTACCCTGAGTACTTCGATGAACATCATCTCTCTCTCCATCCACCCTTGTACCCCTCATCATCCACTGAAGTCCAAGATCGCTCTCGCACACCGTCTGATTTGGAAACGGAAGAACCTGCCCAAAATGGAATAGAGTCTGCCACAGGAGCCAGTGGCAGCTATACCTCAGACATAACGTCTGGCTCCCAAAGCTATCTGTCTGAGAGCACAGTGTCACGGATGTCTGAATCTGATTACACATCCCACAGTGAAACCTGGGCTGCTTCAGAATGCACTATGACTGGTTCTGAGTTTGAGCCTGAGAGCAGGATCATAGTAGAAACATGTGAAGAAGCCTACGATGAAGGGAAAGTTGGTGACAGCCGCCAAGACTTTGAGGAATCCAAACAGCAGATGGACACACTAGACAGGCCCATGTCACCCTCAGAATACACTCTGATCACTTCTCATGACCAGGATCGCATGATGGAAATCTTGGACCTACAGCAGGAGCCACCAAGAGAAGAACTGTCTGATGAAGAGGACGAGGAAGAGGAGGATGAGATGGAAAGAGACAGCCTGCAGTCTGAATCAGATGAAATGCTGAGTGAGGATGACGAACATGGCTCAGAACGACCACCTTCCCCCACAGACTACACCCTGATTGCTTCCCAGGACCAGGAGGCTCTGACTTATGTGCTGGGGCTGCAGGAAGGTGGACCACCCCTAGAAGCCCTGGATGTAGACACTCAAGGTACTCCACACCTCTGCTTGCTTTGCTTTGCTTTTCAGGGATTGGGGAGGGACAGGGAGGGAGGTGCTACAGTTAACTGCCATGTTCATTTCTTTTGGTTTTAACTGACGTATTTTATAGCCTCAGTTAAATTCAACTTTTACCCATTTGATATGAGCAAGAGTTCAGACAGTTATGTTTTACTTAGGTGAAATTGGTTTTAATGCACAGGGGGTGGGGTGGTTTTTTTTGTTGATTTCCCCATTTTCCATTCATTTATTGAGGAGATTTATGTTATACTAAACATATGTATGTACTTTTACTAATTCTTTGAAAGTATAAACAAAATGATTGATTACATTCTTAACTTTTGTGAACTAGTATTACTAGTAAACTTTGTCATTTTTAAGCCTTTTTAATTTTTTAATTAGGTTTCTTTTTATTCTATCTCAGAGAAAGGAATATTAATCTTTATAAAAGCAAAGTCAAAGCCAAAACTAGCCCCTAAGTTTTTAAAAGGCAAGACAGAGGGAAAACGTTTTTACCTACTCTTCCCCAGCAGTGATGAGAAGAGGCATGGAGGAGGAGGAGGAGGAGAAACTGTACCAGCTACAGGGACTAAGGCTGCAGACCGAACTGGAAACACAGTCGTCAGAATCCAGTGAACAGGCAGTCATCCAACTGCTGGACTCCGTCGACAACAACACTGTGTCAAACATCAGTTCTGACCGAGAGTTTGAGAGAGACTCTGACCTTCAGATGCCACAGACTCCACTGGAGCCCTCTGCCCCCTACATGCCACCATCTCCAGACAGGGCAGTCCCCATCAGGGAGGAGAGCCTGTACCAAGCTGCCAAAGTTGTCTATCCTCAAGAAGCTGCCAGTGGCCATGACATAGGCATTGACCGCTTTGATAGTTACCACACTGAGTCCTATCAGGCGGCAGGGACTGCCTCTGGCTTCCAGGAGCTGTATGCTTCAGCAATGGTGCCAGAAGCAGCAGCGTTTTCTGCTGAAGGTGAGTCTGCTGGTTCTGCTGCTGCTTCCTGTTTGGTGTACTGTAGAATTTTTGCTTAGATTCATTCATAAGGCTTTTTTGTGTAAAGTGTTTTCTATTGATTGCCACTGCTAATGGAGCATGATCACAGTACAGATTTGGGTCATTCACTTTTTGGCCCCCAAATGAAATCAAAGCAGCGTGGACTATTTTTTTAAAGTTGAAATGCAAAAAATGTCCACACACACACACACTGGAAAGGCTTACTTGTGGTATGGGTCTGCATGGCTAGCATGGTGTACAGTAGGTAGGTCATACACAAGGAGTCTTTTCCAAACCAGCCCAAAGCCATCTGTTCCTTTCTCTTCATCATTTTCAGATGTCTTTCACCCTTTCCTTCAGCCTGTCATCAACCACAGTTGCCTGCATTGTTTAATTAATAAATGTGTGTCCTGTTGTGAAGTAAAGAACACATTGACAGCATATTTGCACTGTCAAGAGCTAGTGTCTTTGTAATCAACTTGGTGGATTTGTGTGGCTAGCAGAGAAAATTGGATGAAATATAACTATGTACACAATTATGGAAAAATGTGTTTATTCTTACCAGCTGTCCACTCTTACCAATATGTATCAGTGTACTTCCTTCAAGTGTGCACAGATTTTTTTGTTAACCAGCATGTATGTGTTCAGAACAGTCCATCTCCCTTTCCATCTTTCTTTCATGTCTTACCCTCACTATCTAAGGTACCACTTTACTGTGGCATGCAATAATCAGATCTTTTCCCCTGTCTCTCATCATTTTCAGCATTGTCCTCATTATATTATCCATTCACCTGTTTTTCTCTTTTCCACTATGACTTTTTTCTGTTTCTTCCATTATTCCTTTTCATTTCCTGAAATTTTGTGGATTAGTTCTTTCAGCAAACTGACAAGAACATGGCTATCATCCACTTTCTATCAGCAGTGCTAAGGAAAATCTTCCATGCAGTTTACCAGGCACCAGTTTAGAAGTCACGTGTGCCCGAGGCAGTAACTAGAGATCATGTCAGCCTGGAGATGCCATCTACTACATCATTGCTGATTAAAAAGATTGTTTCACCAATATGATAGAAAAGATAAATTTGTCAATTTAAATAGAGAAATACATAGAGAATGTACTTTACCTGCCGTTTTTGAAACTGCATAACCCATAAGGCGAAGAGAGCTGGTTATGTGATGCATTGCGCTGAATCGGTTTTTCTGAAAATCAACGTAGTATGAAAAAGCATGAAAACCAGTTAAAGAACAACCTCATTCAATTCCTGATCTTAATTATCTTGAAATGGATCCTTCATACATACCCCATACATTGTCAGTGTATTCATTGGCAATGTGGAATATTTGAATAACCCTACATTGGTCTGTATTTTATACACTGGTTTTATCCAAATATTAGCAACCTTTGTTTGAGCATAGGCTGTTAAAACGGAAATGACAAAATAACTTATTTCTTTTGATTTACATATTTTGTCAGTATTTTTTTGTGTTATCTATTTGTTCCTTTGTTATGACAATAGTTACTCTTCCTTAGCAGAAGAGCCAAATGAACCATTGCAAGCAAACTGTTGTAACGTTTTTCTCTCTCTCTCTCTCATTGTACCTTTTTCATTTTTAAAAAACAAAAAAAACATTCTTTGCATGTTTTAATATCGGTTCTCAATGCCGTAAAGAAAATAAGGATACATATTATAGTAACACTGCGTATTCTTTCATATTCTTCCTGTATTCATGTATGCCTCACAACATTCTTTGAGCGGATTTTTTTCTCTCATCTCATATCCATTATTTTTACATATTGCTGTTTACAAACAAACAAAAGCTATTTATAAGTAAATTGTGTAAATCTGTTGTAAATGAAGCGTGTTAAATTCCCTTTGGCTAATCAAGATGTTTTAACAGTAGGCAAAGTAATGGGAGCAGAAGCCCGTCCAGAAGAATCGGACCTTGCTGAGCGAGACGACGACAAGTTAAGTTCTTCCAGCTCTGACGCTGCGCAGCTTGAAGATGTAGAGGCCAAAGGTACATCAGTGTTGTCTGCTCATCGCCATTGTCAATCCCATATTTTATTGGTTCTGTGCCTCCTTTTATCTTATACCATTGCATTGACTCCTCAGTTATCTGATTAAAAAAATTTTGATTGTGTTACGCCATCATTTGGTAGCTATGGTGTTAGGTTCTGTGTATTTCTTTTTTTATTTTCAATTCTGAACTTGTGTCAGGATCTTGAATTGTTTTTCTTCTTGACAAGGTCATATATGCTGAACAAAACCAAACAAAACAACTCTGGGATATCTATGATTCAGTTCATTGTCATAGATGCTGAAAAAAGTGGCCTGGCCACTGAGAAATCTTTTTCATTTTTTTAAATGTTTAGTTATTTTGTTCCCAGAATCATTTTGTGTCTCTGTTTTGAAGCTTTATAAATATTTGAGTCACTCAGAAATCATCTTGATGAAGACATAGCATTATAAACTGAGGGGTTTTTAGCATACTGTTTCATACACACTCACTCACTCACTTACTCATTCTTTCTCTCTCTCTCTGTCTGTCTGTCTCTCTCTCTCTCTCTCTCTCTGTCTCTCTCTCTCTCTCTCTCTCTCTCTCTCTCTCTCACACACACACAACACACACACACACACACTTATGCACATACACACATGCTCAGGGTAACATTGTCAGTTTGACATACCTAAACTGTCCAGACAATTTACAAAAGGTATGTTTACTTGATTGTTAGATGTATTCCTGTTACAGCCTTAGAACAAACCTAGGAATGTGGATGAATATATTCTGTCATTATTTGTGTGTCTGTTGAAGTCATATGTATGAAAAACATCTTTAATTTTACATTCAATCACAGCCATTTTGTTACTCTATCTCTTGAAACATTGATATCAGACAAAAACTGATTATATTTACCTTTTTATACCATGTAATTTGGCAAACTTAAACATAAAAGAGAATGTACAATATTTAGTCAAATTTTGCACTGTATTTTACTCTGAATAGAATGGAGTATTGTAAGAAGTTAAGTTACTTTACTATGTACAGTGTATTTGTGTCATGTTTGTGAATACACGATAAAAAATACATTGCTTCTTTATCTGAAGAAAGTGATAAGCCCAGCGTACATTTCACACATTCTGAGATATCTCAAGGGAAAGGGCAGAAAGTTACAGCGATAAATTATACTTCAGTGGTTGTTGTTTTTTACCAACTTTGAGTGACTGAAAGGTGTTTAGCCTGTGTAGGCTACTCATCTACTTCTTTTTCTTTTACAAGTATATTGAGTTGTGTTGACTGAATCCTATAGACTGCATTTCCTTTGTGCCTTGTGCTTTCATTATCACTGATAACTAGCCCCTGTGTGTTAACACTTCTTTTTGTAGATGCAGAAATTCTTGAGAGGAGCGAGGAAAAAACAGAAGAGACTGACGTGGAGGAGCAGTTTTCTCCCCTATCCAAGGGCTCTCCTTCTAAGCAGGTGTTCTCCTTCAGTGAAGCGCTGGAAATGGATATCCACACACAGTTACAGTCAGAGCAGACCTCTAGCACTGTCAAAACTACTGCTGTCTACTCTGAACACAAAGTCCACACAGAACAGACTGATGATTACTTCAGTCAAGTGGAGTCCAGCACCAAGCACGAAACAGTGGCCTTTGCTACCGAATCATTTGAACAGTTTGAAGAAGAGTCTGTCCAGATTTCACAGAAAAGCCACATCGTAGAAGACACTGCACTTTATCAGGTGACAGAGCTCCAGTCTGTTTCTACCACAGACATAACAGCAGACGAAACAGAAATGCAAGATTCACAGCTGTCCCCTGTTGTTGAAATTGAAACAGACAGGCGTGAGCAGTTCATAGCTGAAGAAAGAGACACAACAACTGTTCCACCGTCTCACACTGAAAAAGAAGAGCCACTAGAACCAGACCAGCAAGTGATTTGTGAAACAGAGACTGAAAGATCAGAGGAGTTTCTTGTCGAGGAGACAGAAACCACCACTGAAGAACTGTTGTCCAAAACAGGTGAAGCTGTCCCAGAACCTGAGTCTGAAGAGTCTAAAACGAGCAAGGTGTCTAGACTGATCTACATGGCTTTTGACAACCTGGGCTTCACGGATGAAGAGCCACCGGTAGAAAGCCAGCAGAAACTTCCAAGACAGGAAACTCGAGAAATCTCTCCTGAAGACCTTGAAGAGAAACCGTATACCTTTGACTTTCCTGATGATTACAAACATGAACTTGAAGCTCAGAAACAGTATGAAGCTGCTTTCTACCCAGATGAGTGGGTAACTAGTAGTGAACATGTCGAGGAGAAAGAGTCTGAAGAAGAGGAAGAGGACGAAATGAGCCCTCAGCAGGAAGGTGAACAGGCTCTTGGCTGGGTAGCAACAAAAGGAGACTCAGGAGCTCACCTGACTGCAGTGGAAGAGAAAGAAGTTCCCCCAGAAGAAAGCAAGTCTGTTTCTGACCATGCACAACAAGAAGCAGAGGATCTGGAATCTGAGCCACCAGCACCAGTAGGTATAGCTGATGCTCCAGTTGAACTTTTAGAAAGCTCCTCTGAAAGTTCTCCTGACAATGATGTGGAAGTGTTTGATGAGACAACAGGAACCTACATCAAAATGCCCTGGGAAATAGCCCACCAGTACAAACGCCAGTTTTCAGAGTCCTTTATACACCAAGAGAAGTCGCAGTCTCTCCAGCATCAGAACCAGTCTATTGACTTGGGCACTTTCTACCGGAGAGATAGTGACACGAATTACCCCAGTGTTTCTTTCATCTCTGAAGACCAAGAGACTGAAGAAGACCAGGAGCCCAGTAGAACAAAAGTCACCTTTGACCTGAGTTACGAAATGGCAGCCACCAGCAGAGAGCTGAAGATGGAGGAAATGACAGTTGAAGAAGCTGAAGCAGGTGGTTCTGGAAAGATCCCAGAGCCCCATCATCAGATAGAACAGACTCATGAAGAGGAGGTGATCACCATCATTCAGGAAAGTCGGCAGCAAGTGAAGGATGAACTGACCAAAGACTCTTTTGACTCTTACCTGGAGTCTGACCTTGCGGCTGGTGGGGCCACAGCCTCTTCCACTGTCTCCCATGTCGGCATTTTCCAGTCCAGCACTGAAGAGATTGCTTCTTCTTACACAACAACTGACAGCTCCCTTGAGCAGTCCATAGAAATGAGAACTTCATCAGAAGCTGAGGAGGACATGATGTCAACCAGGCCAAGGCCTACTGAGCCTACTATGAGCGTTGTCAGCATGGAGTCCAGACTGGCTCAGCAGGAACTCCTGAAAGAAATGGCTGATGAAAAAGACCGTTCTGTGTCTCCTTCAGGGGAAGAGCTGCCCTCAGATTTCACAGTGCAGGGGGAGCTGCAGGGTGCTATTGCAGAAGAGCCTGAAGCAGAATCTCTGTCCACCATTCCTCAAGTTCCAACCACATTCCCCATGGCTGTACACTCACTGGGTAAATCCCTTGCTGACAATGAAGTGTATGAATCATCAGAAACTGAGAGAGACTCCACAGAAGAAAAACTGTCCCCCATTGATGAAGGGCCAGGGGTAGACGACATTGAAGATGATGATGCTCCTGCTAAGTCAGTCCCTTCAGAAAAGAGGGTCACATTCCAGACAGACACTCTCAGTACCCCCCATGCATCAGAACAGTCAACTGATGAGTTCAAAATGTCCACTTCTTCCTCTGAAATGTCTGTGGAACCCACTCTTCTGGCTGCTTCCTATGAACTGGACACTGGCAGGGTATGTCATGTGGTATCAGCTTTTGACATATCACCAGACTCTGTGGAAAAGAAGTTAACACCCAATGCTCCCACAAAGGCCATCTTATCCAGTCCTGAAGATGATGTATTTGAAACTGATGCCTCACTTCTCCTCCGATCTGGCACGGCAGAGACCCCCACCAGAGATGACTCTGAAGAGCTGACAGTCATCAAAAAGCCAACCTCAGACTTTGTGCCATCCCCACCCACCTCCACACCCAGGGACGGGGGCACTTTGAACCTGCATACAGCCAGTGATTTAGCGCAGGCCAGTTCTGTGTTAGAGCACATCAGAACAGGGGGAGCAGAAGAGGAGGAAACTGGACACACCTTGGATGAGTCCACTGTTCATGAGGAAGATGAGCTCAGTTCCCCCTTTGAAATGATGTCACCAACTGAACTGAAAGAAAGCAGTTACATGACTGCTGACGCTTGCTTTGGGCAGATGGTTTCCTCAGCTGATTCTGCTGCATCTGGAAGTGATTTTGCTGAAATGCTGGATTCAGATGTGAAAGAAGATGTCATAACAAATGGACCAACAGAAGTGGAGTACAATGCTGAATACGATGCAGAAGCAGCGAGCGATCAGAGAATTGTTTCTGAAAGTGAATCAAAAGAACAGTTAGAAGAAGCCGTTGTGAGCGAGACAGAGTATGAAGAGCAAGAGGAGGAGAGTGGAGTTGTTGCAGCAGTGTGGGCAACTGAGGAAGAGAAAGCTGCTAGTGGTGCAGAAGCCACACTGTCAGAGCTGCAGCTGCCTCCAGGGACAGACTTGAATCTCATGTCCACCTCTGACCAAACACTGTATGGTCTGGAGATGCCTTCAGAGGAGACAGTCACCATGTCCACATCACAGCAGAGGGACTTGATGGCCAAGTCTGAAACTGACCAGGACTCTGACCAGACTCAGCCCCCAACAGAAGTCACTTTCAAAACAGATGAACAAGTTTCTGATCAGGTGGAAACTTCAGCTGAAATGAGAGAAAGTGCACTGTTGGAAAGTGAGGACCTAACTTCTGCTGAAGCCACGCCTGTAGCAGCTGTACCAGAACAGCAGCAAGTAGTGCAAGAAAGGGAAGAGGAAAAAAGTGATGTAGCAGAGGAAGAATTTGAAGAACAAGCTCTGGCACCTCCAGAGACCATCATTACTGAGGAGACTGAAGATGAGCCATACCAGCTTGACCCAGGTTCTGTGTATCCAGGAAAACGTGCCCTGGAAATTCAGATCCCTGTCACCATTGACATCAAAGAGGACCCACAGCAGTTCATTGAAGAAGGACAAGAACCATACGAAGAGGAACCAGTTCCAGAACGAAGGTTAGATGATGATTTTGACTTGAATGATGACAATCTTCTAGGTGAGGCTGCAGGTGGTGAAGAGGAGTTCATGGAACAAGAGGCAGAAGAAATAGAGTACATGGAAAAACCTGAGGAAGAACTGCTTCGTCTGAAAGACAGCAAGCCAGAGTCTGAGGATGAAGATGAAGATCAGCAGCAGGCAGAAAGTGTCCAGACAGAGGGACTTTTGGGAGTGCAGGGATACGATGACCTTGAGCGACCTCTGTCTCCTACACCTGATGCTTTCCGGCAGATGTTCTTTGGTAGAGAAGATGACAAAGAAGCTGAAAGTCCTGCTCAGTCTGTTGCTGAAGAAGACATTGAAAAGACTGCTAGTCATTTTGTGGAATCCATACTGGAAGATGTGAAGGAGAAAGTGCAGACAATGTCAGCATTAAAATCTGCTGAAGAAGAAAAAGACACCAAACAGACCAAGGTAGAAGAGACGGAAGATGCTGCTGTGGAAGAGGATAGGAAGTTAGAATATGAACAAGCAGAGGAAGACCTGCCAGAGGATGAACAACAGAAGGAGGACATAGAGCAGCTGGATGAAGTTTTGCCCATGGCTACAGGTCGCAGCCCACAGACAAAGACGACAGTGCTGATGAAGCAACTCTCAGAGGATATTCCTGGCATCACCATCACTGAACATCTGTCAGGGCTGGACACAGAGGATGTAGAAGATGAAGAAATGGATGAACCAGATTTTCCCATTGCTCCAGACCATTTCCATGCTGAATGTGTCCCTGAAGAGGAAGAAGAGGAAGACCAGAAGAAAGCTTCATCAGGTGATGATGTTGATGGAGGAGAAGATGAACTCCATTTTATTGAAACATCAGAAGACACAGAACTGCTCTTTGAAATGACGATTGAACAGCCAGAAAGTAAACCATCTTTTTTAGTGGAGAGTGATCCAGCCTCAGCTCATACATTTGCATCTGCTGGGCATCTGCCTTCCAGAGATATCTTCTCTGGTTCATCATCAAAGGTGGAAGCTGAAGCTGGATCGGATGAAGAAGAACTTGAAATCATGGAAGCAGACATCAAGATGCATGACTATGCTGAACAACTGAGTCCTGAAGATCATGGAGATTCATCTAGTGTGGACAGTTTTGCTACTGTGGTGGCTGCTGATGCGGAGGAGGAAGAGGAAGATGAAGGAGATGTTGAAGACAGACTGGCAGAAATTGCTTCCATGTCCTCCTCCATGCATTCAGACATGCAGTTAACACAAGCTGAAGTGGATGAAAGATTTGAAGAGACAGAAGATGAAGAAGTGAAAATGCCACAGGAGTGGGCCAAACCAAAAGAAGCTTCAAAGGAATCATCAGACTTCTCCTCTTCAACAGAAAGTGATCGCTATGATTCCAAAGATAATGAACTTTCCTCATCAGTAGAGAGTGACAGGTATGCTGGGAAAGAAGAGCTGTCTTCATCAGTAGAGAGTGATCGCTATAGCAGTAACGTTGAAATGTCTTCCTCGGTAGAAAGTGACCGCTATGAATTTGTAGACAGAGCTGCATTGTCGGTCATCACTGAACTGTCAGAGGAAGAACAGTTTGAAATGATTGAGAAAGATGACTTGGGGAATGAAACTGGTCCTGAATCTGACCCACAAGAGCAGTTCCACTGTTCTCCCCCTGAGGGACCTTCCCGATCCCCAGGTTTTGGTAGCACCAGATACTTCACCAAGCCACTGCATGACAAGGATGACGCCTCAGTGTCCTCGTCACTGCTGGAGTTTGAAAGACTTGAGAAGCAGATAGGCCATTCTGGGTCGAGTTCTATAGACACTTCAGACAAAGAGAGTTTCGGGGGTTCCTATGATGAACGAAAGCACCTTCCATATCTTGTGTCATCCTTTGATGAAAAGAAATTTGAATATGGATCATTTGATGAAAAGAAACTATTGCGGTACAAGCGTGAAATGGAAAGAGATGATATCTCAACAACTTCATCTCTGGCAGAGTTTGAAAAGCTTGAAAGGCAGATTGACCAACAGGGTTCTAACAGCTCCGTGGAGGAGAAAAATGCTGCGGAAAGCAAGAGCAGTGGTGGAAAGTCTGGCTCAGGTTCTGGCTCTGGCTCTGTGGCTGGCTCCGTGTCTTCCCTGGCAGAGTTTGAGAAGCTGGAAGCTGAGCTGGCAACAGACTCTGATGACAGGCGCAGTTCTGTGGACAGTTCCCTGCAGCGAAGAAGTGAAACCTCCTCTCTGGCTTCCCTGAATGAATTTGAAAGACTGGAGAGAGACGTGATGACCAACAATGAACTGGAAGCAGAGGCACAGAAGATCGTGTCTTATCTTGAAGCTGGCAGTCTTGATTCTGGGCGCATGTTCTACTATAGCAGTTCTGTTGGCTATAGCAGCTCTGATCTCAGTGATGTAGAAGCAGCTAAAAAGGATCAAGACAAGGACTCACTGGAAGGGCGGGATGCAGTGGAGCATGACTCATTAAGTGAAGATGACAAGGATGAAGAGCCTGACTCTCTGGATGCAGACACCTCAGAGATGACGGAGATGACGTCTAGTGTTATTTTTGCTGGTCCAGAGCCAACCGCTACTCCTGCTGGGGCATCTCATGACATGGATGCTGATTCTTTAGCTGGAGAGTGCATCATGCAGTTGTCCACAGACTCTCTGGTGCTTACTCAGCAGATGCGTACCTCTGATTCCAGCAAGTTTGACACAGACTCTCTGCAAGAGCAGGAAGATATCATGGTGAGATCAGTGGACTCTTTAGAACAAGACAAACACTCTGACAAGTGTGACCAAGACTCATTGCAAGAAGATGTCATGCACACATCAGCAGACTCATTAGAATTTGTTCAAGTACAGCAGCAAATCCCTGAGAATCCCATGTTGATGTCAGTAGAGTCAGCACACTGGAGCATGGGAAGTTCAGGTGGAACAATGTGTAGGTCAGAAGAATCACACACTGATTCCCATGATTTCATGCAGGTGTCCGCAGAATCTATGAAGACCTGAAATCATCTCATACAGAACAAACATTGAAAACTCAGCTCACAAAATCATCAGAATATGTGCAGGAAGGCGCTTCCATAGAGGTGATGCATTATAGTAGCTCTAAGGTGACTAAAACTCAAATCTCAAAATCCTACACTGATGATGACGGTAATGTGATGGAGTCTAGTGGCTATTCTCAAGATGATGACGATGAAGAAGAAGTGAAGGAGAGCCCTTTCATGAGCTGGGGACCTTACAAAGAAGAGAAGAAAGTGTACACAATGGCTGAGTGGGAGGCCATGAAGAAGAAAAAACAACAGACAAGAGAGGAGCGCTCAGGTTCTTCCTCTCCGCACACAACTGAAGGTGAACCCGGAGGTACTTTCAGCATTGCCAACATTCTTTTTATGTTGTGGATGTGACTTCTTTTTTTTCTTTCCGTAGAGGTTAGATGACAAGCTTTCTGCTACTGTGCACAATTCTGTAAGCATCCTGCATGGGTATTGCTTGTGGTGTCATCAGTATCACCATGGACTGAGATATTTATTTCAGTGTCAGTGTTTTTGCTTTCCCTCTGGCTCTCTTGCTCTCGTCACTTATGTTGTCCTACTCCCATCCCAGATCTGTTTTTCACCTGTTTGTTATGGTGTTAGATTATGTTCAATTAGCCCTGTGATTGTTCAACTTTTGTATAATGCATATTTTGACCCTTTTGTTTAGTAAAATAAACTGTGGTTTAAGTTTGTAGCACTTTTGTGTTTTTGTGCTTTAAAACTATGTGCTTTTTGTATTAGAAGGTCAACCTTTTTTTTTTTTAGTGGAACAGGGATGGGAACAAGGTAACTTTTTTTTTTAGCATTCACTTAGTACATTTGGTTGGTTTGGTATTTTTCATTGGGTTTTTGTGTGATGGCTTTTTGTTGTTGTTATAGTTGGATTTTCCTTCATGAGTCTTTGCAACTCAGATGGGCTTTTTATGAAAATTTAATTTAACATTTCTTAATTTTTTTTAGGTTTTGGGTTTTATAATTTTATTGATCACCATTAGTGTACAAGTTTATACAAGAGTAGTATGAGGATAGCTATGAATGTCAGTTTGTGCAGATGTAAGCAATGTGTGTAGTTTGTAGAGAATACAACTGAAAATATAAATCAATGCAACTCCTTCAGAAAATTTGAAGCTAAGAGCGGAAGTATGAATTCTGTTGATGAAATATGGAATAGTATTCAACAAAAATATTTGTCATGGTATTTTTTGGGAAAGAGATTACAATACCTTTAATGTTTTGAATCCTGATGTAGTTAAAAATAGAGATAGGTCAAAGACTCTGATTGAAGTGTTACGATTTGTAGTTATTGTACTATGTCAGGAATGCTTGGCCAACTGCAAGTGAAAAAAATCTTTTTTTAAAGATTTTAAAAAATACAACTGTAGTAGTAGTAAAAGTTGTAGAAGTAGTTTAATAGTCAGTAGTAGTAGTAGAAGTAAGATATAGTAACTAGTTTTTGAAGAAATGTTTGTATAAATGCATAGTGGTAGCAGTATACTCATTTATATATGTGTATATATTTTTCTTGTTCTAAATTGAGTCATTTGCTGTTTGATTTTTATGAAGTAGTATTGATGTATTTTGCATGATCTATAAATCCTGCTGTGCATATCAGGGGAGGGAAGGGAAAGTCAGATGAATAGTTAAAGAAAGGGTGAATGGATAGAGAAGTTGATAATCAATTTCTTCAGCAAAGATTTCCATGTTACATCAAGTGTTTCACATTCATTTTACACTGCAGCTCCACTTTTCATTCTACCCCTCAGTCTTAAGTCTAGTCTCGTTGGCATCAGTATTTTTTTTAATACATATTTTCTTTTGTTCATTATGTATAACTTGATGCTTTTATTACTTTGATTACTCGCAGTTGTCACAGGAAATACACCTGAAATGCAACATGATTGATAGCTGTGGACATTTTGGGGTTGTGTTTTAGTACCAGTTGGAAATGGAGGCAGGTAAAAGGTACAGCTTTAATCATGAATAAGATGTGCTAGATTTTGTCAGGTTTGGTGATAAAGGAAATGTGTTCTCAGTGTTACTGCATTCATGAGAATGAAAGCGTGAGGCATGTGTGCATATTGAATATGTATGGTGGTTTGTCTTCTCTCTTTCGCCACATTCTGTTGTGTCCTTCATTGATGTTGATCTATGTGTGCCTGTACAACATTTTCATTGAAATAAAAATTCAACCATGTACCATGTTTCAAACTTGGATGTCTTGCTTATTGTCATTTATTGGGGCCTTTCCCTCCTTCTTCCACTTTGGTTCCATTTTACCCATTTATTTCAGCAGCTGTGCAATGCAATGTATTGTTTATGACAAGTGTTGGTATGTTTTTGCTGATGTCTGCCAAAACTATTACAGTTTTGTGTGTGTGTGTGGTGTGTGTGTGTGTGTGTGTGTTTTGTGTGTGTGTTGTGTGTTGTGTGTGTGTGAGAGGAGGGGGGGGGGGGGGGGGGGGGGGGGGCAAGAGTAATTTGGTTTGGGGAGGGTGTTTGATTGCTTGTTTAACTGTTATCAGATTGAAATATAAGATATGCCTCATGAGAGTGTCTTTATATTTTTAATAATAATAATAATATGGTATTTAAGTTTGTGAAGTGGGTCAGATCAAACTTGATGACGTTGATTTGTTATGGTTTATTTGTTTGGAGATGTGTGTGCATGTGTGTGTAGGAGTCTGTCCTCCAATTTTCAGTGATCATCAGTAGACAGGATTGTAATCATTGTGCACTTTTTTAAAGACATACATTAGCTGCATGAATGCTTGTTAGCATCTCCATTATCTGTCTTCTTGTTCACAGTGAACTGTTCTACTTTACAAGATGTATAAATCATGCATTTTACAATGAATTTCAGAAACCTGTACTTGAGCATTTTTCATAGATGTTTTAATAGTCATCTCATGTCTCTGCATTCTAGACAAGAAACTCTGCAAATTATCTTTTTTGTGGGCTTTGTGATTGGTAATTGCGTGTTGCAGTATTTTTCCAACACTTTATATTTTTACAGAGAATGCTTATTGGTTTTTTCTGTAGTCACACACTGTCATGATTTTACTAAATTTAGATTGAACATGTACTGAATACAAATAGCAGGATTAACTTGTCTTTGGTTGTTGCTTTCATTTATGTGAATCAAAACATTCTTTCTTTAAAACATTTTGAATAAGTGAATTACGCACTTTGCATGCTTTATGTGTAGAGATTTTCTATTTTTTGTGTATTTGGTCTCATGTGTCATCAGACTGTACTTGTAAATTGAAAGTTAGGTTATAGCTTGCTTTTGAACATGCCTTGAGGTGAAAGTTGACATCTCTGACACTTTGCTTCACTGTTGGGTGCAGCTGAGAGGCGTGAGGAGCAGAACCTGTCGTCAGAGGAAGAAGATCCCAGTGGAGTGTATGTTCATTGGTGTTCACCTGACTTTTCATCGCTTTGTCTGTGTCTGTGTGTGTGTGTGTGTACCTCCCATCCTTGTTTTGCCAAATGTCACTTCGTATTTTACAGATTTCAGTTTTTCCCAGAGAAGTCAACATACTATCCAGCCCAGCTTTGTTGTGGTTTTTTTTAATTGATTTTGATGGTCACTGTTTCTTCATCATGCAGGTTTCATTTCTTTGCCATTTCCCATCTTTTATTTTCATGGTTACCTGCTGTATTTTCTTGCCATTTGTTCTTTCTTTGCGTCCCATACTCCCTTTTTGTTTGTTTGGCCATTTCTTTACTAGTTATTGGTACTTGTACAGATCACATTTGAGTCCACAGTTGATGTTGTGTCAGTTGTGGAAGTCCATGTAAATTTTGTCTCTGAAACTAAATGAGTCAATAGATCCCACCAGATTAGCTATGTGTTCATGAAGTCCATATTTGAAATGCAACAGCAGGCCAATAATAGTGATGCTGTGGTAAGCATAATGAACCCCAATGACTGGACAGTACAAAGTCCATCACACCATTGTAGGCAGGACTTGTCTGCCTTAGCTTGGCTGCTGTCCACAGTAAGGTGTACTTTGAGCTGAAAATGGACTACTAGAAGCTCACAGTAAGATGTATTTCCCTTGAAAGAGTTCTCCTGATTTAGGAACGGTTGCTTATTGTCTTTGAGTGTTTGCTTTTCCAGTTTGGTTAAACTGATTCTGTTGAAGTTGATTCTGTTCACCTTTTTTTTTCTGGTGATGATTTTCAGTCTACATCTCAGCCATTGTGCTTTGTGTAGACTTCTTTTTTTTTTTTTTTTTTGGTACTTGTATTGACTTGTGAATGTTGCTCTTCCAGTTTTTAGGTTCGCTTTCCATTTTCCTTTTTATTTCAACCCAGATGAAAGAAAATCATTCCAGGCATTAGTGATGGAGTGATCATTACTCCCATTTTTGTTGTTGTTGCTGCTGTTTGCTGTTGTTGTTTCCTTTTTACAAAAAATGTCTTAGATAACAGTTTTGAGAAAAGTTATTTTTCTCATCAGAAAAGGTTAATAATTTGCTTTTTTGTTTCCATTCCTTCTCTGTGTGTTTTTTTTTCTCCTGAAGTACAGATGTCAGAATATTGATTGCTGTGTTTGTGTGGCGTTCATGTCTATGCTTCAGGTGCCATGTCATGTGGATTGGATGCATACCTGGAAGCTAGGCTGTATTTGCCTTCATCTGTTGCCTGTAGTGTTTGGAGAGGATGATGACATGTTGTCTTACTGTTCGCCCCTTTTGATATATTTGGTTGCTTGTGCTTTTCAGGTTGCTGAGGTGAAAGGATGCTATAAATCCTGGCATTGGCTGTTGTCCAGAAAATAATGGCCAATATTGTTTCAGATATTTTTTGTGTATTTTTTTAAAGCAGTGATTTTCATTATGTTTCCTTTTTGTACTGATTTCCTGTGTTTAGCATGGTGACGGTTGCTGATTGTTAGTTCTGTGTATTCTTGGAACTAAAGCATGTTCATGAGGAAAAGTATCACTTTTGCACAATTCCATTATATTCTAGCCAATTCCTTGATAATGTTAATGCACTTTGGCACACTTAACCTCTCAGACTGTATCTTGTTCTGTCTCTTTTGATGGTAATCAAACTAAAGAGTCTTATAGTACCATGATAAATATACCATGTTTCTGAAATAGTCATCTGTTTGGAATACTTCAGACAGATATCTCTGTCTATTGGCCTCTCTCTCTCTCTCTCTCTCTCTCTCTCTCTCTCTTCTCTCTCTCTCAAAACACCATTGTAACAGGCCTTGGCCTTTCATAATTCTCTCTCTCTCTCATAGTTGATCCCTTGTTTGTTTTACCTTCTCATTTATATACCCTGTTTGTGTGAGAGACAGACAGACACATCTGTTAGATTTAGATAATTAACACTGTTCCCAGGGTGTTGAATTCTTTTTTCTTCTCTGTGGCAGTAGTCAACTTTTTTCAGTCATTCTCACTGTGCCCCCCCCCCCCCCCCCCCCCCCCCCCCCACCACTTTGTCTCTCTCTCATCATCATCATCATCATCATAAACATCCTAAAAAATTTTTAAACAAAATAAAAATTTCTCTCTCTCTCTCTCTCTCTCTCTCTCTCTCTCTCCTAGATTTTTTTTTTCAAGATAAAGTATAGGGTTAGGAATGGGATTGATGTTGCATATTTTATTATCTGTTTCATTTAGCAAACATGTTTATGTATTGTGTCTGATATTGTATATTTTATCTTCTTCATTTAGCAAACATATTTATGTGTTGTGTTTCAAATAATATTATCTTTTTGTCAAAGTTAAGAATGAGATTAATTTTTCATATTAATCTTTGTTTTATATATATGTGTTATTGTTGATAAGAAATTTAACAACAGTGTTGTTCGTTACATACTTGTGTGATATCAAATGTACAGAAGTTTGCTATATTGTTTTGTTTGGTAACTCATTCATTCATCAGAAAGATTAATCAGAGATTTATTGCCTGAAAGGGTTTTGTTTGTTTGTTTGTCTGCTTCAAATGGGAAATACCTATGGAATGAATTCAAGCTACTGCATAGATTCTAAGCACTAAAAGGTTTTAAAATCATTTCTGAGGAATGTGGTATCTTTTGATCCTATTTTTCTCTTTTATGTTGAAGAAAAGCTTTTGTAATGTAAATGATACACTAAATGTCATTAGTAATCATAAATAAAATATTACAGCCTTGCTTGAATCAGTAACTATTTTGAGGATATACAGTTGTCTGGATAATGACAGGTTCAATGACAAGTGTTACATACAAATGCCAAGTTTTGTAGCTGTAAAGATAATGGTCATGTATGTTGCTAAGTGATAAAAAATATTATGCAATTCATCTGATATTATCAACAGTTAGCATCTTTGCTACAGTGCACAGTTAGGGTTTAAAAAAAAAAGTGTTTCAGATTCTGAAATTACAAATCAATGCATCACGTTTCTCTGTGAACAACAGAGAGGAGTATATATATCTGCACAAGCTATGGGGGTAGCAGAGGACTAGATGTGCTGAAGAATGCATTGTCTGGTTATAGTTTTATTGTAGTATGCCATGTTTCAGTGTTTAGCTTTACTGAAGCATGCAGTGTTTCAGTATCTGATTTTACTGAAGCGTGCAGTGTTTCAGAGTCTAGTTTTACTGAAGTGTGCAATGTTTTTATTTAAGGAATATCCAGATATTGTGATAAATTTTGATTGCCCAGTGACTAACACCAGGTGTGTGTGTGTGGATGGTGTCCTTATTGCAGGAGACAGTATTGACAGAGCAGAGATTAGCAGTGATGACGGCTATCAAACACACAGGTAAAAGATGGACACAACATAGCGTTGTGTACATTGTTATCCTTTTGTGATGTAAACTTCATATTTCTCAGAACAAACTGATTTAATATTTATAATAGGACATAAGTATATATGAGTTTTAACTTCAGTGGATGTTGATGCTACATCAGGAATTGGATGGGTGTGACAGCCCTACATGGCATTGATTGTCAGCAGGGCTGTTAGTGTAAAATGAAGTGAAATCATGGTATTAAATTAATGATTAAACAGATGGTTTCCTGATGCTGCCATATAAAATAAGATAAATGTTCTGGCTATCAGTTATGGTATAGTTGTTGGTGCATTGAGAGAGGGTTGTTTCTCTTTATCAGGCATGGTATCAGAGTTTTAAAACAGCTCATAGTTTCCAGTTCTGTGGTTTAAGTAATGGAGTTGGATATGGCAAGGCACTTGTGGGATCTCCACCATGGCACTAATCCCTGTCCTTGAATCATTCCTTTCAGTAGCCAGGATCTTGGCACTTTCCAGGGAGATCTGGTGTCCGGCATCTTTGCATTGTTTCTCATTATAGTATTTCCCTTTGAGCACTACATACAAATCCTCTGACATCCTCTAAAATCAGGGTAGGTTTGCATATATATGGCAAGGTACTTGAAAACAGCCATACACACATCAGTGCTTACTGACGGCCTTACAGTGATTCCCAGGTGGGATGAATGAGGCAGAGTGTACATTCAGTATGACCAAAACAAACAAAAAAGCCGGGTGTTTTGCCAGGGAATGCCCAACAGCAAAACCATCATCCCTCTACCACTCTTAATGTCACAAGAGGTGACTTCTTCTTTTCACTGCTTGTGTAACTGGATGTTTATTCTGATTTGATTTATTCCTTAACTCATTAAGAAGACACTGGGGCATTGCTCTGAATTTTTCAGGCAGTGTGTTTTGGGCAGGTTGAACCTGGCAGAGCCCATCCCTCTCCAGGTAATAGGATGCATGCTTGGTATGTAGTTATGTGTTGTCCATTCTACAGGCCTTTGCTAACTTAATCTTCTACAAAAAGTTTATGGGGTTGTAATGCGAGCACAAATGTTTTGCATGTGTTTGTGCAGCAGCCATTTTTTCTCTTTTTTCCCCCCCCCGTTCCCAGCTAGAACTCCAAGGTTTACCAGTGGTGAGGTTTTTGTGTATGCGACTGTTTTTGCCTACCATTAAGGTGGCCACATTCCAACTTTGGAGAAGCCATTATTCTAATTTAGGTTCCAGCAGAACCATAATATCTTACAACCCATTCAGGTCACATGCCATTTTGGTGTTGATATTTGTTTTTCAGTGTTTATATTTCACAACAATAACTCGATTCGACACAGTGCTTCAACAGAAATCACAAGCTATGTGATCTGATATATGCATGATTCCTTCCCTGTCTGTCTGTCTGTCTGTCTGCCCCCCAGGGTTGTGATGAAGAAGGAGGTGCACAAGAAGACGGTGCTGAAGCCGGACGGGCAGGAGGAAACCATCATCAAGGAAGAAAGCCAGGTCCACCAGGATTCCGAGCCCCCTGAAGAGCTGCGCGACTCCATGCAGCAGATCATCAACCAGTTCATGGAGGACAACCCCCAGGTGCCTGCCATTTCTGAAGAGAACGTGGAAGAGATTGACGAAGGCACTGAAGTGTAGAGACCCCACCCTGTTACTGCGTAGTTGTAGAAGGCAGCAATAATGTCTTTAGGATCACCTGACCTTGTAAAATACCAACAGGGGTGAGGGATAGAGAAGAGAAAAGCTGACTCTTTATTATTACCCCCCCCAAAACAAAAAAAATCGTAATTCTTTATTATTTATCAAAAATGAAAATTGGTTTATCTCTAATGTGAACATAGTTTTAGAGATAAATGATTTGTATGCGAGAGCTTTGTGAACAGCATTTTGTATCTAAACCCGATTGTAAATGTTAAATTCAGAGTGTGCTGAAACGTGTGAATATATATTTCAAGTATTTCTGAAAATAGTAGATGTATATTATTGCTGCCTTTTAAACTACTGGCTCTGCATATTGAACCTACAAAACAAAAATAGATGGTTTGGGTTGAAACATTGATGTGTGTGGTTCCATGATCTACCCTGGGTGTTGATCTTTCCTTCCACAGTCCTGTTCCTTCAGGACTGAATCATGATTTCCTTCCCTTAAATTCCACACAAATGTGTAGCCTACTGTGTCAGTGTCGTAGACTGATGGAGGTGTTTACACACAGTTTGTTTACACAGTGCTTGATTGTGACTTCATAGCTATGACAGATCATGACAAACTTGACATTTCATGACTTTTTGTTGCTGCTTCCTGAGGTAATATTAACAAAAGGGAAAAATAATCAAACAAGATGAGAATGTGAGGAACAGAGTCTTGTGAAAGGGGATTTGTTATTTCATTGTACTTCCCTTGAATGTAAGTGTATGTAAAAATGGGAGAGGATTCATATTGCTTTTTTTTTTTTTTTTATGTGTTGAAAAATAATGTAAAAAACATCACATTGTTCTTCATCCCCTAGTATTTGTTGTTGTCATTTATATTCCGATTTCTGTGATGGTTGTGAGAGACATGGATTCAAACATGCCTTGCCCCAGTGTGCTAAACTCTTGTCTCCCACAAACATTCAGAATGATCACTTTTCAGACTAGATCAGTTGTTTTTTTTTCTTTTAAACAAATTGTTTGGTGTGAACATTTTTTGAAAAACCTTAGTTCCTTGATATGTCAATTTGTTTTCACAAAGAAACTACAGAGATCTATGTACTTTCCTCTTTTTCTTCTTCTTTTCCCCCCACATTTTCACTGACTTCAACACACTTGTAAGTACAGATACAGTTATCTTCCAAACAACATGATCATGTCACAATGTGCAGTACAGATTGTGCACTTTTTTTAGCTTGTATTGCTGCTTGACATACATATGTCATAATCTCTCCGGTAAATGAAGACAGTATTTCATCATATAGCATTACTATGCTTTGGGTCAGACTGTGAATTTCATCCTTTTTACCGTGTTTAGAATCTCTTCAGGTTGTAGAGACCAAAGCATGTATGATGACATTGTTTGTAGTGAACAAAGTATATTCAATGTAATCAGTCTGAACTGTTTTTGACACCACTGTTAATTAATGCTTCGTCAAGTTAGCTGGTGCAGTTGATGTGTGTGTATGATAAGATTGAGTCCTGTTCAATCTAAGAATGGTACTATACCACACTGCCTCACCTAAGTAACCAGTATATATATATAACATATTATATATATGCTTGTGCTGTATGTTGCCATCCTATTGCCAGTTTCCGTTTTTCACTGCATTTTTCACATCAGTCAGAAAATCGAGCGCCGGACTTCCAAGGGATGTGTTTTGTAGCATTCATGATTGCACTTGAAGCTAAGTGTGCCTGCCCCAACATTTGGCCTCAAGTTTTCACATCATGTCTCGCTGACTTAGACTGTGTATGAGCAACCAGTCGCACACATAAATCATGAACACTTTCATTGACCAAACCCATTTTCATGTCCGCAACTCATGGGAATTCTGCTTATGCCTTCGAAAACACTTTATTTCTCAAGTATTTTCTTTTTTTTTCACAGATCATTTGCTTTGTTCTTCAATCATAGACAGAGTTCACATGATGTTTTTCTTGTTATAGATATGATCAAATCATGTATACCTGGAGTAGATTTTTTTTCAGTGTAATACACAGATTTCTTTTCCCTCTTCCCACTTAATGGTGTCCAGTATCGTCCTAGTATCATCCTAGTACTGTCCGCTTCTAAATCAGAGCAAAAATAAATCTTTTCCAACATAAACTACTTTATCAAACTTGTATAATTGTACATTCTTGGGAAAATCTCATGGGTTTTTTAATATTTTGAACAAAAGTTGCTGGACTAGTTATTTGGAAAGGATATTTCTGCTACATATTCAGGAGAAAAAGATCTGATTTGAAACACTAGTAGAAAGGTATCAGTTGTATTGTGTAGTCAGATTGAAACATCATGTTTTCTTTAAGCTTACTGTATGTGTGTCTTGTCTGTGGGTGTGCTCTAAGCTTCTTCATCCAATCAATGGTACCAGATTGATCTTGCATCCTTTCAGACTTATTTTCCTTGTCTAAATAAACTGCTTTGGTACACATACATAAATGTGTGGGTGGGGTTTTTTTTATATGCATGTTTGTGTTTGTCTGCAAACAGGATGACTGGCTGCCTGGTTTACATGTATTTTGTTGCTGTACTTGGGGAAGGGGGGAGTACTCAGTAAGTACTATGAAAAGTAGTTTCTTGTACACTAAATGTTCAATCCAAAACACTTTTTAGCAAAGATTTTCAAAATCTATGCATGTTTTGAAGCTACCCAGGATTCTGACCAAAGCCCATCTAAAAATTGCTGTGGTCAACAATGGAACTTTTCAATGGAATTCATACTCTGATAGAATCAACAGTTGACATCACAAGTTCATATATCATGATTTTAGTGTCGCATTTCTTAGGGTCTTCCCCAATTTCCCCCTGATTTACACCGTCTTATCATTTCCCCAGAAATCAGTGCACCAGTTACTTACCAGTCCATAACCCATTACACCAGTAAAACCTCACCACATCCTGGGCATGTTTGACTTGCTCCAACCAACCATGTATAGTCATGAGTTAGGGGATTTTTCATGTGCATTCTGCATGCATAATGATGAGAGTCTAGCAATGGCAGATCCGCACATAAGCAGACATGGGAATCATAAAATCCCAACCTGGCTCTGTGGACTATCACAGACTTCAAAACTTGTCAGATCAGACGTGATTATTTTTTAAATTTTCATTGGAAATATTCCTCAGTTCAACCTCAGCTACCCTGTGCTGTGTATGGTATGGATCAGTGAAAAGACCTGGAGCACACAAATAGTGCTCAGCTTCATGGAGACAGTTTAATGTTGATGACAGATTTAACGTCGGCTCAAACATTGGTGACTGCAGACCAAAAGCAGCTGCTCAACAAAAAAGTATCAACTTCATGGATTCAATTTTAATGATGATGGTTTATTGTCTAATCAAACATCAATCTAAGGTGATTGCAGACCACAAGCATTTTTGGAGTTGCTCACATTCCATCACATGACCTGATCCTACTCCTAACATGCTGACTGACACCAGGATATGAGAAAGAAAGCATGCAGCACAGTCCTGCCCCACAGTCACATAGCAAAGTGGATTTCCATATCATCAGTACAACATAATCGTTGATCATCATGAATTACACTAACACATCCACACAAAGATCATCATGAAATACACTAACACATCCACACAAACTTCAAATTTTACATTCCCTTCATTGCCCAACGAACTGCTGGATACAGGTTGGTAGACTGATCAATGTCAGGGCAATGCTGAAAAAAAGTGATCATTGCCTGACTTCTCTCTTCACTCCTTCACAAGTCACTGCACCAATTTTTTTCCAGGCAGTATGTCAGGGGCAGGTGGGAGCTGGTGGAGCCCATCCCTCTCCACAGCACAGTGGCTAACTCAATTAGGTTGTGCCGAATCTTAAGATTCAGTGCTCCTCTCCTTCACTGTGACAAGCTGAAGCTTTTTAAGATTTGGTGAAATTTAGAATTTTTTAAAATACACTAAGCAATGTCCAACTGAAGGGAAAGTACTCTGGCCTGTAGGGCAATCATTTTTCTAACCACAATTGCTTACCTTTACCATATGCTTGCCTAGTTTGTGTGTGTTGGCTATTTTTCTTTGACACGTCGACAAGCGTATTCTTTGGGATTTCTGGCTCTCCAGTGTAATGATTCTTTTTAAAAAATTTGTATCATGCAAAAAGTGACATCAGATGGATGCAGCCAACTTCAGGGAACTTTACTTTGGTGAAAAATCATCACATTGTTTCAAGGGAACTAGTTGCTGAACAGTTCAAGCCATGTACGATAAGCAGCCCTCATTTTCAAAACTTTTTATTTTTCAGCTTTCAGAGACATATTTTGAACATTTGTACAAAATAAATTACATTCATCTATTGATAAACTGTGTAACAATCTCAAAAGTAGATATCATAAACTTTCCAATAATGTATAATTTGTATGTCTTTATTAAAGGTAAAAGGTAAAGGTGTTCCCATAACCTATGAGGTCATAGGGAAGAAAGGTGTCAGAGACCTCACTTCTCTAGGGGTCAATTCCCTAACCACCAGGCTATCCCACCCCCTGTAAAACTTATACAGACTGAGTCAAAGTTACAAAGAAAAGGAGAAGCCACACATTAACAGCCTGTGTCCAAACAGTATGCAGAATGACACTAATCCACCCTATGAATTTTATATGAATTTGAATGTTAAAAAAGTTGTAATTTGTTGCAACTGATTGAACATCACTTTTTTCAAAGGATCAGTTATTTGATCTCTGGATAATTCACTTTGTTTTTAAATGTAATTGTCTGCACTCAGTTTTAATTAGAGCTTTTTTTTCCTCCCCCTTCCTCAGCTAGAGCTCCGAGGTTCACCAATGGTCAGATTTTGCAAACGTGACCATTTTCTCCACCATGAAGGTAGCTGCTTTCCAACTCCAGGGATAAATCAGCTAAAATCTTCCCGAATACACATTTTTTTTATAGTTCCTTGTCTAGAGTTTCAAGATTCAGCAATGGTGAGAACGTGACCATTTTAACCCACCATTAAGGTAGCTGCATTCTGACTTCAGGAAAGGTGTCTGAACACGACACGTGCATGTATTTTTTAAAACTTTGTCATCCATTCCTACCAGCACAAAATGACCTACTCTTCCAAAAGGTGAAACAGGTTTTAACATGTGCAAACAATTTTTTGTGTGCGTTTACACATGACATGGGACATCATCCAAAGGACGTTTGGGGGAGTGGTGTCAGTATTTATGTTTGAAGGGGAAAATTCCCCTAAAATGATCAAATCCATGGTGGCTCAATCCCAGGCCGTCAGACCACAAAATACTAGGCTATCCTGCTCCCTTCCAGAATATCATAATCGTGATCGTGTGTGTGTGTGGTTACATGACACATAAAAAGTGTTCAAGAAAACAAAACCAGTAAAAATATTTCACACACACACACACACAGTAAAAGAAGAGACAGAGAAAAAAAAGCAAACTTCACACACACACACACATATATACACACACACACATACAACAGACCCAGTAAAATAATAGCCATTACAGTCATGATTTTTACAAGACAGAAGACACACTGGACATCATATGTACCATCATATTAGTCGGCTAACAGTAGATTGCTTTTAACAGGAATGTTGTAGTGATTATACAAGATTCAGCGCTATATAAATTCCATATATTATTATTATTATTATTCAACAACTGGCCAGAACTTCTCATTTTCATTTTATGATTTCCTTATTAAAGCAATTTTTTGGTAAACACAAAAAAGAATATAACTGTCAATTCCAGAATATTCTAGTCTTCTTGAGAGGGCAAAAACATGCATTTCTCTGTATGTGGGAGGGCAAAAACATGCATCTCTGTATGTACAGTGTGTCAAAGTCAAAGTCAAATTTTTATTTCCAGATGGTACAGTGTGTGTGCATGTACATGCAAACGCATGCATGTGTTCCTACTATATCAAGTGTGGCACATGTACACACAAGCAGATCTATGCACACATACAGGCATTGAATTTGTGTTTACCCTGGACTGGGGATTGGCAATTAACTGATTTCATTGGCTTTATGTTATTGGCATTTTCATATTGGCCTCAAGATCTCATTCAATTCTGAAAAACCTGATAAAAATGTTATGTGCAATCATGATAAAGATATGTGCAATGTCTGTGCACAATATAAACAAACGTCACTAAAAACAACTGTGACTGATGCAATTTCTTCAAGAGCATGGCAAACTTATTTTTACTTTCTATTTCATGGCTCTTCATTCAATCTTTGCTTCAATTTGTTCAAGATTATATGTTTTAATTTATTTTCTGTCATAAAAACCTTGTGAATAAGTAAAAAATCATATTTTGTCCTAATTTTTGTCCCTAAAAGATATATATACTAAAGCTAAAAATTAACATGGCACTTGCAATTTACTACTGATGATTAATTTCAAAATTAACAAAGCTCATAATAATGACAGGACAAACCGATGAATAATCATATAGGCCTACCTGATATCTATCTGACCTTCTGTCACTTAGGACATGTCGGCTATATATTCAAAAGGAACAAGCACCGTTGTTCGCCCTAATATTTTGGTAACTTCTAACTAGACAAACTGCTTGTATACTTTCTCTTTCTTCAGTGAGAATGCCACCCTAAAGTAACGAACATGTGCAGTAAAGCATTTGACTCTCTGTGCATTTCAATATGATAAATGAACATTGCTCTTACTTATATTTCATGAACACTTACTAAGTGCTGTTGAATTCAATATCTACCCATTCGCCACCGAACAGCTATGATCTTCCCAATCTGTGCCCTCCTGACCCTCCACCAAACCCTCCCCCACCAAACCCTCCTCCACCTCCCCCAGGTTGCTGGCCTCCATTTCCCCCCTGCTGCCCTTGTCCTCCTCCTCCAGTGAAAGGATTGCCTCCTGGCTGACTGATTTTGGACACCACAAACAGCACCGCTGCAAAAATCAGTCCTGGCAGGCCAAAGAAAACCCCAGCCAGCAGAAATCCTACAGACACTATGGGTTCAAAGGTGAACTGTCCAATGCTGAACCGAGGGATTCCCATAGCCAACAGTTTCTGGTTGATGCCATCAAACACTGACACCTGTTGTCCTCCTCCTCCTCTTCCCCCCATGTACATGCCCTGTCCTGGGTTTGGGCCATGGTCTGTATGCTGCACGAAGCCCTGAAAAATAAACAACCAGAAACCAACAATTAATTAAAAACGTGGTTTATAATATTCGACACAATCACAACTAATCCAACTCCATTCCCCTCAAATGCTTCAAATGCAAAAGTCTTATGACTAAATGCACACAGAATGTATTCATAAATACTATTATACAATACAAACCCTAAGTAACATGACATTTTGTAAAAAGATATATGCCAGCTATGAACCATTACTGCAGATGACAAAAACACACCAGCCTGCAATCTGAAACCTGGAGAGGGAGGGGTTCTACCAGGTTCATGTTGCCCAAGATACACTAACACTGCCTGAACAATTCTCTGCAGCACCCCAATAACTCCTGATGGAGTTAGAAGAGAAGATCTTTACAAGTCATAACATGATAAGCAAATTGGTGGGAAAGGAAAAAAAATGGCTGCCACATAAATCATCTTCTCTGCCCAAGTTTCTTGATGTGTTATAGCACAGGAAACTAGGAGGTTCTGGGTTCAATTCCCAGCCTATCCCTTTCTTCCCAGTTTGACAGGAAAATCGAAGTGAGTGTTAAGTCTTTTGTAATTTTGGAGGAGTCAAACCAGTGTCCCACTGTGTTTACAGACTTGTGCATGTCAAAAGAACCCACAACAGTTGAAAATCGGACAGAGCAGGGGGATACCTCCTGACTGTCCTGGCAAAATTGGTAGGTTCAATTCCCAACTGTATCCCTAAAGTTGGAATGTGGCTACCTTAATGTGTGTGTGTGTGGGGGGGGGACAGTTAAATAAAATGCAAAAATCTTACCATTGGTGAACCTCTGAGCTCTAAGTCTAACCAAGGAACATGAAAAAATTAAAAAGTACAGGTGACAACAGTGAACAGAGTATGGTCAAGTCATCAGAATGTATAACCTGTTTATAAATGCGGAATTATGGAGAGAGAAAAAAATTGCAGTGATTGAATGATGTTACACATAAACTGGTAAAGATAATAACTGTCAATAACACAGCTGTTAGCAGACCAGGTGATGTAAAACTTTATCAACTATTAAGCATTCTGTTCTGTATCAATCATGAATTCTAATGCTTTTTCAAACTAGGGGTGGGGTAGTCTAGTGGTTAGAGTGTTGTGCTCACGATCTGATGCCCCAGAATTGAGCCACCACTGAGATGCCCCTCCAAGGATTTTTCCCTTGGAGTTAACATCAGTACCAACTCCACTCCCCCAAAAGTCTTTCAGATGAGACTATAGTACAACCTGAGGTCCAATATCTGAACATGACAGAGAACATCTTGCGCACATGTTGAAATCCGTTCTGCCTTTTAGAAGGCCATTTTGTAATGGAAGTAACACTAACCGATGACAATATTTAATAAATGCATGCACACATGTGTGTTTAAACACTATCCCCAAATCACATTGCAGCAATACCATTTTTAAGGGTCAGTAAAATCAGTAGTATATGCAAAATCTCACCATTGGTGAACCTCGGAGCACTAGCCAAAGAACAAGTAGAAACAAGCTGTGTCATTTTCTAGGAGAAAAAAAGATGTCAAGATTTGATAAATGTTTTGTTTTTCTTCTTCCTAAACACACACACACACACGCATACCAAACAAATCAGGCCTTTTTTATGTTTATATATATATATATCTCTATATATAGAGATCGAGATAGGCAAGTACATTCATCACATCAATAATTAGATTTCTGAAGTGATTGTATTTTTCTTTTATTCTGCTTCTAAAGGTAAACTACACAAACAAAAACACAACCATCTGACTGTCACTGTGTCAGTGTTGCCATGTGGGCTGCTATGTTGCCATGGTTGGGTATTGTCTATTCACATGATTCTTTCAGTGCTGCAAGTGCAAAGTAGACTACAGTACAATCAACATTGATGGTTCTCTCTCAGCAATAACCAAATTTGTCCTATCAACAGAAGAGAAACACTCCACACTACACATATAAAAACGTTCATCTAGAAGCTTTTCCTATAAACTACGATGTTAATTTAATTTATTATATCTTCATCAGTACATGGGACACACACACACACACACAAAGTATATTGCTTCTCTTACTGCCTCTCTATAAACTAAGTAAAAGGTAGACCGTGCTCGGGTGTGTGTGCGCGTGATGGTGTGTGTGACACATACTGTGGTTTGTGAACCTAGAAAAGGCCTAAATAAGATTATTTATATTACCTGACGGGGTCTGTTTGCGTTATCCTGTCGATTTCCTCGTGAACTCGTTCCTTGGGCTCTTGGATCATCGTCTGGCACGATGTCCCCGTTACTCAGAATTTTTACCATGCCTGAATCATTTGCAACAACACTAAATCAATGGTAATTCTAAATTGGTATGAATGGAAACTATGTCAAACAGGGGTACAGTCACAAGTTAGACTATCAACAAGTCATAGGCCTACGTGTAAAGGGCAATCACTTTGGTGTGAATGAAAAGAAACTGACTAGGGCCTATATAAAAGGAAGGCAGGACTAAAACAAAATAAACATCAGAGAGAGAAAAGGAAGGTAGGACTAAAACAAAATAAACATCAGAGAGAGAGAGAGAGAATTGAATTGAATTGAAATGAATTGAATTGAATAGACTTTGTTTTGTTTAAAGGGTTATAGCATACGTAAACAGGCTTTTTTTTTTTTTTACAACTAGCCCTCTGGGCAAAAGAACACAAAAAACTTCTCAACCAAATAACAAAGAGCACAATTCTGTTCGAAGAAAAAAAAAAAAAAAGGGGGGGGGGGGTGTCAAATCATCCAAGATGTAAAATGCAAATAATTTTTTTTTTAACACACACAAAAACACACGTGACTGCAGAGACAGAGAGAGGGCCACAATTTTGCAAACATTTTTTTTTAATTTCTAAAAAGCATCCAATTTCCTAATCATGTAAATAGCCATATTGATAATAATAAGAAGAATGACGATGAGGAAGAACAAGAAGAAGAAGAAGAAGATAACAACGATGAGGATGACCAGAGCGATGACGACGTTGCGGGTGATGATGATGATGGCGACGATGACGATGATAATGATGATGATAACAACGACGCGACCAAGAGAGACAATGACAATGACAATGACAAATTCTTTTATTTCGAGGATAATGAATAAGCACTCATGTGCTTTTTTACATCCAGTCCCCGCCCGTAGGGATACATCTTAATAATAACCCAACACTTTAACACTCTCACAGTAGAAACAAGGGGAAAT
The DNA here is from genome assembly GCA_028751875.1 of Rapana venosa. NCBI lineage: Eukaryota > Metazoa > Mollusca > Gastropoda > Neogastropoda > Muricidae > Rapana > Rapana venosa. The sequence goes on along the minus strand of CM054134.1, from coordinate 68,179,705 downwards.
AACCCTTTTCAAAACAGCCCCCTCCCCCCCCCCCCCCCCAACAAAACAAACAAACAAACAAAAAAACAACCGAACAAAAAACAACAACCCCAAAAACAGCAACCAAAAAAAAAAAAAAAGAAGAAGACCCTAACCCCCCCCCCCCCCCCCCCCCCACCCCCCCCAACCAAAACAAACAAGGAGAAAGAAAAATCAAATCAACAAAAGAAGGAAAAAGAAAAAAAGAGAAAAACAAACAACAACAAGAAGAACAACAACAAAACCAAGAAAAATAACAACAACCAAACTTACTAAATCATAAAGATAAACATCCACACATTGTCAAATGGTACATATACTTGTTACATATAACAATAAGATTTTGAAATAGGACACTCAATAAAACTTAAGTACAGCGGACAAGCCCAATAAAGTATTGAAAATATAAAATATGAATCCTTCATCAGGATACACTATAACTATAAGCAAAACGATGAGAGAGAGAGAGAGAGAGAGAGAGAGAGAGAGAGAGAGAGAGAGAGAGAGAGAGAGAGAGAGAGAGAGAGAGAGAGAGAGAAGACAGACAGACAGACAGACAGACAGACAGACAGAGAGTAGCTTCTTCAGTGATCTAGGGATAAACTTCAGTGTCAATGTCAAAGGCATGTATGTCCTAGAAACAATTTGCTTTTGAAAGGAAGCTGGGTGGTCGTTGGAAAAGGTAGTAAGTCAAAGTCAAATCAAAGTCAAAGTCAAAAACACTTTAATCATCCCATGAAGGGCAATTACAATACTGACTGGCAGATTGATACAGATCAAAAATATCAAAGACACAAAAGCTATATTTCAGTTTGGTGTTCAAATGACCTCAAATAAAATGTCACGAACACACACACACACACACACACACACACACACACACACACGCGCGCGCCTGTATAATATGTGCTTATATTCTGAAAATTATAATTTTATGAAAAACCTTCGTCTGGACAATGTGTGTGTGTGCGTGTGTGTGTGTGTGTGTGTGTGTGTGTTTATTCTTTTATATCGAGGATAATGGAGTAAGCATTTATGTGCTATTTGCATCCAGTCCCCGTATGTATGTGTGTATGCGGTTTTGTAAATTCTGTAATCTGTTCCCACCGGCACACAATGACTTACTCTTACGAAAAGCGGAACAGGATTTAACGTGTGAGCAAGATGTTCTGCATGCGTTCGCACAGGGGACCTCGGTTTATAGTATAATCCGAAGGACTTTTGGGAAGAGTGGAGTCTGCACTGATGTTAACTCCAGGGGAAAAGATCCCCCTTGAACGGGAATCAAACGGGAGTGTGTGTGCGTGTGTGTGTGTGTGTGTGTGTGTGTATGTGTGTGTGAAACCTTCACCACGTTCTCTAAACAAATTTAATCGGCAACATAACGCAACGTTAATTACTTATGTAAAAAAAGCACATAATTGCTTATTCCATTATCCTCAATATAAAAGAATAAAATAAAATAAAATATACCGATAGTTTTGGCTAAACTGCTTTGTGTATACTCGCTAAAAGCAAGTGCAGCAGACGACGTTGCTGATGTGCATCTTCAAAGCACTTACTTTAGTTAGTTATTGATGTCTTATAGACACCAAAGAATGCAAGAAAAAATCTTGTACTTTATTAGAGAAAACTAGAAGGAGGAATAGGTGCCAGAATTTACCCATCTGACTTAATTCGTCTTTTCTTTTTCTTTTTTTAATTACAGTACATGAGTAACCATTTAGGCCTATGTGCATTACCTCCCTTTGCCCCTCTCACTTGAAAAGTCCCTCAGGTCCGCTGTATCCTACACGCTCAGGATGAAATGAAACTCACTGATTCGTTCCTCTAGGATCTGATTCTCAGTCACTAACATAGTAAGTCTGTAGAGCCAATCTACCTGTGATGGTATTAAGAATATGCTGTCATCAGCAGTAAGCCCTGGTAATTTGAGAAGTACAGTAGTCGAAACTGCCGGAAGTCTTTATGTTCCAAACCTAAAACGGAGATGTTTCTATGTTTTTCGAAGAGAAACGAAAGTAGCTAGAGTCCCTGAATCTGTCTAATGATAATATGAAACCCTATATTACAACTGGCAAGGGAACATAATCTAACAAGAACTCGGTTAAACTTAGGCCCAAAAATCCCTAAGGAAAAAACCCAACTAGATCTCACTGAAGTATCTATTCTGTATCATGTAGTGTGTGTGTGTGTGTGAGAGAGAGAGAGAGAGAGAGAGAGAGAGAGAGAGAGAATAAACTTTACAGCATCACCCGCCTCTGTGCAAGTATAGAGATGTCCAAACTGGTGCCAAGATATTCCAGTTTTTCTTGAAGGATTGATGTAGCAGAAAGTGTTTGTATACAACTTTAAATTTAGATTCTTTTCACAAATGGTTTTTTCCTTACTGGTATACAATACACTGATCAGCGTAAATCTGTTTATCTTGTTATTTGTTTTTCTATGTAATTTTTTCTGTTCATTTTTTTTTTTTGACAGGAGATGTGCATGCACACTTACACTTGTTATTTTATGTATTCTTTTATATCAAGGATAATGGAATAAGCACTCATGTGCTTTTTTACAGGGGACGGGATAGCTCAGTGGTCGGAGCACTCGCTTTCCCCCAGCCAAGTTAAGCAGCGTCGAGCGTGGTTACCAGTTGGATGGGTGACCGTTTGTGTGCCTTGGCTTCAGTACAGTTCCCCCAGTTCACCCAGCTGTAAATGGGTACCTGCCCTCTTTAGGGTCAGGGAAGGTAAAGCAGCGAGGGAGAGGAGATGGGCGCCGCCCTCAATATGCTGGCCCTAGAGAAGTGAGGTCTCTGACACCTCGCTCCCCTACGACCTTATAGGTTATGGGACTCCTTTACCTTTTTCCTTTTTACCCCGTGTGTATGCGGTTTGTAAATTTTGTCATCTGTTTCCACCGGCACACAGTGGCCTACTCTTCTGAAAAGCGGAACAGGATTTAACATGTGCGCAAGGTGTTCTGCATGTGTTCGAACACGGGGCCTTGGTTTATAGTCTCATCTGAAGAACTTTGACATTCAGTTCAATTTTTTTGTCAAACTGGGAAGAAAGGGCGAGGCTGGGAATCAAACCCACAACCTCACGGTTTCTTCACGGTAGACACTGTGTGAAACAATATGGCATCACATGAAATGCATATTTAAAGTCGATCTATTTTCTATAATTTCCACAGTCATGAGTCATTCGTGCTACTATCAATTACGGCGTATTAGTGCAATTCGAAAGTACCTGTCCACTGATGCAACAGCCAAACTTGTCACTTCTCTCATTCTCTCACGTCTGGACTATTGCAATTCTCTTTTAGCTGGTCTGCCAGCAACATCTATCCACTCCCTTCAATGTATACAAAACTCCGCAGCTCGACTAGTTCTCAGAAAGAAAAAATCTGAGCACATTACCCCTCTCTTGCGATCTCTCCACTGGCTGCCTGTGCCACAGAGAGTAGATTATAAGATCAGTACCCTCTGTTACAAATGTCTCCACAAAACTGCACCCTCCTACCTATGTGAATGTCTTAACCTGTACACTCCTTCACGTTCCCTCCGCTCTACTGCAGATACCTTGTGCCTATGAATACCTAGATTCAACCAATCCACTGTTGGCCGCCGCTCATTCTCTATTTCTGGTCCATCCATCTGGAACAACCTTCCTCTCTCTCTTCACCAGAAATCTAGTTATGACACTTTTAAATCCAGCCTCAAGACATATTTATTTCAAACCTAAGACTTCCCCCCTCCTGTTTCATATCTAACCCATGTTCTATCACCCTGCTAAAGTATATGGCCTGTGCGAGTGTATGTGTGCTTTTGAAAAACATTTGACTATCAAAATTTTATTTCATAGATTTTGTCTGCATCGCACCATGTTTGTAAATATCTGTTTGTTTAAACTTTTGATTATTTATCATTGATTGCATGACTGTGTAAGATTAGGTTGAATGCATGCGCTTTGATTTGTCTTTGCAAGATATAGCGCTATATAAGTTCCATTTATTATTATTATTATTTCTCACGTTTCAGATGAGCCAAGGGAAGCAGAGTGATGGGAAGGAGCAGTTTCTGTCTGCACTGCCCAGCACTTTGGAGGCGCTGTGCAGCATGCAGGCAGTGCCTCATGATGACACAATTTTACATCACCTGCTGGACGTCATCAGACAACTAGGTCAGTGTTAGCAGTGTTGTTGGTGATGTCTGAATCTTGTGGGTTGACAAGAGAGTTAGACTCCTTGGCTGGTTGTTTTGGTGTGAGGAATGAAAGAGTGGAAGGCCTTCATTTGTCTTCTTACTGGTTTTATTCAAATAATCATTTAGAATCACTCCTGTTTGTGTGTGGGTGCATGCAAGCATGCGTGCGTGTGTGTGTGCATGTGTGTGTGTGTGTGTGTGCAATGTGTCTGTATGTTCAACAAAGTGTGACAGAGAAAAAGACGAGAGAGAGAGAGAGAGAGAGAGAGCCTATACTTGTGCAAGCATGTCAATTTCTTATGTCACATAGCATTGCACCTGTTCTTTTTCCTTCCAGTAATCTCAGAAGAGGATGTCCACCAGTCTGGGCTGTTAGCTTTCCTGGACAAAGTCAGAGAGAGAGGAGGTGGCCTCACCTCGCCTGTGCTGGTCCTGGCTCTTGGTGTGACTGCACATCTGGTTCCCATCATCAGCGAGAGAGGGGAAGAGGCTCAGAGAGTAACCTGTGTGTATGATGTAATACAGTCGTCTGTCCTGTCCGGCAACTCGTCTGTTGGGGCGGCCTACTTCAGCAGTCTGGGCAAGGTAGCTGCTTGTCCCTTTGGGCTGAAGTGGTTAGAAAACAACATGGGTGAGTGTGTCTTGTCACTGAGTGTGTAGAGTGTGTGTGTTTTGTGTGTGTGTGTGTTTGTGTGTGTAAGAGTATACATTGAACAGTTGCTTGCCCGGTCACAAAGAAAATGTGTGTGGCTGTGTGTTTGCTTATAAATTTGTGTCATAATTCATACTTACGCAGTATTTTGAAAGATGGAATTATTTACAGCTAGACATTTAGCACATATGCTTTAGTTTAACCCTAAATGGTTTGTAATTTGTTCTTTTTTCAGTATGAATTGAATGGGTTATAAAATATCATTTACACATTTATACATTTTCTCCTGTGTGATATTTAAGCCAATTTTTTATTTGTAATGTTCGTATTCTTCATATTTTGTTGAATAATAAAGAATATGAATTAAATCTTGAAATATTGAAAATATAAAGGCATGTGATTTAATTGTAAAAAGTAACTTTGTCACAACTTGCTTAAAATAAAACTAAGATTTCTCATCAAGTTACCAATACACAGATACAATATTTTAGTTTTAAGTGTGTCAGATGTATTAGCATTCATGATTATACTCTTTTAAAAAAAAAATCAAGTTCTAATATGTTTGTGTTATATTTCTCTGCATCTGGGCATTTATAGTGCACAAAATGTCATTTCCTGCTTGGAACCAGCTGTCAGTATAAACATTGTTATTATTCTTTTGTTATGTTTGTTTTCAGTACATTTTGAGACTGCTCTAACCACACTGGAAACAGCCCAGAGTGTGTTCCTGTTGAATGCTGCTGAAAACTTCATCATCACCATACTTACAAACAGCCTGGACACAGACGGTCAGAATCTGTCAAACTTGCCTCCTTCATCATCACTCGTGCTGGCTGGAATAAAACGTCTGACTGACGAGTTGACAGAAACGAAGAAGAGTCGAGCCACACTGCTGGATCAGATGGTGTCGTCACATATCAGTTCCTTCCATGAGTCACTGGCAAAGATTGTGTGTGCGCTGTCTTGTTCTAAAGTATTCTGCCAGTGGAAAGCGGGAGATGAGTCGTTTGTCTCCACACTGGCCCACCTGGCTCTGCGGCACTCTTCTGAAAAAGTTCAGTCCTCAGCACTGCAGAGTGTTGTCAACCTTGTGGAATTCATGCAAGTGGATTTGTCTGTCTTAGCTTCTCATTAGTACTGATTTTGCTGTTGGAGTTTTGTTGTTTGTTTTGTTCTTGACTGTGTCATTATTTGATTATCATGTATTCTGGTAGGATTACTGCCTCTAACAAATAAAATTGTTTTATTGGGTTGTTTTTTCTCCTGAGTGATTCCTTACAGCCAATTAACTCTTGAACTGAACACTGACACTGGACATTTTTTATTGTCATTAACATTCTTGTCCTTTTGGCACAGAGCATAATATTAGGAAATGTTTTTCAGTGACACATGCAGAATGAATAGAAACAGAGTCTAAATAAAAGGATCAACACGGTAGGTAGTCTGTACCCACAGTGAAATAGCCATAATTAATACACTCTATTGACACACTCTGATGTAAAGTCCAGATTGATGGAATTGGAAGGGAAACTCAGTCTTCATCCATGCAAGCTCGTTTCGCTTTTTCTTTCATAGTGTCGTGGGTATGATCATGTTGAATGTGAACAGGCAGCTCTGAATACCAAGTCAGTGACCTGGCAGCAGTGTACTGAACAGAAAGGCTTTTTGTGACTGTGTGTCTGCAGTTGGATTTGCACTGTTCGTTCCCTGTGGACTGTGTGCTCTGGGGAAACAGTAGAATACATAATTATCTTGTTGTGGCTGTGGATGATAGAGTCAGAATAGACAGCGTATAAATCACATCTGATATAAGAAAAGAAATGTGAGGCAGCATAATACAAAAGTGGACAAAACTAGAAAAGGAAACTCTGTTTAGATACCAGCAGCTAAGCTTTCATAATTATACAGCAGTTTGATAGATACTTTTAGGACTTTGAAATCTTAAGGGGGGAAAAGAAAAAGGGAAGAAGAATAGTGAATTTTTTGTTAGTTTTCAGGTTATGGTTGTTTAAAGATGTTTTTCTCTTTCCTTTTTGTTGTTTTTTTTTTTTTTAGGAATAATTTTCCACAATATTATAGATGTCCCAGTCATTATTTAGTGTATAGCTGAGCATTCTTTAGGTAATTTTAAAGATCATGTAACAAATAGAATATGACAAAAAAATAATCACAATGACAACAGAGAGGACTTTGTAATAATCAGTCTCCATTTTTACAGAGCAACAAAAGTGTTGACTTTATATCTACAAAATTTTACCAGTAAGGCAGTTTGAAACTGCAAAATAACAGAAGTATGATTGCAGTCAGAACATCTGTTTCTAAGCTAGTAACAGCAGTGTGGTTAATCTCACTTATTGTCTGTAGTGTTTTCTAAGTGTGGTTAATCTGGCTTATTGTCTGTAGTGTGGTTAATCTGGCTTATTGTCTGTAGTGTTTTCTAAGTGTGGTTAATCTGGCTTATTGTCTGTAGTGTTTTCTAAGTGTGGTTAATCTGGCTTATTGTCTGTAGTGTGGTTAATCTGGCTTATTGTTTGTAGTGTTTTCTAAGTGTGGTTAATCTGGCTTATTGTCTGTAGTGTGGTTAATCTGGCTTATTGTCTGTAGTGTTTTCTAAGTGTGGTTAATCTGGCTTATTGTCTGTAATGTTTTCTAAGTGTGGTTAATCTGGCTTATTGTCTGTAGTGTGGTTAATCTGGCTTATTGTCTGTAGTGTTTTCTAAGTGTGGTTAATCTGGCTTATTGTCTGTAGTGTGGTTAATCTCACTTATTGTCTGTAGTGTTTTCTAAGTGTGGTTAATCTGGATTATTGTCTGTAGTGTGGTTAATCTGGATTATTGTCTGTAGTATGTTAATCTGGATTATTGTCTGTAGTATGTTAATCTGGATTGTTGTCCATAGTGTTGTTAATCTGGTTTATTGTCCATAGTGTTGTTAATCTGGCTTATTGTCTGTAGTGTGTTAATCTGGTTTATTGTCCATAGTGTTGTTAATCTGGCTTTATTGTCCATAGTGTTGTTAATCTGATTTATTGTCCATAGTGTGGTTAATTTGGTTTATTGTCTGTATGGTGGTTAATCTGGCTTATTGTCTGTATTGTGGTTAATCTGGCTTTATTGTCCATACTGTGGTTAATCTGGTTTATTGTCTGTATTGTGGTTAATCTGGCTTTATTGTCCATACTGTGGTTAATCTGGTTTATTGTCTGTATTGTAGTTAATCTGGCGTATCATTTTCTTGTGTATTTTTTATGCAGGGAAATAGTATTCAAATTATAACGTTTTGTCTGGAAGGGAAAGAACATACTACTTCCATTGTCACTTACATCATTCCAATGTTACATACATCAGTAAATGTTACATTCCATATTGCGCACAACAAGTGTGTTCTTAATTGGTTCATTGCCTTGTTTTCAGGAGTGAAAAAGCAAGAGAGGAATTCTTGAAGAGGGAGATTGTGGCCCCTCTCCTAAAGGCGACATCGGAAGGAGGTGTTGAGAAGAGCGTTTCGGTCGCTGCTGCATTCATCAAAGACAGGTAGATGTGAAGGTTTTTTTCTAACTGTACATTATGGTTACAGCTTAATGGACTGCTATGTTATGATGAAAGAAACAAAATATAGGTTAGCCAAGAAAGAAGATAATCCTCGTTTGCTGCTACAGATGAAAGTCTCTGTAATGCTTGCTTCCCTAGTATAATCTCACTAAAGTGTAGGTGTGTATGGTGATGCTTCTCAGACTTCTAGACTTAAGATATTTGTACAGATATGATAATCTGTGTCATGATAGGACCCATATTGGAAGGTTCCAAATTGTACAGAAGATAAATTATAAGTAGCAAAATTTTATGATCAGCAGATTTACACAGGATAGATGCCATGGCATAAGAGATCATTTGTTATGTCTATTTATGATAACTGTCCATAAACTTCATGTTCATATGTGTGTTTGTGTGTGTGTTGTGTGTGTATGTGTGTTATGTGTGTGTGCATGGATGTGCACATGTGTGAGTGTGTATGTATATGTGTGCATTCGCACATGTGTGTGTGTGTTTGTGCCTACATGCGCTGTGTGTATGCCTGTGTTTGCATGTGTGTTTTTTGAGTGTAGCCAGCACACAAAGACCTCAGAGGCCTTGAAGATCTTACAGAAGCTGGTACAGTTACCTCATGATCTGCTCTTTGGTCAGTGTGTGGCCAGTGCAGAGATGACCAGTTTAGTGTCGGCAGTTACCGCTGCATTGAGCGATCGACAGCGATTTGTCAGACTCATGTCTTCACTGCTGTATTCTGTAAAGCAGGTCAGGTTTTGTTTCCAACTTTTCACTTTGTTTTTTTCTGATGTAGAATTGAAGGCAAATTGATGAAGTGTTGTGGGAAGAGTGCACTGCATTCATAAAATGATGGAGAGAGTGTGGGATGTGTAAATTAATGAAGAAAATATTGTTTAAAGAAAAAGAACAATTGTCATACACTTATCATGTCATTTGTTAGTAGCATCATAAAAAAAAGGATTGCATGTACTATCAATTCTCATCTGTATTGTGGCATTGCCTTCAGCTAGTTTAGTTTTGAGATCCTTTCATTTTTAGAAGTTTGTGTAATTTATTCATGTGATTATTGCTTTTTGGTGGTTTTGATGTCATCTGCAACCTCTCTCCACACACCCCCACCCCCCACCCCCACTTAATTTGTATTGCTGCTGCTGCCTGGATGTATGAAGGAATCAAGTTCTTGATCAGGTGGTCCTAGCCTGGTCTTCCAAATGGAGATATGCTGCCCTAGTATTCCAAGTTTCTATTGTTTATTGTCAAATGGTATGCATACTAAAATATATTCAGTTCATCGGCAGGTTACAACTAACTGATTCATTTATAAAAGATTGATGGGTGGTTAATGGATGGGCAAGACATGCATGCACTTTTTTGGCACTAGATGATCTGAGTGTATTTTCTTATTTGAACGAATCAGGGCAGTGGAGTCAGACACAACATTGACTTTGGATCACCTCTTGACAGCTCAGCATTAATGGGAACCTGGTTATCAACCTAGTGTGTTGTGGAAAGAATTTCCTTTAAATATTTTTGTTGTGAAACCTTTGTGTTTAAAAAAAAAAAAAAATTAAATATATATCAGGATATTATCAGTGGAATTTAAAAAAACCAAATGTGATTCTTGATTCAAGTTGTGCTGTGTCTGGATGTGATTCAACTGGTGACATTTCAGTCAGCATTCTACATCCACAAGAATGTTTTCATGTGTAAAGAGTTCATTTGTCAAGAACTGTATAACACCCCAGCACCCAGCAGGCATCACAGACCTTAGGTTGTAACAGCAGAGCTGTTCCACCTTTTCCCCTCCCCATGGATTTTTTGGGGTTCGGCTTTCCATTCCAACATAATCCCTGAAATGGCCCTGAGTATTGGGCTTGGTGTAAGCCACAATGATTATGGATTATGATTCTTCGTCTTTTCCCCTGTACTTTATGAAGTCATGGGGACACCACACTACATGGTTGTCGTCAGGTTGTGTTTATATCGTTGTCGTTGTTGACCTTTGCAGACAGGGAACAGCGAAGGGCTGGTTTGCCTTGTGGTGAGTGCAGGCACCACCCGGGAGGATGAAGACTGGGTCTCTGCACAGTCCTCCTGGCCTCAGGGTGTGGGCACTGTCGTTGTCAACAACCAGAAACTGCTCAACTTCTTGCTGGATCTCTTCCAGCACCACTGCTCTTTTGGTAAATTGTTATCTTGTGCATGCGTGCGTTTTTGTTGGGGGTGGGTGTATGTGAAGTGTGTATATGTTGGGGGGCGGGTGGGTGGATGTGTAAGTGTGTGTGGGTGGGAGGGTGGCATGGGGGATGTATGCTCATACGAAACCAAGGGGGTATGTTCAGCCTTTATATGAGACCATTTTCCTGCGTGTATTCTCTTTATATAATTATAAGCAGAACAGCCATACATAGTTAGTGCAACATCGTGCCACTACTAAAAGGGGGCTACATGCCTTAATGAGATATTTATATTTCTACTTGCCAGCAGGAAGCCTCTCCTTTGCTCAAGGAACTGTTTACCATATCACTGTGCATCTCTTTACTTGTGTATGTTGCTCTTTTAAACCTTTTTTTTTTCTTTCTAGAATTATCCTGTTACCTTGAATTAATCATGTGAAACCCATTCTTTGGATGAGACTATAAAACAAGGTTCCATGTGTGTATGAATGCACGCAGAATATCTTGTGGACACATTAAAAACCTGTTCACCTTTTGGAAGAGTAGGCCATTGCATGCTGGTAGGAACAGATGACAAATGTTGAAAACTCACGCACAAATCTTTTGTTTAGACATACTCCTGAAGTTGGAACGTGGCTACCTTATTGGTTGGCAAACGGTTGCATATGCAAAATCCCTCCATTTGGTGACCCTCAGTGCTACAGCCAAGGAATGGAAAAAGCCCATATTCACTTTAGAAAATAGATGGTATATTTTGATGGATTGCAATCACAATTTTTGCTAAGTATAAAATCCTGTTTTGTCTGTAAAAGGGGCCTGCACCACCTACAACAACCATCCATGATCAAGTGATCAGTTTTGGTATATCATTTAACACAAGTCGGTAAATATGCTCATTTAGAAGGGTGTACAACATGTGCCATATTTTTCTGTTTTTGTATGAATATTTATGATAAATATTTTACTTGCATTGGTATCTTTTCTTTAGTTTGTGTAAAGATAGTCTTAGTACACAGCGAATCAAAGATGGGGATTTTCACTATCTCCCAGGTTAACTTCATGTCAGACCTACCAGTGCCTTAATTCCATTTGTGTAAAGATCCTGTAATTCATGTTAGCATTTGATGGGTTAAACACAAACACACCCAGAATGGAACCTGTGCAAGAGAATGAGCTGCTCTGAAGCGGGAATGTGTCGGCTGAGGTCAGTGGGCCGACATCCAGCAAAATCACAAGCACTGGAGAAGAATAGGCACTACACACCCTGCCCAGTAAGAGAAGGCAGAGAGAGAGAGAGAGATTGTACATAGTGTGGTAATAACAAATGACTGGGTGACTCCTCTGTGTGTCTGCAGAGAGAGATAGAGAGATTGTACATAGTGTGGTAATAACAAATGACTGGGTGATTCCTCTGTGTGTCTGCAGAGAGAGATAGAGAGATTGTACATAGTGTGGTAATGACAAATGACTGGGTGATTCCTCTGTCTGTCTGCAGAGAGAGATAGAGAGATTGTACATAGTGTGGTAATAACAAATGACTGGGTGACTCCTCTGTGTGTCTGCAGAGACAAATAGAGAGATTGTACATAGTGTGGTAATGACAAATGACTGATTCCTCTGTCTGTCTGCAGAGAGAGATAGAGAGATTGTACATAGTGTGGTAATGACAAATGACTGAATGATTCCTCTGTGTGTCTGCAGAGAGAGATAGAGAGATTGTACATAGTGTGGTAATGACAAATGACTGGATGATTCCTCTGTCTGTCTGTAGAGAGAGATAGAGAGATTGTACATAGTGTGGTAATGACAAATGACTGAATGATTCCTCTGTGTGTCTGCAGAGAGAGATAGAGAGATTGTACATAGTGTGGTAATGACAAATGACTGGGTGATTCCTCTGTGTGTCTGCAGAGACAAATAGAGAGATTGTACATAGTGTGGTAATGACAAATGACTGGATGATTCCTCTGTCTGTCTGTAGAGAGAGATAGAGAGATTGTACATAGTGTGGTAATGACAAATGACTGGGTGATTCCTCTGTGTGTCTGCAGAGACAAATAGAGAGATTGTACATAGTGTGGTAATGACAAATGACTGGATGATTCCTCTGTCTGTCTGTAGAGAGAGATAGAGAGATTGTACATAGTGTGGTAATGACAAATGACTGGGTGATTCCTCTGTGTGTCTGCAGAGACAAATAGAGAGATTGTACATAGTGTGGTAATGACAAATGACTGGATGATTCCTCTGTCTGTCTGTAGAGAGAGATAGAGAGATTGTACATAGTGTGGTAATGACAAATGACTGGATGATTCCTCTGTGTGTCTGCAGAGAGAGAGAGATTGTACATAGTGTGGTAATAACAAATGACTGGGTGATTCATTTGTCTGTCTGCAGATCTCACCCTGAAGCAGTGCACAGACTTATTGATGTGTTTGATGTGTATCATGAGACGCCCACTGGTTGAGAGCAGGGTAGGTCTGAAAGTATTTTGGATAGCAGTAGTGCAGCGTGCGTGTGCATGTGCGCGTGTGTGTAAGATACAAAGTGAGGTTTGTATGCATTCATGCAATATCAAAGTGTATGTACAACAGCTAAGAATAATTTTCCATAGAATCCAGCAACATTGCAGTGATTCAAACATAACAGATAAAAGATCTTTTTTAGATGATTATTTTGGTGTGACCATCTGGAATCTACTGTAACAGACTAGGAGCTATCTCATCTTCACAACAACAAAACTTGAGCAGAATGATTTTTTATCACCTCGATCCAGACAGTGTCTGATTTTGTCTCTCTTCTTCTCTACTGAGAACAGAAAGTGCACACTTTTTTTCTTTTTTTTTTCTTTGGGTAGGACTACAGTTGAAACTGCTTTTTAATTGGAAGTGTACTACTAATTGCAAAGGACACACATATGGTATGTGCAACAGAGTGGAGATAGATTAGTTCCTGTCTCTACAACAACCTGTGAGCTATGAAGCACAATCAAGACAGTGGGGAATGTAACCTCTGTAACCTGGCTGTGTATACATTCTACATTTCACAGTGGAGGTAAAGTGTAGATTTGGAAGAGTCAAAACTACTGACCAAGGAAACAGAGCATCGCATAATTTGCTGGTGTGTCCTGTTTAGGCAATACAAGGCATTGCACTTGTGTTGTTTCTGCAAGGGAAGTAATGGACACCCCGGCCAATCACATATGAATGTCTATAATATTTCTAATATTTCATCACTTGTAGATTTACTCATACCAGATGCAGATAGATGTTTGTCATTGACATAAAGAATGAATGAGAAATGATACAGTAGCATGAAAGAAAAATATGATCAATTCCAGTATTCATGGAAGCAATGGCATTCTCTCAGATGTACAGTCAAACAAGCGCAGCCTTTGTCAGCATCCTGGGCAAGCAGTACGAGGCACTGGGGCCTGCAGGCACGGCTGGTTTGGAGAAGGTGCTGACTCACTGGACAGAGCTCATGGAGTACCGTCTGCTGACCGTGCAGTGGGAGATCCGAGACACCACCCTGGAGCATGTGCGCCATGTCCTTGGTATTGTGTCAGGTTTGTGTTTCACTTGTCTTGACTTTTTGTTTTCTCTATTACAGTTGTTTCCTTTTCATCTTTCTTTCAAGAAAGAATTGTTAGTTTTTTTAGTCCAGTTTGTTTTTCCCTTTTTCTGACTTGTTCAGCTTTTGCTCAAGTTTGTTTTTCTAAATTGTTATTCCTCTTATAATTCAAAGTGACCCATGAGTACATTTAGCCAGAATACTGAAGTTGAACTGCGTTAGTACACACATGGTCGACTAATCATGTTTTTAATCACAGTACTCAAACAAACAATTATAACTGTTTGCTGTACCCTAATTTGGATGTTAATGACTTTTTCATTCCTCGGCAAGAGCTCTAAGGTTTACTAATGGTGAGATTTTGCGTATGCGATCGTTTTTCCCTACTGTTAAGGTAGATCCATTCTGACTTTAGGGATAGTGTCTAAACACAGCACCTGTGTGCATGCAGTGTTTTAAAATTTTGTCATCGGTTCCTGCCGGCGCGAAATGGACTACTATTTCAACAGGTGGAATGGGCCTTTAATGTATGCACAAGATTGTTGCATGTGCTTGTACACTTGGTTTATAGTCTCATCTGAAGATAACTAGAATTTGTTAACAGACCAAGTGCAAAAGTGAAACAAATTAAATGATTCTTCATATGACATGTAAAAATTGCATACATCTATTATTTAGGGTTGAGGTGAGAAGTAACCTTTCAATTGAAACAGTGCCTCCTTCCAGACATGGAGAAAAGTTTAGATTGAGTCACACTGAGTGATGGTTTACAAAGCTTACCTGCAAAACACAGTGCACACTTCCAGACATAACTAAGTTGGTTTAACTGAAAAACTGAGTATATGATGTCTTGATATTGCAGCTTAAGTGCCTTCTGCAGATCAGTCATTTCCTTCTGCAGATCAGTCATTTCTAACTAGAATTTGTTAACAGACCAAGTGCAAAAGTGAAACAAATTAAATGATTCTTCATTTTACAGATTAAGTCTAGACTTAAAGTGTTTTCAACATTTTCCATGGATTGCTTTGTTTTTATTGACAGAATAACTGCTCTGTGTGTTGATCTTGTCTTTGAATTGCATCATTCCGTACATGTCATGTTGTGGACATTGTTTTCATGATGAAAAGTACTCTAATTACAACCAAATGCATTTTTATCATCATGACAGTGCAATCCTTGCTCTTATTACGATGGCGACTATAATCATGACCATCTACATTGTTTATACTATCCTGACTTTGTGATCATTGTTTTTATTATGTTGACAGCCATAATCATAACCATTCACATTGTTTTCACTATTCTGACAGCAAAAACAATAATCATAATAATTTACTTTTTTTTTTGGCAATAACTGGAATAACCACTATCCTGTACCTGTGCCCAGATCCCTGGTTTTACTCAGCAGTGAAAGAGCACCACCTCCTGCGCCTGTGTTGGGGCTGCACCAAGTACGGGGAGAATTACCCGCGGGCCACCGCCATTGCTGTGGCCACCAGCCTGACCTCCACGCCACTGTGGGAGCCCTTCCTGCAAGACGCTGACCTCACAGAGGTAGGGACAGTTCAGGCGCTGGAGTGACACACGCTGTAGCCGGGTGATTAAGGCCTTTGACTTGCATCCTGTCGGTCCATGAAGTATTGAGTTCAAATCTCAGAAGTGGTTACTGGTGAACTAAGGATGGGGATTTTTATGATCTCCCAGGTCAACTTTAAGTATGGACCTGACAGTGCCTTAATTCCCTTCATGTGTATACACATGCAGAGGATCAAATACCAATGTGAAAAATTCTGTAATTTATATCAGTGGGTTACAGAAGTACCAAAATACTCAGCATGCATTCTGTTAAAAAAAGGAGTTTGCTTTGAAGTTGGAATGTGTTGGCTGAGGCCAGCAAGACAGACCTCCTGCAGAGTTACAAGCACAGGAGAAGACCAGACACTATGCATCCCATCAAGTATGGGGAAATATGGCCACACTGCACTGCACTACATTATACTACAGAGAGATAGAGAGATTGTACATAGTGTGGTAATGACAAATGACTGGGTGATTCCTCTGTGTGTCTGCAGAGACAAATAGAGAGATTGTACATAGTGTGGTAATGACAAATGACTGGATGATTCCTCTGTCTGTCTGTAGAGAGAGATAGAGAGATTGTACATAGTGTGGTAATGACAAATGACTGGGTGATTCCTCTGTGTGTCTGCAGAGACAAATAGAGAGATTGTACATAGTGTGGTAATGACAAATGACTGGATGATTCCTCTGTCTGTCTGTAGAGAGAGATAGAGAGATTGTACATAGTGTGGTAATGACAAATGACTGGATGATTCCTCTGTGTGTCTGCAGAGAGAGAGAGATTGTACATAGTGTGGTAATAACAAATGACTGGGTGATTCATTTGTCTGTCTGCAGATCTCACCCTGAAGCAGTGCACAGACTTATTGATGTGTTTGATGTGTATCATGAGACGCCCACTGGTTGAGAGCAGGGTAGGTCTGAAAGTATTTTGGATAGCAGTAGTGCAGCGTGCGTGTGCATGTGCGCGTGTGTGTAAGATACAAAGTGAGGTTTGTATGCATTCATGCAATATCAAAGTGTATGTACAACAGCTAAGAATAATTTTCCATAGAATCCAGCAACATTGCAGTGATTCAAACATAACAGATAAAAGATCTTTTTTAGATGATTATTTTGGTGTGACCATCTGGAATCTACTGTAACAGACTAGGAGCTATCTCATCTTCACAACAACAAAACTTGAGCAGAATGATTTTTTATCACCTCGATCCAGACAGTGTCTGATTTTGTCTCTCTTCTTCTCTACTGAGAACAGAAAGTGCACACTTTTTTTCTTTTTTTTTCTTTTGGGTAGGACTACAGTTGAAACTGCTTTTTAATTGGAAGTGTACTACTAATTGCAAAGGACACACATATGGTATGTGCAACAGAGTGGAGATAGATTAGTTCCTGTCTCTACAACAACCTGTGAGCTATGAAGCACAATCAAGACAGTGGGGAATGTAACCTCTGTAACCTGGCTGTGTATACATTCTACATTTCACAGTGGAGGTAAAGTGTAGATTTGGAAGAGTCAAAACTACTGACCAAGGAAACAGAGCATCGCATAATTTGCTGGTGTGTCCTGTTTAGGCAATACAAGGCATTGCACTTGTGTTGTTTCTGCAAGGGAAGTAATGGACACCCCGGCCAATCACATATGAATGTCTATAATATTTCTAATATTTCATCACTTGTAGATTTACTCATACCAGATGCAGATAGATGTTTGTCATTGACATAAAGAATGAATGAGAAATGATACAGTAGCATGAAAGAAAAATATGATCAATTCCAGTATTCATGGAAGCAATGGCATTCTCTCAGATGTACAGTCAAACAAGCGCAGCCTTTGTCAGCATCCTGGGCAAGCAGTACGAGGCACTGGGGCCTGCAGGCACGGCTGGTTTGGAGAAGGTGCTGACTCACTGGACAGAGCTCATGGAGTACCGTCTGCTGACCGTGCAGTGGGAGATCCGAGACACCACCCTGGAGCATGTGCGCCATGTCCTTGGTATTGTGTCAGGTTTGTGTTTCACTTGTCTTGACTTTTTGTTTTCTCTATTACAGTTGTTTCCTTTTCATCTTTCTTTCAAGAAAGAATTGTTAGTTTTTTTAGTCCAGTTTGTTTTTCCCTTTTTCTGACTTGTTCAGCTTTTGCTCAAGTTTGTTTTTCTAAATTGTTATTCCTCTTATAATTCAAAGTGACCCATGAGTACATTTAGCCAGAATACTGAAGTTGAACTGCGTTAGTACACACATGGTCGACTAATCATGTTTTTAATCACAGTACTCAAACAAACAATTATAACTGTTTGCTGTACCCTAATTTGGATGTTAATGACTTTTTCATTCCTCGGCAAGAGCTCTAAGGTTTACTAATGGTGAGATTTTGCGTATGCGATCGTTTTTCCCTACTGTTAAGGTAGATCCATTCTGACTTTAGGGATAGTGTCTAAACACAGCACCTGTGTGCATGCAGTGTTTTAAAATTTTGTCATCGGTTCCTGCCGGCGCGAAATGGACTACTATTTCAACAGGTGGAATGGGCCTTTAATGTATGCACAAGATTGTTGCATGTGCTTGTACACTTGGTTTATAGTCTCATCTGAAGATAACTAGAATTTGTTAACAGACCAAGTGCAAAAGTGAAACAAATTAAATGATTCTTCATATGACATGTAAAAATTGCATACATCTATTATTTAGGGTTGAGGTGAGAAGTAACCTTTCAATTGAAACAGTGCCTCCTTCCAGACATGGAGAAAAGTTTAGATTGAGTCACACTGAGTGATGGTTTACAAAGCTTACCTGCAAAACACAGTGCACACTTCCAGACATAACTAAGTTGGTTTAACTGAAAAACTGAGTATATGATGTCTTGATATTGCAGCTTAAGTGCCTTCTGCAGATCAGTCATTTCCTTCTGCAGATCAGTCATTTCTAACTAGAATTTGTCAACAGACCAAGTGCAAAAGTGAAACAAATTGATTCTTCATTTTACAGATTAAGTCTAGACTTAAAGTGTTTTCAACATTTTCCATGGATTGCTTTGTTTTTATTGACAGAATAACTGCTCTGTGTGTTGATCTTGTCTTTGAATTGCATCATTCCGTACATGTCATGTTGTGGACATTGTTTTCATGATGAAAAGTACTCTAATTACAACCAAATGCATTTTTATCATCATGACAGTGCAATCCTTGCTCTTATTACGATGGCGACTATAATCATGACCATCTACATTGTTTATACTATCCTGACTTTGTGATCATTGTTTTTATTATGTTGACAGCCATAATCATAACCATTCACATTGTTTTCACTATTCTGACAGCAAAAACAATAATCATAATAATTTACTTTTTTTTTTGGCAATAACTGGAATAACCACTATCCTGTACCTGTGCCCAGATCCCTGGTTTTACTCAGCAGTGAAAGAGCACCACCTCCTGCGCCTGTGTTGGGGCTGCACCAAGTACGGGGAGAATTACCCGCGGGCCACCGCCATTGCTGTGGCCACCAGCCTGACCTCCACGCCACTGTGGGAGCCCTTCCTGCAAGACGCTGACCTCACAGAGGTAGGGACAGTTCAGGCGCTGGAGTGACACACGCTGTAGCCGGGTGATTAAGGCCTTTGACTTGCATCCTGTCGGTCCATGAAGTATTGAGTTCAAATCTCAGAAGTGGTTACTGGTGAACTAAGGATGGGATTTTTATGATCTCCCAGGTCAACTTTAAGTATGGACCTGACAGTGCCTTAATTCCCTTCATGTGTATACACATGCAGAGGATCAAATACCAATGTGAAAAATTCTGTAATTTATATCAGTGGGTTACAGAAGTACCAAAATACTCAGCATGCATTCTGTTAAAAAAAGGAGTTTGCTTTGAAGTTGGAATGTGTTGGCTGAGGCCAGCAAGACAGACCTCCTGCAGAGTTACAAGCACAGGAGAAGACCAGACACTATGCATCCCATCAAGTATGGGAAGTATGGCCACACTGCACTGCACTACATTATACTACACTACACTACAAAACAAGGTGCCTCTTAATACAGTAATGAAGTGTTTGATTCTAATCTTGCATTGTCGTCTTATGAAATTCATTCTAAGTTAATGAAATGCATACATTCAAAGATTATAGAAAAACATTATCAGCAGTTTCCTTGCCCACAGAAATTAGAAATTCTAATACATAAACTGAGATTAAATGCATGGAATACTAAATATTCAAAAAATGTAACATGTTGTTGTTCTATTCCACTTTCAGTCCACCATTTGTTGTTTGATTGCCCAATTCTTCTTGACATGTATAAAAGGAGAGGTTTAGATATTCATAAGAAATATGCCACTAGTCAAGAAGTTTTATATGACTCTCAGCAATTCATAGTGTCAGTTGCTGAAGTCATATATTCTTCACCTGTAAAACCTTTACTGTAATTACACATATATATATATATATAATATATATATATATTTATATATATGTATATACATATATATATATATATATATATATATTTATATATATGTATATATTTATATACTTATGTGTGTGTGGATGTGGGTGCGTGTAGGGGAGAGAAAGAGAGAGAGAGAGAGAGAGAGAGAGAGATGCGGTGTGTAATAATAGGTACTTTGGTATGAATGCGGGTGTGTCTAAATCACCATGTAGTGAATAGACATTAAACAAAACAAAACAAACAAAAACAACTACACTACACTACACTACACTACACTACACTACACCATTACGCTACACTACATCACACCACACCACACCACACCACTACACTATACTATACTACACTACACTACATCATTACACTACACTACATCACACCACACCACACCACTACACTACACTACACTATACTATTCCTTTAACCAGAGTAGTCATAGGATACACTGATGAAAACACAGCTCTGTTTGTGCAAACACCTTTGTCTCAGCAAAGGGATTTTTCTTTTCAATATCCATTCAGCAATGTCCACCCATTTGTTTCTCTGTCTGCATTTTAGAATGAGGTCAGATCTTTGTATTTGTGAAAGGGCCTTTGTTGTATTCTTAGACTTCTTTTTTGAAAAAAAAAGGGAAAAAGCAAACTGACAGATCTGGCCACATTTCAGTGTTTAGGACAGAAGAAGAAGAACTGAGCCAAAATTGTGACTGTAATAGCAAAGTCATAGCTGAAAGAGACAGGATTACGTAGTTTTCCCACACTGAGACTTTATATACAAATAGTGTGTGTTTTAGTTGCACAGTATGCGCTTGACTATTCATTTGCACAGCAGAACAGGTCATGTTAGTGGTATGAAAGTGTAATGGATATATTTCTTTAAAAAGCAGTCTTTGACTCGGCATGTGTGTGTGTGGTTTTTGGTTGGGGAGGAAGAGAGTTTGCGGGTGGGGTGGCTATGTGTGTATCATAGTGTATTTAATGGTCACGTTTGCTAGATTTTTCACTGCTTCTTGCTGTATTTGATCTGTTAATGAAAGGGAAAAGGGGGTGTTGGGTATTTGGAACTGTGCCTGGCTTTCATTACAGGATTATTGATCTGCTTTACATATCTCTGTATTAGTCACTGGAGTTGCTTGTTGCATATTTGGCTGTCAGTTTGCTGTTTACATGTGTGTGATCAGTTGTCCTTCCTGCATGTACATGTTGTGTTTGGTGGCTGTGTCGACTTCTGTACATGTCTGGACCTGATAATTGGTAATTTCTTGTAATTGTGGATGCTTAGGGATCTTGAAGGATAAGCATTACATCATGAATATAATAATCATATATGTGTAACCATCATCAACATCATCTGTATGTCAGTATAATCATCATCATCATTTTAAAAAGAAGAAGAAAAAAACCCCATTTATGTAGAGCTATGATTTGTTTTCAGGCCAAGCTGGCCGAAGAGATGATAGGTGTGCTGGCCAACGACTCTGAAGCTTTTCCACGCCGCGCTGCTGTCCTGCTTCTGACAGCCCTGGCCTCTCAGTTTACCCAGAAATCTCCCTCCTCACCCCTGTCAGACACACCTGTGCCGAACAGCAAAATCTGTGCTGCCATGGTATCAGCGATGAACGACTTTGACTGGGACGTCAAACTGAAGGTGCTGGACTTCTGGGAAAAGTTGGCCGCTCCTTTGTTTCTTTGTGAGGAAAACTCTGAGAGTGAAGCTACAGCTGAAGAGAAGACCCCAAATCCGGGAGTGATGTCCAACAGTAAGATCTGCAGGAAAAGAGCAGCTCCTAGGCAGCATAATCATGTGAGCAGTAAGGAATACCGTGAAAGACTTGAACTGCTGTTGAAAAGCGGTTTTGGAAAAGCGCTGTTGTCTGGTGCTGAAGATTACGACTCCACCGTGAAACAAAAAGCGCTGCACATGCTGGCGTACATGCAACAACAGACAGAAACTGAAGAGGATTCCCCAGTCAAGGCACAAAGACGGCAAGGTGATTCCGACACTACCAACTCCCTCAGTGTGGAGATGGTAGCCGCAGACACTTCAAACGGAGCACTGACAGGATCTCCTGACAGGTCTGTGGTGTCAGTGGGTCAGTTCTTGCAGGCCGTGATTCACCTGGACCCTGTCACCCTTCTGCAGCAGCAGCAGTGGAGCACTGATGGGTACGACAGAAAACCAGCGTCTCTGGTGGAAGATGTGATGGCAGCTGTCAGACTGGCTTCAGTTGTGAATGAAGTGACTCTGATGTCTGAGGATGAGTTTGAGGATGCTGATGATATGTTTGTCGACTGCTATTAGTGCTACCGGTGGTTGTGTACTGCTTTCCTTTGCTGAGAAAGAATGAAGGGGTATGTATCATGTGGAAACTTTTTCAGTGTCACTTAAAAACTTTTCTGTCTCTCAAAAACTTTTTTAGGTGTCACTTTGAAGTTTTTAGTGACCCATGAAAATGTTCCAGTTTTACATGGAAACTTTCTTCAACAGCCACTAGAGAAGTATCTGCTGAGATAGAGTGAAGGAGTTATGCTTTTCAGATTTTTATGTCAGGAAATATTTGGGGGTATGAGAGAGAAAGTGTGTGTGTGTGTGTGTGTGTTGTTGAAGATCATGTTTTTCATCAAACATAATCTACATGAAATGTTTGTTTGGGAGGGGAAAAAACCAATTGCATGTTTATGTTATCAGTTTGTAGAATCTCTGTACAAACTAGGCTGTAATGAGCAAAGTGCTTTACTGTTTGAAAAAGCTTGATACTGATGCTATCAAGACAATGTTAACGGTTTGGTATTCCATTGCTTTTTTTTTCCAGATTGCTCGTGCCTCCAAGAACCACAACTTTTTTTCAGTAATATGTTTATGGTATTGACTTTGTATGAATTATTCACAGACTTTTATCACTAAAAACTTTCCCTCCATGCACGTCAGTTTATATCAAGCAATATGAAAGGCAAATAAATGGTTGTCCTAGGAAACAGCTCATTTTATTATGTAGGACAACAAGCTAATCACAGAAAACAAAATTTGGTAGTGGTAGTTTATACACAAGAATCTGACATGGATATGTAACAATAAAACTGTACTCATTTATTCCTTGTCATTAGAAGTAAAATAATATCAGGTGTTTCAAACCATGTGTATAAAAGAAATAGAATACCACTCTCATTAAAGTACTGAAGGAAAGACAGCCTTTACTGGACGCTGGTAATAAGAGCTGTTCCGTGATGCACAGTTTCACATTTTGAGAAATAAGGACTGCAGGAGACATCTTGCCCATAGGCATCACCGAGTTCGGCATTAGTTGCCACAGATGATATAAGTTCTTCAAAACATTCAGTCAATAGTATCTGGAGCTTTTCCCATTCAAATTTCATGATAACTTTTAGCCATCAAGGTTTCTTGATATTGTACTCTCCTTTCCCCTTCTTCAATATCTGCCTTTTTGATTTGCTTTGCTTGTGAACAGTTTATCATGCATACAACTTTGTGCCAACCTATCAAAATTTGACGATGTTTGAAACCACAAATTCTAATTTCAGTATATGATTTGAGCATGCAAATTTGATCACATGTCTTTTCTTTTTCCTATAAGATGATAAGCAATTGAAATTTTAGATTGCATAGACTCTGCATGAAGTAAGATGGACAATATCCAAACTTAGTACTGTTTACTATGCTGTGTGACTACTTTTTCTCACATAGCCTTAGGAAAGTCTATGCCACAGAATCAGTGTAAATATTGTCATATGTGGTTTCTAAGTTTTAAAAACTTTTTACTTATCAGAGAATGTCATGTATTCATTGCCAAGCTTTCTTGTTGTTTTGGGGTTTGGTTGGTTGGGCTTTTTGTTAATTGTTATTGTTTTAATTGTTTCACCTTCATTGACATCCTATTCTGCTGTTCCTATGCAGCTCATCTCAGGCTTGTCATGCAGTATTTTCTGTGTCAGAAATCCATAGGGAGTTTGTTAGTGTTAGCCAGCCATGAGGTGACCAACCAGAAGGGTCCTGCACTGCTGCCTGGTTTTCAGTGGTGCCTATTTTTTTGTTTTTGATTTTTAGTGGTGCCTGTACTGAGACAGCATAAGCAGGACATCATATACTGAAGACAATAATAATAGCTTAATTTCAGGGCCTGACTGAGTGAGACATCAACCTGGCATTGTGACCACTACAACATCCTTCCAAGAACCTTCTCCAACCCTCAAACCTGAAAGCTTTGACACAAACTTACCACAAGCACAGAAGTGCATGGGAAACCAAAACTGAGGTTACTGTGAGATCACAGCAACCCCAGCTAGTGAATCAGAGACAATTTTCTTTTACTGCATAATGGTCAATGATAGTGAGGATGATGTAATGATGATGCTATGGAAGTACACCAGCTTTGAGACTATACTTGACAGGGATGCAGTCTATGCTTCCTATCATGATACAGCTTGGGGTCCAAGAGATGCAGTCACCTGCAGTGTTGGTCAAGTAATTTGAGCAACATTCTGAAAAATGTATCTGTGTAGAGTGGATGATGTTAGACTGTGTGCTCCCAGTCTTCCTATGAGCCCATAGCAAAACTCTGGGTAGGAGCCAGCCAGAGGAAAACAAAAGCATAATCATAACTCTTATGGGATTCAAACCTGCAACCTTCCAGCAGCTGGTTACAATGTCAGTTTAAAGCTGATCACTATTTTTGGTTTACCTGTTAAACTTCTTGGTCTTGTTCAACATTGAGGAAGTGGGGCACAATTCGTGTCAATCTATACACTTCAAAGCAGGCCTACAGAAAAGTCCTGGAACGTGTTGGTTATAACTGACTTTTGCTGTTGTGGGTTGGTTTGTTTTTTTACACAAGCTTTTAAGGTCCCATGTGTGAATGCATTCACAACATCTTGCACACATGTTAAAACTCGTTTTGCTTTTTGGAAGAGTAGGCCATAGTGTGCCTGTAGGAATGGATGACAAAATTAACAAAACTGCACACATGCAGGGACTGGTTGTAAAAAAGCACTTATGTGCTTATTCCATTATCCTTGAAATAAAAGAATAAAAATAAAAACATTCTGTTGTTACTGTTTCAACTGTACTGTGCTTATGGTTAATGTTTGTGCTGGCTGCAATTGTGTGGTCAGATTAAGAAGGGATAAAAAAAAGCCATGCTGACTGATAAAAGAGCTATGCTGACAGCAGCTCTGTTTAATAGAGGAAGTGGTCTCCAGGGAACTCTGAACTGCAAGTACAACTATCATCCCATCCATTCAAAACACTCAAAGAGAAATGTCAAAACCACAACATTCAGAAATATGCTTTGTTTGTCGATTGTAATGTCATGTAAAACAAAGCCCAGAGCATCCTGCACTGACATGGTGGAACCATTCTACACAGATCAACTTTGAACAATGTTTCCAACCTTGAGATTCTTCTAATAACCATCAGACTAATCTTTTCTTATTCAATTCTTTTCAAGAAAAAAAAAGTAATTCAGTCCACACAAAAATAGCATGAGCAACTGTGGAAAGATATGTAGGCCTAGAACTAAAAGACACATACAGTAATACCACAAAAACCATACCAGACATACATCATAACCAATTCTAAATCACTGTTTTTATTTCATCCATCTTCATGAGACTTTCATCATGTTAAAATATTTCATCCATCTTCATGAGACTTTCATCATGTTAAAACACCCACACAGAAACACACATTCTAAGCTGCATTTGTTCACGAATACTGAACAATCACAACTGACCAGTCTTAACTTCCATACAGATTTGCCCATCAATCACCATAACAGTCTGACAAAATGTCTGAGGGGTTAATTTGGATAATTTTTTTTAAAAAAGACAAATGATTCACATTTCTGAAATTAATGCGTAATTATAAATATTTCTGAGTAAGAATCTGCCTGTCAATAAAAAGAAGCTATCATACATAACAATTAGAATATGGTAGCAAAACCACAAACAATATGGTCTAGCAGTGAATGTTACAGTATCTTCCCAAACTGACAAATCACAAAATATTCATTCTAAGATCTTGAGCAGGTGTAACATAATTTTCTCAAAAGGTCATTCGATAAAACAAACATTTAAGTAGGCTTGTAGTTTATTATAAATCACTTCACTCTATATCCACACCACTATGGCTCTTCAGTTTTCAGTAAAGACAGTGAAACAAGCATCTGAATGAAATAAACCAATGACTTTCATATCTTCAGTTCAGCATGTCTTACCCTCTTTTTCTTTTCTTTTTTTTAGGGGGGGGAGAGGGGATTATCATGCTTCCAACAACTCTCTTACCACCAACATGTGAGCAGACAACTTTTAAGATCACATCACACATTTTTACCAGTTCTAGCTTTCACAATGAGATGAGACTGAATCTATACAGCGATAACTAACTCCAACTGTCAGATTCAGACACACCATCACAACACAGTAAAAACCACTGATTCGATCGTCAACTATCATTCACAGACTCTGTATCCACTGATCTGGAGCTATCACTTATAAATACGATCACTTTTTGGCAACAAAGAGCTATCCAAAGTACAACCCAACTCATTCACAGAAACAACAGTTGATGCTGAGTGTTTGGCAGCTAAAGCTCCCTGGGGGTTACCCAGAATATGCTCCTCCACCCCACCTGGGAATGATAGTGGAAACAGCTGATGAAGTCAGTATCAACACCAACACTGCTCTGTAATTCAAATCTTTCAACTCAGTTGAGAAAGTCTGGGTCCACAATAGCACCACCATCAGCATCACAAGGTGACATCCCACACTTGCATCACAAGGTCACATCCACAAGGTGACATCCCACACCTGCATCACAAGGTGACATCCACAATGTGACATCCCACACCTGCATCACAAGGTGACATCCCACACCTGCATCACAAGGTGACATCCACAAGGTGACATCCCACACCTGCATCACAAGGTGACATCCCACACCTGCATCACAAGGTGACATCCCACACCTGCATCACAAGGTGACATCCCACACCAGCATCTGTGCATGGGAAGCACTGACCAGCTGGCTGCAGTCAGGTGTGAAACAGGTCTGACACACCGAGTCGTCATGCGCGACAAAATCCTGGAAACTGCCCTCGTAGTAGTCCATCAGCTTCAGCACACGTTCTGCAAAGGAAAAGGATTGTCTTCACTGTGCGAAGTAAGATGTAGTGTGATACAGCTGATAAAAAGTGGTCTCTAAACTGACCATATGCCTGATTCAAAATGTCATGGTCATTTCCACCCACTGTTATTAGGTAAACTCATCCCAGAGTTTCCAGCAAGCTTGAATTAAGGAAGCGTGGTTACTTTAACCTGGAAAAATATATGTCTTTTCTTTATCTCTTCACTTCTGATGAATAAACAAGCCAGGAGGGTTTCATTAGATGAATAACATCACATTCACTAGATGAATAACATCATCACATCATGTGCTAACTATCTGTGCTCTTGTGACTATTATTATGAGTGTTCTGTTGGTTGGTTCTTTATTTTTCCAACCAGCCAACCTTGTGGGGGACTTTAAATGATACAGACCACCTATCAAAAATGAATTTTTATCACTCCTCGGCTAGGGCTCCGAGGTGCACCAATGGTGAGATTTTCGTGTAAGAAACTTTTCCCCCCACCATTAGGTAGTGGGTTTTTAATGTGTGTGCAAGATGCTCTGTGTGCATCACATACAGGGCCTCAGTTTATAGTCTTATCTGAAGGACTATGGAAAATCATAAGGGTAGGCAGCCATGCATAACATTTCAATGTAGGCCTTGGCACTTTGCTGACATCAATAACCGACAAAGCTTTTGGCCTGGGAAACCAACTGGAATGACTTTTAGGCTCCACTCACTGACCTAAACAGAGTGAATGACAGACCAAGTTGGCAGCTGGTGACAATCAACATGAGACATTATTTTTATTCTGTTTAGTACATTGGCCTTCACTGAATTTTCTTGTGACCTAGTTGACAGCCAAAAGACGGGAGAAGTCTCACTTACCGTTCACGCCAATGGCTATGAGAGGACTGTCAGAAGCCAGGTCTAAACTTCTTGCCCAGTGTGTCAGTGCAGCTGTTCGTACCACCTGCACATCAACAGCAAAGTCATGTAGTTATGTGGCTTTGGTTTTACACTGTTAAATACAAATGTAGGAGCAGTCTGACTAAGGGTCACATAAGTAATATATCATAAAGTCAAAGGACACAAAAATAAAGCAGCCAAGTGCTTCCACACTATTTTGTGTTTCTGGACAAGAAAAAGCTGTAAGAAAACAAATCATATATACAAACTTTCCACAAGTATTTCCAGTTTCCCATACTTCCAAGCCAATTTGAGAATGCAATGTTTTCTCTTATGTTACTCTGCTTTAAACTTTCCTACACCAAGTAACCTGCAATTTTGGCCATGAGCAGCATGGTATCTAGATCATCATTTTTGTCGCTGAAACAAGTGTCAGCTTCCCTGAAAACTCTTGCATACTCATTCCCAGTGACTCCTTCAGTTAAGTGGCAATCATCAGATAAGTTGCGATTCAGCCTGCAATGCTTTTCCAGGCTCATGCGATTCTGAACTTCTTGGCACTGATGTTTAACAGCCAAAATTCATTACTTCTATATGTAATTTACAGATATTCAAACAGCTATTTTCAATCTTTTTATCTTGCAAGAATTTTACCCAGTACATCATTGATGTCTGTATGCCAAATGCCAAGAAACTTATCATTCTTGGTGACTTCAACTTCCATTTTGACAACCAGTCCTCTCCTGATGTTAAGCGTCTTTCTCTTTCTTTGTCTAACCACTCTCTTTCCCAGCTGGTAAACGAACCAACACACAGATCTGGTCACATTTTAGACTGGCTTATCACCGATGTTTCACAAGGTCTAGTCACATCTCAGTCTGTATCTGTCACTGACGAACTGCTCTCCGATCATTGTACCATTCTTTTCTCCCTAAACATTGCAAAACCTATCAGAAAGAAGAAGTGCTTTACCCGTCGCAACCTCAAGGCCATAGATATTCAAACTTTTATTTCCCAAGCTGCTGAACGTCTATCACAAATCCCTGACCATACTGACCCTTCTAAACACTACAATACCGTCCTCAGCCAACTCCTTGATGAGCATGCACCTCCTACTGACCATCTCCTGCCTGATAGGCCCTGTGCACCATGGTACACCCATGACATCCTGGTCGCAAAACGCAAACGCCGACAACTAGAACGGCAATGGCGAAAAACAAAAACTGAAATAAACAAACAGCTTCTTCGTAAACAAATCAACAAAGTCAAAACCTTAATCCATTCTGCAAAAACAAAGTATTACTCTTCTCAAGTTCTTGATGCCACATCTATGAAATCTCTCTTTTCCCTCACATCCACTCTGCTTGGATCTGCGAAGGCTAGCCCTCTGCCTTCTATCTACAACCACTCTGAACTTCCTTCTATATTTTCTGCATTCTTTTCTGACAAAATCCGCAACATTCGCTCTAGCTTGGATCAGACTCCTTTCCAGCCTGTACTTTGTGATCCTCAATTTTCTGGCACTCCTCTCCTGTCCTTTCATCCAGCAAGCGAGAAAGAAATCGAGACAATTCTGAAAGGAATGACCATAAAATCATGCGATCTCGACCCCATACCTGCTTCTCTTTTCGCACAGTGCCTGCCACAGCTTATACCTACTATCACAAAGATAGTAAACTCATCTCTTGTTTCTGGAAATGTTCCTTCAGCTCTCAAAACTGCTTTAGTCACACCATTACTCAAAAAGCATGACCTTGACCCTAACATTCTGAAGAATTACAGACCTGTTTCCAACCTTCCTCTTATCTCTAAAGTCCTTGAAAGAGTAGTTCTGAAACAGCTCAACAACCACCTTCTCTCCAACAGTCTTCTTCCTGCGTTTCAGTCTGCCTATCGCGCCAACCACAGCACTGAAACCACCCTAGTTCACACCTTAAACATGCTTCTACTTGCTTCTGACTCAGGGAAAATCTCCCTCCTCACTCTACTCGACTTATCTGCAGCCTTTGACACTATTGACCACTCTATCCTTCTCTCCCGTCTTCAAGAAACGTTTGGTGTTACTGGTACGGCCCTCACCTGGTTTAGCTCATACCTGACTGACCGACTCCAGGCAGTCACAGTAAATAAGATTCAGTCAGTACCTGCCAGACTGGAATGTGGAGTCCCGCAGGGATCAGTTCTGGGCCCTGTTCTTTTCACTCTCTACACCGCTCCACTGTCACATATAATTAACCGTCATCAGATCAACCATCACTTTTATGCAGATGACTCTCAGATTCTAAGCAGTGACACACCTGAAAATCTACCTTCTCTCTTGATAAATATGGCCTACTGCTTTCAAGATATCCAAAACTGGATGATAGAGAACAAGTTACAACTAAACGCTGATAAAACTGAAGCCATGCTTGTAGGGACCAAAAACAAACACTCTTCCATTACAACAGCTTCAATAGAATTCGGCAATGCATCAGTCCCTCTATCCACTGCTGTGGCGTCAGGGGTCATTATTGACAACACACTCTCTATGCAAAAATTCATCACCCAGACCTGCCAGTCGTGCTTCTATCAATTACGACGTATTAGTGCAATTCGAAAGTACCTGTCCACAGACGCAACATCAAAACTCGTGGCATCTCTCATCCTTTCACGTCTGGACTATTGCAATTCTCTTTTGGCTGGTCTGCCAGCATCATCTATCCACTCCCTTCAACGTATTCAAAACTCTGCAGCTCGACTAGTCCTCAGAAAGAAAAAATCTGAGCACATTACCCCTCTCTTGCGATCTCTCCACTGGCTGCCTATGCCACAAAGAATAAACTATAAGATCAGTACCCTCTGTTACAAATGTCTCCACAAAACAGCACCCTCCTACCTCTGTGAATGTCTCCACCTGTACACCCCTTCTCGTTCCCTTCGCTCTGCTGCAGATTCCTTGTGCTTACAAATACCTAGATTCAACCAGTCCACTGTTGGCCGTCGCTCTTTCTCTGTTTCTGGTCCATCGATTTGGAATGGCCTCCCTATCTCTCTTCGCCAAAGACCTTCTTTTGACACTTTTAAATCTGGCCTCAAGACATATTTGTTTCAAACCTAAGAATTTCCTCTCCTGTTTCATTTCATAGCTATCCCTGCTTTTTAACAGCCAAAGATTCCATCACCTTGCCAAAGTGTATAACCTGTGTGTGTGTGTGTGTGTGTGTGTGTGTGTGCATTTGGACTTGTTAGAACTATTACTTGCTATTGGTTGCATGACTGTGTAAGAATGAGTTGAGTGCAAGCGCTTTGATTTGTCTGTGCAAGATACAGCGCTATATAAGTTCCATTTATTATTATTATTATTAAATGTGGGAATCACGTTGACTTTTCTGGTCCCATAGGAATAAAAACATACACCAGTCTGTCTGAACATTGTTACAACACTAAAATCTGCCACCTTAATTTGTTTTTTGTTATGTTTTTTAGCTCACTGGCACCTTCATTCTGACTGCGACACAGGGAAAGCAACATGTACACAGCATGTATATCATTGCATAATGAGACCACAGCTGGAATACCCTTTCCTGGATCCCCTTGCTTTATCAGATATATTATTCTAGCTGCAAAGTGTAAAAAGAGAAACTTGGAAAAGAAATGGGATTGCTGGTTTGAGAAAATGGTGAAAGGTATCTATTTATTTATTTATTTATACCACTTTAAGTCACGAGATTTCTCTGCGTGAAATTCGGGCTGCTCTCCCCAGGGAGAGCACGTCGCCACAAGAGCAGCGCCACCCCTTTTTTTTTTTTTTTTTTTTTTGTGTCTGCAACTGTATTTCTTTCCCTATCAGAGTGGCTTTTTTCTAAGAATTTTGCCAGGGACAACTCTCTTGTTGCCGTGGGTTCTTTTTCGTGCGCTGCATAATTTTCTGTAACACACGGGACCTCGGTTTATCGTCTCATCTGAAAGACTAGCGCCCAGACCACCACTCATGGTCTAATGGATGGGGGAAAAGTTTCGGGCCCAGACGGGATACGAACCCGGACTTTTCGCTTTCTAGACAGGCGCGTTACCTCTAGACCACCGATCCACACTGAACTCCCTTCTGATGGGACATATCAGTCATTAATTAAATTAACTCGGCCTCAGAACAGACCTTTCGGTGACCAAGGCTGTAGAACTGCAGGCATTTGTTCATGCCATAGCCTGTGTACACAATAAGGTCGGGCTCTTCTCTGGAGAACTTGGCCAGTGAAGTTGGCAGCACAGAGTACTGGAACACACATCATATGAATTTTCATCAATATTCACAAGACTAGAGCATTTTGTTGTCTTCAATAACTTTCATCTCTTGATTGCTATCTGATGAAATAAAACTGTGTTTTCTTCAATGGCCATACTATTTGGATTATTTTCTCAAGTCCTTTAACACTGTTTTCATCCCATTCACCTCCTCACTGACCTCAATTACTGAATAAATATTCTAATTATTTGAAAGCATATGATTTTACAAAAAATAGCCATTCACAGGTGTATCTGTGATGTCACCAGGGACACAGAATACTCAAACTCAAGTCTTTACATACTTCTCTGTCCCACCAAACCTGACTGCTGATTTGCCTTGACTTCTCCTTTAACTTTGCCTTGACTTCTTTAACTTTGCCTTGACTTCTCCTTTAACTTTGCCTTGACTTCTTTAACTTTGCCTTGACTTCTCCTTTAACTTTGCCTTGACTTCTTTAACTTTGCCTTGACTTCTCCTTTAACTTTGCCTTGACTCCTTTAACTTTGCCTTGACTTCTCCTTTAACTTTGCCTCGACTTCTCCTTTAATTCCCTGAGGAGCCTTGGGCACTGCATGGGAGTTTTCCAGGCAATGTCAGGCATGACAAACAATGGGGGAGGGTGGGGGGGGGGGGGGGGGGTGTCTATCCTTCTGCTGGGTATGTTGTTCATGTCACCAGCCAACCTACTCTTCTACAGAGGGAAGATGGGGTTTTGACGCAAGCACAAGATATTCTGTATGTGTTCACACACTGGACATTAGTTTGTAGTCTCCTCTGAAGGACTTTACGGGCAGTGAAGCCAATACCAATGCTTACTTAAAACCCTTTGCTGGGCATAGCGTCCCAAAACGGCCGAACCTATCCTTGGGCACAACGGCCAAAAACGACTGGCGTTGTGACTGTCATTTCAGCGCGTTCATACATTCGAAATTCACGCCAATCTCGCTTCAAATATCGTGAAAATAGAAGCAACGAGACTGCCCACGTGACTTCCACATGTATATTGCAAATGGCGGCGGTTGGAGTGTGTTTGTGGCAAGTTTTGGAGGGAAAAAAATCGCAATTTTTTCCCAAGATGGACGCTATCTTGGAATCCGACATGTACGATTGTTTTTATGGCTTACATGCCGAAAATATGACTCTGTGAGATGTGTATCCAGGCTCAAATATCGATGTAAGTGATCCTAGTAGTGTGTGCACTTCTGACTTTGTTGATTGAAGTGAGAAAGACGGCTTTGATGACAACAAAGTTCGAGACGTTAATTGATCGTCAAATCTAACTCGGCCAATGCGCGTTTTGAATTCTGCTAATAGAATTGGGGAAATTATCGCGGATTTTTAGTTTGGCAATGGTTCACAACTTGATATATTTTGTGAATTGATTGCTATTTGGGACTTTTGTTACGGTAGCGGCTCAAACTGTAAAGTTAACATGCATTGCGATCGTCGGCAAACAAAATGGCGACCGTCGGAATGTTTCATGGTTTCGTGCATCATTCATCAAAAAAACTAAAAACCCAACAGTAGGTTGAAAACTTTTCTTCTGTAATTGTTTCAGAATGTTTTACTTTTTATTTGATCAAAATCCATGCATGCATTCCAAAGCTATTGCAACACTAACTGTGACACATACAAACCGATCAATGACCTTGCGTGTTTATGCATTATAATTCTAAAAAAACACCAAAATAACAACACACAATAGCAAATAGCAGTTTCTTTCTTCATTTCTGCATTTTGCTGTTTTTATTTCATTAATATCCATTAAACCATTGTGAAGTTATTGCATGTTAAATACACCCACCCACTCAGAGGCCATCCACCTCCATTTTGCTTGCCCAGCAGGAAGTAAACAAATGATTTTGCTGTGCCCAGCAAAGGGTTAAAAGGAGAAAAATCCCCTCAAGCAGATATATCAGCAGAGACTGTAACTCCTGCCCTCTGTTATCAATCATGAGAACGATACTCTTTCTACTACTAGGCAATTCCACTCCTTTGTTGCAGACTGCTGAAGAGGTCAATATTTTCACACTGACCTTTCTTTCATATTCTCCTCTAGCCTGACAAATGTTACAGCTACTTCAGTTTGCCTACATGCTGATTTCTAACTCTATCTGATCTGCAATGTTTATAACACCTGCACTTTAATCTTCATACCTGTGCTTTAATCTTCATACCCGTGGTTTAATCTTCATGCCTGTGCTTAAATCTTCATACCCGTGCTTTAATATTCATACCTGTGCTTAAATCTTCATACCTGTGCTTAAATCTTCATACCTGTGCTTTAATCTTCATACCTGTGCTTAAATCTTCATACCTGTGCTTAAATCTTCATGCCTGTGCTTTAATATTCATACCTGTGCTTTAACCCTAGTGGCGCGGTTCCCGGAATATTCCGGTAAAGGCGGGTCTAGGCTGTGTGGCGGATCCCGGAATATTCCGGGATGACGTGGGTGGTCATAGTTGAAAGCTTACTTTCGCTTTCAAAGGTCAGCCAATGAATGTTAAGGCTGTTGTAGGCCCGCAGAAAGGGGTGAAGGTCGTTTGACACACACAAGCAACGAAGAATCTGATTGGTTAAGAGTGTATTTTAATTTTTTTTCGGACCAGCCGAGATCGTCTTCAACAAAAATGGCGGCCAGCGTTTGCACTAGAATTTCTTCAAGCGTTTTTCGAGCTTTTTTACAAAATTGACAGCGAGGAGGAGTTTTAGAGGCTGGATTTGGTTGAAATAAACAATGAGAGAGACGATGAGGTAAGGATTGTGGAATATTTTTGAAAAACTTGGTAAAAATTGATCGCGATCAGACTGAATCGAGCGGTGCTAGTTTTGCTGGATGGACTTTTTCGCTACTCGGCGATTTCGACGTCACAGATTGTTTTACTTTATTTTGACGCAACGAGGCTTCGAAATAACTGTTGTTGAGTCAAATCGCTATGCTGCTGAGTACTTTGCATCACATGAAATCAAGCGATCTTTGTATTTTTGTCATAGAAAGCCACCACTTTCGCACATTCCGCCATGACGGTCGCGATGGCGTCGATCCTGTCGCTGAACTTTTCCGAGTATTTGGTGACCGATAAAGCGATACAAACTCCTTATTTTTTTTAAAACTAATGTCAAGAAATAGTGTTTACCTAATCATGACATTTATGCACCGCAAGAACTTTGCTTATCGTGTTAAAATCGATCCGGGGCCCTGACAGTGGAACAGTGATCGGTAGTGCGAACATGATTTAAAAAAAAAAATTTTTTTTACATAATCATAAACACTACACACTATTATAAAATTATACTCATTTAAAAGCATATTATCTCTTCTTTCCAGTGATCTATAGCTTAACACATTTAATTCAGTTTTATATATCAATATCAAGGGTTGTTTGAGCCCACCATGCTCCAAAACAATGCTAGCCAATGTTAATTCAGCCAATAGAAGTGAGGCTTGTTGCTGTTTATTTAGCGCTACTAGGGTTAATCTTCATACCTGTGCTTTCATCTTCATGCCTGTGCTTTTACGCCTGTGCTTGAACTCTTAACAATGTTCATTTCTGAGCTTTACACATTCATATCAAAGCTTTATACAAATCATATCTGAGCTTTACACATTCATATCTGAGCTTTATACATTCACATAAGATCTTTATATGTTCCTATCTTAGCTTCATCTCACCCTACCTGAGCTTTCCCTTTGACAGTGGTTCCATCAGGAGCAAAAGCCGGAGCGGGAAAGGTCAGCCAGTCCACAAGGTCACAAAGGTCACGTCCCCAGTCAGAGGACCAGACGCTGACCCTGCGGTCTGCACTGCAGGCCAGCCACAGCTGCGGTGACGACACTCCTGGGTCCATGTCACAGGGCTTGGGAGACAGACAGAGCAGATAACGGCACTTGTTCACAGAACAGAACTACACCGAGTTGTGACAGTGCAGATAACGGCACTTGTTCACAGAACAGAACTACACCGAGTTGTGATGGAGCAGATAACGCCACTTGTTCACAGAACAGAACTAAACCGAGTTGTGACAGTGCAGATAACGCCACTTGTTCACAGAACAGAACTACACCGAGTTGTGACAGTGCAGATAACGCCACTTGTTCACAGAACAGAACTACACCGAGTTGTGATGGAGCAGATAACGCCACTTGTTCACAGAACAGAACTACACCGAGTTGTGACAGTGCAGATAACGCCACTTGTTCACAGAACAGAACTACACCGAGTTGTGATGGAGCAGATAACGCCACTTGTTCACAGAACAGAACTACACCGAGTTGTGACAGAGCAGCACTTGTTCACAGAACAGAACTACACCGAGTTGTGACAGTGCAGATAACGCCACTTGTTCATGGAACTCAACTCAACTGAACGGAGTTGTAGCTGTCAGCTATGAGCATATCCATTATTGTAGTTGTCCACTTTTCACATGACTGCTTATCATGTACGCTGATCCAGCCTTCCTTCTTCTTTGTGTTTGTCAGATGGAATCCAGCCTTGACCGACTGACTGACTGATTCCACTTTTAACTCTTTGAGGAGTCGTTAGGGCGCTGTGCTGACTTTGTCGGTGTATCATGTAAAAGTTCAACGTACGTGGAGCATATCCCTTTCTAGATCCTAAGGTGCATGCTGAATATGTTCATGTCATCCATGCTACTGGCCATAGTTGGCCTTACATTCTAGATACAGCTTTTCAGGCCTATGGAAGCCATTTACATGGTTAAATCAAGAAAAAACCACTTGAATTCAAAAGCATTTCTTTTTTGCTGCTTCAAAAATCCAATTACTGGAATTCACCTGCCTGACTAAAAGAACACTGGATGTGGAACACAAAAGAATAAAAGCTACCCTCCAGAAAAAATGTACAAATGAGACCAAACCAGTAGCAAGCCATCTGCCAGTCAGTGCTGAAACACAATGAAGACTATAATAAAAGGCAAATACACCTGACAACAAAAATCTGAGAAACTATCAGTTTCTTTCACTGACTTCACTCCTAAAACACTTAAGACATTAATAACAAACATTTGGTTTTCTTTTTAACTGCTGATCCTGACACTGCCTCTCTACCACAGGGGTCATAACAAGCAGTTTGCTTCCATTGAGCCTTCTGCTCAGACCCTCCTCATCCTTTTTCTTTTGTTGCTGTTCTTGTTGCTTTTTTCAGGGGCCAACTCCATGACAGTAGGTGAGTCTAGCATCATCACTTAGTGCAATGCTTGGTGTGAGTGTGCCACCATAACTGCTGGTTGCCTACCAGTCCCTGCTTTATCTAATCTTTTTTCACATAGGTAGTCTATTTTTTCTTCTTCACAGCCCCTGCCAGAGTCCTGACATGTTCAGAAAGCGAGCACTCAAGAGAAAAAGAAGGACCCTAAGCAAGCCGACAGACAGTCAGTTCGTCACTGGCCTACCTTCACAGTGGGCACATCAATGGTGGTGATGGGCGCCCCACGGTGGTCTGTTATGACACGCACTGTCATGCCGCTGGCAGGACTGCTGACCGCGATCAGACCATCCTCACCTCCTGACAGGATCATGCAGCCTGAAACAGCCGCCAAATATATCAAACACTCTCCAAACTTGACAGTAAAGTCTGTAGGAAAATATAAAACCTGAAGAATCCCTTATAAAATATTCACTTCAATGGCAATCCAAATGCTGTAGTTTAATTCTTATATAAATATGTAACACACACACAGAGAACACACACACAGAGTCATACATACATACACACACGCATGCACGCACACATGCATGCATGCACGCACACACACACACACACACACACACCACAAAACAATGTGCACACATAGACAACTTAATGTTAATTTATTTCAAAATTAATTCACACACATTAAAACATATCTTTTTCTTATGGGGAAAAGAGTGAAGGAGGACATGGCGGGAAGGGAAAGCACGCGGACAGCGAAAGGGGGTGTTGGTGGTACAACATGTCCACACACATCCATAACAATCAGCAAAACCACCAAGCTGTGATCCTCACCATCAGCAGAGAAAGCAATGGCAGTCACTGCAACAGAATGCGGGTGGAGCTTCAGCTGCATCTCCACAGTGTTGACGTCAAACAGCCGCACGGTGCCGTCTCCGTAGCCAGCCACCAGACTGGGCACCGGCTGGTTCTCTGCAGCTTCACTCTCCTCACTGCTGTCCCTCACCACCCCCACCGTGAGTTTCAGGGGCACAGGAGCAAAGGCCACACAGTTGCAGACCTGGAATTTAAAAAATTATTTTATAAAGGCTGTCAGAGTTCTGGCTCCATTTCCATGTTAACCAGGTGGTCTTTGTGATATTACACACAACAAAGAAATCAAAACACTCACTTTTGGGTTTTTTTCATTCTTTCCTTTCATTTCATGTTGGTTATAGCCCCACTGACCACAAAGGCCATAAATATCAGGGCTGTCACCTTTTATCAATTTCAGCAACTCCAATAACATTCACCTCGAGTTAAAAACCAATACGATCTAATCCCTTCAATTACCCAACACTGTCAATCTGAAAAAAATAGACACAGACAAAATCAAATGACAAAGTACCTTCATAATTCTATTCCTTGAGGCCAATAAAACCAGGCCGGGCTAGGGACACCAATCATTCTGCTTAAATTATAATCCCCAGGTTACAAAAAAGTCTACACAAAAGAAAAATGAATATTTCAATGTACAAAAACATATATAGGAAAAATGCCATATGGGCAAATAACACTGCAGAATGGACATCCTGTATCCATCCCAGTGTTTACAATATCACCACCTGGTTGCCAGAACAAAACAATACAGGCTAAACATCATGTAATGTATGAAAAGAAATTATCTGTAAGATAAATGCTTAAAAAAACAAAGGCAGGAAAATGGACTGGAAGGCATAAAATAAGCAAGAGAGATGATAGAAAGGTAAGGAAAAAGACAGAAACAAAAAGAGTTATAGAAAAGTGGAAATTTCTAGCACAGAATTTCCAGAAGGTGGGGAAGCTATTTACACCAAAAGAGCCCCTGGCATCCCCACAAGGGATTTTACAATTCTGGTTCTGTACATATTTTCTTTATTTCATTAACCAACAGAAACTGGAACAGATGCACCACACAGTTTTAGATACTCAAAAAAGCCTACCCAATTTTTATTTATTTTAAAGAGCGCATTCTGAAATGTAGAATCAAAGTCCTTAATGATAACATTATGATAGCAATCTGACAAACACACTCCAAGACAATCTGACAACAAGCAAAAAAAACCTATCAGCTCTCACCTGGTCTTTGACCTGGAACTGCAATGCCTGTTCTTTGTTGCGCAGTACCCAGACTCGAACACTGCCGTCTGTAGAACTGGTGGCCATCAGGCCTCCTGGGGCCATGCTGATCCCCGTCACCTGGAAGACATCGCATCCACCTACAGGTGAGATGATGATCTTTATGTTCATTCTTTTCAAACATATCTTTTTTTCTAGCATTCATATTGCAACAAGTCCAAGGTGTACAATCCATCATTCTGATCTATTCCAAATTTTATGTTTCTGTCCCAGTGGCAGATTCGAGGGTCCTGTTTGTCAACACCGGGGATTATAGAGTCCTGTTTGTCAACACCAGGGCCCTGTTTGTCAACACCAGGGCCCCGTTTGTCAACACCAGGGTAACGCCAGGGTCCTGTTTGTCAACATCAGGGTCCTGTTTGTCAACACCAGGGTAACGCCAGGGTCCTGTTTGTCAACATCAGGGATTCCAGGGTCCTGTTTGTCAACACCAGGGTCCTGTTTGTCAACACCAGGGTCCTGTTTGCCAACATTAGGGATTTTAGGGTCCTGTTTGCCAACATCATGGATTCCAGGGTCCTGTTTGTCAACACCAGGGTCCTGTTTGTCAACACCAGGGTCCTGTTTGTCAGCACCAGGGATTCCAGGGCCCTGTTTTGTCAACACCAGGGTCCTGTTTGTCAGCACCAGGGATTCCAGGGTCCTGTTTGTCAACACCAGGGTCCTGTTTGTCAGCACCAGGGTCCTGTTTGTCAGCACCAGGGCCCTGTTTGTCAGCACCAGGGTCCTGTTTGTCAGCACCAGGGTCCTGTTTGTCAGCACCAGGGATTCCAGGGCCCTGTTTGTCAACACCAGGGTCCTGTTTGTCAGCACCAGGGCCCTGTTTGTCAGCACCAGGGTCCTGTTTGTCAGCACCAGGGTCCTGTTTGTCAACACCAGGGTCCTGTTTGTCAGCACCAGGGTCCTGTTTGTCAGCACCAGGGATTCCAGGGCCCTGTTTGTCAACACCAGGGTCCTGTTTGTCACCACCAGGGATTCCAGGGTCCTGTTTGTGACCAATCAGCCTGGAAACTGTGCCACACAAATGAAACTGTTAAATGGATTCCATGTTCCCACAGGTGTTGTCTTTTTCTCTGCCCTTTTCATGACAGAATGCAAATATTAAAAAACCCTGTGCCCTTCATTAAAGAAGGAAATGCTGTTTTTCATTCATGCATAATGGTGTCTGTCCCATCACCAAAAATTGATGCAACTTTAACCTGATGAGCTTTTGCTGTGCGTGAGAACTTAAAATTGACACTAGCTACTGACCTGTTTTGCATGCCCAGAGATGAGTCTGATGCTAGTGCGCTCTGTCCAGTTGATGTACCACAGAGTTCCAGAGCTCGTGCCTACTATTCCCTGTAAAACAATCAACACATTTTTTTAATGGATGGATGGGTGGAAGCGGATTCAGTTTTACAAACTTAGGAGCATGGCAACCAAGTAGTATAAAAAGCTTTGTGAAATCACATATACACACATGATTTGTTGCTTTGCAAGATTCAGCGCTATATAAATTCCATACATTATTATTATTATTATTACACACACACACACCACTGGTTCTGATACTTAAACTTGTGTCATCCACATCAATAAAAAGAAAAGACAAAACTCACTACACTTTTTCATATCAATGTAATTCTTTTCTACAATATTTCTTTCTACCAGTCACATCATAACATAGCTGAACTAATTGAATGACCAGACATACAAAAAACAATAACAAAAAATCCTCCCAGTGATAAGCTGGACAAACCATGAATTCATATGCTAAAACTGGTGGTGACTGCAAAAGCCTAAGAACAGAGAAGAAAACTGATTTTTCTTTTATTCATCGGCTAGAGCTCCAAGGTTTACCAATGGCGAGATTTTGTGTATGTGACCAGCTTTTACCCACCATAGGTAACTGCGTTCCGACTTCAAGGATGGTGTCTAAAGATGACTCCTGTGTGCATGCCAGGGTTTGGGTTTTTTTTAATTTTGTCATCTGTTCTCAATGGCACACAAGGGTCTACTCTTCTGAACGTTTGTACATGGGGCCTTGGTTTTAGTCTCAAGGACTTTTGAGGAAGTGAAGTCAGTACTGATGTTAACCCCAGGGTAAAATTCCTTAAAAAGGGCACCTCCGTAGTGGCCCAATTCTGGCCCATCAGACCATGAGTGCAACGCTCTAACCACTAGCCTATCCCCCTCCCACCCCCCAAAGAATGAATGAATCCATGAATTCTAAAAGCACATAAAAACACCTTCAGACCCTATGGTGTGATTGCAGCACTGGACAAGAAGGTAACTGAAAAGGTGGTGTTGGGTGGGGGGAAGGGAAGGGATAGATCCTGCCGACTGACCATTTCTAGGGTGTCGTCAAAGTGAGCGCTGACCACAGCTCCATCCAAGGTCATCTCATCCTCCATGGTCAGCCCTGCGCTGGAGGAGACTTGACCCGCAGCCCCAGGTGCCCGCATCTGACTCACTGTCCCCACAGCCCACAGGCGAAGGTGACCTTCACTGCTGCCGGTCAGCAGCTTGCCTCCCCCGCTGGTCACACAGTCTGCCCACACACTCACTCAGGTGACGGTGCAGTCACTTCAAAGTCAACTATGAATTATATGCTTTCCAGAGGAGACAGCAAATGTAGGTCATCCAAAAAAATATGTTAAATTTGTTGAAAATATCTACACTGGCCTTAAGAAAAATGTCCATCCTTGAAGTTGGGGGTTCTGGGTGCCCTTTCCAGGTATGTAATTTTAAAAAGAATCTTATCTCGCTACTTGATACAGAATATTTGTCTTTACTTTTTTTTTTAAAACAGAAGAAAAAAAAATCAACCTCTGAAAATAGGTCCAAACGGATTGATGAAAAAATTCAACAATGATGGCAATTTCTATGGTTGAATAAAACCTGTTGTGATAAAATCTGAAGATTACACACATAACTAAACAGTTTGAAAGAGATGCAAAAAGCCAATCAAAAAGATGAACAAGATGATACATTTCTAGATGCAGACAGTATTAACCAAACAGTTTAAGATGTTGGGCATTCCCTAGCTTGACACCCTAGGGGTCACCCACAATATACACTGTGTCTTACTTATCACACCTGGAACTACTTTGAGACTGCATGTACTTTCTGTACGAGAAGTTTGCATGTACTGATGTTTTCAAGTACCTCACCAAACAGGCGGCTATACTCTGACTTCAGGTAGGTTATTTTCCTTCCTTTAGTACAGGTTGTTTGGCTAAAAGCTTGCCACAGACGAAAACAATCTCGACATTGTATTTCAAAGCACAACAGCATGTTAGTGTAGGCCTTGGCATTTTACTTAATTGATAGATAAACAAAAGACTTTAGCCTACACAAAAAAGCAACCAAACAACAACTTCATGAAAAGTACTTGACAATGGCCTGCCTGCCTCTAAGGTTTCACCTAAAAAAGAAAAACAGAATAAAACAAAATAACAAAGCGGGGGTGGAACAGCCCGACGGTTGGAGCACTGAGCTCACGATCTGATGGCCCAGGTTCAAGCCACCGCTGAGATTCCCATTTGAGGGGATTCCATCCCCCCCCCCTCCCAGAATTACTATCAGTACCAACTCCACTCCCCTGATCCAAAAGTCCTTTACATAAAAGACTATAAACCAAAGATCTATGTACAAATGCAAGCAGAACATCTTGTGCACACATTAAAAACCTGTTCCACATTTCAGGAGAGAAGGCCATTTTGTAGCAACAGGTGACAAAATGTTCTGAATGCATGCACACTGGTCTCATGCTTAGACACCATCCCCAAAGTTGGAATGCTGCTAACTTAATGTTGGCTAAACGGTCGCATACACAAAATCTTACCACTGGTAAACCTCAGAGGTCTACATGTAAAACAAAAACTAAACAAAAAACCCAAATAAAAACCAAAAGTAAATTTAGCATGCTAATACTGTGAAAAATTTTCACACCCATAAACCTGTAATAATGAATTTGAAACAAAGCTTCATAGAAACTGATTAGTCTTCACCAGTGTCTGGTTACTTCCACACAGACAAAATCCATTTCAGCACACACACACACACTGTCAGTAAGGGAACTCACTGATCTCCCCGCTATCAGCATCCCAGTGCATGAAGCAGGAGTTCTGCCGAGTGTCCCAGGCCGACACTTTGCCGTTGCTGGAGGTCACAAACAGAGTGCTGTCCCCGGTGTACTCCAGCCCTGTGAATGCAGGTTCCTGTCCTCACCCCAAAATAAATGAATCATAGTTATTTAAACAAAATTACATGAAGAAAATAAAATCAAGCAGAATCATTTGAATATTTTGCTTTGCAGACACTGCTTTGACACGTGTGAGTTTGTATGAATGTCTATGTTTGAGCTTTTAGGAATGTCTATATGTATTTGGCATATTTCTTGTAGAAGGCTTCATTGTGTTTCTTTGATGATCTGATTTAGATGAAAAAGCCTTCCTGAAAAATGGCACGAAAACAAGAAGTCCTCATGCACATGATAATGCTAAGATTTTTTCTGATTTTCAAAAGAAACTATGATGCTTAAGCCTATTTATAAATCCAAGATGAAACAACTGACAGAATATAAAAAGTTTTTATAAAAAGCAAATGTGCAAGATAACATACTGTCAGTAGTTTTGTTTTTTTCCAACCTGGAGGCAGCAGATGAATAGGCTTTTAGT
Organism: Rapana venosa; assembly: GCA_028751875.1. NCBI lineage: Eukaryota > Metazoa > Mollusca > Gastropoda > Neogastropoda > Muricidae > Rapana > Rapana venosa. The sequence goes on along the minus strand of CM054134.1, from coordinate 68,135,224 downwards.
TCCACTGCACAAAAACATAGATTTCATTGCTATCCAATATCTAGTATGCAAGAATACTCCAATTCTGTGTGCTTTTAAAACCTATCTCCAGACACTTATTTCCACATGCTTTCCTTTGGTTTTCCTGTAAGTCAAGTGCAAAATGTAAAAAAGCAGAAAAATGTGTTCACAAATCTGCAAATTTGTGTGTATATATGTAGGCATGCAAATGCTCATGTGCGAGTTGCATATGTATTAGCAAGCTAATTTACAGGTGTGAAAGGTGTGAGCACAGTGCAATGAGTTCCTTACGCAGAACTATGTGTTATACAAGGATGAACATTATTTACTACTTTGACTTCATCTGACTTCTCTCTTAACTCCTTGAGGAGTCACTAGGGCACTGCACTGAACTTTTCATGTACTGCTTCACACACAAATTGAGCCTGGCCCAGCCCATCCCTCTCCAGGAAGCAATGTGCATACTGGGTATGTCCTTGTCATCCATCCCATCCACAAATGTTCTCTGTGTGCTGGTACATGGGACCTTGATCTGTCATCTCATCCTTTCAGGAGAATGGAGACAGCACCAATGTTAGTTAACTTGAGAAAAACTGGAAACCTTTAACAAAAAGCTCAGCTGAGACTTGGAACAAACCCACACATTCAGTAACGGTGATACAATGCACTAACTGTTAGAATATCCCACCCGCCACAATTCCCATCCCAAGTCCCACCTTGTTTCCCTGCTGCACAAGCAGCTCCTCAGGAACGTCAGCCTGGTGCACAGACAAGGCCACCTTCAGGGAGGTTTCATCCAGCAGCCAGAAGTACAGAGCGCTGTCGTCCCCCACGCTGGCAAACTCATTAACAGTGTAGGGGTCCCACCTCACACTGTGGATGGCTTCATCAGTCCGGGCACTGGTGAGGATGGTGTAAGTGGCGGTGGACCACACTACCAGCTCACTGTCTCGATAGTCACCTGTATGTGAAATCACACACATACCAGGTATTGAGCAACATATATGCATGTCCACTACCAGTGAAATTTGAATAGCCTTAGTTTGTTGTACTCGTTCTTCTTTCATGGCTGCTACATATCTCTTGTATGAATAAAACCTGTCTACACCAGCTAGAATACAAGACTGTCTTCTGAACTGCTTTTGTTTCATTTCAGCTGACTATATAGAAAGGAAGAGAGAAGTAGACAATGCCATCAACACTATCTCCATAGTCATGCACACACACACACACACACAATCACACACACAGACACTCACCCACTGTGATGAGGAAGCGGTCATCCCTGGAATAGGCCATACAGACCACTGCATGCAGGTGATGATTGAGCACTTTTCTGCAGGTCTGCTGGGTCAGGTCCCAGATACACACCTGGCATGGACTGCTCTCCCCAAACGACCCACTAGCAGATGCCAGCACCTGGCGGACAATTATACAGCACTCATTGATAGGTATTATTGCTGGAACTGCATTTATCCAAAAAGTTTCTAGTATGCATACTTTTTTTAGAGGGGGCAGGATAGCCTAGTGGTTAGAGCGTTGCACTCACAATTGATGGTCCAGAATTGAGCCACCACCAAGACACCTGTTCACAGGGATTTTCCCCTTGCAGATAATATCAGTACTGACTCCACACCCTCAAATTTCCTTTGGAAGTGCCTTTAAACTGAGGTCCCATATGCGACTGCATGCATAGCATCTTGTGCACACATGAAAGACCTGCTCTGCCTTTCAGGTGAGTAGGCCATTCATGCTGGTAAGAATTGATGTTAAAAAATAGAAAAACGTAAGGACACTGGTATCGTGTTTTGACATCATCCCTGAAATCGGTATGTGGCTACCTTAAAGATGAGTAACAACATTGCATATGCAATAATCTCCCCATTGGTGAACCTCAGCTCTAGCCAAGGGGGGTGGGGGTGGGGGGATTGTTTTAATTTCTTTATTGAATATCTTGCATGTCAAGCATGTAGTTACAAAAGTGTATCCACGCATGAGAAATGAATCAAGAAAACTTCACTGAAAAACTGCGACACATCTCATTTGACAGGTCCTCTACTCCTGCAAGCAGACAGTGTGGAGTACCTAAGTTTTCATTCTTTATACAAAACCCATTTCTGAAAGTGTACATCATCACTGGCTATAATTCACAGTTTTTTTGATAATAATCAAACTGTCAGTTTCTGTTGGCTTTTCTCAGCTTCCTCTTCTCTTTCAACCCACCCAATCCTGCATATCAGATATCAAGGCATAATTGAAAAATATCAAACATTAGCTGAACAATGACAACATGCTCCTTGTTATACCCAAGAAAGATTGTCAGTCTGAAACCCTTAATGGAACCAATGTTTTTATGAATATGACATTAAACTCACTACCAGTGTGTAGCTTCCTCAACTCATTCATCCCTTTCATTTCAGCAGCACGTTTCTTCTATATTCTTGTTATCTTGAACTCAGACGTAAACCACTTGGCATGTTAAGTGAAAAAGGCCTTTACATTTATTTTTGCTCCTTGGCTAGAGCTCTGACGTTCACCGGTGGTGAATTTTTGTGTATGCAACCGTTCACCCACCGCTGAGATAGCTGCATTCTGACTTTGGGGATGGTGCCTAGATGAGACACCAGTGTACATGTATCTTTAAAAATTTTGTCGTCTGTTCCTACCAGCATGAAATGGCCTACTCTTCCAAAATGTAGAACGGGTTTTCAACAAGTGCGCAAGACGTTCTCTGTGTGTTTGCACACAGAGCCTCAGTTTATAGTCTCATTTGAAGAACTTTCAGGGGAGTAGAGTCAGTACTGATGTGAACAGGGGAATAAATCCACTTAAAATGGAACCTCAGTAGAAGCTCGAACCCTAGCCTTCAGATCACAAGCGCAAAGGCCTAACCACAGGCTATCCCACCCCCCAGCCTGTACATAAATAAATTGATTTTGCTTTAACAGGGATGAGACAGGGTATGCTTTTGCATTTACACCTTATGGATTCATTCTCAAGGAATCAATTCAGCTAAAAATATTTGCTAGGACTACAAAGCAGTCTTGTCTATTTTCATTCTGGTGGTTTGTGTCAAGTATCTGAAAGTCCATAACAAAGATGGTGCTTTACCTGTTGGTCATTCTGCACAGCAAGGGTAGAAATCTCTTCTGAGTGACCTGCAGCAGACAAAACAAGATACATTTGACAAAACAAGACAAACAAAAGTAAAGCTGCAGGCATCTTCAGTGTAAAAATACATTTTTTAAGGTCTATTACAATGCCATACATCTACCTGAACATCTTTTGCATTTGATAGTTACCTTACTTGATTTGACTAAATTGATACACTAGTGAAAGTTACAAAATAAATTCATAAACAGTATTGTAATGATTTTGGTTTTTTGGACAAACTTGTCTAAATCAGGAGGGTGTTTACTACTACACATGTTATCTTTGACTTACCTGGCTTTATGCTGAATAATTGCATATGATTTTGTTTGTTTAGGTTTTGTTGTAAACAGTCTGTTATGCATCAACAGAAAGTGTGAAACAAAAACACATAATTCTGAATTATTTATTTCAATGACTTAAAAAAATTAACCAATAACTCTCTCATCAATTTCTGAATGCAATCTCAATACAACAGTTTTTTAACAACAAAGCTGCTTCTAACTTCATTTTTTAAATTTAACTGAAAACAAAGTGGCGGCTTTCTTACCCTGAAGATGTGTTTGTTTTCCTGTGCTGAGGTCCTCTATCACCAGCATCAAGCCGCTGGAGTAGACAAACAGGCCTGCAACATCATTCTTTATTGAGAATGGAAATACATCCAAGATTATCCTTTCACCCATATATTTTTATAACTACCCATATATTTTTATAACTACCCATACATTTTTCGACCCATATGTTTTTATAACTATCCCTATATTTTTATAACCAAAGTATTGTCATCTAAATTTGTTTTATCTATCTATCTATCTGTCCCGTAGTCTGCCGACCGTGGGGGCACCCTCAAAGACTCAACAACCAGTTCCCTCCATTCCTCTCTCTGTTCTGCCTTTCTCAGGGTTTTGTTGAGTTCTAGGCCTGTCCATTCACTATGTTATCCTCCCAGCTCTTCCTTGGTCTGCCTCTTCTTCTTCCTCCTTGGACAGTGCCTTGCAAAACTGTCTTTGCAAGTCCTTTAGATCTTGTGAAATGCCCATACCATTTAAGTTTACGCTTTTTCACGATCGTTAGAAGGTTCTCATAGGGTCCAATGGTTTGCTGGATTCTGTTATGCACGCTTTCGTTGCTTATGTGGTCTTTGTAGGAGATGCCAAGGAGTCTCCGAAAGCATCTCATCTCCACTGCCTGTACTCTTCTCTCCAAATCTGCAGTCAGGGTCCATGATTCACAGGCATACAGAAATATCAAGGGAGCGCATTAGTCTGATCTTGGAGATAAGTGAGATATTTTTATCTCTCCAGATGGTGTTTAGTTTTGACAAAGCTGTTATTGTCTGTGCAGTCCTGCATACTACTTCTGGCTTGGATCCCTGGTCTGATACAATGGCTCCCAGGTACTTGAAGCTTTGAACTGTTTCCAGCTTCTGGTCATTAACCCTGATATCAGTGCTAATGCCGTTGGTGTTATTAGTCATCAGTTTGGTCTTCTCTGCACTGATTTCCATGCCGTATGTTTTGGAGGCCTTATTCAAGTGTTCTGTTAGGCTGGCAAGCTCTTTTTCTGATCCTGCTATTCCATCAACATTCCAGCTGAGCTGGTCCAAGCTGGAGGGGAAGCCATGATCAGCGCCCTACTAAGAATCTGCAACAAGATCTGGCAGACAGGAAAATGGCCAACACCATGGACGCAGTCACTCATCATCACCCTCCCCAAGAAAGGAAATCTACAACAATGCCATAATTACCGCACAATCAGCCTCATATGTCACCCAAGCAAGGTCATGCTGCAGATAATATTGAATAGACTGAAGCCACAAGCAGAGACCATCATTGCTGAGGAACAAGCAGGTTTCAGAGCAGGGCGCAGCACAACAGAACAGATATTCAACCTCAGAATACTATGTGAGCGGTACCTTCAACATCAACAAGACCTTTACCACGTATTTATCGATTTTAAGAAGGCATTTGACAGGGTGTGGATGCAGCTTTGTGGGCAACCATGAATTTGTACAGCATCAATGCAAACCTGATCAGAGTCATCAAACAGCTGTACAGCGAGGCCACCAGTGCAGTGTACTACAACAACAACATTGGAGAATGGTTTCGAACAACAGTTGGAGTAAGGCAGGGCTGTCTACTCTCACCACTCTTTTCAACATCTTCCTTGAGAGAATCATGGCTGATGCACTGGAACATCATGAAGGATCAGTCAGCATCGGTGGCAGAACGATCACAAACTCCGCTTCGCAGATGACATTGATGGAATAGCAGGATCAGAAAAGAGCTTGCCAGCCTAACAGAACACTTGGATAAGGCCTCCAAAACATACGGCATGGAAATCAGTGCAGAGAAGACCAAACTGATGACTAATAACACCAACGGCATTAGCACTGATATCAGGGTTAATGACCAGAAGCTGGAAACAGTTCAAAGTTTCAAGTACCTGGGAGCCATTGTATCCGACCAGGGATCCAAGCCAGAAGTAGTATGCAGGACTGCACAGACAATAACAGCTTTGTCAAAACTAAACACCATCTGGAGAGATAAGAATATCTCACTTATCTCCAAGATCAGACTAATGCGCTCCCTTGTCATTCCATATTTCTGTATGCCTGTGAATCATGGACCCTGACTGCAGATTTGGAGAGAAGAGTACAGGCAGTGGAGATGAGATGCTTTCGGAGACTCCTTGGCATCCTCCTACAAAGACCACATAAGCAACGAGAGCGTGCATAACAGAATCCAGCAAACCATTGGACCCTATAAGACCTTCTACGATCGTGAAAAAGCGTAAACTTAAGTGGTATGGGCATGTCACAAGATCCAAGAATTACCAAGACAGTTTTGCAAGGCACTGTCCAAGGAGGAAGAAAAAGAGGCAGACCAAGGAAGAGCTGGGAGGATAACATCAGTGAATGGACAGGCCTAGAACTCAACAAAACCCTGAGAAAAGCAGAACAGACAGACGAATGGAGGGAACTGGTTGCTGAGTCTTTGAGGGTGCCCCCACGGTCGTCAGACTACGGGACAGATAGATAGATAGATAGATAGCTATTCCATCAATGTCATCTGCGAAGCGGAGGTTTGTGATCGTTCTGCCACCAATGCTGACTGATCCTTCATGATGTTCCAGTGCATCAGCCATGATTCTCTCAAGGAAGATGTTGAAAAGAGTGGGTGAGAGTAGACAGCCCTGCCTTACTCCAACTGTTGTTCGAACCATTCTCCAATGTTGTTGTTGTAGTACATTGCACTGGTGGCCTCGCTGTACAGCTGTTTGATGACTCTGATCAGGTTTGCATTGATGCTGTACAAATTCATGGTTGCCCACAAAGCTGCATGCCACACCCTGTCAAATGCCTTCTTAAAATCGATAAATACGTGGTAAAGGTCTTGTTGATGTTGAAGGTACCGCTCACATAGTATTCTGAGGTTGAATATCTGTTCTGTTGTGCTGCGCCCTGCTCTGAAACCTGCTTGTTCCTCAGCAATGATGGTCTCTGCTTGTGGCTTCAGTCTATTCAATATTATCTGCAGCATGACCTTGCTTGGGTGGCATATGAGGCTGATTGTGCGGTAATTATGGCATTGTTGTAGATTTCCTTTCTTGGGGAGGGTGATGATGAGTGACTGTGTCCATGGTGTTGGCCATTTTCCTGTCTGCCAGATCTTGTTGCAGATTCTTAGTAGGGCGCTGATCATGGCTTCCCCTCCAGCTTGGACCAACTCAGCTGGAATGTTGTCAGCCCCTGCTGATTTCCCCTTTTTCAGCGATCTGACTGCTGTTTCCACTTCTTCTCGGAGGATAGGGTGACTGTCTGTGTCTTTGCTTTCGGGTATATTAAGGACTTCTGGATCTCCTGCGGTTCTATAGTTATACAGGTCGGAGCAGTATTCTGTCCATCTGTTCAGAATATCCTGGTTGTCAGTGAGACACTTCCCATTTTTGTCTTGGATTGTTAAACCTTTTCTCTGTTTTGTGCTAGTCAGGTCTTTCACCAGCTGATATGCTTTCTTGCTATTGTTTTTCTTGATGTTCTCTTCAATGTCTTGGCACTGTTCACCGATCCATTTCTCTTTTGCCTCTGTCATGGACTTCCTGATTCTTTTGTTGACTGCCCTATATTGTTCTGCTCTTTCTTTTGTTTCATTTTTCTTTTCTTCAACTCTCTACGCTTGTCGCATAGTTGTAGGATGTTAGGTGTGACCCATGGTTTTTTGACTGGTCGGTGTTTGCCAAGAAGCTCGCTTGCTGTTTCAGTCACTGCTGTATTGAAACTATTCGTCAGTGTATCTATGTCTGAGTCTATCACAGTGAGTACTGCAAACTTTCCACCTATCCTTGCTTGAAAAATTTCTAATACCTCTGGGTCCTTCAGCTTCTCAAGGTCAAATTTGATCCTGATGTTGTTCCGCTTGTGGATTTTCTTTAGACGTAGTCGGAAAGTCATCATCACAAGATCATGATCACTCCCTATGTCTGCTCCTGGAAAACTTCGTGTCTGTGCGATGTAAACGCTAGACTGAAACCGTCTTTTCACCATGATGTAATCTATTTGGTTGTGGTGTTCTCCATTTGGGCTATGCCATGTCCATTTTCTGGATTTCTTGTGTGGGCCAAGTGTATTCACTAGCTGGAGGTGGTTTTTACTGGCAAACTCCAGGAGTCTCAAGCCTCTTTCATTTGATTGGTTATTACAATGTGGCCCACAAACGCCCTCCCAATCTTTCCATGCATCTTCTCCTACCTTGGCGTTCCAGTCACCTTGCACAACGAGGATGTCTTTCTTGGGAGTTTGATTCAGAACCTCTTGTAGCTGGTCATAAAATTCTTCTACGGCTTCATCTGTGCAGTCTGATGTAGGGGCGTATGCCTGTACTACAGTTATGTTAAAGGGGGTTGCTCTCAGGCGGATGGTAATAAGTCTGCTGGACACGGGCTAACAGCTCATGACGGTGTTCACGGTGTCTTTGTGAACGAGAAACCCCACGCCGTGATCATGTTTATCCTGTTTTCCACTGTAGTATAATTTGTGGTCTTCCTGGGTCGTTGTTTCTCCCATGTTTTTCCACCTTACTTCGCAGAGCCCAAGGATGTGCCATTGATATCTGGACATCTCATGTGTCAGTTCTTCCACTTTGCCTGCAGCTCTTAGTGTCCGTACATTCCATGTGCCAATGATGGTGTTGTTTCTGGCACGAATTTTGCTGTGTTTTACATCAGTAGCATACTTTAGGTCAGGTCAGAGACTCCCTCTGCTACTGGTAACCATGTAACCCAGTACCACCTGCCACATGTGGGGAGTAAACCCAATCAAAAAATCCGACCTGGAGAGGGATGGGCTCCACCAGGTTTGATTCGCCCAAGACACACCCATGATAAAGACAGCCAGAATTTCCATACCGGATCGGTCGTCGCCCGGGTTACCAAGGACCGCGCCTTCTGTTGCTCATCAGGACAGAGGTCGAAAGTATGCTACTGATGTAAATTTGTTTTATATAACCTTAATATCCTAAGAAAGTGTTGGTCTCAACCCATCTGCAAGAGTGATTTCAAACCTGAGTTTTGCAACTTCTTTTCCTGTAGTACATTGGCAGATTTACGCCCATATCTAAATTTATCTTCCATGAAGACATAGTCACACACTTATATATATATTTCCAGGCACTTCCGCAATGTCTTTTCTGGCCCAACAATAAATACTCATACCCACACACAAACACACATGTTAAAGTCATGTCATTTGTACACAAACAGGATGAAGAAAAATCTGCAAAGGAAAAGCCCTCAGTTGAAAACTGCATTTGGAACAGGAAAGAATCTACGAAAAGGATGTTATGTGAACAAATACACTGTATTGCTGTAATTGGCTCAAGCTCCAAGGTTCACCTCCAACAGTGCATGTGACCATTTTTTGCCCACCACTGAGGTAGCTGTATTCCAACTTTGAGGATAATGTCTAAACATGATACCAGTGTGCATGCACTTCTTCTTCTTTTTTTGTTTTGTTTGTTATCTGTTCTCACCAGCATAAATGGCCTACTCTTCTGAAAAGGAGAACATGTTTTAACAAGTGCAAAAGATGTTCTGTGTCCGTTTGCAAATGGGGCTTTGACTTATAGCCTCATCTGAAGGATTTTCAAGGGAATGAGTCAGTACTAGTGTTAACTCCAGGGAAAAAGTCCCCTTGAATGGGTGCCTCAAAGTTGTTCCCCAGTAATATTTGTCTGTCATTTAAGATAACTGTGTGTAAAATTCCTGATATAATAATTATGTTTTGTGTTATTCTTTGTATTCTATAAATTTAAAAAATGCTGTTCAAATCTTGTATGGAAAAAAGAGGACAAGAAGTGTGACCTGAATCAGGACACCATATCATGTTGTCTCGACCATTTCCATTGTAGCCAATGATGCTGGATGATCGGAGTCCTGCTTGATTCGGTGGTGCTGTGTACCGACGCTGAAAGAGTAATAAACAAACATATAAAATAGTGCTACACATGATTAAAGTTTATTTTTCATTTGTACTCAAACCATAACAAGTAATACATAAAACAATGTCATTTATGCTTCTGGTTTATTTCCCTTCATTTCACTGATTGTGTAAGATGGACTGACAAATCTCTGAACTCTTTAACTGGTTTAACTGTTCATTGGCCTTAGGCTACAAAACAATATAGAAAACAAAATATGGAAAAATATCTGATATTGAGCATCTATCTATGGGATGGGTTGTTTTTTTACCTATCTATATTCTACAATCAATGTTTAATACAAACTCATACAAATCTCATATGTACCATAGTTCAAATATTCAGGATAGTTGTCTGACCACTTACATTTCATTTTTAGTATAATGATCAGAATCAGATACCTTGACAGAGAGAGAGGGAGAGAGAGAAAGAGAGAGAGACAGCCAGCCAGACAGTCAGCCAGCCAGACTCAGAGAGTGAAACAGACAGACAGACAGAGACATTTGTTTGTGTATGTGTGTGTGTATGCGTGAGTACATACATGTGTGTCTGCGCAATCATATAAGTGTGCATGCAAGTATGTGACATGATTGATAAATGAACAATGAGTATGTACATACCTGTGCCAAAGCGTGAATCTTTTGCCTGGCAATGAAATGCTTTTGACAGGATGGCTTCACTGACTTAGACGGCTTCCCTGTTCTGGCAGTCTTCTTTGAAGGCTTCTTCTCTCTCTCTCTGCTGGCCTGGGTGCGAGGCTTGGGCTGATGAGGCGAGTGCTTTGTGAACGCATCACTTCTGGCTTTTGTGGTAGACAGATCTGAGAACTGCTGGACCTGTCACAGAGTTAAACAACAAAATGACCAAAAAAGTGTAAGTGATGGCTGGAGTATTAACTGTCACCTGTCTCTACTGCCACTGTCAGCGACAGGAGTTCCACTACTGAAATGAAGTGAATATTAGACAAGTGGCATAAATGTGGAAAAGAACAGCTTGACATCAACAACAGCTGTACTGGTGAACTGACCTGCAACGTAGATCCGCAAGAGCTGGAATCTTCACCAGTAAAATATGAAGTCATTTCATGTTGTTTATAGCCCAACCGACCATAAAGGCCACAACAGGGTCGTCACCTTATTCAGTTTCATGAACTCATTTAACCATTTAAATCAACACCTCCTAATCCCTTCAAATATCCAACACTGCTGACCCGAAAAAAACAAAACAACACCCCACATTAGATGACACAATACAATAACTATTTCATTCCTAAAGGCCAAGGCTGTGCTGAGGACACCAGCCATTTTGCTTGATTATCCCTAGGTTACTAAATGAAAAAAGATAACTAACACTTCAAAGTAATAAAAAATAAACAGAAAAAAGTCACATAGGCAATAAAACATAGTAGAATGGACATCCTGTGCCCATCCCAGCATTCACAATTTCACTACCTGGTCGCCAGAGCAAAACAGTACAGGCAAAATGTCAAATAACATTTTTTTTTAAAAAGGGGGGGGGCTAACACACCCCCTGATTAATAAGAGTGTTAAGAATTCTGAACATAATAAACAAACAAAATAACACTAGAATACATAACAAAGCAGCAGCATTTTCCAGTCCCAGCTTACCAGACTGTCATTGGTCACATCTTTGACAAGATGTTTGTTCCCTCGATCTGCATCTGCTGCGTAGCTGTACGGTCGATCGCTGTGAGCTGGCTGATTGAAGAAAGCTTCGTTGGCAAACAACGACTGCGGAGGAGCATCAGGATCAGAGACCACTGTTTCCATGTCCATGTCATCTGCAGCAAAGGGTGGAAAAACAGCAACAACTATGATAAACAACAAAAAGCCAAACAATAACTGTTTCAATTCAAAATACCCTTGCTCGGTGCAAGAAAGGAAGGGTCAAAACACTTGCCAGAAGGAAGTTTCTTCTCTGAAAGCCTTCTGCTGTTCAGTTCTGCCCAATTTCTTTCTTCTGAAATGTTGACATACTAAAAATAACCTTTTCTTTAAAAGCTGAAACAGCAACTTACCTAATCCTAATAATCAGGAAGACCACGAGCCTCTGCTGGAAAGAATTTTTCTGATCATCTTCATCTCTACTTCATGAATTACTTTTTAAGTATTCAAACAAACAATCTTCATTTGAAAAAGAACAACTCTCTCCACTCCTGCTCCCACACATGATTAATCAACCTGGCCTTGATTCCCACAGGCCTGGGCCTTTTTTCAGTCTTTTAGTGTTTTGTTTTGGGGAGGGTTTTATTCGCATACACTTTTCTTTCATTTGGGTTATGGTTTGGTTGGGTTTTTTAACTAGGCAAACTGAAATATGACACTCACCCCCAATGTGTATGGAGCTGAGGCTTTTTAACCAGGTAAACTGAGATATGAAACTCACCCCATTGTGTATGGAGCTGAGGTTTTTTAACCAGGTAAACTGAAATAGGAAACTCACCCCATTGTGTATGGAGCTGAGGTTTTTTAACCAGGTAAACTGAAATAGGAAACTCACCCCATTGTGTATGGAGCTGAGGTTTTTTAACCAGGTAAACTGAAATAGGAAACTCACCCCATTGTGTATGGAGCTGAGGTTTTTTAACCAGGTAAAATGAGATATGAAACTCACCCCATTGTGTATGGAGCTGAGGTTTTTTAACCAGGTAAACTGAAATAGGAAACTCACCCCATTGTGTATGGAGCTGAGGTTTTTTAACCAGGTAAACTGAATAGGAAACTCACCCCATTGTGTATGGAGCTGAGGTTTTTTAACCAGGTAAAATGAGATATGAAACTCACCCCATTGTGTATGGAGCTGAGGTTTTTTAACCAGGTAAACTGAAATAGGAAACTCACCCCATTGTGTATGGAGCTGAGGTTTTTTAACCAGGTAAAATGAGATATGAAACTCACCCCATTGTGTATGGAGCTGAGGTTTTTTAACCAGGTAAACTGAAATAGGAAACTCACCCCATTGTGTATGGAGCTGAGGTTTTTTAACCAGGTAAACTGAAATAGGAAACTCACCCCATTGTGTATGGAGCTGAGGTTTTTTAACCAGGTAAAATGAGATATGAAACTCACCCCATTGTGTATGGAGCTGAGGTTTTTTAACCAGGTAAACTGAAATAGGAAACTCACCCCATTGTGTATGGAGCTGAGGTTTTTTAACCAGGTAAAATGAATATGAAACTCACCCCATTGTGTATGGAGCTGAGGTTTTTTAACCAGGTAAACTGAAATAGGAAACTCACCCCATTGTGTATGGAGCTGAGGTTTTTTAACCAGGTAAAATGAAATATGAAACTCACCCCATTGTGTATGGAGCTGAGGTTTTTTAACCAGGTAAACTGAAATATGACACTCACCCCCGTTGTGTATGGAGCTGAGGGTTTTAACCAGGTAAAATGAGATATGACACTCACCCCCGTTGTGTATGGAGCTGAGGGTTTTAACCAGGTAAAATGAGATATGACACTCACCCCCATTGTGTATGGAGCTGAGGGTTTTTAACCAGGTAAAATGAAATATGAAACTCACCCCCGTTGTGTATGGAGCTGAGGTTTTTTAACCAGGTAAACTGAAATAGGAAACTCACCCCATTGTGTATGGAGCTGAGGTTTTTTAACCAGGTAAAATGAGATATGACACTCACCCCCGTTGTGTATGGAGCTGAGGTTTTTTAACCAGGTAAAATGAGATATGACACTCACCCCCGTTGTGTATGGAGCTGAGGTCTTCCACTCTGGCTGAAGGGAAGGAAGGCTCCATGGGCTGGGGCAGCTTGGAGCGAGGATATTCTGACTGAGAAGTGTTCAGTGATGGAGGCACCACTCCCCCAGGAACAAAATGGTCATCTGGAAACAGTTCTGATGCTGGAGGCTATGCTCTCACTTAACACAAGACACTGACCATGAAAAACAAACACCCCTAACCCCTCCCCCCAAAAAAACAAAAACCTATCCTAACTAACAAGTTTATGTTAAAATGCTGCGCATCAGCATACATAAAACAAACATGGGATGGGATAGCCTAGTGGTTAGAACATATGCTCATGGTTTGATGGCTCAGGATCAAGCCACCACTGAAACCCCCACTCAAGCAGATTATTCATCTGAAGTTAACATCAGTACTAACTCCACTCCCCCAAAAGTCCTTCGGATAAGACTATAAACTAGTCCTTTGTCTAAAAGCACACACACAAACAGACACACACAGGCAGACACACACACACACTGGAAAAACTGTAAGTTCCTCATGTGATGTAGACCATAATGTTTGCATGTACACACATGTAACTATATCCATACTTATTTATGCTTGATTCACAAGTACACATGTCCCTATACATCTCTGTTAAGAATCATGATGCCAAATGTAAAACACTCATATACACACAAACCAAAAAGCCCAACACAAATGTTTTTCCTTATTTGAAGTTATTCCTCTCTGAAAGATACATCACAGCACCAACTGATTCTCACCTGCTTCTTCTGGTGTCAGCATTCTCCCCCTGTAAAAAAAAAAAAAGAAAAAAAGTGTACTTGAGAAATAAACTCCATGACTCTTGATAAAAGAATAAAATAAAAAAATAAATAAAAAGGGGGGGGGGGGGGGGGCATTGTACTTATGATCTGCTGACCCGGGTTCAAATCCTGTTCAAGAAGATATTTTCCCCTACAGTTAACATCAGTTCCGGATCCACTCCCCCAAAATGTCCTTTAGTTGAGATTATAAACTGAGGTCCAGTGTGCAAATGCATACAGAACATCTTGCGCACACGTTAAAACCTAATCCACTTTTCAGAAGAGTAGGCCATTGCATGCCAGTGGGAATGGATGACAAAACTGATGAAACTGCATACACACGGGGACTAAATGTAAAAAACCACAAGAGTGCTTATTCCATTATCCTCGAAATTAAGAAGACATAAAAATAAATAAAAAATACAGAACAGCATCATATATATACATGCTTTTATTGACAGTCATTTAATTGAAAGTCAAAAAACCAGGGAATATCATTACATACATACCTGAACTTTAAAAAAGGATCAAATACAAAAAGAAAACAGTCATTTGGGTAACATTTTTCCTTAGATATATACCCTGTGAAGCAAAATAACATTTTTAAACACCCCTGGTGGATGGTCATCATGAGTCAGAATAACTCAAATCACCATCATTTCCAGGTTTTAAAGCACTAGTTTTTCAAAGTTGCACAAGTTCGCCATGACTTACAGGTCAAAAGCAACCTATAAACAGATTTGTCTTTAAATTGACCCAAGTTTGTTTTTAGCAACAAAATCAGACTATTTCTGTTCAAGGCTGATGATCTCCACTGTGCACATTCACTGATTCTGTAGTTTTATGAATGGATTGCAAGCCTAGTTTTCCATCATTGTTGCCATAAAGATCAATATTCCATTTACATTGAGCATTGCCTGCTTTAACAATCCGTTTAACATGTATAACAGTTTCAAGCCATTGCTAACAATGTCCACCACTTTGGATCAAAAGCTGACTGACGTGTTCAATTTCTCTCCAAAAATATCATGTTTGCAAAATAATGAGGAAATCTTTTGCTATCAGATCTTACCAAAGCATGCTTTTATTATGATTTATTATGAGGAACTGTGCACTGGAAAAATCTGGTTGATGAAACAACCAGATGTATGATGTGTGTCAATGTTAGCAACTGAAACCATATCTCAGTGGCCTATTCATTTCAGTTTTGTCAGTATGTGGCCAGCTTATAGTCCAAATGTGACTTATTCATGTCTTTTTTTATCTACAATACAGGTAATACTCCTTATTTGTAGGTGCGCCTTATAACCCAGGACAATACGTCATGTCCCAACAAAAGACTATAATCTTCTAATACATTTGATACTCGGTTATCTGCAACAAAACATAACAAAACGTATCGCAACTAAATCATAATTTTCTGATACATTTAGTGCTTGGTTATCCAAGACATCACATCATTACGACTGTGGCAAGGAAAAAATATCTTCTTCGGAAGGAAAAAAAAATCATCATTTTCTGATACAAACAACTCCTAACAACAACACGCTGTACATAAAGTCAGTCACCAAACGCTCACTCACACAATGGGAGGGGTGGGAGGCCTGACAGCTAAGCTGTCCCAGATGTACACAGCTTCCCCAGTGGAGATGATGTGCTTGGAGTCTGGTGTGTACAGCACTTTACTCACTGCCTCTGAGTGACCAATGAACACCTGGCAACCACACACACACAATGCAATCTCAGGTTTTTAAAAAAAAAGGTATTTATTGTAAACAAAGTTAATAGTCCATGTTTCTGATAAATCAGCCTGGGGTATTAGTCCATTACAGCAGATAAAAGTAGACCTACCCTCTTGTCTGTTTGTCTCCTTTGAAAATATGCAGAAGAAAAAGAATGACAACAATGCCAATGATAATGATGATTATCATAATCACAATTATAATGATGACAACAATAGAGGTGATGCTGATGCTGATGCTGATGACGACAATGATGATGATGAATCATTCTCATAAATTGCAAAATCTTGCATATGCAAATCAATGCCCTTTCCCAGTAACAGAGGGAGTGCACAACCACAACAACAACAACCACACACACACACACACACACACACAGAATACACACCTGGAAATTGATGTCCAGCTTCATATTGTAGTCCCACACCTTCAGCACCTTGTCGCCTGAGGTCACCAGATATTTTCCATCCTTGGACACCACCAGACTGCTGCACCCTGACCGGTGAATGTTGCTCACCTGCCCACATTAATCATCACCATCTAACCAGTCTTCTCCCAATAACGTTACATTACACCTGCTCTGTCAAGAAAATCTTACTTGTAAACAAATATCCATTTCAAGTCAATGTTAGAATGACAGCTTCCCCTATCCCCTCAAAATGGATTGAATATTCAGAAAATGTTTAGCATCTAGTAGCAGCTGCAGTTAAAAAATATCTTTCCTACACATTATATATGAACTACAATAAACATGAAAGGAAGGATTCCTGCTTTAGAAATTATTTCATTTCAGCCTGAGAGCACTGGTACTGAGCTTTGGTTGGACAAAGTTTGGGGTTTCCTGAATGCTAAGCAAGTTCAATATTGTCATTAAATGTTGGGGAAATCATTACAGTGTATCCGCAACAAGATGAGAAAACACAACTACTGGTTAGCACTGGTGCCAATCTCAATCCAGACTACTATTTTTTGTTTTCTTTTTTCCCCATAAACTTCAATTATACGCTGTAAGGACATCAGTATACAAAACAATTCCAAACAGTACCAAAAAAACAGGTCTGGCTTACATTTTCACAAAACCTTTCTCACCAAGATTTGTGGTGACTTGCCTCTGTTGTCTTCTGTTTATTCTCTGAGGAATTGTTGGGGCACTGCATTGAATCTTATTCTTTTAGGCAGTATGTCTTGTGTAAGCTAAACATGGCAGAGTACATGTCTCTTCATAGCTGGTGTACACTTCAAGGAAAAATGGATGGATTTTTAGCATGTGTACAACATTTCTCCGTGCACTCACATACAGGACCTCAACACACGGTCTCATTCTAAGGAAATTTATTTAGAATGGAGTCATCACCAATGTTAAATCCCACTGAATGGGTGCTTTGGTGGTGGCTCTAACCCAGACCATCTGATCACATGTGCTGCACTCTAACCACTAGGCTACCCCCCACCATATCAACTTAAAGAAGTACTTCCCTGACCAGTAAGAGTCTTACCTCAGCAACCATCCTGCCTGACAGATCGAGTTTGACTAGTCGGTTGTTACTGGTGGTGACCAGCAAATGACCCACGTTCTGTGGGGAGAAGACCAACTTCACTGCAGTGTCCACTGACTCTCGGGGATCTCCAGGGGACAGGCTGGTCACATCCACTCGCATCAACTGAAACACACACACACACATGACAGTGTACCTAGGTTCAGGCTGTGTTCACTTCACCTGCAGTGAAGCATTACTGCCACTTATTATCAATTCTTCACTCACCTCCCTCTAGACTTGACTCTCCCTTGACCTGGGCCAGGCCAACAGCTTTATCCGTTATTGGTGAACACAACTGCCAAGACCTACATTAAGATGTTGTTATGCTTTGAAATGGTACACTGAGATCGTTTTCATCCACAACAAGCCCTCAGCATAACCTATATTCTTCAACTAATAGTGGCTGTACAGCACTATGTATACTTGGGGAACCCGATTTTCATGGAGAAAAGGACACACACTTTCAGTTGTAATTGAGAGTTTTTCAGTATGAATGCTAAAAGGTTCAAACCAGGCACAAAATAAGTGAACTATACACTGAGAAGAAAAAAAGATACAATGACACTCCAGAAATAGCTTCACCCTTCAACAGGGACTAAAAAATACATAAAGTTTTAAGATACTGATTATTTCATTAGGTTTTGGAGGAGTATAGGGTGGGTGTGAGAGGTTGACAACAGCAGTTACCTACACACACCAACATGTTTCCCAGGTCACCTTCACCTTCACTTCACCTATCCTGTAGTTGAAGATTTTGCAACTAGCTTCTTGCACTCCCTGATGTCCTCTGCTTTCTGTAGCAAATCATTCCACCCAAGACCAGTCTACTCTATGATGTTGTCTTCCCATCATTTTCTCTGTCTGCCTCTTTGAGTCACCTTAACAGGTTATTATCAGGCCACAAGGCTTCAAGCTCTTACTTCCTTATGAAGCTGAATGATGTCTAAGCATGATAAAAAGCTAAACAAATCAAGCTATGCTTCTGGTTACCTTGCTCAAGTACTCTGGATCCAGAATAGTGAAAGAGTATGGACATAAAAATCAAGACTTACACTCCACTGTGTTTCTGTTTACCTCACTTAAGTACTTGGGATCCAGAACAGTGACTGTGAAGTCAGATGGTCCAACAAAGGCCAGTTTGCGTCCACATGGCGACATTGCCAGAGCATCAGGTGCAAAGCGTGTTCCACGGGCAACTATGTTGTGCAGGGTCCTGATGATTTTGTAACTTTCGTCAGAGGCTATGTAAGCAGTGAGAGAGCCCAGGGAGCAGGCACTGAACAAGTATTCACTGTCTGGCGAATACACCATTCCGATCACTGCTCCGCGGTGGTGTCTGCACACAGCAAACATCAAAGTTCTACATACAAGAAAAGTATCTAATCTCTATATCTTTTTTTTTCTTTCTCCTGCACTTCAAAAAAACTTTCTCTGGTCATTTCAATACTTGTCAACTTTTTAATGTCTGTCTCATTTTTTTAACTTTTAAAAAAAAGAAAAAACCAGAAATGGGTGGGTATATCAACTGACTTTTGCCTTTAAGTCACTGGTTCACATCTTAGTTGGGTCAGGTTAATGGAAGGTAGGAATCTTTAAAATCTTTCAAGCCTTCTAGTGCCTTAATTCCTTTGTGTATACACATGCACAAAAGCCACTGGAAAGTCTAAAAATATCATTATTCATGTCCGGGCTTAACAAATGATGGTAACACAAACATACCTAGAACACACAAGGAAGTCATCAGCAAACTGATCATAACAAAGGATTTATGTTTATGAACAAATCAAGGCAAAACAAACATGAACAAATCAAGGCAAAACAAACAAAAATAGTGGTTAAATCAAGACACTAAGCATGTGTTCCCCCTCCTAAGTGCATGGTTGGACTTTATCAAGAGTAATAGTTGAAAGGAAAAACTGAAAAAATAACACACAAAAAGAAGTAATAGCTGACCATACATATAGACTCCCTGGCAAAGGAAAGCACAAGGTCAGAGCAGGTGGATAGGTCTGTCCATTTTTCTGAACATCTTTAACAGGTCAGACCCCTACTACAGGTCAGACAGGCTACAACCACCTAAACTACTATATGTACACAAAACTCTACATAGGCCACAAAGAGCAGTGCTCCAGCCAGACTGGCAGACAGACAACAGAACATGTCCTGCAGTCCTGCCTGCTACATGAGGCACTCAAAGAAAGGATGTGGCCAGACTCCACGCCAGTGGCCAAGCAGCTCTATGGAGACTTTGAGGACCTGAAGTATACAGTTGCCTTCATCACACAGAGACTGAGCTGTCCATCTGATGAACACCTAAAAAAAAAGAAGAAAAAGCTATGAGGAACACTAACCAACATGAAAAGAAGCCTAAAATCTTCCCAAAACTTTCATACCACACAACCACAACCTACTTGTGCTCAGCCAGAAGACAGGTCGACAACACATTGAAGACACGCACAGCTCCGCTCTCAAAGCCACACACGAAAACCTGGCGACTAGGATGATAGCAGATGGTGGAGGGACACTCATCAGGGGCGCTGAAGTCATACAACTGCTGCAAAGTCTCTGCATCCCACACACGTATGGTGTGGTCCTGTGACACCGTCGCCATATGCTTCCTGTGCGGGTCGATAGCAATGCTGAGGACTCGCCCTGTGTGTGATCGCATGATTGTGGTGTAGTCTCTGGTGGCCACGTCTAACACCCCTAGGTTCCCCTGAAAGATCATATACACCAATTGAAATAATGTTAGTCTATCACAGATGTCAAGACAGCAAATACATAGCAAGCTCTAACAATGAACTCTATCTGCAGTTATACTGGGACAAAGCTGAAGAGTTTTGCTCCTTCTAGTCATGTGAGAAAACTCAACTATGATGATGAACTATGAGCATCAGCTTTATTAGTGGTTTATGTGCAATAGTTAAAACAATATTTTGAACAACAATCCATATGCTTCTTGTGGTGGTATGTCGTGCAACTGAATCGCATGTGTGATGATGTTGTGCTTTTTTTCTTTGCTTTATCTTCTTGGTTCCTCTGAAAGTCTATACAGCAATTGAGATTTTGTCTATGCCAGTTTTAGCCACAAATAATAGCACAGTTACACTATTCAATTTGCCGCTTTCTGAATAAGTATGTTTTCTTATCTTCATGATGAGCTGCACCATGTGATGTGAAGCAGAATGCACAACTGATAGATTTACTCAATGTTCAAAAAATACTTTGAACAAATCTATTATCTACTATTTTTTAAGTGACTGCTTACATATTCTTTCATTATGTGTGTTTCATCATTTCATTTTCATCTGGATAAGCTTATTAGAAGGACATTTTTACTGTGTTTTACACAAATAGATGGAAAACCACATGTTCAGATTTGGAAGCTTTCATAAATGTTTTTAATAAACCAAGCAACAGATGTACACACACTGAATAGATATCCCATCTAATATACATTGGGAAAACATTAATTACAAAATGAGATACATTTCACATATGATTCACAACATACATTCACAGACACGTTATTAGATCCATTCCGCTTTTAAAGCAACTAGCATTTTACCACATGTTAAGTGAAACATTTATACAATGAAGAAACCAACACAACTGTACACAACACCATGCACACCATCACTCACTGCAGAGGCAGCAAGATTCATGAACCATCACATTGACACGACGACACATCACACATTCCTTCATGCTCTGTAACACACACATTTCACACTTAAGTGCAACAATGTTAATGAAACATACACTAAACACACTGAACATACTGAACAACACTGTACGGCAAGTACCGAAGCTAAACCCATAGACACTGACAGATAACTACCTGGAAACAACAACACACACTGTCAGACAAACTAGGAAAAAACATACACTGTATCAACCAAACACTGAAACAAACACTGAAACAACCAAACACTGAAACAACCAAACATACACTGTATCAGACAAATGCTGAAACAAGAAAGCATACACTGTATCAGACAAATGCTGAAACATGCAAATATACACTGTATCAGACAAATACTGAAACAGGCAAACATACACTGTATGAGATAAATGCTGAAACAAGCAAACACACACTGTATCAGACAAATACTGAAACAAGCAAACACTGTATCAGACAAATGCTGAAACAAACAGACACTGTATCAGACAAATACTGAAACAGACACTGTATCAGACAAATACTGAAACAAATAGACCTGTATCAGACAAATACTGAAACAATAGACCTGTATCAGACAAATACTGAAACATACACTGTATCAGACAAGTACTGAAACATACACTGTATCGGACAAGTACCGAAGCAAACATACACTGTATCAGATAAATACTGAAACAAACAAACAGACACTGTATCAGACAAACACTGAAATAAACATACACTGTATCAGACAAATACTGAAACAAACATACACTGTATCAGACAAATACTGAAACAAACACACACTGTATCAGACAAATACTGAAACAAACAGACACTGTATCAGACAAATACTGAAACAAACAGACACTGTACCAGACAAATACTGAAACAAACAAACATACACTGTATCAGACAAACACTGAAACAAACACACAGTGTATCAAAGTACTGAAACAAACATACACTGTATCAGACAAATACTGAAACAAACATACACTGTATCAG
Organism: Rapana venosa; assembly: GCA_028751875.1. Lineage (NCBI taxonomy): Eukaryota > Metazoa > Mollusca > Gastropoda > Neogastropoda > Muricidae > Rapana > Rapana venosa. The sequence continues at coordinate 68,113,115 of CM054134.1, read as the reverse complement.
ACAAGTACTGAAACAAACACACACTGTATCAGACAAGTACTGAAACAAACAGACACTGTATCAGACAAATACTGAAACAAACAGACACTGTATCAGACAAATACTGAAACAAACAGACACTGTATCAGACAAATACTGAAACAAACACACAGTGTATCAAAGTACTGAAACAAACATACACTGTATCAGACAAGTACTGAAACAAACATAATAATAATAATGTATGTAATTCATATAGCGCTGAATCTTGTAAAGCAACAAATCGAAGCGCTTTTTAAAAAATTAATGCGTGTATATACGTTTTTTTTAAATGTTGTCATCTGTTCCCACCAGCACACAATGGCCTACTCTTTCGAACAGCGGAACAAGATGTCCTGCATGCGTTCGCACACGGGGCCTCGGTTTATAGTCTCATCTGAAGGACTTTGACATTCAGTTCGACTTTTTTTGTCAAACTGGGAAGAAAGGGTGAGGCTGGGAATCGAACCCAGAACCTCACGGTTTACTTGTTGGCAGGCAAACGTCTTAACCATCCTGCCACCTTCCTTCCTGTATCGGACAAATACTGAAGACAAGGAAATGTACATTAAATCAGGCAAATGCTGAAATCAGCAAACATACATTGTATTACAAATGCTGAAACAACCAAACATACACTGTATCACACAAATACTGAAACAGCCAAACATAATACACTGTATCAGATAAAAACAGAAACAACCAAACATACACTGTATCACACAAATACTGAAAAAAGGAAATGTACATTAAATCAGGCAAAATACCAAAATGGGCAAACATACACTTTATCAGACAAATATTGAAAAAAACAACAACCCAAAAAACATACACTTCTCAGGCAAATACTGACAAAATCCTACACTTCTCTGGCAAATACTGACAGAAGCATACGCTTCTGAGGCAAATTCTTAAAGAACCATACACTTATGAGTGTGTGTGAGTGTGTGTGTGTGTGTGTGTGTGTGTGTGTGTGTGTGTGTGTGTGTGTGTGTGTGTGTGTGTGTGTGTGTGTGTGTGTGTGTGTGCATGCATTTGTATGTGCATGCATGTATGAGTGTGATCTTGCATGTGTAGGTGTGTATGTAACCTTATACCAGAATTTAAGAGGAAAAAACAATACATACATGGGAGCCTATACCAATAACAAAATGAATACCTATCAATCCATTCTACCTCGCTAATTATAACTTGTCAGATTTTTTGGGGGGAGGGGTTCCTCGGCTAGAGCTCCAAGGTTTACCAATGGTGAGATTTTGAGTATGCGACTGTTTCTGCCTAGCACTAAGGTAGCCACATTCTGACTTCAGGGATGATGTCTATACACGACACCAGTTGCATGCATTTTTAAAATTTTGTTATCTGTTCCTATAGGCAGGCAATGGCCTACGCTTCTGAAACATGAAATGGGTTCTAACATGCGCACACATGAAGGACTTTCGGAGGAGTAAAGTGGATAATGATGTTAACTCCACAGAAAAAATACCCTTGAACGGGTGCCTCAATAGTGGCTCAATCCCACAGGCCGGCAGATCACGAGCACAACATTCTAACCACGAGGTACCCCACCCCACCCCCCTCAGATGTACTAAAAATAGACTGGTGAACAAAACCACTTGCCAGCTTCAAGGTAGACATGGGCAAAGTCCAGGGGCCACAGTCGGAGGAAGCCATCTTCAGATCCGGTGACACAAAATGTCTCATTCATGCTCAGGCTTGTGATGGCCAGCCCGGAGCCTGCTAGCACAATTCACAGTTCTTCAAATCAAAAAAACACGCAACTGCTCTCTTTCACTTTTTAGAAATGACCGTATCCCACTGTTACGTCGCTGTAACAAATGAGAGAACAGTGTGATGGTGGCAGTGGTGGTGGTGTGTGTCTGCAAGAGGATGAGAGGAAGAGGGACAGGGGGGGGGGGGGGGGGGGGGGGGGTTGGAAGGTAGAAGGGGAGAGTTACAGACAGCTCTAGGGAAGAGACAAGAGGCAGACACATTGTGCTGAAGACTAGATAAAAGCAGTCAGAAAGGTGGGAAAAGTTAGGGAAGCGGGCAAGAGGTGGGGGTAGGCTGTAAAGAAAGAAGCGAGAAACCAAAGTCCATAATTCCTGGCCAGCATGTGATGAAAGCTCTTCTCTATCCCCATTACCTTCCCCCCCCTCCCTCTTCCTACTACCCCATTCATCCCTCTGCTTTTTAACTTCTCTTCCAATGTACCCATAGCTGGTACTGTGCATATGTCTGATGATATCATTGCTTTCCACACTGCACAGCTGTCAGTTTCCCCCACTTTCAGCTGCTACCTATTCCATTCCATCCCAGCCCAGCTGGGGCCAGCTGGTGCTAATTATAGCAGGGAGTGACCACACTTGGACTAGGTGAAAGGAAGGGGTGCGCTAAATTTAGCACTCTTGACTAAGTGGTGTTGAATTTGTGCGCTGTGACTGCCTCTCATAACCATCACCCTTTCCAAAAAGACGGTTTCTTTCAAATCAAAAACTCAAACCAAAATGACCACACATTTTACACAAACTCTCTTTCTCACAATCTATAACAATAGGAAAAATGAAACACTTTTGAAGCATCTGGAAGCAAATGTCTGATTCTTAAGGGACTTTCAAGGCCTTGAAATGAGCACCCTCAAATTTATGGATTTTTAAGCATCTCTGAGAATGATACAAACCGTGAACAAAATTTGTTAACACGTTTTTCATTTAAGTATGTATGCACATAAGTGTGTGCATGCATGCGTGCATGCGTGTGTGTGTGTGTGTATGAATAGGTCAAAGTCAATGTTTTATTTTCAGATGGTACATTGTGTTTCTTTATTTATTTTCTTCAGTTTATTCTTTTATTTTGAGGATAAAGGAATAAGCATTCATGTGCTTTTTTACATCCTGTCCCCAAATTTGTCATCCATTCTCACCAGCACACAATGACCTACTCTTCGCCGTGTGTGCGTGCGTGTGTGTGTGTGGGTGCACGTGCGCGCATATGTGTGTGATTCTAGTACGGTGTATACTCAAGAAAAAACCACAACTGACTTACATTACAGGATGCAGAAAAAATAATCAGTCACTGATACAACCATACCAGCCACAGTGATCTCTTCAAGAAGGAAAGCACTTTATTAAAATTCCATAAAAACTGTAAATAAAAAAAGACTTTGTAGAGGAAATTGAGTGAATGTGAGTATATATATATCTGCATGCATGTGTAGGTCCATGTGCATGCGTGCATGCATATGTGTGTGTTTGTGTATCTGTCTGTATGTGTCTGTGTGTGTGTGTGTGTTTTTGAGCATGTTTATGTGTTTTGTATATACATGTGTACATTTGTGTTTACAACTACACATGCTTGTGTGCATGTATGATGCAATGCATCAATGTGAATGTGCATTACAGTGTGGTCGTGTATTCATACACTCTTGTGTGTCTGTACACAACATGCATAAGTATGTGACATATGGAGCGGAGCAGGACCTACCTGAACGAATGTTGTCCTTGTCTTTGCTCTTGGGGATTGGAAGCAGACGACGTACATGTCGAACATTCACCTTCTGGTAATCCACTTCAAACATGTGGCCAGAACGACTGCAGGCATAGCTAAACACACATAGCAATGCCTGTTATGACAGTGTGGGCAGAAAGACTGCTCCATGAAACTTTTATTGTTTCTCATTTAAAACAGAAATAATAACATGTGTGTCAGTATCAACTTTTTGTCACAATCACACTGATTCCAAAATACAATCATAACAATATCTCTACATCTAATTTTTCATCTTTCTTTTAGGTGCAGATCCCCCATAACAAATACTGTGTTTAAAACTGAAGTTGTTCTATATGTGACAGACAACTTTAGCCCCTCACCCTCAAAGGCACACAGACTTTCTTTGCAGGGCTCTAAAAGCAGTTCTAAACTATCCTCTTTTCCCAGTCCCTCAATTCTCTCATTCAGCTTTAACACTGACACACACTTCAATGATATGGTCCATGGACCTGTTGAAGACGAAAGATACAGGAATAGGTAGAGAAGAATGGCGGAGTGACATCACAGCAGAACAGACAGGGAAATAGTTCACAGAGACTCAGCTTTGGAACACAGTCCACAGGTATGGACTACTCTTCTCTTCTCTGCCTTCCCTTCTTGGATGGGAAGCATAGTGCCTGGTCTTCTCCTAAACTGTAACTCTGCATGTGATCTGCCCGTTGGCCTCAGCTGATACATTCCGACAAAAGCAGCTAATTTTTTTTGTACAGGATGCATGCTGGGTATGTTCATGTTTCCAAAACCCACAGAATGCTGATGTGAATAACAAAATCTTTAACATGTATATTTAATCTACTGCATGTGTAGATACATGAAAAGGAATAAAGGCACTGGCAGGTCTGCACTTTATACTGATCAGGGAGATTGTAAAAATCCACACCCTTAATTCACCAGATGTCTGCCGGGTGCCAAACCCACAGCGGCAAGGACACGCAAGATGGAGGTCAAGCAGTCTTTATTTATTTATTTATTTATTTATTCTTTTGTTGTAGTACACTGCACTGGTGGCCTCGCTGTACAGTTGTTTGATGACTCTGATCAGGTTTGCATTGATGCTGTACAAATTCATGGTTGCCCACAAAGCTGCATGCCACACCCTGTCAAATGCCTTCTTAAAATCGATAAATACGTGGTAAAGGTCTTGTTGATGTTGAAGGTACCGCTCACATAGTATTCTGAGGTTGAATATCTGTTGGTTGTGCTGCGCCCTGCTCTGAAACCTGCTTGTTCCTCAGCAATGATGGTCTCTGCTTGTGGCTTCAGTCTATTCAATATTATCTGCAGCATGACCTTGCTTGGGTGGCATGTGAGGCTGATTGTGCGGTAATTATGGCATTGTTGTAGAACAACAACATTGGAGAATGGTTTCGAACAACAGTTGGAGTAAGGCAGGGCTGTCTACTCTCACCCACTCTTTTCAACATCTTCCTTGAGAGAATCATGGCTGATGCACTGGAACATCATGAAGGATCAGTCAGCATTGGTGGCAGAACGATCACAAACCTCCGCTTCGCAGATGACATTGATGGAATAGCAGGATCAGAAAAAGAGCTTGCCAGCCTAACAGAACACTTGAATAAGGCCTCCAAAACATACGGCATGGAAATCAGTGCAGATAAGACCAAACTGATGACTAATAACACCAACGGCATTAGCACTGATATCAGGGTTAATGACCAGAAGCTGGAAACAGTTCAAAGTTTCAAGTACCTGGGAGCCATTTTATCAGACCAGGGATCCAAGCCAGAAGTAGTATGCAGGACTGCACAGACAATAACAGCTTTGTCAAAACTAAACACCATCTGGAGAGATAAAAATATCTCACTTATCTCCAAGATCAGACTAATGCGCTCCCTTGTCATATCCATATTTCTGTATGCCTGTGAATCATGGACCCTGACTGCAGATTTGGAGAGAAGAGTACAGGCGGTGGAGATGAGATCCTTTCGGAGACTCCTTGGCATCTCCTACAAAGACCACATAAGCAACGAAAGCGTGCATAACAGAATCCAGCAAACCATTGGACCCTATGAGAACCTTCTAACGATCGTGAAAAAACGTAAACTTAAATGGTATGGGCATGTCACAAGATCCAAAGGACTTGCAAAGACAGTTTTACAAGGCACTGTCCAGGGAGGAAGAAGAAGAGGCAGACCAAGGAAGAGCTGGGAGGATAACATCAGCGAATGGACAGGCCTAGAACTCAACAAAACCCTGAGAAAGGCAGAACAGAGAGAGGAATGGAGGGAACTGGTTGTTGAGTCTTTGAGGGTGCCCCCACGGTCGTCAGACTACGGGACAGATAGATAGATAGATAGATTTATTCTTTTATATCAAGGATAATGGAATAAGCACTCAAGTGCTTTTTTACATCCAGTCCCCGTGTGTATGCGGTTTTGTAAATTTTGTCATCTATTTCCACCGGCACACAATGGCCTACTCTTCCAAAAAGCGGAACAGGATTTAATGTGTACGCAAGATGTTCTGCATGCGTTCGAACATGGGGCCTCGGTTTATAGTCTCATCCGAAAGACTTTGACATTCAGTTCGACCACTCAGCCACAGGCTCATCAATATATGGACAAATTTGGTACATTCAGTGCAGAGTCCCAGAGACTCCCCATGGAGTTAAGGGAAGAGAAGAAGAAAGACAAAGAAGAAGAACTCACATGAACTTCTCTTCAGGGTTTTTACGGGTGAGGTGACAAGACTCAAAGCAGAGGTCGGTGAAATCCATGGCATGGTATTCCCCCAGGTTGACAGGTGCTGATCGCAGTGTGCCATCTTTCAGTCGCCAAAAACGAATGTTGTCTTTCCCACATGACACCATGCTGTTCAAAGAAAACAGTCTATGTCTCACTTGGAAAGATGAATGGTTTATAAATGCACATGAAAATCTCCATACCACTAGGTGTGATTGTAGTGCTCGATATGAGATGATACAAATTAGTATGAACAATGTACTTAAACATAACAGCAGTAAGTTTTGCATCAAAGCATATAACAGCCCTTAACACATCACACAAGCTTTGTGTATAGAATGCATCAATTTTTACCTCACACACTCATTGTATATTTGTATATAATAATAACAATAATAATATACAGAATTTCTAGAGCGCTGAATCTTGCAAAGCAAACAAATCAAGGTGCTTGGATATAAACATATGCCAAGTGAACTTTATACCATAAAATCTGAGGACAAAAAAAATTACTAGTACACACACACATTGCACTCTAAGGTAAGTGCCTACAAAACTTTTGAAATTTTATTATAGCATTTTCTCTCAGGAATATATCATTCATACATTCTATTACTATGGTATATTTCTTAACAAAATGCTGATTTCTCTCTCACCGTTTCTCATCAAAGGGGGCGATGATCATACGAGAGATATCCACATCAGTGTGTGCTTTAGCCACAATGCTGACCTCCCTTTTCTTCAGCACCAAGCAGGTGTTCCACACCACCACCAGCTGAAAAGTGATACATTTGCATGTTACAGAGCTCAGCCCACCCCAGCCATTTATGTGCATCAAAAAAACTAACAAAGGCAAAAGTAACAAAAATACTATCCGAACTACTTTGATTTTGTTTTTAATCCAAAAATTTTCCTTCAAACACTGTCTACTAGTTTTCATTGTTTGCATATTAGTTAGATATATCTTGACTGAATATAAAATTTTTTTCTAAGCTTTCAGTTACTCATACTTATGCAATGGGTTCTTCAATAATGGACTCTTTTTTCAAAATTAAGTATGCTAAAACCATGCGTGAGGTTTGCATGTGGGTTAAATAGACCTGTTTAGAAAATAGAGACAATGGCAGCTCAAGCAAATCTGACCATTAACAAATTGTATGTATAAATATATATGTAATATGGGATCCAAATGCACTGTCTGGCTGACAGGAAATATAAAGTCTATGTTACCATTCAGTTTTGTTCAGAACTCTTGTCCATTGATGGTATTCACAGGATGATAGTATCTGAATGATTGAATGAATGAATGAATGAATCTATGATTTTATAAAGGTCAGAAGAACATCCACACCTTAGGGAAAAAAGCATAATCACAATGCTGGGGGGAATAGGCATACTACTTTTCTTGGACATATAAAGGAAAGTGTAAAGTACAAACAGGTAAAAGATAATGGACACTGCTGATGTACACTGCTAAAATAAAGAAAATGCTGGATGTGAAAAGACAGAGGGAAGTTATACAGTTATACATAATCCCCATAAATCCATATGAGTGGCGCTGCTCTTGTGGCGATGCACTCTCCCCAGGGAGAGCAGCCTGAATTTCATGCAGAGAAATCTGTCCTCACTTAAAGTGGTATAAATAAATAAATAAACCAAGATTGATCTTTACATTTACATATTCCTCTACAAAAAAAGACTGGGAATTAGGAGGGGATTGGTAGTTAGACATAACAGCCACAATATCAATTTAATGTACATGTTAGTATACTCTTATGTTTTAGTCTAAATGAAGTATTTAGCTTCTCTTTTAAGAAAAGGCATTTTAAGAAAATGTACTGCTTGAAACATAATGTGATAAGTATAACACTGTCTTATTTGTACTGTTTACATGAATGTCTTTATGTCATTCTGTCTGTAACTAACAATGTCATCCTACTTCATGAAAACAGAAAAACAATTAAAAATGTAATAAAAAGAATTTTTCTTACATTTTTGCCTTGGCCATCCTTGCCAACTCCACACAGGATGTTTCCATTTGGAGCAAAGCTGAAAAGAATTACAACTTTTCAACAACAAAAAATCTTTAAAAAGAAAACAATCACAACTTTATTTTAAGACTTTATGACCACATAGAGATATTTAACATGCAGATTCGCAGTACTGTGCTAATAATCTGAAAGCATCATCAGAATCATAATTAAAATGGATATTCATAGCACTCAACATCTCACAAGCAAAGAGCCAATGTTTCTTCAAGCAACACAAAAATTACAACTTATTTGTTTATCATATAAATATATATATATATATATATATATATATATAATAATGTATGGAATTTATATAGCGCTGAATCTTGTAAAGCAACAAATCAAAGCGATCAGATGACTTTTTAAAATTTTATATCGAGGATAATGGAATAAGCACTCATAAGCTTTTTACAAAAATTGTTTTTAATTTAAACATTTTTTTTACATCCAGTCCCCGTGTGTATGCGGTTTTGTAAATTTTGTCATCTGTTCCCACCAGCACACAATGGCCTACTCTTTTGATAAGCGGAACAGGATTTAACTGCGTTAGCACACAAGTCTTTGGTTTATAATCTCATCCGAAGGACTCTGACATTCAGTTCGATTTTTTTGTCAAACTGGGAAGAAAGGGCAAGGCTGGGAATCAAACCCAGAACCTCACGGTTTACTTTTGTGGATATATATATATATATATCCACAAAAATATAGAAAGAACATATAATTAAAACCTAACATGTCACACACACACACACACACATGCAGGGACATATCACTTCTCTTCTATGCTTTTCTTTAGTGGATGGTATACATAGTGCCTGGTCTTCTCCTGTGCTTGTAACTCTGCAGGAGCTCTGTCCTCTGTCCATCTAGTGTGCCATTTCTTTGTCAAAGCTCTCCCACTTGAACATTTCCTCCTATCTTCCTGCAATTCCACTGAGCACTTTCTGTTTCAGTACCACTTATGACACTGGTCTCCTTTATGTGTGTGAGTGTGGTGAGCTGTACTTTTTTTCATCTTCCTTTGGTCAGCAGTGGTTTTTTGTTTTCTTTTTTGTATCTTTTCTTGACAGAAATTAGCAGGGGAGAATCTAACTACTTTCTGAAAGATGATAGACTGTGTTGGGCCCCAAAATACATTGTACAGAAAAGCAGACAAATGTTTCCCAAAGGCCATGTGGGTGCTCTGACAATGATTTTATATAACCAAAGAGTATACTTTTTTTGTGTTTTTTTTTGTTGCTGCCTCATCTTCTGACGACCCCGTCCCACTGTTCCCACGCCACTCATTCCAATCTCTCCACCACAACCATACCCAGATTTGTTATGTCTCATCCTCAGGGTCGGAGGTCCACAGGGAGCCCATCACTATCAGGCCGCTGTGGGGCCACCAGCCAGAGGGGCCCTGCACTGCTGCTGGGTCACTTTGGTGGTGTTCAGTGGTGCCTGTTCTGAGCTAACATACGCAAGACACCACCTACTAAGCCCCCTTCTAATGACAGTATTAGCTCAGTCGCGGAGCCAGACTGAGTGAGTTGCCCACCCCAGGTGGCAACCACCACAACGTCCCTCCAACGACCGTCCCCCGCAAACCCCCAACCCCAAAGGCTTTGACACAAACTCACCACAGGCACAGAAGTGTATGGGCAAACCGAATCTGAGGTCACCATGAGACCAGAGAAACCGGGACCACCGAATCAGAGGCAATTTTTTTTAATGCATGATGATCAATGACAATGAGGATGACGTAATGATGCTGCTGTGGAAGTGTATATGCTTTGAGACTACTTGACAGGGTTGTACTCTACACTTACTATCATAATATATCCCGGCGTCAACCGGGCCCGAGAGATACAGACACCTGCAGTGTTGGTCAGGTAATTTGAGCAACACTCTCAAACTCGCATCCGTTAAGTGGATGAAGCTCGACTGTGTGGTCCCAGTCTTCCCACTGAGCCCACAGCACACTCACTCTGGGTAGGAGCCGGCCAGAGTCCGAAAAATCCCTATGACTCTTATGGGAACCGAACCCGCGACCTTCCAGTCCGTAACCCAAGGCGCTAACCACTGCGCCATGGCGGCTGGTACCAAAGAGTATACTTTGCAGATATACCAAAATCCTCCAATTTGCCTGCACCACACAAAAATCACAACTTCAACTTACGAAATGATTTACCACCACAGGTAACAATCATTTTTTAAAACATGCTGACAGAAAACAAAGTGATGTACTCTGTCATGAAACAAACAAGTCTAAGAAACCAAACAGAAAGCCATTCTAAAATCCCATACCAGAGAGAGAAGAGGGAGTGTGCATGGGTTTTGCACATGGCCAAGCACTCTCCAGACTGGAACTTCCAGATTCTGACCACGCTCATCTGCCCTGTCTGCCCTGAGGCCAGCAGACTGCTGCTACCATTCAGGGAGAGGCTAGAAACCTGCACGTTTTTATAAACATCACATTTCACTCTAAGATACAAACATCAACACACCCTTAATGCACACAAACAGAAAAACAAAACACAAAAACTATGAGCAGCAACATTAATTAATTTTTCTCTCTGTAAAATGAGACTAGATCAACATGCCTATTCTCGGGTTTCACTTTTAGGGACAAAGCTACTTAGAGCCGGAGAGACCGACTAATCTTCCAGGACATACCTTCTTCTTTTTCATGGAACAACTCACATCACCATAAGCTTTTCTCTTCAGCCCATCTTTTCAGACTGTACAAAAACAGTCTGATGCACATATGTATAAACCCTATGACCACAAAATCTGAGATCTTTGTTCATTTCCGTCAGCTAATGCATATACAGATGTCAGAGGCAGATACAAAGCAATCGCTACAGTTTGGCTCCAAATGAATTCTATAACAGGATTTTAATTTTCCAGGACACACACAGAAAAATTGGATTCTGGGCACACCTAGGTTAAAAACAGTAAGTGTGCCTGCCAGATACCTCCCTAAACCTCTCACACCTACAGAACTAGGTCCAGCTCTTGACTCACCACTTATCAAGTATCTCTATTACTAAATGCAAATGTACATGTATCTTTCAACACTAAAATGAAACAAGTCTTTTTTTTCATTCCTCGGCTAAAGCTCCAGGATTCACCAATGGTGAGATTTTAAATATGCCATTGTTTTTATCCACCATTAAGGCAGCCACATTCTGACTTCTGGGAAAACCAGGCATAAACACTAGACTTTTTTTCAGCAACAATTAGATACCACGTTCAGGACTTTGAATCCTAGACTTCCAAAATTATTCAATATGAACCCGTCTCTAAAAAATGTTCTGCTCCCTAGAACCATAAGGCACAACGAAGATTCTAACCAAAACCTCATAGAAAGCTTCATAGTACAAGGCTAACATTCTAACCACTTGTCTCTCATACCCAAGCAATAAATATGCCTATAAGCACACCAACAACAACAACGACAAGAAGAAGAAATAACACCGTTATCCTCTATTTTGCTGACCTTGTCAGTGTGGCCGATGAAGAAGCGCTGATTACCGTTGCTAACTCGCATGACCACCACCACAGCATGGCAGGGGTACACCACACTGGACCTGTCACCGCTCCACAGGGCCTGGCAACATCAATCAGCACGATCCACAACACTGTCATTTTCATTCCGTGCATAAACAGCAATGAAAACCTCTTGTAACTTTTTTCTTTTTTTAGATGTCACTCCATCTTCATTCTCTGTTAAGATATGCACAATGATTTCTGTGTCAAGATCAAACGCACATAATTTGTTGCATTGGTCTCCTTGTTTTCTTTACACAAATGGATCAAGAATAGAAAGGACACTTAAGATTATGTTTAAGTTGAAAATAAATCCCATACACTTACCTCTCTATCAAAAGACACGGTCACATGAGAAACCTCAATCTAGGCAATAGAAACATGATTCATAAATTTCTTTTTAGCCTTACTTCTACAAGAGAGACAAGAAAGAAAGAACAGTCACAATCACAGTTCTGTGCCTGAGAGGTATGTCTAAAACTGAAACAGTAAAACTCACATCCCTAAATGAGGCACCTCCAAATCCAATAATTCGTTTCAGCTTCATGATGGGGTCTGGTTCCAGGATCTGTAAAAAACAGGAGGGAGAGTCACTTTCAAATACAACAAAATAAATTCATATTGGAAAGCCTCAAATCTTTAATAAGTGTACAGCTAAAGGAGGTGAAGTGAAACCTGCACTGCATGATCATTTTATCCTGAAGAAACACTGGTGTAGTTGGAATGTACTGTACTGATACATTAAAACATCTGCATATCCGTCACTGTTGTCATGCATTGTGTTATTAAAGTACCATGCACTCTGAATGTACATGAAAGTATTTGCTGATAAGCATTATGTTATTAGTATTATACTATGATGGAAATCAAAACAACTGCAAATTTGTTACTTTCATCATGGATTATATATTTAGTAGTGTATCTTGCAATCTTAACACAGAATTAAACATTTGTACATTTCTCACTGTTATCAAGTCTCTAAAAAATGTTCTCTATTCATCATCTCCACCCCCACCCCCATTTTTTTTAAAAATTACTATGAAAACAACTCATGATACTTGCCTTGAAGTTCTTCTGTGGATGAGACGCAAGATACACAGGGGCTGCAACTCTTTCCTTTGGTTGCTGTTAATGAGAATCAATCAAAATATTCTTATACAGAGAAATGTCTTCCAAAATTAAAAACATTCGTACAACTATTGCTCATAAAAATATTTATGTTAAACCCAGTTTTTAAACAAAAACAAAAAACAAACTCCCCTATGCAGCTACTCTTACCCTTAACCTAGTACTATACACTCAAGCACACACACAAACACACACTGGTGTGCACATAAACATAAACAATGAATGAACAAATACAAATATTATTATATACAAGACTCAAACAACAGCACAATAAATAAAAAAATAGTGCTTACACATACATTTATATACAACTGCACTTGCGCGCGCATGCACACACGCACACACGCACACACACGCACATACACACACACATTTACACAAACACTTGCAAATACTCTGAGATTGCAAAAAGAAAAAACAAAGTACAATGAACAAGTCTACATGTCAATAATGTTCAATACAGAGTAACAACTTTTCTAAAGTACTCCCATTACATTCATCAATTCCTGATTCAACACTATCTATAGTGACATTTCTTTCAAAAACAATTCTGTACCTCAGATAATTATGAAACTAGAGAAATTCATGGTATTCTAAAATCAAAATCTCAGACCAAATATAGATGCAAGTTTGCATTATGTGTTGGTTATTTATTATATATATAATATATATATATATATATATATATATATATATAATATATATATATATATATGTGTGGTGTGTTGTTTGTGTTGTTTGTGTGTGTGTGTGTGTGTGTGTGTGTGTGTGTGGTGTGTGTGTGTGTGTGTGTGTGTGGTGTGTGTGTGTGTGTGTGGTGTATGTATGTATTTATGTGAACACATAAAACACCCATTAAAAAAAAGCACACCATTATATATATACCATTAACATTGATTCACTTAATACATTGAAACAGACCTGAGATCTGTTTTTGCTGATGTTGGTACTGACAAGGTCATCATCACTGGAGTTGTTGATGTCAGGATGGGCATAGATGTGAACATGGGACTTCTCACCATCTCCACCTTCTTCAGCCTCCATTTCTGGAACTTCCTGTGTTACAGTGTGTCTGTTCACAGGCTGAAGACAGATTAAATCAGCAAACAAGTTACATTTGATGTCATGTACCTGTGATAGTACATCTATTATTCATACGAATGTAGAAATGAAAAAAATACAGTGTGTTCCCACAGCAAGGACTACATGAAAAGAAAAATGTTTTGATAACTTCAACATCTTTGGAAATACAAATGTTTGACTGACTACTTGATTGGTTTTACATTCAGTTATCCTTTGTGTATTTTGTTAAGAAGGATTTTTTTTTAATCTTTCTTTTTATTCAGGGGGTGGGGGCCTCTACTTTTCTGTGACACATCAACACAATCTGTCCTATTCCCAATGCACACAGCTCCATCCAGACTTTTTCTGTGACATTCCCTGGACCAGCATCCCAAATGGAGCTATCAATGTAAATTATGCTGCCATCAGGCCATCAACTAGAGGAAGCTCTGTGCTGCTGTTAAATTCCCCTAGTGATGTTACGTAGTGACTGTTCTTATTTAGCATACACAACCTGCAAAGCACTGATAATAACATACTTGCAAAGCCAGAATAAACAATATACCCATTCTACCCATACCCATAACTCTGCCATTGCCGGTCCCAAGCCCGGATGAGAAAGGAGGAGGGTTGGGCGTGGGGCTAGCAACCCCACCCCGTGAAAACAAAGTTTGCTACAGAAACGCCAACAACAGACCAAAAGACTACTGCCCTGGGAGAGGAAGGGTCCTCACCAAGAGGATGTATGATGCCATGTGGTGAAAGCCGTGAGTCTACGGAAGCCACAAGGCCGACCCCCCTTTTATCGACCAGGACCATCAACGTCGGAACATGGAATGTGAGGACCATGTATGAGACGGGAAAAACAACACAAGTAGCAGCAGAGATGAAAAGCTACAACCTCACATTGCTTGGCATCAGTGAGACTCATTGGACACAGTCAGGACAAAGGAGACTGCTCACTGGAGAGATGCTGCTTTATTCTGGCCATGAAGAAGACAACGCTCCACACACAGAAGGCGTAGCGCTCATGTTGTCAAGACCTGCGCAGCAAGCCCTGATAGGATGGGAAGCACACGGATCAAGAATCATTGCGGCATCCTTCAGGACTAAGAAGAAGAAGATCAGAATGAACATCATCCAGTGTTATGCGCCAACTAATGACGGAGATGAAGAAGCCAAAGATCAATTCTACGACAGACTGCAGAACGTCATTGCCAAATACCCAGAAAAAGATATAAACATCCTCATGGGTGATTTCAATGCCAAGATCGGACAAGACAACACGGGATGCGAGGAAGTGATGGGAAGACACGGATTAGGAGAGATGAATGAGAATGGCGAGAGATTTGCAGACTTCTGTGCTATCAACAATCTGGTAATCGGTGGCAGCATTTTCCCCCACAGAAGAGTACATAAGGCCACCTGGGTATCACCAAATCATGTGACTGAGAACCAGATCGACCATATCTGCATGGCCAAGAAATTCAGGAGATCACTACAGGATGTAAGGGTGAAAAGAGGAGCAGACGTTGCATCTGACCACCACCTTTTGGTAGCCAGGCTGAAGCTAAAACTGAAGAAGAACTGGATGAAAGTAACAACAAAGAGGCAGAAGTACAACACCAGCCTGCTGAAAGACTCAAAGATAAATGAAGAATTTAAGCTGTCCCTCACCAACAAGTACCAAGTACTACAAGAACTGCTTGAAGAAGAGACTGACATCGAGAGCCAGTGGAAGAAAGTGAAAGAGACACTGACATCAACTTGTCAGGAAGTAGTGGGCCCCAAGAGACACCAACAGAAGGAATGGATATCGGCAGTCACAATGGGCAAGATTGAAAAGAGAAAGCAGAAGAAAGCAGCAGTAAACAACAGCCGGACAAGAGCAGCAAAGGCCAAGGCACAAGCAGACTTCACAGAAGCCAACAGAGAAGTCAAGAGGAGCGCAAGAACAGACAAGCGCAAGTACATCGACAGCCTGGCAGAGGAAGCCGAGGAAGCAGCAGCCAGTAACAACATGAAGCTGCTGTATGACACCACTAAGAAACTCTCAGGGAAGTACAGCAGGCCTGAGCGACCAGTCAAAGACAAGAAAGGAAACACCATCCTGGGAACAGAGGGGCAACTGAACAGATGGGCAGAGCACTTTGAGGAACTCCTGAACAGACCCGTCCCTTCAAACCCCCCGGACATCGACCCTGCTGATAGAGACCTAGACATCAACTGTGAGCAACCAACCAGGGAGGAGATCAGGAAAGCCATCAAAATGCTGAGAAATGGCAAGGCAGCAGGACCGGACAACATCCCAGCAGAAGCACTCAAGGCAGACCTGGAGACCACGGTAGAGATGCTGTACCCTCTCTTTGGGAAGATTTGGGAAGAGGAGGAAGTACCATTAGACTGGAAGGAGGGCTACCTCATCAAGCTACCCAAGAAAGGAGACCTCAGTAACTGTGCCAACTATAGAGGGATAATGCTTCTGTCGGTGCCAGGAAAAGTCTTTAACAGGATCCTCCTCAAGAGAATGAAAAATGCAGTCGACCCTCTCCTCCAAGACCAACAGGCCGGCTTCCGCCAGAATAGATCATGCATAGATCAGACTGCCACCTTGCGCATCATCGTTGAGCAATCTTTAGAGTGGAACTCATCTTTATACATCAACTTTGTTGATTATGAGAAAGCCTTTGACAGTGTGGACCGCAACACCCTCTGGAAATTGCTTCGCCACCATGGAGTGCCAACCAAACTGGTTAACTTGATCAAGAACTCCTATGAAAGAATGACCTCCCGGGTGGTCCATGGAGGACAACTCACAAACAGCGTTGAGGTGAAGACCGGAGTCAGACAAGGCTGTCTCCTGTCACCTTTCCTCTTCCTCCTGGCGATCGATTGGACCATGAAGACTTCAATGGCATACAGAAGAAATGGAATCCAGTGGACACTGTGGGAGCAGCTGGATGATCTCGACTTTGCAGACGACCTGGCCCTGCTTTCTCACAGCCGCCAACAGATGCAGGACAAGACTACAGAACTAGCAGCCACCTCATTACAAGTTGGTCTCAAGATCCATGAAGGCAAAACCAAGATTCTCAAGATCAACGCAGTGAGTGAGGACCCAGTCACACTAAATGGGAAGGAGCTGGAAGAAGTGGAGACATTCACGTACCTGGGTAGCATCATTAACATGCAGGGCGGCACAGACGCAGACGTCAGAGCAAGAATTGGTAAGGCGAGGGCAGCGTACTTGCAGCTGAAGAACATCTGGAGCTCCAAGGTTGTGTCGACCCGCACAAAGATCAGGCTGTTCAACTCCAACGTCAAGTCAGTCCTACTATATGGAGCGGAGACATGGAGGACAACAAAGACCACCATCAAGAAAGTGCAGACCTTCATCAACAGCTGCCTGAGACGAATCCTCCAGATCCACTGGCCCGACACCATCAGCAACGCAGACCTGTGGCAACGTACCAACCAGCTGCCAGCCGAGAATGAAATCCGGCGCAGGAGATGGGGATGGATTGGGCACACCCTGAGAAAGCCAGCCAGCAACATCACAAGGCAGGCACTATCATGGAACCCCCAGGGAAAACGAAAAAGAGGAAGGCCAAGAAACACTTGGCGACGCGACCTTGAGGCAGAAACCAGAAAGATGGGATATACCTGGAGACAGCTGGAGAGAATAGCCCAGGACAGAGGACTCTGGCGGACTGTTGCCGGCGGCCTATGCTCCAGGGGGAGTGATGGGCCTAAGAGAGAGAGAGAGAGAGAGAGACCCATACCCATAGATATGAACATCTATAAGCCTTTCCTAAGACAGTTATCCATTAATCCTAGACTTTGCAAGGATCATTGATAACTTACCAAAGGCTCAGATGTGGATAAGAAACCAAACAAATCAGTATGAGATCCGGTAACAGACCAGAGCATGAAGAGTCACGAAACAAGTGAACACCAAATGGTAATTCTGTCTCTCCTCTACATTCCCTTACTGGGTGGGATGTGCAGTGTCTGGTCTTCTCTGAAGAAGGTCAGCCTGCTGGCCTCAGCTGACACATTCTGACTTCAGAATAGCTAACTAATTGTACAGGATGCATGCTAGGTATGATTGTATTTCCATAACCCACTGAACGCTGATATGAATTATGGATCTTTAATGTGCATATATGATCTTCTGCATGTACATACACAAAGAGAATTAAGGCACTGGCAGGTCTGCACTTCAAGCTGACCTGGAAGATCATAAAAATCCCAACCCTTAATTCACCAGATGCTGCTGCCAAGATTCAAACCCACAATCTCATGGGCCCAGTCTTGTAATACTACAGCACACTTAATTTTGTTGTTTAAGCCACTTGGAGCCCATAAGGTCCCAGAGACACAGTGCCTCTGGTTGAGACTCAAACTCCCTTCATCCCAGTCAGGATCTCCTTATACTAACACCAAAGCAGCCGGTAAAAATTAACTTCAAAACAGACAACTTTGAAACAACATGTACCAAATCTAGAGAAGAAAAAAACAAAGAATCAAGATCTGGTAAGAAGTATCCAATGAATGTATAAAATATTTTTATACACACCTTTTTTGGAGCAGTGAGTTTGTGAATCATGGACACCCTCTCTGACACACACTTGCTGACAGACTTGGTGGGGGCCATCATGTGATGAGCCTTGTCATCTCCACCCTCCTCTGTTCACATGAAGCACTCAGCCATTTAGATAATCCACTGACCTAACTAATGTTGAGGAAGTTTTTAACCATAAAACAATAATCACAGAAGGTTTGAGATCCCTTTACTAAGTAATTAAGCAACATCTTCAAGTATGCTAAGTAATAAATACTAGTATACACATTATGTACATTACACACTGGATGAACAAATCTAACAGACAAAATATCTATGCTCTATCTTTTGTGGCATTTCTAATTTGATTTTCTTTAAAGTTCTTGGGTATTTGCTTACACTGAACACACATTCATTTGAATTATATGGTCTACAGCAGCAGGTGTATAGATCTCTAAACATAAATGCATTGGCTGATATAATTCTGCATATCAAAATGCTTTGAAAATTAAATACATCTTCCAATCATATTAAAATCAATTGATAAATAAACACACACATAAACAGCAACTAGCAGCAGCTAACATAAGATGAATAACAAGGTAGACTAGCGATATTTACCTAAGCAGTTTCTATTGTAATCATCCACTGCAAACTGCACAGAATCAAAGGGCTTCTTCTCTCCTTCAGGTGGGAATCTGAATGGAAAAACAACAACAAATTGTCTATAACAAATAATACCACTCAAACAATATCTTCTGCATCGGAGGGGGGGGCGAGGGGGGGGGGCACAGGATAGCCTAGTAGTTTTAGTGTTGAGCTCACGATCTGATGGCCCTGGTTCGAGCCACCACTGAGGCACCTTTTCAAGGAGATCTTTTCTCTGGAGTTAACATCAGTATTGACTGGGCTTCCCCAAATGTCCTTCAGATGACCAAGGTCCCATGTGTAAACCCATGCAGAACATCTTGCACAACACTAAAACCTGTTCCATCTTTTGGAAGAGTAGGCCATTGTGTGCTCGTTGGAATGCATGACATTTTTTTTTAAACGCATGCACACTGATGTTGTGTTTACACATCATCCCCAAAGTTGGAATGCGGATACCTTAATTGTGGGCAAAAACAGTTGCGTATGCAAAATCTCACCATTGCTGAGCCTCAGAGCTCTAGCCAAGGAATGAAAACAAAATCTTCTGCATCAGAAACTCAAAAGTATTATTACTGCTAAAATACTTGTACAATCAAGAACTTTTTTCAGTGATCAAACTTCATGAGTTAAATTCGACAAAAACTGAGAATTCACAAAAGTAGATGAAAAGAAACACACAAAAAACCCAGTTACAATGATCTGTACAAAGTAAACTCAATAATTATGATTTACACTTTAACTGTGTGAAACCCTTTATATGTAAGTTCACACTTTAACTTCTGCATTTGATATGATGACAATGTGCTCACTTACATTATCAGATAACACTTCAATTCTCACAACACATAATGACATGTATAAATTACATGCATGCATGCATGCATGCATGCACGCACACACACACACACACACACACATACTTTTGTTAAAACATTTCTTTGAATGACTTTTTTTTTTTAAAAAGGCCTACCTGATCAGGTCATACGTGTCATGCCACAAGTCCCCCTTCAGAACTGGAAACCCAAACTCCCGAGGCAAAGGACTGACCTGTCGACCACCTCCCATCTTTTTGGCTTCTGCCATGGATATACCTGTAAGCATTTAATCAGATTACACATCATTCTCAAATACTTCTCTTTCCTCAATCCCTTTTCAACAAGTAAATTAAACAAAACATGTATGCAAAATACAATGCAGCAACACATTTATGATGTGCATGTAACACTGACTTACACAACTGTAATTTTCAGGTACCATCTGAAAAGCAACTTTTTCAAATTTCGCAGTAACTTTCACGTAAGACGTTACTTTTTGTAAACTAGGCTTTCTAGGCTATAACCTTAATATCAAGACTGGCATGGCACTGTCACAATCACCACACAGCATCAGGAAGCATACACTCTTTTTTGTTAGGTAGGACATCAGGCTCTCAAAATATTTTGGTGAAAACATGAAACTATAAACCTGTGATGCACCCACTTTTCATGCACCCAACTGTATATTTGGTACAGCCTACATGAGGACTGCTAAAGCTGCATGACAACAAGCATTCAAAGACACACACACACACGCACCACACTACACTAGTTTCTTGACCAGAAATGGTCACAATGGTGCTGTATTGACAAAAATACCAACTCTCTTCATTTATAGCGGTCATGTGCTAATGCCTGGATCTCTGCAAAGTTTTCTTGGATCCATCAAGTAATATCCATGCATTTCTTTCTGTCTGCTTTCTTTTCAACCTCTATATATACACACCCATATAATTACAGTAAACTGACAGTTGCTTTCTTGAAACGCACATGCACACCTGTATAAAAGACAGAGCTACCTGGGTCATATAAGACATCACTGGTGAAGACATTTTTGGCCAACATGTTGGCACACAGTCGCATGCCTTTGACGTAAGCGTAGCTGCGGTTAAGGTAGGTGGACAGGATGTAGTTGAGGTCAAGGCACAACACTGTCCATCTAGTTGATGCTGGTGCTGGCCCTGAATTCTCTGAAAACGTCAAAATGCCAACCAAGATTTTAGCTGCTGTTGTTCATCTTAACGTATTATCTACTTATTTTTGTGACATGAATACTGTTACTTACATGATCCAGTTTTATAATGCAGTTATCATCATAACAACAAATAAAATATATAAAAATAATTCCAAATTTAAAAAAAAAAACCCTACCCAAATGTTTTCTTCATTCACTAACAAGGTTACAGTTACTGTGCTGAGCCTCACATTTGAAAATTAGATGACTCCAATGATATTTGAAATATTATAACAATAACCAGTCACAGACACAACAACAAAAAAGGAATACCTTCTACCTCTTGGGCACAGATACAGATCTACCATATAGTAATAGATCATACTAAAGGATATCTGAAGAGGCCGGAAAAAACAGCTTTTTATCTTGTCAGTCACAAAAATTAGGATCACTACTCTATAGCTTCAAGACCTCTTGTACAATCTAAAGTGATCTAAATGTGAATCTGACATGATCTAAATAGCTTTGAATATGTAACACTGTTACAACACAAATAACTATAAAGTGTTAAGGAACCGACAGACTAGCCTCCTGAACTGTATGGCTGGGACAGTTAGGGCAAAATGGGTTGTCTGTCAATGAAACATATGTCTCAAGTGGCATGAAGCATCAGGTTCAACCCAACTGTCTGAAATAGGTCCTGTCCAATCTCAAACAGACAGTTCACATCCTCCAGCAAATCAATGAGTCAATGCTCAGCTGAAGCTTCACGTCACATTGTGTCTGTGAGTGTGGGTGCCTTGTGTATGTGACTGAAGCTTAGGGGCATGTAGTGACCAGGTTTACTTATACTGAATACAGCTTTTGAATGTTTTGTTTAGCAGTTTATCATTTTTGCAGAGACAGGTAAAAAAACCCCGTTTGAACAGTCCATTTGAACCACAAGGTTGAAAAGAACAGTATGTCTGGTACAGATGGCCCGGGCCAAAAGCACGCACTGAGATTGTCTTTAGCCATGACAAGCTCTCAGCGAAACAACCTGCACTCTCCTTTAAAAGAGCAAAAATCCTCTGAAATCAGAGTATGGCTGCCTATAAGGTGAGGTACTTAAAAATAGTCATTACACGCAAACTTCTCATTCATCTTGAGGTCTCACAATAATTCCCAGGTAGGATGAGTAAGACAAGAGTGCAGGTTCTGGGTGATTGATCCCCTGGGTGGAAAGCTGAGGAATGTACAGTAAATAACAACACAGAAAGTGAGAAAAATTAGAATAGAATTAAACCACAGAAATCAAATGAAACGAAACTGATGGTATCTCCTATCAGCTTCAGCTGAGCTTTACAGTTATATGAAGAGATGCCTAGAGGTAAACCCCAATATATATATTTTTTTTATGTAGTATAAAGCTTAGTTCTTTCTTTTGGAAAATCACATCTACAATGGTAGGTAGTTTGTTGATGCCCCACTTATATGCCAAGCTTAGAACCTCTGAAATAAATAGCATTTAGGAAGTCCCAGACAAAAAAGTCTACAGGTAAAAAGCTGTACTTTAAATTTATCAGTTTCAAGCGCAAACTGTGCGGGGTTCTTTTTTTTTTTTTTAATCCTACTTGTATTCAATGTGAAATTCTTGGTGAGATTTTGAGCACACCTGAGGTCCTAAACCTGAATAAAGTTGCTTCTTTGTGTATTGAAAGTTTACCCTGCAGCAGCTGCCAAAGTACCAAACCTGATAAATCCATCAAGGGCACAAAAGTAACTGTCACTAGGCGTGGCCTTGTAGGCCCTTACATGAAGATCACTCTGTATATATACAGATCAGTCAAAATGATGAATTTTAAAAATTTGTTCCCAAAATAAACATAACATTTCTCTTCTCAATTTACACTGATCACCTTACAGATGGCTCTGATAGTATCTGGCAGGAATGATCCTAGTTTTTGCTGGAAAGTATTTTTCTGATGTTGCCCTTGCATAGTCAGTTACACAACAGATGTTTTGCACAAAGATTATCATTTCACTTTCATCTAAACATTTACAAAATAATATGATTACCTTTTGCCCCAGCAGAAGCATAGAAATCCACTGACCCCTTTGCTGCATTACAAAAGAAAGGGAACTGTAGCCAGGTGGAAGTGGACTTGAACTCTTTGAACAGGTTGGAGAAGGACAGACGAATGACAAGACTGTCCTGCGTTGCCACATCAATGTGTACAACAAAATACTTGGTTGCAATGGGCCGAAACAGCAGGTACATATAACGCCCTGTCAATCCCAGTGGCTGTGACCCTGTGCGGGGAAGCTGAATGTAGTTGCCAGCTGGGATGTGACCGGTAATTTTGAAGACTGTTGATTTGACCTGTTTGTCCATGAGAGAGGTGACATCTCCCTCTTTGGAAGCCCTTTTCCACTGAGCAACATTGAAGTGCTTGAACACATTGACATAAGGTTGCTGCCACACTGAAACAAAACCAATTCACTTATGTAAAAACTTTAAACCCCATATGAAATCAAAGCAATTTTTTTAATGCTAATGGTGCTGTCAGCGCCTGGGCTTTATCACAGTTCTTGATTAAACCATTGACGCTGGGGGCAACAGCAAAGTGAGTGGCTGTATGACCAGTGGCTTTCCCACTCATGGAATTCCACTTTACGGCTTAGTCTTTAGTGATCGACTATGACTCTCTGACTAGGAGGCTTGACTCGCACAGTCCTTATGTGGTGCAGCCCTGGGGGCTGGTTGGCCTTTGGAGAACATCTCCAACGCTGACTGTCCTTATGCCTACTTGGCCGAGAGAGTGGGGATGTACTGTGGGCAAGGCATCTCCTCTATAATCAAATTTCTGCCCAGTTTCCAAAACAGCAGCTGCCTCCTCTGCTGTTTTGGAGGTCATCGTCGGACATACATACAGTAGTAGTACTTGCCCACAATCACAGTAGCCTTTTTCTAACTTTGGGGAGGAACTTCATTTAAAACACATCTGTAAAATTGAATTAAAACTAGATAATGTGTGTGAACAGCTAGTTCAAATAAAATATACAAAGCTTTTTCACTACATTGCAAATTCAGGGACGATATCTTAATAATACAATACCAGTGTGTTTGTGTTCTTGCTATCCAATTCTTCTTCTAGCTCACAACTGTCTCAGTGTCTGTTCTTCTTCTAAGAGTAACAATGGATTTAAAATTAATGTCTGCAGAGATTATTGATAGGCTGCAAAGATTGTTTATGTCCATGCCAAAATGCCAGTGTGTGTGTTCATGCTCTGAACTTATTACTATAAATCTCATCTAAAGAAGTGGAAGGGGAGTGGAGCATGCAAAAAATCCCCTCCAGTCTGGATGCAGCTTGTGGTATTCATAATTCAATATAAATCCTTGGATCCATCTTCAAACATGACATCCATAACCTAATCACTGAATAAGGCTCCAAACTGACCTCTCACTCTCAGTACTCATAGCCTGATGATTACAATCCAATGTTTGACATCTTACTGGAGAAGCCAGAGACAGACTACAAAGGGGATGTCATCTAATGGTTTGAGTAAGAGTTCCTAACAACAATGATTAACTTTTCCTTTTCATCGATATTCTTAACTGGTAGTATGAGGTTTCATCAATATTCTTAACTGGAAGTATGAAGTAACAATCTCTTTCATATTGTAGACATTGTACTAATCAAAACAAAAGTAAAATTGCATTGCTCCTAATTCATGACAGAATCTGAGAATGGTAACATAGACTGATAGAGCTCAATTTAAAAAAAAATGTTCGTGTGACTTTTAATACACCGAAAAAGCTGTTTTCATATGATCACCACGATGATGATAGCGTAACAGTTAAGTGCCACAGGCAAAAAGCATCTCTCAGTTTCATACTGTTTCAGTGGCCGTTGCTGGCGTTGGCGTTGCTATGCACAAGGCTTCCACAGACAAAAGTATCACCTATATCCCCCTGATCCTCCAAATTCATACAATGCATAACAAATTTACTCACAATTTGACATGATTACGGGGCTAGCAAACTTTGGCAAGGTTGATAAAAAGATGTTGCATACAGTCCAAATGCGTCTGGACTTGTCAAACAATGTTTGGGTTTGCCGCCATGTTGACGGAAATCTTGCATAACCACCAAAGCTATTTCTAAAAGTAAAGAAGTATAAGATGGGAGATAATCAGTCTGGATTGAGGCTGGAAGGCTGCACTCCAGCCTTAATTTTGGGCTTTTTTCTGTTGTTATTTTAAAAATCAAACATGCATACTTACTATTACATTTCCAAAATGAAAAAAAAGCACTTTTCTGAAAAAGTAACTCCTGACTCACTACTCCAGTCATTATGTTCAAATGTTGTCGATTTTAGCTCATTAAATTAATTTGCTCCCACCCCCATTTCAATACTCTAATCCTATTAATTGAAGTTCTAAAGAAATCAAGTAAGAAGTGTGTTTAATTTACGTTGTGTGTGTGTGTGTGTGTGTGTGTGCTCCCTTACAGGGCAGGATGTGTGGCAACTGGTTTTCTGTGCTTCTGACTTAGCAGAAGGTCTGCACACTGGCCTCAGATGACACATTTTGACTTCAGAGCAGTTGATCTCATTGTACAGGATGCATGCTAGCTATGCTTGTATTTCTGTAACCCACTGAACGCTGACATGAATTACTGGATCTTTATCGTGCATATTCGATCTTCTGCATTTGTACATCCACAAAGGGCACTGGCAGGTCTGCACTTGAAGTTGACCTGGGAATAGTGAACATCCCCCCCCCCCCCCCCCTCTCAGTTCACAAATGCCAACACCAAGACTTGAATCCAGGACTTCCTGGACCCACATGATTTAAGTCAAAAGTCTTAACCACTTGACTACAGTGTCGGTCTTGTGTATATGTAGTATACATGATATATGTGTGTGTTTTATTTATTTATTCATTTTATTCTTGTATATCGAGGATAATGGAATAAACACTCATGTCCTTTTTTACATCCAGTCCCTGTGTGTATGCGGTTTTGTAAATTGTCATATGTTCCCACCGGCACACAATGGCCTACTCTTACAAAAAGTGGAACAGGATTGTAATGTGTGCGCAAGATGTTCTGTGTGTGTGTGTGTGTGTACGTGTGTGTGTGTGTTTGTGTGTGTTACTGTGTGTGCGAGTACATGTACACGTGCATGTGCCTGTGTGTGACTATAACTTGAAACATGAAACAACATTAATGAATTATGAACACACAAAAAAGGGTTTTGTAAAAGGCATCTAAAATAGCAACTTAATTGTTTTCTATCATATATTGGATACAAGTTTATGCTCATATACTTGAAGAAATCCATAACAGATTATTATTGTTGTTCATGTACATAAGTATTATATTGATTCTTTTCTTTATATTGAGGATAATGGAATTGGCACTCATGTGCCTTTTCACATCTAGAACCCCCGTGGTACGCCATTTTGTAAATTTTCTCATCTATTCCCACCGGCACGCAATGGCCTACTCTTCCGAAATGCACATGAAGAGCACTCCCTATATGCTTGTCAGTGTATTTTATCATGTTCTCCTCAAAACAGGATATGACTGCCAGATTATGGCTTAATGATATGATCATGAAACAAAAGATCTCTCCATGCAAGATTAGGAAGACATGTTTTACATTATTATAGTCTTTTGATTGATGGCATTCACCAGATTTGCTGTGGACACATGTGTGCAAGAAAATAATAAAAAAAAGAAGAAGTGTGTGTTGATGCTGAAGAGATATCTACATAAGTGAGAGGTAGTGTAGAGACATATCCACCAACCCCCTGAGTGACTAATTAACAGAGGCGTCTGATGCTTGGATAGGTGGCCAAGAAGTAATGTCCCCATCTAAAAAGTGATGTCGTGGATTCAATCCTGTTTGAACCAAACTTGTTCCCCCAATCATTAGACTTTGAGTGGTAGTCAGGGCGCTAGTCTTCTGGATGAGATGATAAACAAAGCTCCAATGTGTGACATATACTTAGTGCAATTAATAAAAAGGTAATTAAGATAGTTGTCCTTGGCCAAATTCTGTAGACCCCCCCCCCCCCTCTTCACTTTGATATAGAAAACAAAAGACATGAAAACAACCCCCCCCCCCCCCCCCCCCCCCCCCCAAAATGGATGGCTCTGCATTTGCCTCTGTTGAAAATTGCAGAATTGGTTATTTGTGAATACCATACTGTCGATCAGTCTGATAACACTTTCCACACACACACACACACACACACACACACACACAACACATTGGTGTATACTAATAAAATGTGACATATTACTATTTTTCATACAAGGACCTTTTTTTTTAATGTTGACACAGACTTCTGTTTTCTATTCCTTTATCATAAAATGTCCATACCTGTAATGTCTGACCATTTATTGTTTATAGAAAGAAAATGAACTGATATTTGAACACATGAACAAAATAAAACAAAATCAGATAAACAAGTCTCAAATGCAGTCTTGAACATAAATACTCCACAGATGTGAATTTGCTTATACAGAATTCTATATATATGCTACGACCCTTTCTAGAGACAATGGAATTTCTACTCAGGATAGCCTAGTGGTCAGAGCATCAACTTTGAAATCTGATAACTTAGAGTGCAAGTTCAAGTCTCTGCTAAAATGTCCAGTTCTGTGGATTTGTAACAAATAATTAACATGGGCGCTGATACCACACTCCTGAAAGTCCTTCCAATGAGACTATAAATTGAAGTCCCATGGCAAGAAGGAAAATGGCAGGATGGTTAAGACATTTGCCTGCCAACAAATAAACCATGAGGTTCTAGATTCAATTCCCAGCCTAGCCCTTTCTTCCCAGTTTGACAAAAAAATCAAACTGAATGGCAAAGTCCTTTGGGTAGGACTATAAACTGAGGCCCTATGTGCAAACTCATGCAGAACATCTTGCACACACATAAAAAAATCCACTGTGCCTTTTGGAAGAGTAGATAATAGAAAAACAACAACAGCAGTCACTGATCTATGCAGCAAACATCATCAACAGCAGAGTGGACAACAATACCCAAGTCATCTTCCTGACCGACGCACTCTCTGTGCTGCAGTCCTATAATGCCGGACAACTGAAAGATCTGGAGAAGGCACTGCACAACCTTAACACCTTACGCATAGAGCTCCAGTGGATCCCCTCCCACTGCGGCATTAAAGGACATGAACAAGCAGACAAGATGGCCAAAACAGGGGCAAGAGAGGAGCAAGAGAACAATCCTGCCAACCTCATGGAGATGAAAACCATCATCAAATCTCTCTTCAGATCACCACTCAAACCAGACCCTTATCACCAGCTTTCACGACAAGCACAGTTGGTCATTTTCAGACTACGCACAGGGCACAACAGGCTGAATAAACACCTCCACAGAAAAATGAAAATTGCACCATCTGCTATGTGCCCCTGTGGAGAAGAAGAGCAGGATACAGCCCACATCCTACAAGACTGCAGGACTCTCCAGACACTAAGGCTGGAAGTGTGGCCTGAGACCACGCCTCTGGAGCAGAAACTGTATGGCACAGTGGATGACCTGCAGGCAACTGCCGAATTCCTCAGAAGATCTGGCCTCACAACATAACCCAGGCAACGCAAAGAAGAAGAAGAAGACACAGGTGTCATGTTTAGACACCACCTCCTAAGTCAGAATGTGGCTACCTAAATGGTGGGGGGGAAAGGATCACATATGCATAAATCTCACCATTGGTGAACTTTGGAACTCTAGCCAAGGAACAAACAAAATAAACAAAAATTGACATCCCATGTGAGAATGTACACAGAACACCTTGTGCACAGGTTAAAACTCCCTACGCTGGTCATAGAAGAGAAGGCCAGCTTTGGTCAGTGAAATGGATGACAGAATACACCCAGCATGCACCCCGCTACTTGAAGAGGGATGGAATATACCTGCTTCAATTAACCTGCCCAGGACACACTGCTTATGAAAAAAAAGAAAAAAGAAATTCAATTCAGTATCTTAATGACTTAGCAATGAGCTTTTTTTATTATAAGAGAAAAGTAAAGTCAAATCAAGTCATGTAAGTATCAAATTCAAAAACTTCTTACATGTACAGCATATAAATGTTTTGATTTTGTCTCATTCATATTTCCATCAACCATTCCTATCATTATAAGTGACATAATATTACTGAATGAAATTGGCTATATACTTACAATGAAACAATGCTTCCTTTGATAGTAAACACAATAAAATGACTGCTAATGACAGCTCAAAAATAGGATAAAATATTTGACAATTTGGCCAGTATTACTTTCTTTATTCTCCCTAAGGGAATGCCAATGGCTCTTTCAGTATAAATAGCATTCCCACCTTCTGAAAATTATGTGCTTAAAAATTCCCTTTTCCATCTCTCTCTTTGTTTCTTTCTCCTTACCAATATATCCCCCCTACCCCCTCTCTCTCTTTCTCTCTTGCTTATTTTCTGTCCTCCAAGTCCATTCTCTTGCCTTTGTTCAAGCAAGTCTGACAAATATTTCCTGGTATATTTTATATAGATTTTTTTCATGAGCTGCTCTGAAATCAGTGCATCAGCCGAGGCCAACAACCTCCTAAAGAGTTGCAAGCACAGGAGCAGACAAGGCACTATGCATCCCACCCAATTTCACCACAACATCAAGATAAAATCAGGTTGCTTTTAAACCCTTACTGAGCCTCATGATAGAAATGTCTGTTATGGATGTATTCAACATTTTCTTATCTATATTTCTCAACAAAGGAAACTCAATATCCAAAAATAAAAGTTTAATATATCAGCTTGTGTGTTGCATAGGTCAAAGTTGTCTAGGGTGTAAAATTAAACTTTACCTATGATTACACCTCACATCATCATGTGACATCACTTCCTTGCTGTGCTTTGTGTTTCTCTTTACTAGGTGTATCCTCATACCATCTGACAATATCAGCCAGTTTGTGGGGTTTTTTGTTATGAATGGCATTGTTTGAAGACATTTTTGGGATGGATGGGGTGCTGGATGACGTCGTTTCTTTCATGTCTGGCTGCTGAGATTTACCTGGTGGGTGAAGGTGACCATTTATTTATTTTTTATATATATATATTTTTTTAATTTTTATATCGAGGATAAGGGAATAAGCACTCATGTGCTTTTTACATCCAGTCTCCGTGTGTATGCGGTTTTTGTAAATTCTGTCATCTGTTCCCACCAGCACACAATGGCCTACTCTTACAAAAAGCGGAACAGGATTTAATGTGTGTGCAAGATGGTCTGCGTGCGTTCGCACACAGAGCCTCAGTTTATAGTCTCATCCGAAGGACTTTTGGGGAGAATGGAGTCTGCACTGATGTTAACTCCAGGGGAAAAATATCCCCTTGAATGGGAATCAAACCCAGGTCGTCAGATTGCGAGCGCAATGTTCTAACCACTAGGCTATCCTGTCCCCCCATTGGACTGTTAGATACATGACCAAAATCTCTTTAAATG
This sequence comes from Rapana venosa, assembly GCA_028751875.1. Taxonomy (NCBI): domain Eukaryota; kingdom Metazoa; phylum Mollusca; class Gastropoda; order Neogastropoda; family Muricidae; genus Rapana; species Rapana venosa. Next base: position 68,082,397 of record CM054134.1, on the reverse strand, counting down.
AATCATGTGTTTATGTATCATCCAAAAAATATAAGGGTCTTACATACGTCTACAACATAATTTTTCTTGCTAGAATTTGACCCCAAAAATACTACCCTCCATAGTGTTATTGGGCCTGACACAGAATGGGTTAAACTAAACACAGAAAACAAAACACTGGATCCCACTGGATATCTCAACATTTAACAATCTGCTTTACCATATTTACGCATGTTCCAAGTATCTGTGTGCACAAAAATTGTTTTAAATCAACATTTTATTGTGCAATATCAAGTAATTAAAACATATGAGCACACAGATAACACTGTTATTGTCACACATTTATTTCCCGTGCAAAAATCACATAAAGAAGCCTAAACATTTACAAATGTGTCATCACTTGTTTTCAGGAAGATGTTTTCAAAGTCTTGTGTACACACACACACACACACACACACATACACAATATCCTTTTCATTCTTTCAAGGCATGATTCTGACAGCATTCTTTACTGCCACACATAATGAATAATGTAAAATAATACATATTATAGTAGCATGCACATACATGTGTTTCACAAAAGAAAAGGAAACCACAGCCATAATATAAACAGGGCTGCAAAATGAAATGTCAGTCAGTAAAATACTGTGCTGTGAAAAAATTGTTGTCAGTGTCTCTTTTCCTTTTTCTTTCCAGTGATTTTGCATTTTTCTTTTCTGTTCTTGTACACTCTTGTTTAGTTTCCTTCAATATGCACAATGTAAAATGCTTCAGACATCCAGCTAACATTGTCTGCTCAAGATAGTGGATGTGTAACTCGAAATCATGTTTACTTCATTCAATATGTAAATATCAATGTACTGTGACTGTATAATAGTGTCCAGTTTCGTGGATAAAATAAAGTATAAAAAAAACAAATTTTCTGTTTTGATTCCTTCAGGAAACAGAAGCATGTGGAATTCCTTCATTTTTCTGCGCTTTAGCTGCCTGTTTTCTCATCATCTCCTCCAGCTGCTGGGAACGTTTCTTGTCAATGATTTCCATCTCACGGACTTTCTGGAATGAAAAACAATACAATATTTGTTGTAGAGCACAGACAGATGCATGAAAACAGATATACAAACATATCACAACACTTGTAATTCAATAACCATGTTTTGGTTATTAAAATTCCAGCAAATGATAGATAGATGTACAGTTCCCAAAGCACAGTAGTCAGTACAACAAAATGTCCTTAGATAACTTTGGTTCAATTCCCATCATCCTGGTGCATAACAGCAGCACAAAGCATTTACATCAGATGAATAGAAACCCATGATAAAATTTAAAGTGATGGTGCTCTACTTGTGAATTCCTGCCAAGCAAGTAGAGTGTCGGACCCTGTGCCTCAAAAAGGGCCCACCCCATGCAACTGGTGGTCAGCCTGTCCCATTAAGTGGAGATCTGGCCAAGAAGCTCTATGGAGATTTGGAGGACATGCAGCATACAGCTGCCTTCATCACATAAAAGTCCCCCAAAAGTCCTTCAGATGAGATTTTAAACCAAGGTCCCATGTGCGAACGCACACAGAACATCTTGCACACATGTTAAAACCTGATCCGCCTTTCAGAAGAGAGGGCCATTGTGCGCCGGTGGGAATGGATGACAAAATTTACAAAACTGCATACACACAGGGACTGGATGTAAAAAGCACATAAGTGCTTATGCCATTATCCCCAAAATAAAGAATAAATAAATAACAGAGACTGAGCTGTCCATCTGACAAATGTCAAAAAAAAGCAAACCAAAAAATCCCCATCAAAAGAAACGTACTTTTGAGAAGTTTTCTTCAGGTTCTGCATGACTGACACCTACCTACCTGCACTGAAGTATGCTTTAGGTTCAATTCCATTTTAAACCACAAAGATTCTTGTCATCATTCTCATTATTTTCCCACAATTATTGGATTAGGGAATTCTCAGCTGAGAGGTCGGAAGTTCTATACCAATCTGAAATACATTGGTTGTGGATATTGGGGGTGCACACCAGTTCTAATTCAAAGTAAACAGTGCTGTATACAGGAAAAGAAAAACAAATAAATCTTGTCTTTATTGTAATTTCATTGTTTACTGCTCTGCACTGAATAACTTTCTATCAATCTTTCCACAAGCACCAAGTTCCCTGGATGATCACACAGCCTGTAACTTCTCACTCTAGAGATATCTATTTTACTGTGGTTAACATTGGCAGACTCAAGTAGGCTGTTGTATGATTTGATAATATTACCTGTGATATTTCTGTAGCAATGATCTGTCGGTACTTCTCTCCTTGCCCCAAAGCTTCCATTTCAGCAAGGAACTTTTGCCTTTCCTCAACTTCTGTTTGCACTGAAAACCATGAACAACACTTACCAAGATTATGCTTGTAACAAGGCAATGTAAAATGTATTCTTCGTCGTCAAATGCTTAAACAGCAACTATTGTTGTTTGTTATATGAGCAAAAAATGCATCACACTGCCATTAAGTGCCTGACAAGTCAGGCCCAACACATCTGACTTTGACATGAAAAAGAATTGTTATCTTTCAAGTCTTTCAAAAAATAAGGCAAGAGAACGGACAAGAAAGCAGAAAACAGACAAGAAGAAGGTGACAGGAAGAAAAGGAACAAGGGCAGAAACAAAGCAAGTGATAGAAAAGAGGAAATTTCTAACACAGAATTTCCAGAAGGTGGGGATGCTGTTTATACTGACTGGCCACCGGCATCCCCTCAGGGGAGTAAAATGTATTCAAACACATTCATATTTAAGTATAATAAATCTAAGCAAATATTTCAACATAAGTATGCAAACAAAATTATGAATGATATCATAGCTGATAAAAAAAATTCTTCATCTTGAATGTTGATGCATCTAATGCCCAGAAAATTTTTAAAATTCAAAGACACAGTACTATATTCGAATATAGAAATTGCATAACAGAAAACTCTTGATAAAAAGTAGAGGGACTTAACACAGCATAAAATTACCAATTTATCTAGAAAAAGATGCTTACACTCATCAAATCTATCTATAACAACCTAAATTTAACACAATTTATCTAGAAAAAGATGCTTACACTCATCTAAAAACAACACTAAATTTAACACAATTTCTCTACACAAAAAACTTACACTCATCGAATCTATCTGGTTCTGGTGGGGGTGTCTCCAGGCGCTTGCGAACACGATCAAGGGGAATCTTCTCCACATCCTCACCATACGCCATTATGTTTGCCAGCTTCTCCTTCTCACGTGCTGATCTTGTTACTGGACAGAAAGTCAATGACAGATATGCACTGTGGTATCAAATTTACAATTTCTTCATTCATATGTATACAGGGGCTTTCTTCTAAACCAGCTTTAAATGACAATTTGTGAATCAAAATCAAGTACAGGGTTACCCAGGTTTAAATATATAAATTGAAAAAAGAGAAATGGAGAAAAAGATTTGCATATATGCATGCATGCACATAAATGCATACATGCACAGTCACACACATGTGTGCACACATGCACATGCACACACACACACACACACACACATCCAAATATGCATGCATCATGCATTCACACACACGCATTCACACACATTTGCAAAACAACAAGATGCACTGTTTATTACATGGGCTTGAGGATGTACAGACAGTAACATTTTTGGATGCTGTCAACTTTGTCCAATTGTGTATAAATCTAATCCATGAAAAGTGTGCTTCAGTCTGCTTCATGCATGATTTATCATATTTTACCTCAGCTGTATAGAAAAAAATAGACATAAGCTGGATTTTATTTCTTCTGTGATAGAGATCTTGAATGTCATTGGTTCAAAGTGGCTTTTGAATCAGTCGACCTCATCATCATATCTAACAGATATGGTTAAAAAATGAAGCGGTTCAATCTTTCAAAGGTCAATGCATACATGGTTGGTTAACGGGATAGCCTAGTGGTTGGAACATTGCGCTCGATTCCGTACAAGGGAATATTTTCCCCTGGAGTTAACATCAGTGCAGACTCCACTCTACCCAAAAGTCCTTTGGATGAGACTCCGAGGTTCCGTGTGCGAACGCACACAGAACATCTTGCGCACATGTTAAATCCTGTCCCGCTTTTGTAAGAGTAGGCCATTGTGTGCCGGTGGGAACAGATGACAGAATTTACAAAACCGCATACACACAGGGACTGGATGTAAAAAAGCACATAAGCGTTTATTCAATTATTCTTGATATAAAAGAAAACAATACAATACTAAAACTGAAGGAAAACAACTGTATAAGAATTACAAACTATACAAGGGTGAATTCATCTGTCAAAACATCAGACAATGTTTGCATGCCAAAGTCAGATGAGCTGGGCCTGACCTGTCAGGTGTTTCACAGCAGCGCAACACATTTTTGCTTGTATGACAGACAACAATATTTGCTGTCTGAGCATTTGATGAAAAAGAAGAAGAACCTGTTTCTATTTTTGAGGTTTGGGTTGGGTTTTTTTCATGTTTTGATTTAGTTACATGCAATATGTAACACTTCATGTACCTCTTATGGAGTTTTAAAATAAACTTTGCCTTGCCATTTGTTTCTGTGATGTGTGTGTGTGTGTGTGTGTGTGTGTGTGTGTGTGTGTGTGTGTGTGTGTGTGTGTGTGTGTGTGTGTGTGTGTGCATGTGCATCTTGTGTGTGTGTGTGTGTGTGGGTGTGTGTGTGTGTGTGTGTGTGCGCGCGTGCGTGCGTGCGTATCTGTGTGTGTGTGTGTGTGTGTGTGTGTGTGTGTGTGTGTGTGGTGTGTGTGTGTTTGTGAGTGTGTGTGTGTGTGTGGAATGATGTGCATACAATCAGGCACAAACAGCTAACTCACTTCCTCTTGGAGGGACATAGTCTGGTTTGACAAATGCTCCTTGAGCTTCCATTGTGTCCCTACTTCTTATTCCCCCTGAATAATTTCTGTAACAGAGTACAAAACATATTTGTACTTACAGATCACACACACACACACACACACACACACACACACACACACACACACACACACACAGAGTGACACACAGATCACACACACATACACAGATCACACCCACCCACACACATACACACACACACTGAAATTGCGCCTTTATTTATTTGAGCAAAGGGGGGATAGTTTTGTAGTTAAAGCACTTTTGCTTGTGATCTGATTGCCTGAGTCCAAACCAACACTAAGGCATCCATTAAAGGTGATTTTTTCAGAGTAGTTAATATCAGTGCCAACTCCACTCTGCTAAAAGTCTTTTGGAAGAGACTATAAACTGAGGTCCCCACATTGCGCACATGTTAACATCCATTCTGCCATTCGGAAGAGTACACCATTCTGTGTCAGCAAGAATAGGTGACAAAACTTATTTTAAAAATGCATGCACACCAGTGTCATGTTTAGACATTATCCCTGAAGTCAGAATTTGAATAAGGAATTAAAGATTGGTGAGAAAAAACAGTTGCATATGCAAAAATCTCACCAATGGTGTACCTCTGAACTCTAAACAAGGAACAAACAAAAAACCCCAACTCCAAAAAAACCTGTTATTTTTGTTTATTGTTGAAACTAGCACAACCCACAATATCATCAACATACACACAAAACCACCAGCCCCCAACCCCACTCACACACATAAAAGAAAAACCCTTGAGGTAAACAAAATGCTGACTTTGGGTTGAGGACTTTACTGGGTGGTGGTTGTTTCTTTGGCTGGGTCTGCTTGACAGTGGAGGTGGGAGCAAGTCGTGTTGGCAGCTGGCCTCCACCTGTGTAGTCAGCATAACAAACACAGCTTCAGATGTTTATAAACAACTACAGAAACAAACACCACGATGCTATCAAAACATACATTCTTATTTGTGGGGCCAGTTTAGCTTCTTGTTCAGGTATATATGTGACTGCAGTCAGTGTTCTGATTTTTATGCCATGGCTTCTCATAATTTTTTTATTTTTTCATACCTCATGTATTATGTACTTTATATGATATTTGTGCATTTTGCCATCGTTGGGTTATGTATTTATACTTTATGAAACCTTAAGTTGATTTTGCACATCATTACGACATTATACCTTGACCTGTCAATAGTCAAGTGAATGTTGAACGCACTGTAAGAGTGTAAATTTATATATTTGTTTAGTTTGCCTGTTTGTTTTTTTAAATTCAGCAGAGTGCAACAAAGTCTACTAAATGAGCTAGAATCACAAAAAACGAAACTTCAATATTTTCAGTGTCTATGGCTATACTTCTTACTTGAACAATTTTCAGTCAACATGCTTCCTGTTTTAAGAATTTTCAACATATGGTACAAAGCTATATTCTAGATTTTGAAAGAAGCTTAGCGTTACTTAAAGTCTTCCATAGGTGTGGGACTTTTGTGTTCTCTGTAAATCATACCTTCATTTTTTCATTTATGCCATATTATGGGTAAGGTTAGTGACAAGACAATAGAAAATCATGCCAACTCTCTGATGAAGGATAGAAAGGCTCCTCATACTTATGCTTGGGAGATACCTCATGGGTCCAAAAATGAACAAACAAAATGAGACAGAGAGAAAGCAAGGCATTCAGGGTCAGAGACAGTAAGAGAAGGAGAGCAAATAGTGAGAAAAGGGATGGTACTTAAAATGCTATGAAACTCGGTCATTTGTTTATGGATACTTACTCTTCAAAGTTTTATCAAGCTGACGTTGCTGAAAATTTGTCAGTTTTGATTCCTTCATCATTTCTGAAACAAACACACACACACACACACAACACACACACACACACACACACACACACACACACACACAATGAGAAGATATCACAAAAAAAATCCAACACTGATTTTAACAACAACAATATGAATAACACTAACATTGTTGATAATATTGAGGTGTTTATGAGAATATCATTATCAACTTCAATCATCATCAATTAATCATCATCGAAACAAACAACTGAGTAATACTGATCATTCTGCAACCTCATTTGAATTGGTTTTAGTTTTACATAGACATACAAGTATATCTTTAACATTAAATATGTCTGATTTGAAAAGCTGATAGATCTGCTGAGTTAGCGGTGGCTATTTGTCTAAAATTATCGACAGAATGCGATCGTTGCTTCAAACCCCAACCGAGTAAATTGTTTTGATTGGTTACGAAGATTTTCTGGTGTAACTTTGCATCAAGTGTTCAGGCTGGTTTTGTAAAACACTTACACTCTAACGTCTGTGAATTGTTTGTGTGAATTACAATCACATTAATATCGGTTTTACGTACCTTTGAGTAAGTCATGAGTTTGTTTACTGTACTGAACTTGTGGTGCACTCCAAAATCCGCCTTGTGCGGTATTTTTCCCACCTGGTGCAGCCATTTTGACGCTTGCCTTGCTGCTAAGAGCGTCACTTCCGGCAAACAGATAAACCTAGATATAGATTACCTCGCCTAGCCTAGTCTAGTAGCATGTTATGAGAGGCAACCTACAGGAGCAATAGGCCTAGGAGCACAGGAGCCTACAGATAGTAATGACAATGACAATGACAAATTCTTTTATTTCGAGGATAATGAATAAGCATCCATGTGCTTTTTTACATCCAGTCCCTGCCCTTAGGGATATATATGATAATAAAATAAAATAAAATAAAACAAAGCCCATAGCATTACACTCACATGTACACAGTATATGGAAAAAATATTTACACAAAAATCCCCCACAAAAATCACCGAAGAGAGAGAGAGAGAGAGAGAGAGGAGAGAGAGAGAGAGAGAGAGAGAGAGAGAGAGAGAGAGAGAAGTAACAACAAGTAAGAAAGAAAGCAAAACAGAAACAACGAAAAAATAGCAAAGAAACCAAGAGCAAAACAAAAGCGGCAACAAGGGGAGAGGGGACAACCCAATAATCTTCCCTCCAAAAAACAACAACCCCAAACCCAAACAGAACAAAACAAAGCAAAACCTCCATAATATAAAGGAGAACAAACAACGTAAATAGTATCATTTTGGCTAACAGAAAGAAACCTAAAAAAATTATTTGTGCTTTTATGGGAAGCAATAGCAATAGTAAACTACAGGAAACAAATATTGTATAAGCAATTTGCATCCCCATGCACACACACACACACACACACATGTACACACACACACACACACATACACACACACACACACACGCGCGCGCGCGCCGCGCGCGCGCGCACTCACACCATGCATCAATGCCAACATCAAATCTTTATGAATATCATGTATAGTCATAAAAAAAGGTCATCTGCACTTTGGAATTAGCTATACATAATTGGTATACTCAAAACAAGATATCAAAATAAAACATTCACTTAATCTCAAATACAGTCAACTTACATAATAAAACTGAAATATTAAATCTGAATAAAGCATTCAACCCGATACTAATTGTAAACACGACAATTAAATCTATAAGCAAACAATAAAAGGAGAGAGAGAGAGAGAGAGAGAGAGAGAGAGAGAGAGAGAGAGAGAATTGACAATTGACAATTGACAAAATTTATTGCTATTTAGCAATCAAGCCATATAGCGCTGTGGCACTGTAACAAACGATATCGAATGCGACGCGATTACAATGACATGGAAACCATGGCAGTAGTGGTATGTACATCAAGATTCGATACATTATTGTCTGTGTCTCAAGTGTCGACCATATGATATTGCATATAGTTTTCAATTCTTCAACACCATCATCATTAGCACTCACTATGATTTAACATTGTACATGTTAAGATCGTCCTAGAGTCATAATAAAGAAGAAGGATAGTGGAAAAAAACATTTCTAGAAGTCAGTTTTCAATAATACAATAGCGACATACAAGTAAAAGGTTCACACTTATACAGAGAGACAGAGAGAGAGAGAGAGAGGGGGGGGGGGATAATTTGGTATAATGTAAGGGAGGATATATTTACTTTGTTTCCAACAGATCAAGTGTGGATTTTTATTTTTGATGCATCTAGTGGATGAAAAAATGACTTTTGAAGATTGTTAATGATTGGTGTTGTCTAAATGAGTCAGGAAGGGAGTTCCACAGCACAGGGCCTGAGTAAAGTAAGCTCACTCACTCACTCAGTCCCATGTCCCAAAGGACGTAGGGGGGACATGAGAGAAGACGCAACAGATATCTTTTTCCGTGCTTCACGGTCCTGTGTGGCTAGTAGAAGGTGTTGCAGGGGTTGGGCGGTCCAGTCTTTGATGTTGTCAACCCATGATTTCTTTTGGCGGCCTCTTCTTCTCTTGCCTTCAACCGTTCCCTGTAAGATGGTTTTTGCTAAGGTGTTGTGTCTTGTGGTGTGACCAAACCACATCAGTTTTCTCCTCTTTATAGTGGAAAGCAGAGGTTCTTGGGGGCCTACACGCTTTTTTATTTCTTCTTTCACATAGTTGTTGGTTTTGTGTTCTTTGTATGATATTTTGAGGAGTCTTCTGTGGCACTTGTTCTCGAATGCTTGGATTCTCCTCTCTAGCTCTGCTGACAGGGTCCATGATTCACAGCCATATAGGAGGATAGATATCACTAGGGATTTGTAGAGGTGATATTTGGTGCAGAAGCTGATGTTGTTGCTTCTGATGATCCTCTGAGTCTGGCTAGAGCAGATGTTGCTGTTGCAATGCAGCTTTCACTTCATTGTTTGATGTGCCATCTTTTGTTAGGATGGAGCCTAAGTATTTGAATTGGCTCACCTCTTCCAGTATTTCTCCATTCATCTTTATTTCCGTGCTGTCATTACTTGCGATGTTGACCATGATCTTTGATTTCTCTGTACTGACCTCCATGCCATATATTATGCGCTCGCTCGATCTGATAGACTATCTGTGAGGTTTTGCAGTTCTTGTTTGCTGCCGCCCATGAGGTCAATGTCATCTGCAAATCTGAGGTTGCAAAGGGGTCTTCCACCAATGGAGATGGAAGTGTGGTGGTTTTGCAGTGTCTCTGTCATGATGTTTTCGAGGAAGAGGTTGAAGAGTACAAGTGAGAGAAGGCAGCCCTGACGGACCCCAACCGTGGTCTTGAAGAACTCGCCCGTGTGATTGTTCATGAAAACTGCACTTCTTGCGTTCTCGTACAGTGCCTTGATGACTTCAATGAGGCAGTTGTCAATGTTGAAGTGCCTGAGTACTTGCCAGAGGCCGTCATGCCATACCCTGTCAAAGGCCTTTTTGAAGTCTATGAAATTGTGATACAAATCTTTTTGGTGTTGGAGATGTTTCTCTATCAGAATTCTCAGATTGAAAATGTGTTCCATTGTGCTGCGTTTTGGTCTAAAGCCGGCTTGTTCTTCTGCCAGGAGTTTTTCCGCTTGGTTTTTCAGTCTGTTGAGGACTACCCCAGCACGATCTTGCTAGGATGGCTTTTGAGACTGATGGTTCTGTAGTTCTGGCATTGCTTGAGGTTTCCTTTCTTTGGTAGGGGTATTACAAGAGACTGTGTCCATTCTTCTGGCCATTCTTTGGTGTCGTGAATCTTCTGATAAAGTTCTGTGAATCGCCTTGTTGTTTCATTCCCTCCATTTTTTATGAGTTCAGCTGGGATGTTATCGATTCCAGGGGACTTTCCCTTCCTCAATTGTTTAATAGCTGTGTCTACTTCACACCATAGAATTGGTGGGTCTTTATCTTGGATGGCATTGCTTTCCGCTAAAAGATTTCCTTCTTTGTCTTCAATAACAGAGGCTTTAGGCTGTGTGGTTTTAGTTAGTGATTTCAGAGTGTCATAAGCTGTTTTGCTGTTTCCCTTGGCCATTCCAACTTCGATGCTGTGGCATTGTTCTTCTATCCACGCTTCTTTGGCTTCTCTCATCTTTTTCCTCACTTCTCTGTGGCTATTCCTGTATTTGTTGTAAGCTAGTTTGGACAAATCTATTCTTGGGATTGGGACACTCGGCTTTTCAGTATTTCTGGAATGATTCATTGGGAACTTGTCTGTTAAGGATGAGGGAAAAGTTCCTGTCATCATCTTAAACATCATGAGGCCTTTGTTAAATCTTAGTCTTTGGTGTAGGGGAAGAATATTTAACTGAGTATAATCCACTTCTAATAAGGTAGTCTTCTTCAGAAGAACCAGTTTAAGAGCACGTTTATACAGACTTAATAATGGTTTCATAGTGTTTGCACTAGCAGAATCCCACAGGGTTAAAGCATTATCTATTGAAGATTGTATATAAGCTTGAAAGAATAGTTTTCTTGAATGAAAGTCAAGAAAATGTTTGATTTTAGTCAATTGGTATACTCTTTGAGACATGTATTTGCACAGATGGGATATGTGATGGTACCAGCTGAGATTTTCATCAATTGTTACTCCTAGAACTTTGTGGTGGGAGGCTTGTTCGATTGTTTCCTTTTCAATATGGATTGCAGAAAGTTTATGAGATATATTTTGTTGCTTTTGTCTGGCAGTGATAAGCACACATTTTATTTTTTGGGGGTGTATAGACATGTGGTTTAGTTCAGTCCATTTGACAAGATCATCAGTGCTATTTTGCAATGTCTTTGCAAGAGAGTTAATGTCAGTATGTCTTGTATGTATGGTTGTGTCATCAGCAAAAAGTTCGCATTTAGATTTGATATGGAGAGGAAGGTCATTTATGTATAATGAAAAGAGAATTGGTCCCAAGATGGATCCCTGTGGTACTCCATAATAAATGGGTTTTAGTGTGGATGTGGACATAACTATTGAAACACACTGTTGCCTGTTTGTAAGATAAGAAGCAAGAAGTTCTAAAGTATTTGTAGAGAGATTATATAAGTCTAGATTTTAATGAGAAGTCTGTGGTCAATTGTATCAAATGCTTTTTTGAAATCTACAAATAATACTCCACAAAATTTACTGTAATTAATGTTTGACAGCCAATTGTCTACAAGACTAGTCAATGCCGTATGGCACGAGTGACTTTTTCTAAATCCACACTGATTTGGGTGAAGTAAGTTGTTAATATCTATATGATGGACTTCCAAGGGTTTTGAAAGGCAAGATATAATAGAGATTGGCCTATAGTTTGAGGGATCGGAAGTGTCTCCAGACTTGTGGATCGGAATCACCTTAGCAGTTTTGAAGGCGTTGGGGAAATAGTTCTTATGAAGACAAAGGTTATAGATATGTGTCAGAGTGTCTGTAATAACTGGAGCTGAGAGATTCAGTATTCTGCCATCTATTCCATGAAGACCATGCGTACTTGACTGTTTGAGGTGAGTCAGAGTAAAGTAGCGCAAGACAGTTAGTAAAGCACACACACACACACTTTAGTAAAGTAGCGCAAGACAGTTAGTAAAGCACACACACACACTTTAGTAAAGCAGAGCAAGACAGTTAGTAAAGCACACACACACACTTTAGTAAAGCAGAGCAAGACAGTTAGTAAAGCACACACACACACTTTAGTAAAGCAGAGCAAGACAGTTAGTAAAGCACACACACACACACTTTAGTAAAGCAGAGCAAGACAGTTAGTAAAGCACACACACACACTTTAGTAAAGCAGAGCAAGACAGTTAGTAAAGCACACACACACACACTTTAGTAAAGCAGAGCAAGACAGTTAGTAAAGCACACACACACACTTTAGTAAAGCAGAGCAAGACAGTTAGTAAAGCACACACACACACACTTTAGTAAAGCAGAGCAAGACAGTTAGTAAAGCACACACACACACACTTTAGTAAAGCAGAGCAAGACAGTTAGTAAAGCACACACACACACACTTTAGTAAAGCAGAGCAAGACAGTTAGTAAAGCACACACACACACACTTTAGTAAAGCAGAGCAAGACAGTTAGTAAAGCACACACACACACTTTAGTAAAGCAGAGCAAGACAGTTAGTAAAGCACACACACACACACTTTAGTAAAGCAGAGCAAGACAGTTAGTAAAGCACACACACACACTTTAGTAAAGCAGAGCAAGACAGTTAGTAAAGCACACACACACACACTTTAGTAAAGCAGAGCAAGACAGTTAGTAAAGCACACACACACACACTTTAGTAAAGCAGAGCAAGACAGTTAGTAAAGCACACACACACACACTTTAGTAAAGCAGAGCAAGACAGTTAGTAAAGCACACACACACACACTTTAGTAAAGCAGCGCAAGACAGTTAGTAAAGCACACACACACACACTTTAGTAAAGTAGAGCAAGACAGTTAGTAAAGCACACACACACACACTTTAGTAAAGCAGCGCAAGACAGTTAGTAAAGCACACACACACACTTTAGTAAAGCAGAGCAAGACAGTTAGTAAAGCACACACACACACACTTTAGTAAAGCAGAGCAAGACAGTTAGTAAAGCACACACACACACACTTTAGTAAAGCAGAGCAAGACAGTTAGTAAAGCACACACACACACACTTTAGTAAAGCAGAGCAAGACAGTTAGTAAAGCACACACACACACACACTTTAGTAAAGCAAGCAAGACAGTTAGTAAAGCACAACACACACACTTTAGTAAAGCAGAGCAAGACAGTTAGTAAACACACACACACACACTTTAGTAAAGCAGAGCAAGACAGTTAGTAAAGCACAACAACACACACTTTAGTAAAGTAGCGCAAGGCAGTTAGTAAAGCACACACACACACTTTAGTAAAGCAGAGCAAGACAGTTAGTAAAGCACACACACACACACTTTAGTAAAGCAGAGCAAGACAGTTAGTAAAGCACACACACACACTTTAGTAAAGTAGCGCAAGACAGTTAGTAAAGCACACACACACACACTTTAGTAAAGTAGCGCAAGACAGTTAGTAAAGCACACACACACACTTTAGTAAAGCAGAGCAAGACAGTTAGTAAAGCACACACACACACTTTAGTAAAGCAGCGCAAGACAGTTTTGTAAAGCACACACACACACACTTTAGTAAAGCAGGCAAGACAGTTAGTAAAGCACACACACACACACTTTAGTAAAGCAGAGCAAGACAGTTAGTAAAGCACACACACACACACTTTAGTAAAGCAGAGCAAGACAGTTAGTAAAGCACACACACACACACTTTAGTAAAGCAGAGCAAGACAGTTAGTAAAGCACACACACACACACTTTAGTAAAGCAGAGCAAGACAGTTAGTAAAGCACACACACACACACTTTAGTAAAGCAGAGCAAGACAGTTAGTAAAGCACACACACACACTTTAGTAAAGTAGCGCAAGACAGTTAGTAAAGACACACAAACACCACACCACTTTAGTAAAGCAGAGCAAGACAGTTAGTAAAGCACACACACAACACTTTAGTAAAGCAGAGCAAGACAGTTAGTAAAGCACACACACACACACTTTAGTAAAGCTAGAGCAAGACAGTTAGTAAAGCACACACACACACACTTTAGTAAAGCAGAGCAAGACAGTTAGTAAAGCACACACACACACTTTAGTAAAGCAGAGCAAGACAGTTAGTAAAGCACACAACACACACAATTTAGTAAAGTAGCGCAAGACAGTTAGTAAAGCACACACAACACACTTTAGTAAAGAGCGCAAGACAGTTAGTAAAGCACACACACACACTTTAGTAAAGCAGAGCAAGACAGTTAGTAAACACAGCACACACACACACACTTTAGTAAAGTAGCGCAAGACAGTTAGTAAAGCACACACACACACACTTTAGTAAAGTAGAGCAAGACAGTTAGTAAAGCACACACACACACTTTAGTAAAGCAGAGCAAGACAGTTAGTAAAGCACACACACACACTTTAGTAAAGTAGCGCAAGACAGTTAGTAAAGCACACACACACACTTTAGTAAAGTAGAGCAAGACAGTTAGTAAAGCACACACACACACACACTTTAGTAAAGTAGCGCAAGACAGTTAGTAAAGCACACACACACACACTTTAGTAAAGCAGAGCAAGACAGTTAGTAAAGCACACACACACACACTTTAGTAAAGCAGAGCAAGACAGTTAGTAAAGCACACACACACACTTTAGTAAAGTAGCGCAAGACAGTTAGTAAAGCACACACACACACACTTTAGTAAAGCAGAGCAAGACAGTTAGTAAAGCACACACACACACACTTTAGTAAAGCAGGCAAGACAGTTAGTAAAGCACACACACACACACTTTAGTAAAGCAGAGCAAGACAGTTAGTAAAGCACACACACACACTTTAGTAAAGCAGAGCAAGACAGTTAGTAAAGCACACACACACACACTTTAGTAAAGCAGAGCAAGACAGTTAGTAAAGCACACACACACACACTTTAGTAAAGCAGAGCAAGACAGTTAGTAAAGCACACACACACACACTTTAGTAAAGCAGAGCAAGACAGTTAGTAAAGCACACACACACACACTTTAGTAAAGCAGAGCAAGACAGTTAGTAAAGACACACACACACACTTTAGTAAAGCAGAGCAAGACAGTTTAGTAAAGCACACAACACACACACTTTAGTAAAGTAGCGCAAGACAGTTAGTAAAGCACACACACACACACTTTAGTAAAGCAGAGCAAGACAGTTAGTAAAGCACACACACACACACTTTAGTAAAGCAGAGCAAGACAGTTAGTAAAGCACACACACACACTTTAGTAAAGCAGAGCAAGACAGTTAGTAAAGCACACACACACACTTTAGTAAAGTAGCGCAAGACAGTTAGTAAAGCACACACACACACTTTAGTAAAGCAGAGCAAGACAGTTAGTAAAGCACACACACACACACTTTAGTAAAGTAGCGCAAGACAGTTAGTAAAGCACACACACACACACTTTAGTAAAGCAGAGCAAGACAGTTAGTAAAGCACACACACACACACTTTAGTAAAGCAGGCAAGACAGTTAGTAAAGCACACACAACACACACTTAGTAAAGCAGACCAAGACAGTTAGTAAAGCACACACACACACACTTTAGTAAAGTAGCGCAAGACAGTTAGTAAAGCACACACACACACACTTTAGTAAAGCAGAGCAAGACAGTTAGTAAAGCACACACACACACACTTTAGTAAAGCAGAGCAAGACAGTTAGTAAAGCACACACACACACACTTTAGTAAAGTAGCGCAAGACAGTTAGTAAAGCACACACACACACACTTTAGTAAAGCAGAGCAAGACAGTTAGTAAAGCACACACACACACTTTAGTAAAGTAGCGCAAGACAGTTAGTAAAGCACACACACACACACTTTAGTAAAGCAGAGCAAGACAGTTAGTAAAGCACACACACACACTTTAGTAAAGCAGAGCAAGACAGTTAGTAAAGCACACACACACACACTTTAGTAAAGCAGAGCAAGACAGTTAGTAAAGCACACACACACACACTTTAGTAAAGCAGAGCAAGACAGTTAGTAAAGCACACACACACACTTTAGTAAAGTAGCGCAAGACAGTTAGTAAAGCAACACACACACACTTTAGTAAAGCAGGCAAGACAGTTAGTAAAGCACACACACACACACTTTAGTAAAGTAGGCAAGACAGTTAGTAAAGCACACACACACACACTTTAGTAAAGCAGAGCAAGACAGTTAGTAAAGCACACACACACAAATTTAGTAAAGCAGAGCAAGACAGTTAGTAAAGCACACACACACACACTTTAGTAAAGCAGAGCAAGACAGTTAGTAAAGCACACACACACACTTTAGTAAAGCAGCAGCAAGACAGTTAGTAAAGCACACACACACACACTTTAGTAAAGCAAGCAGACATTAGTAAGCACACACACACACTTTAGTAAAGTCAGGCAAGACAGTTAGTAAAGCACACACACACACACTTTAGTAAAGCAGCGCAAGACAGTTAGTAAAGCACACACACACACTTTAGTAAAGCAGCGCAAGACAGTTAGTAAAGCACACACACACACTTTAGTAAAGCAGAGCAAGACAGTTAGTAAAGCACACACACACACTTTAGTAAAGTAGCGCAAGACAGTTAGTAAAGCACACACACACACACTTTAGTAAAGCAGAGCAAGACAGTTAGTAAAGCACACACACACACACTTTAGTAAAGTAGCGCAAGACAGTTAGTAAAGCACACACACACACTTTAGTAAAGTAGCGCAAGACAGTTGTAAAGCCACACACACACACTTTAGTAAAGCACACACACACACACACTTTAGTAAAGTAGCGCAAGACAGTTAGTAAAGCACACACACACACACACTTTAGTAAAGTAGCGCAAGACAGTTAGTAAAGCACACACACACACTTTAGTAAAGTAGCGCAAGACAGTTAGTAAAGCACACACACACACACTTTAGTAAAGCAGAGCAAGACAGTTAGTAAAGCACACACACACACACTTTAGTAAAGTAGCGCAAGACAGTTAGTAAAGCACACACACACACTTTAGTAAGAGACGCAAGACAGTTAGTAAGCACACACACACACACTTTAGTAAAGCAGAGCAAGACAGTTAGTAAAGCACACACACACACTTTAGTAAAGCAGAGCAAGACAGTTAGTAAAGCACACACACACACTTTAGTAAAGCAGAGCAAGACAGTTAGTAAAGCACACACACAACTTTAGTAAAGTAGCGCAAGACAGTTAGTAAAGCACACACACACACACTTTAGTAAAGCAGAGCAAGACAGTTTAGTAAGCTACCACTCACACTTGAGGAAGGGGGGAAGCAGAGCAAGATGCAGTATGTAAAGGACACACACACTACTTTGAGCTAAGTAGCGCAAGTACATTGTTTAGTTTATAGCAACAATCCTACACTTGTAAAGCAGAGCAAGACAGTTAGTAAAGCACAACACAGCAACTTTAGAAAGCTGATGCAAGAAGTTATAAAGCAAGCATAATGAGTAAAGCAGCCAGATGTTAGTAACAGCACACACGTAGCAATTTGTAAGATGTCAATACGTTAGTAAGCACACACCAACACTTTCAGAAGAGAGCAAGAACAGTTAGTAAGCGGCACAAACACACTTTGTAAAGCATGAGCAAACAGTTTTTTGTTTTCTTTCTGAAAGGGAGTGGTGTGGGAGGAGAGTGGATGTGCTGATGTGATAATCAGGGAAAACAGTCTAATTTCGGGTGCTACGATAACCATCAATTTAGTTGATTTAATCTGACTTGCCTGAATGAGAGAGTTGCTAATCGATCTTAGGCCTATCAAGTGATATTATTTCGAGATAATGAATAACACTCATGTGTTGTTTTCATTCAGTCCCCGTGTGTAGCAATTGGTAGTTTTGTCATCTGTCCATGCACACAATGCTACTCTCACGAAAGAGCGAACAGGTTCTATACCGTCGCACAGTGTTTGTCCTGGCATGTGAATGGACACTTTATCTCTATAGTTTCACTCGAAGACATGGGAAGTGGGTGACTCAGTACTCCATGGGGAAAATCTCTGAACGATCAACCGGTCATCGATCACGAATTGAGATGAGATGGTAGAATTGATAGCCATGCATAGTCATTGTACTTAATTTTGCGTTCTTCTAACAGAGAACCGGTCGAGTGTTTAAGCGTCAACTCGTGATCCAAGGTCGCGTCTCTCGTGTGGTCTGGAAAGACACTTACTCATTTCCTCACTCACTCCAGGTGTCAGTGGGTACCACTCTGCTGGGAAGTATCGCAACTGTCTACGTCTGTCATAGGGGTGGTGAAAACCACATGCTTAAGTACAAACCGGTGAAAGCTGTATGCTCTATGGCCTTCTGGCTGAAGAAATACTCTTCATAACTGCTCCTTATTTCTGCATGGTCCAATGCTGTTCCTTAACGTTCAGAAGGAGGGCAGAACATGCATTCAAGTCCCTGGTGCAAATGCGTGTTACTTTGTGGTTCGAAACCTATTGCCCTTTTTCTAAGTGGCCACAGTGCTGGTCCTTGATAATATGAACTATCCAGCATGCACCAAGCCATCTGGAGAAGGTGGGCTCCTAGTTCAACTTGCTGAACCTGCCTGAAAATTGTAGTGCAGTGCTATGACCAAGGAATGGGGCGAGGTGTGTGTGGGGAAGGGGGCAGTTTTACAGCTACACTCAGACTATAGCTATTACTGTGAAAATAAGATGCAGACGCAAGGATAGTGTAAAATTTGGCATCAGGTATCTTGCATTGTCAGACCACAGGTTTTACCTGTGCCAAAGGCAAAGGCAACTTAAATTGCATTATGATCAATGATAATGACATAAAGATTACACCATGGACATCCAATAATGTTTTGAGACTGCAGGACATAACTGAAGTCCTCTCTTTTATAGTGTGTCTCATAGTCAACCAAGCCAGAGAAATGTTGGTCAAGTCACCTGAGCAACACTTTCTTTCTTTCCTCAGCTAGAGTTCAGAGGTTCACCACTGGTGAGATTTTGGTGTATGCTACATTTGGGGTTGAAACTGAAAAATGTTGTTTACAAACTCATGTTAGAAATTATATATCGAAATGGTATCACTTATTGGGCCTAAAAATACATAAATTATTTAGTGTTATGCACTGTTGTGATGGAAACAACCCAATATGGCCAATAAAACTAAATGTTTCAAACCTCTACCTTTTCATCTATGTCAAGTAAGTACAAGAAACCTGTTTTACAAACATGTTCTGAAAACTGAAATACTTTTAAATCCCCCAGGAAAATCTCCAAAATTGCATTTAGTAGTTCTTTACACTAAGGAAAAACATGATTTTTGGCCACTTTTAGACCCGTGTCTACCCTTAAGGTAGGAGGCACCGTGGTCGAGTGGTTTAGGCGGTCAACTCATGATCCAGAGGTCGCGGGTTCGATCCCCGCTCGGCTCGGTGTTGTGTCCTTGGGAAAGACACTTTACTCCTATTTTCCTCACTCCACCCAGGTGTACAAGTGGGTACCAGCTCTGCTGGGGAAGTATCTGGCGACAGACTAGCGTCCTGTCACAGGGGTGGTGAAAAACCATCAGTTCGCTTAACGCTACAGAAACCGGGATAAGCTCCGGCTCTATGGGCCTTCTGGCTCGAAAGAACATACTACTACCCTTAAGGTAGCTGCATTCAAACTTCTGGCATGATATATAAAAGAACTCCAGTGAGCATTTTTAAAAAAAATGTTGTCATCCCTTCCAACCAGCATGGAATGACCTACTCTTCTGAAAGGCAGACCAGGCACACAAGCTATTCTGCACGCATTTGTACACAGGACCTCAGTTTATAATCTCATATGAAGGACTTTTGGGGGAGTGGAGTCAGTACTTATGTTAACTGTAGGGGGAAAATCCTCTCGAATGGGCAGCTTGGTGGTGACTTGGTTCCACACTGTCAGATTGCAGGCTCAGTGCTTATACTAATATTTTATAAGAATCTGACAAATCTCTCTTTATATCAAAGGTAGTTATATAGAATAGTGCATATGGCCATCTTACATCAATCCATCTGTAAAAACAAACAACTTTTATTGTTTTCAGAACAATGGCTCTCTGGGATAATCACACTAAAACAAACACAGCAAGCTTTAGACATCTTTAATGAGTATGCCAAGTTTTGTACTCTGGTTAACATAATATTTGACAATATCCAAGCAATGTAAATATTCATAATTATCAAAGCAAACATTCAAACTCATTTTATTATGCTCTTACCTGATCAGCAAGGCCTATCTCTCAAAAAAACCCACCGCATGATGTTAAAAAAAAGTTACCAGTACAATGATATGTTTTACTAACTTTATAAACAACAAATTTCTTCAAACACCATTCAGAGGAAATAGAAATCTGAAGAAATGACTTGTCCCAATTCCTATGTACATTTACATTTTAAGTGCAGTTCTTAATTCCTTCACCAACTGAAAATTCATTTACACAGGTCTAATTGTAAACAGTTATAAAATGCTGGAAAGTTCATGAATTAAACTACAAGTAATGCGTTACCTGCACACAGAGAAATTATCAAAACAGGGGATATAACCACAACTATCACCACCACCTTCCCCCGCCCCCCCCCCCCCCCCCCAAAAAAAAACCAATCTCAGTAAACTGAGGAAAAAGAAAAGAATCACAAGCTCAAAAATCACATATCCAGAGTACTACTATACACAACACTAATAAAGCTATCTTTTGATTAAAATGTACAACACGAAAATGTGATCACTAATCTCTGTTTTATTCACTAGTCAAGGAATTTAGGCATTGATGCTTAAAGTCAACACCATCTATTAGCTTTACTATGGAGATTCTGATAACAATGTTGATGGCTCTGTAGTAGTAATATTAACTGCCAAAAAATATACGCAGCACCCAATCACAGTCATATAAGTTCACTGTTGGTTCTGCAAAAGACAAAATCATGCTTGTTTGATAAAACAATGATGTAATAACCATCAACACACACACACACACACACACAAACACACATATATATATATATATATATGAGTTATGAGTGTGTGTGTAAAAATGGGAAAACAGAATCACGAATAAAGAATTATGGAGAATGTGCAAAGTTGATGATCTGAAGTCTGTAGCTAGTACCAACAGACTGCACTGGTTTGGGCACGTTCAACGGAAAGCAGACCACCACATCATGAAAAGAGCAATGAACTTCGAAGTGGATGGAAAGAGACCAAAGGGAAGACCTAGCAAAACCTGGGCTGCCTGTATTGCAGATGATCTTAGAGAAAGGGGCATAAATAAGGAGGAAGCTCAAAACAGAGAGAGATGGAGAAGGCTCATCAATGTCAAACCTCCCCTGGGAGAAACATGACAAAAAAGGAAGAAGAAGAAGTGTGTGTGTAAAAATAAAATTTTCACTCTAGAGCTCCAAGGTTCACTTATTATTGAGATTTTGTGTATGTGACTGCTTTTGCCCACCATTAAGGTAGCCGCATTCTAGCTTCAGGGATGTATGCGGGATATGTTTGTGTTTCTGTAACCCATCAAACACTGACATGAATTATGGCATCTTAAACATGCATACTTGATCTTCTGCATGTGTATATACACAATGAGAATTAAGGCACTGACAGGTCTGCACTTGAAGTTGACCTGGGAAAAAGTAACAATCCCCACCGTTAAGTCACCAGATGCCACTGATATTCGAACCCATGACTTTATGGAGCCATGGGATTGAAGTCCAATGGTCTTAACTACTTGGCTATAGTCTCCATGAAATCATCAATATAAAAAGTAAAGATAGATATGCACCTTTCCTCAAAACAGAACTCTCATAGTTTTGATTTGCTAATGTAAAAAATTGATGAGTACTATATAAAAGAGGAATATGTCACACACACACACATACACATGCACGCATGCATGCATGCACACACGCATGCCCACCCACCACATTACATCACACCCCACACCACACCAAATACACTCTTCTAAACATGTTCATGTCTCTCCAGAAAGTCTGGGAAATAAATTTCTAAACCTGCAGGCACTGCCAAAAGCAGCAACAACAATAATACTTTTTTTCTGCCAAATAAAAACAAAATTCTTAGTATGGCAAAGATACACAGATGTACACTAATATAAATGATTTTCTAAAGATGTAAACATTCTGGCATGAAATGGGCACTTGTAGATCTGGCTACAATTCAGACATAAAAGATATTGCATATTATGAATCTCAGTAAACAAAAACAGTTCATGCTTTTCAGAAACAAATCCTCCAGAAAAAAAGGATAGAAGGGGCAGGGAACAACAACATCAGCAGCAACAACAACAACAACACACACACACCACATATATCAAGTAATGAAATCTCTATTTCCAGTTTATGGGTACACTTCTGCAGAGCCAAAAATGTTGCCAGTTTTGGATGTATGCAAAGCGCCATGACCTACATTCAAATGGTGTTAAGCTTTGAAATGTTATGTTGTCGTTCATAACAAGCTCCTTGCACATTCTCCGCTGGAGAAAAATCCTCCGAAATAAGAGTGGCTACCTATATGGCAGGGAATTTGAAAATTACTATACACATAAATTTCTTAAGTAGTGATGCCGATGGTCTAGGCATTTGAAAGCAACCATACACATACATTTTTTATGCAGAGATACTGACAGTCTCACAGATTCCCAGGCATGATGAGTGAGACCAAGTGCATATTCTGAGGGACCCCAGGGTACTCAGGCTCAGGAACACTCAGCGACATTATCCTCAAAACTGGTGCACAGTCACTGTGAATACAGTGTTTTCTCATTAGAATGTTTTATCTATATATCATCTTGGATCTTGGATGCAATACCTAAGAATACTACAATGGGTCATCTTGGAAGCCAAATCTGAGAATATTGCTAAATGATAATGTTGGTACAATCTCTGAAAATAATAGAATGTTATCATCTTCTTGGATGCAGCATCTTAGAATACTACATGTAACTTTCATCTTGGATGGAATATCTGAGAAATATACCATGTATAAAAGCATCTTGGGTGTAATTTCTGAAAGTTATACCATGTAATTTTTATCTTGGATAAAATACTGTACAAAATACTATGTACTGTCTCAGATACAGTATCTAAGAAATATGCTATGTAAGCTTTGAGAAAAATGTGTTGATTATCGTCTCGGATGCAATATATAACAGATACTATGTAATCATCTTTTGAATCCAATATTTGAAAACAAAAGACTATGCAGTTATCATCTTGAATCCAATATCTGATGATAATATTATATAATTATCTTTTTTTTAACTATACAATTACTATTTTGAGTGCAATATCTGAGAATCATACTACACAATTATCATCTTGTGCGCAAATAATACTATACAATTATCATTTTGAGTGCAAATAATACTATACAATTATCATCTTGAGCGCAAATAATACTATATAATTATCATCTTGAGCACATTACCTGAGAATACTACTACACACATATCATCTTGAATGCAATATCTGAGAATGATAGTACACAATTATCACCTTGAATGCAATATCTCAGAATAATACTACACAATCATCATCTTGAATGCAAGATCTGAGAATGATACTATAAGTTGGTGTTGCTTCGATTTTACGTCTGTTCACTCACAGTGATATTTAGACGAAAAATGTAATGCAATGTGATATAGATGAAATATGTAATACGATACTATAAGTTTATCCTTTCAGATGGCATATCTGAGAATAACACTAGGATGATCATCTTGGATGCAATATCTAAGAACAAAACTATGTGATGCAACTTCTTTCCAAAGCCCGCCTCCTCATTCCTTAAGCTACCTGTCGCTGTGTACTAGCCAGACTGAACGCATGCAAATGGATCCTAGCCAATCAAAAGTACAAACAATGAATACAAGAGAGCTTAAGCTAAAGCTGACTTTGAAGATGGATTCCATGTGACGATGAGTTCAAAATAAGAGAAACTGAAGAAGAAAGGGTGCAGTGTTTGTAGCTTTCAGTGCTGATCTACATTTTATATCTAGCTTTCAGTGCTGATCTACATTTTATATCTCTTGTCTCAAAACTAAAGGGGAAAAAACATTGACATCATAGGGTAAATACATACCCAAAAAAAAAGTGAGATGAAAAATAGTGTCAGAGAGAAGACAACACAGAGTTGAAAACCTACCATCAATGAACACACCACACACACACACACACACACATACATACACACACACACATACATACACACTATTCTGTACACCCTCATACACACCAAAACAGTAAAAATAAACATGCATCAAATGACACGGAATCAAATATATCCCCAATAACACAAAAAGCAATGTACAGTTTCAACTTGATCTGTCAGTATAAGGTTGTATATCTACAAAAACAAGAGTGGATAAAAGTCGCAAAAACAAGAGTAAATAAACGTCACAAAAACAAGAGTAAATAAACGTCACAAAAACAAGGGTAGATAAATGTCACAAAAACAAGAGTAAATAAACGTCACAAAAACAAGGGTAGATAAATGTCACAAAAACAAGAGCAGATAAACGTCACAAAAACAAGAGCAGATAAACATCACACACAAAAATCTCCACTCCATTCACTGGTCTTTGCTCTTCCACTCTCGCTTCCGAAGCTCCACTCTCCGTATCTTTCCACTGATGGTTTTGGGGAGGTCTTTCATGAACTCGATCTGAACAAACATAACATTTGCTGTTTATTTCAACATTTATCGTTAGTGGTAGATTAGCAGTATAGAGGTAATGCACCTGCCTAGATGGCAAGCAGTGCAGGTTTAATCCCCATTTGAACCTGAACTTTTTTCCCCCATTGAATAGGCCTTGAATTGGGGTGTGGGTGCTAGTCTTTCAAATGAGATTATATACATTAAGTACACATTCAGTACACATAAAAGAGCCCATGGCAACAAGACAGTTGTCCACAGCATGATTCTGCAGGAAAAAGCCACTCTCTTATGGAAATTATTGCACACACAAACAGGAAATGAAAAAAAAAGGTGGTGCTGCTGCTCGTGTGGTGATGCACTCTCCCCATTGACAGCAGCCCACATTTGAGGAAAAGCACTCTGCTGTAACTGAAAATAGTATACACTACAATAATTTTCAACAGCCCAAAAGACATCATAATGTATTAGGAAGAGTTGAGTGAAGTGTGAGCCAAAAACAGCTCAGAACAGATGTTGTAATAATAGGAGTTGACAGCAGTGCAACACAATTTTGCTCATATGACAGATAACAGTAATTGCTGTCTGAGTGTTCGATGAAGAAGAAGAAACAGTGACAACACTAAGAAGACTAAGATAGCTTTAGATACTTCAGTTTTTATTGTTAAGTTATTATTTGAAAATAACTATCTAAATAACCATGAAGTAAACAGGCTTAACCCTCTTGTTGTTGGATTCTACAGAGCTAAACTGCCTGTAGATTTTGAATTCTTTGAAGGGTTTTCTACCCCCAACTGACTTATTTTACTCCTAAGACAATTGTGTGTGTGCATGACAAGCTATCAAGCTGAAATTTTGTCACAAGCTAGGTATGTCTTTGTACTTGCATTTAGGCGCAAGTTTATGTGTCTGGTCACCAGATGTCTTGTCATTGTCATCTTATTTGTCACCAATCACAGGTAAAAGTATGGTATATATGATAAAACAGCAAATCCTGCATGGGTTTGACAATAGTTCATGCATGTTAGTGTCGAATAAGGAAGTGATACCCAGCTGATGTGTTTACCAATAGTTATGTGCAATAGTACTTCAAGGATGTGTCACACAATGTCCCCATAGCACCTGTTGTTTTATGGTATGTCTCGAGGAGACAGAAGTTTTGTTTAACTATTTTTTCTTTTGAAAACAAGTCATAGTCACACAACATGTGACCTTTATACTGCAGTTCATATCTGCGTGTGCTACCACATGTTTGTTAAGTGTACAGAAGTGTATTATTGTACATGACTGTGACACTGTCACCAGTGTCACAGCACAGGTGTGACAAATTCGAAACAACACAGAACTTCTGTAACCCTACAAAATGTTAATGTTGGTAGTCTCTAAAGTAGTCGTAGTGATGGCACAGGGTCACATCACATCATAAAAAGCACAAATTATGGATGTGTGGGAGGTGTACCCATTGCTGTCACCTGTCGAACCATGGCAGACCGGAGACCTATTTTCTTTTCCTTCTTGCTATTTTCGTTATCGGCATATCTGTTCGTTTCTGCCATTGCAGTTTCAAAGCAAAAGTGTGGTAATAATGAGAAAACAGTCATAGGCATTGTTTTCAGGCGTCTATGCTGTGGACCGGCTGGGAGATCAAATTTTTCCACAGTCGGTGTGTGTAGCACAGGTCAGGAATGTGCCATGTAGCACGTTATTTTCAGGCTCACTCTTCTCCCTAACTGCAGCATTTCTTTCCTCCTCTTCCTCATAAGCGTTTAATATCGGACTCACTTAACAATTCTCATTCAAATATTTCTACTTCCAAGACAATAACATTCAATAAATCATCTCGCTAATCAGATGAATCGTCTGCTACAAAAGAAAACGCCATTTTTTTCACCACGCTGCTACCATTGACAAGCGTTCTGGTCGCTGGCTGTTATTTCTTCCTTCCCTCCCCACTACACACATATTAGTGGTCTAAATTTATCACTGGCACCCTCTGACACCCTCCCAGCATCGCCCCACCAATTTTCAGACATTGTGTGAAAACCACGAGGTCTGTGTGTGATGGAAAAGTACTGCCCATGTGGGCAGCACCAACTGTCGGCTGCGGTCGTATTGGAATCTAGCGGCGGCCGCCATTACTGTCGGCTGCAGCCGGATCAGGGACAAGAGGGTTAATAAACAAGACCAGGAAGAAGAGGATATTTTTGCATCCCCCAGGTCAGCATATGAGCTGATCCGCTAATGTCTCTAGCTCTGTTTCTGCATGCAGATTTTAAAAAGTGCCTCTTCAAGATCTGCTGATGTAGAGGCAATAGCCTAGTGTTTAGAGCACTGTACTTGTGACCTGAAACAGCTGGGGACATGGGTTCAAACCTCCACAGAGGCAACCTTTTAAATTTTGTTTCCTCTGGGATTAACATTGAAACTGCCTCCTCTCCCCTGAAAAATTATTTTAATCAGACTTTTATCCAAACACCTGTGTATAAACGCATGCAGAACATTTAGTACACATGCCTAAAGCCCCATCCACCTTTTCCAGAGGTGCAGGCTGACTAAACTGAACAACTAAGAGGGAGCCACCTTTTGTGGATACTTGAAAGGAGCTGTTGCTCGTTTCACATGGGCCTGGAGTTCACCAATCAGTTTTTCACGATCACAGGATTTGTGGGTCTCTGTCAGTGTCACGAAAGCTTTCACCACCTGTCAACAGAGAGGAATGAAATGTGACAAATAGGACACAGTTTGATTGGTTAAACTATCTGTGAAGCTGTATCTTCTCCACCAATCACTAAATCTCTTGTTTCGTGCATAATGCTGAGCTGAACACACACACACACACACACACACACACATGCACACACGCACATACACACATGCACACACACATACATACACACACATGTATACACATGCACACAGAATATCTTGCACAAATGTCAAAATCTGTACTGCCTTTTAGAAGAGTAGGCAACTGTGCTAATGGGAACAGATGACAAAAACTGCTGTAAAAGAAATAGATAAATAGGCGAGTGTTACTATGTTGCAGCTGCAGAGGTAACAGTTGAGGGGGAAAAAAGAAAAATTATGATAATGTTCTTCTATAAATACTGTATTATTGCTTACGTATATGGCAATCAATATCTCTTTGAATTCTACAAACAATTTCCTTATTTTCTTTTCTTTTTAAGTTTCTTTTTTTTAGAAAGGGGGTCTTACAGATCATCCGAAGGACTATGACATTGAGTTCAATTTTTTTGGTCAAACTGGGAAGAGAGGGTGAGGCTGGAAATCAAACCCAGACCCTCACAGTTTACTTGTTGGCAGGCGGACGTCTTAACCATCCTGCCACCTTCCTTCTCAGGAGATATTTGACTTAGGGCCTATAGCATCAACCAACCACCACCACCAAGCAGCTCTAGTGTATGAAAAGTGAGCAACCCACCTCTCCTCTAGATTATGAAAAGTGAGCAACCCACCTCTCCTCTAGATTATGAAAAGTGAGCAACCCACCTCTCCTCTAGATTATGAAAAATGAGCAACCCACCTCTCCTCTAGATTATGAAAAGTGAGCGACCCACCTCTCCTCTGGTCTCATCAGGGCTGCTGACCACAGCTGATTCCAAGACAGCAGGATGCTCTATCAAAGCGCTCTCCACCTCAAAGGGACCAATGCGGTAGCTGCAATATATTGATTGATGTGTAAATAAAAAGATGATATGAAATGGACATCAGGGGGAGACACGAGGCAGGGATAATGAGCAGCACTTTATTGATTGATTGTCATGGGCAACCAGCCAGCTCTGCAAGTTACAATGCTTAGTATTCAGGCATTAGAGCCACAGGCACATCACAGTGATGACGGGCTGGCAGAGACGGAGATATAACTCCATGGCATGACACTATTCCAGACCTCTTGTCTCGCCACAGATTGCCAGCTTCATCTCTGTGTGACACCTCCCAATCCAATCCGACCTTACTGTTTATAGCCTGTGGGGTTGTGACAACTCCCAGAAGAAAATGCAGGATGTATCAACTCTACAGTGATATTTTCTTACATGTGTTCCTTTATATGCTTTAGCACATCCCCAAAAAGTTTTTTCCTAGTTTCCATTTGATTTCATATTTGTGGCTCACAAAGCAATACTGGCATCAACAGCTCCTAACCTTCATTAAACAGGAGAAACAGGTGGAACATTTAGTGCAAAACATCACAATGTGTAGTCATGCTTAAAGATATCATTTTCCAGTTCGTCTACAACAGAAGTGACAACACTCACCCAGATGACACAATGACATTGTCATTTCGCTCCACAAAGAAGAAATAGTCACACTAACCCGGATGACACAATGACATCGTCATTTCGCCCCTCAAAGAAGAAATAGTCACACTCACCCAGATGACACAATGACATCGTCATTTCGCCCCACAAAGAAGAAGTAGCCATCTTGGTCCATGTAGGCTCTGTCTCCAGTCATGTAAAAGTCCCCTTTAAACACAGACTCCGTCATCTCTGGATCACCCTATACAACACAACAGTGAATCAACAGCATTGCTCAGTAACACCTCACCACAACTTCAGTCTGAAGGACTATCAGAACATGTGAAAGGATGTGACCTGGCTGCTATGTCCACTGCTAGAAGAGTCATTGGGGCACTGCACTACATCTCAGTCAAAGGATTTTTGGGGGGTGGGTGGGGTGGGGGGAGTCAGTACCAATGTTAACACTGGGGGAAAATACCCTACTTATGACATCTTCGCGGAGATTTGAAACTACAGCCTAAGTTGCTGTCAAATCACCAGTGCAAAGCTCTAACCACTAGACTATTCTAACACCCTCCCCCACCAAACTTTACAAAGACATGCAGATGTCAATAAACCAAGGCATGTCAACATCCACTGACCTAACTCAAACACATGCTGCATGGCAAGGGCAAATTTAAATATAGATACACAACATAGATATACCATTACCACACATGCTACCCCTGCACACACACATATACACACACACACACAAACACATGCACACACACAGGTGCACACACACATATACACACACAAAGAGTAGAGAAAAGAAAATCATATCAAATCAGTGACTTTCCTCTGATTATGAGTAGTGCCACTGCTATTAAAAAACCACATGCTGTAGTTGTTCATTGTGGGGTAAATGATCTGAAGAGTCAGATCCCCAAGAAGCTAGAAATAGAAGTCCCAGCAAAAACGAATTATCAAAAAAGGGCTAGACATATTTCGTGTTTAACGCCTATTGGTACTTATGTATCAGACCTTTTTCAAGTCTGAACTTAATCATTATGAATTAGAAATGCAGAAAGAAGCTTTGCCATGCCCTTCGTGGGAAATAAATAAAGCATATTTTGATATAGAATGTACTAATGAAAAAAAGAACGAAAACCAAAATATTATGGTTGCAGATGTCCAATCACATATTGAAAATAAGTATACTGACAACATAAAAGTATATACAGATGGGTCAGTTTTAGACAATAATGAAGCTGGTTCAGCATTCGTCATAACAGCTCTAAAAGCAGAGAAATCATACTATCTTGGTAAACATCATTCAATATTTACAGGTGAACTTATTGCAATTCTTATGGCTCTTAACTATATTCTCGATTTTGTATTTCCCATCATTCCTATCTTACTTTGTGTAGACGGTACTGTATGCTATCAAATCCCCAAATTCCAAGAAAGTATCCAGAATCATTTTTTAAATTAAATATGTCATACACCTTTTAAGTTTAAGAGGTATTCCTGTCTCCTTTTGTTGGGTACCTTCGCACATTGGAGTTTTTTTCAAATGTGTGGGCTGACAGAGCTGCAAAAAGGAGGGCAAGACATTATTTGGAATCAATAGAACTGCATGTTCCATTATCTCTACAGGAGGGATACTGTTTATTAGAACAAACGTCGTGGAGTAAGTTGAGAGAATCTGATCAATTCAAGGAATGATCTTTAAAGAGTTGCCTGACAAATGGCCTTCTTTCATGTTACATGACTCCTTCTCAAACACATTTAAGTATCACAACCACAGTTCATACACTATAGTTTAGAATAAAATTAAATGCATTTATAACAAAATTTTGTAAAAATGTTAGGTGCCTCTGTGGGGAACATATTTCCAACACTCACATCATATTTGAGTGTCCAATTATTGAACCTTTTTTACCCACATTTTGTGAGTAGTCTGTGGAAACTGTATTTAAAAATCCAAAATTAGCCTTTGCCATTGTTAAATGTCTATTGCACAGCCCATTAGAGTATTTGTTGTAGTTACTTTATAGTTGTTTCATGTTAGCAATTTGTTGAATTTAATTTTTGACTCATGTTTAAGATTTTTTCCCCTTTTAATTGCATGAAAATACCAACACACATGTTAGCTAATCAGTCTTTTCTCTGACCATTCCCCTCTCTGTTTAAACTTCCCCTACATTTTCCACATCCCTTGTCTAATATCACTGAGAGTCAACAGATGTTAAATTGAAGACAACAACAACAACACACACACAAACACACACATGCACACTCACATACACACATGTGCATGCATGTATGCGGGTGCACACACATGCATACACATACACACACACACACACTCATACACACACACACTCACACACACACACACTCATACACCACATACACACTCATACACACACTCATACACACACACACTCATACACGACAACCACACAATGTACACACTAACCAGATAATGAGTGAAAAGTCCCACAGGTCTTTCTGGACGACAGCGAACACCAACAAGACCCTCTGTGCCTGGTTCAATAGGTTTACCTTCTTCATCAACAACCTAGAACAGTGGGAAAAATCAACAAACCAACTATTTGTACGAACTATCTAAGGGGTAAGGTTGAGGGCAGAAAATGAAAAGAGGCAGACTACCAACATCCTACACTGCCAACATCACTGAGATCAGTGGTCTTGGGAGGGCTACAGGAGATTGTAGAACTCAGAAGAGACAGAGAACAATGGCAAACCCTGGTGGCATTGTGTGGAGCTCCTACCGACAAGAGCAGCGATGGAAACAGTTGAGTCGAGATGTTGTATGGAAAAAGATGGAGTGGTGGTTCAGCTACAATGCTCTCAAGCAGAAAGTGAGAAGTTGCAGGTTACATTCTCACATGAGATGGTAGACTTTTCCCCTCAGCTGCTAAGACCAAGAGTGGTGGTCTAGGTGCTACGCTTTTAGATGATGATAATAATGATAATAATAATAATAATAATAATGATGATGATGATGACGATAATAATTTCATATGCAATTTATATAGCGCTGAATCTGGTAAAGCAACAAATCAAAGCACTTAATAAGATGATAGGGGTCAGGATAGCCTACAGGTTAGAGTGTTGTGCTCACAATTTGTTGGCTAAGTATCAAGCACAAGTTTGAATCACTTCTGAGACATCTTTTCAAAGGGATTTTCCCCCTGGAGTTAACATTAGTATTAACTCCACTCCTCCAAAACTCCTTCAGATGAGACTATAAATCAAGGCCCCTTGTGCAAATGCACGCAGAGCATCTTGCGCATGCGTTAAAACCTGTTCTGCCCTTTGGAAGAGTGGGCCGTTTGTACAAAAAAGAACGAATGACAAAAAATAGATAAAAAATCTGCATGCACACTGGTATCCTGTTAAGACATCATCCCTGAAATCAGAATGTGGCTACTTAACAGTGGGAAAACACGGTCGCATATGCAAAAATCTCCCCGTTTGTGAACCTTGGAAATGTAACTGAGGAGCTGAACAACAAACTAACAAAAAGACAAACAAGATCAAATGATAAACTGAGGTTCTGTGAGTTACAAAGATTTAGTGCATGTAGAGAATCATCATTAGCCATTACACCCAGCGGTGTGTAGGGCAGCAACAAAGCGCTTCCACTCCTGCCTATTCTGGGCCAACCTAGTCACTGATCCCCAAGAGTGCTGCATGGCCTTCATCTCACTTTCTACACTTCTTCTCCGCATGTAGAGAAAGCACCACAATAAAAGAGATGCTCCTGGCATATTTTTTGTCAGGGGGAAAAAGGCCAGTCACACACACACTTGGGAAAGAATTAGGTCCACAGAGAGAAAAAAAATCCCAGTGGCTCTGCGCTTGAGGTGATGAACTGTCCCTGGGAAGACCAGCTTGATTTTCTGGTAGAAAACTGCCATGACTGTGAATTATAAACAACTGAATACAAGACATGAAAGGACAACACAATATAATCAAATACAAACACGAAAACCATTCTCAACAACTGTCTGAAAAAGAGGCACTTCTGTTTCTAAAACTTTCACAAATAACATTTAATTGTCAACTACATAAAAAAAACCCTTCTTTTTCGCTGAATACTCAGACAGCAACTACTGTTGTCTTTTTTTTTTGTCTTTTTTTTTGCAACTCTTGTCTGTCATATGAGTGAAAATGTGTTGTGCTGCCATTGTCAAGTTAGGCCCAATGCATCCAACTTCCACGTGATACACAAACAAGAATACCTTCTTATCCTTTACCTACGATAAAACTGAAAACAAAAAGCCAAAACAAAAACATCCACAAGTACCACCCAAGATAGGGAAAAAAATGAAACAAAGAAACAGAACACTGTTCTAAGCAACAAATTGAAATAGTTCAACACAAAAACTTTTACCTTTCTCATGCATCAGTTGTTTATTTAAAAATGAAGATGAACACCAATCTCTACAAACTATCTGAAACAAGCCAACAGAAATAACTCTGGAACAGCCAATGAAGACGAGTACCACTTTACCAAATATTAAAAACAACAGAGATACATTTGGAAACAAACAGAAATACATTTCTCACCAATTAACTGACAGACTGGAATACCAGTATTTTTCAGAAAGAAGGACCAGGTAATTATGTACAGACCTGTAAGTCCACTCCAGGGGCAGCTTTGCCCATTGACCCAGGCCGATACTCAATGCAGGGGAAGCGTGCACACAGAAGTGTCTGGAAGAAGATTGAGCAAACGTCTTCACACTGTACTGCACGCTAATGTTGAAGTGATATGGTATAGGTGAGACCAAAACCTTTCTGAGATAATGAAATGTCATGCTTCAAATGGTTCTATTTCTTCTTTACAGCGAGGAAACAGAAGTCCATTGTTCTATCTTAATCTGGTTTTATTCACTTCTCACTTCTGTCATCTCCCTCTCTCTCTCTCTCTCCACTCCCTCTCTCTTCACTCCCCTTCACCCCATCCCTCTCTCTCTCTTTTACACACACACACAAACACATGTATGCACACACACACAAGCCATTCTACATAACTTTGTAAAGGAAAATTAAAGTTGTCAAGAAGCAGATATACACTTGTGATGGTTCTTTTGATAGTGCTTTTTTAAGGAATATATTATGTTCTTGTTGGAACCCCCCCCCATTAATGTTCTGCCTGTTTCAAATCATTTGATTATCTGCTGAACTGAATGAGGATAAAAGTCTGCTTAAAACAATATATTAATAGACATATCATTAAAATATATTAATAGATATATCATTAAAATATATCAATAGATATATCATTAAAATACATTAACAGATATATCATTAAAATATATTAACAGATATATCATTTCAACTGAATGCTCATCTTAATTATCATGACTTATGACTAGATATGAAAAAAAAGTAATGTTAGAAAAAATATAACCATGATCCAATTCTAGTCACAAGGTGAATAATTCTCCCTTGAAATAAATCAACATGGCATCTGAACAGCCATGACTAAATGCCAAATTTATTTTATTAATACAAAATTGGGACATAAAACAGATCAATTTGCCTGATCTGTACATATCAAGATCCCCAAACTACCAAAGTTAAGTTGAAATGAAGTGTGAATAAAGGGTGTCTTTCTCCTTATGATTTGTTTTGGTCATTTCTAAGCTACAGCTCCAAGGTGTCACAAATGGTGAGATTTTGTGTTGATGAGACTGTTTTTAGGCTGCACTCTGACTTCAGCAACGTATGCTGGCTATGTTCATGTTTCCATAACCCACTGAACACTGACACAAATTACAGGAGCTTTCACGTACATATCTGATCTTCTGCAACTGTATATACATGAAGGAACTTAAGGCACTAGCAGGTCTGCAATTGAAGTTGACCTGGGCGATCATAAAAATGCACAGAAGACACCACCAAGACTTAAACCCATGACTTCATGGACCCATGCCAATGGGATTAAAGTCAAAGGGTCTAACCACTCAGCTAGAGTGTCCATCTATTCTTTCTCCTTGTGAATTGCTCTTCTTCTATTAGATATATTTTTGTATAACACATAAAGTGCTTTGATTTGTTGCTTTACAAGATTCAGCGCTATATAAATTCCATATATTATTTCTAAAATTCTCTGTGCTTACTTTCATCACCATTTAATCAACTCTATATATTTTTTTAGGCTATGCGAAACTATTAAGGATACCTGAAACTACAAAGTTTGTTTTGGGATGAACTTCAGAATTCATTCTCAAGAAAGGGCTCAGTTTTATTGAATGTCTGCAGCTGGGAAGATAAGTTACAGCATCAAAGACAAGAGACAGGGGTGCCTCCCCTTTGGGGAGCTGACTGTCACTCAGAATTCTCCTCTGCTGAAAATCATTCCCCAAAACAAATTAATATTTAAAAAGTTACATGCAACTGTAAAAACCTGGGGAAAAGCCTTTTTTGTCAGGGAAAATCAAACATAAAAATGAGTAGGTGAGCCACACGCAAGAAAGAAACAGCTTTAAAACCATGTCCATGCACATTAAATTTAGTAATTAGATCTCAGTGACTGGTGTCATACAGTAACACACTGACAGCTGGTATGCCAGCTATGGCCAGTACTATGGATGGCATGAACATACCAGCATGAAATATGAAGGCTTGTAAGTTTGGCTGAAGATGTTTTATTCTGGGCTATTACAATAACCCCATTGAAAGAATGGAGGATCAAGACCATGCAAGCAAAACATCCACCAAGTATTTTTAGCAGTCACAACAATACTTAAAAAGTTCTAATAGCTACCAATGAATCCAAAGGCATGTTAGTATACTCACTGTTTCTGTCTGGCCATATGCTTCAAAGATGTCCAAGCCAGTCTGTTTTCGCCACACTTCAATGAGTTCAGGATTCTGTATGGACACATCCAACATATATACACATGCACACACACATACACACACACACATCTTAAGCATACATTAAAACCTGTTCTGCTTTTCATAAGAGTAGGCCATTGTGTGCCGGTGGGAACAGATAACAGAATTTACAAAACCGCATACACACAGGGACTGGATGTAAACAAGCACATAAGTGCTTTTTCCATTATCCTCGATATAAAAGAATTAAATAAAAAATTTAAAAAACACACACAAACACACACTGAGTGAATTCATTTCAACCAATTACTCTATATCTGATTTTCGGTAAGTGGTCTTACACATATTCATTTATGTTCTTCACTAAATAATAATAATAATAATAATAATAATGTATGGAATTTATATAGCGCTGAATCTTGTAAAGCAACAAATCAAAGCGCTCAGATTTCATTTCATACCACTTTAAGTCACGGCAGATTTCTCTCCGTGAAATTCGGGCTGCTCTCCCCGGGGAGAGCGGGAGAGCGCGTCGCCACAAGCGCTGCGCCACCCTTTTTTTTTTTCCATGTCTGCAACTGTATTTGTTTCCCTATCAGAGTGGCTTTTTTCTAAGAATTTTGCCAGGGACAACTCTCTTGTTGCCGTGGGTTCTTTTACGTGCGCTAAATAATTACGTGTAACACACGGGACCTCGGTTTATCGTCTCATCCGAAAGACTAAATAAAGGGATAATGAGTTTTTTTCTTTGCATAACAAAAAGATTTAGCTTTTTTGGATAAAGAATAAGACTCAAGACTACTTTATTATCTCAGAATGAGAACTTATGGGTGGCATATTAAAATTAAAATTACACAACATAAAATAAACCATATAGGTCAAAGGGGTATCATACATATTAAAATGAGACAGCATTTGACATATCAAACACACACATCTCGTCCAAGAGGATTTTTCCTCAGGAGTTATCATCAGTGGCGACTCCACTCCTCCTAAAAGTTCTTCAGATGAGACTATAAACTGAAGTCATGTGTGCGAACGCATGCAGAACATCTTGCACACATGTTAAAACCCGTTCCATTTTTTGTAAGAGTAGGCCATTGTGTGCCAGTAGGAACCAATTACAAAATTTACAAAAACTGCATACAAATGGGGACAGGATGTAAAAAAAAGCACACGAGTGCTTTTTCCATTTTCCTCGAAATAAAAGAATAAATTATAGTAATATATAATAATAACAACAACAAACAAATGCACACACACACATTATTTTTCAGGATAAGATTAAATTCATTCATGACAAAATTCAGCACGGATGTTAAATGTGCCGTCAGCGCCTGGGCTTTATCACGGTTCTTGATTAAACCATTGACGCTGGGGGCAACAGCAAGGTGAGAGGCTGTATGACCAGTGGTTTTCCCACTCATGGAATTCCACTTTACAGCTTAGTCTTTAGTGATCGACTATGACTCTCTGACTAGGAGGCTTGACTGCACAGTCCTTATGTGCTGCAGCCCTGGGGGCTGGTTGGCCTTTGGAGAGCATCTCCAATGCTGACTGTCCTTATGCCCACTTGGCCGAGAGAGTGGGGATGTGCTGTGGGCAAGGCATCTCCACTATAATCAAATTTCTGCCCAGTTTCCAAACAGCAGCTGCCTCCTCTGCTGTTTTGGAGGTCATCGTCGGACACGATGGACAAACATACATATTTCAAATACCCATATCATACTTGAATGTGAGAATTTAAAACCTCATCTCCCTGCCTTTTCTGAGAACTCCATTGACGAAGTTTTGAACAATGTAAAGCTAACATTTGACATTGCTAAAGGTTTATTGTTAAGTCCTATAAGGCATTTATTGTAGTTGTAGTTCTCTTTGAATTTCATTTATTGAAAAATGTTGTTCTTGATCTGTTTATGTTAAGAATACTATTTGTGTATTTCCTTTATTATTACTCTTTATTACACACACACACATACACACACATGCATGCACACTCGCATGCACACGCACACACAGAGTAGATCTCTCTCTCTCTCACTCTCTCTATCTCAATCTCTTGTATTCAGTCTCCTATTTTGGGGCCATCTGGTATCACTTAAAGTGGAAAGATGTTAAAATTGAAGACTTACACACACACACACACACACACTCACACACAAAGATTCCAGATTTAATTCGCCTTTGACCCCTCTTGGGCCAAGGAGGATTTCAGTAAACAAAACACACACACACACACACAAACACACTCACTTTTACATAATATTAGAAGCCTGCATTAATGTCATTTTGTTGTTGTTGACTGCATTACTGTCACTTTTCGTCCTTGAAATTTAATTTTCTGATACCAGCAAAGCTGTCCAATACCACTCATCTTGATGTAATTTCATAAAAACATATTCATTCTCATACTACCAAACACACAGATCAAACAGTCCACTAGTAGCTATCAATGTCACACCACTTTGAGACCACCACCTAGGAGAGGTTACTTAATGCAGCTGATCCCTTTAAAGTCCTTCAGATGAGACTATAAACTGAGGTCCTGTGTGCGAAATAATGCAGAACATCTTACACACATGTTAAAACCTGTTCAACTTTTTGGAAGAATAGGCCATTGTGTACCAGTGGGAATGGATGACAAAATCTACAGAACTGCATACACACGGAGACTGGATGTAAAAATGTACATGAATGCTTATTCCATTATCCTCACAAAAAATAAATAAATAAATGGTGCTCAGTGATACTGTTCTGATCTACAAATGCATGGCAACATACACTGATCAGTCTACTGACAACAGCAAAGCGGTTATCCAAGAGCCAGACTTAGTGAAATGCCCACTTCAGAATGACGATGTCTCCTCTTCCCTCCTACAACAGTCTCCCTAGAATCTCTAGATCCAGTGCACTTCCCCAACAATTCCTCAAGAGTTAAGGGGTAAAGAAAAAGTAAAGTAAAATAGTCACCACAGAAAAGAAAATGGAGGAAAAACCAAGACTTGAAGTCACCCTAAAACCAGCAAATGAAGGGGCATTGAATAAGACAATTTTGTTTATACTGCATCAGGTTCAATGAGGAAGAGAAATCACTTTGAATGGAAATGCAGGTTCTGACTGCATAACAGGACTGCTCTGCTTTAACCCTTTCTTTTATTCAGAAATCCCAGTGCAAACCAGACCCAAGAGATACAGACATCTCCAATGTTGATCAATACTTTCAGCTTTATTCTCAAATTTGTGTCCATAAAGTAATAATATTTATCTAGTTTATTCAATAAGACCAAAGCTCCCTCAATTCTGGTAGGAGCTGTATGTGTGAGAGTCTTGTGAGTATGTATGTGTGTCTGTGAACATGTACAAATCTGCATATGTGGGGGTATACATACACATCCCTGTGTGTGTACTTCAAATATCTCAACATGAAAACCAATCTGCAAAAATAAGACACAACACACTTACCACAGGTTCACCACCACACACAACACGACGAAGGGCCTTTGTTTTGAAATCTGACAGATCCTGCTTAACCAGCATTCTGGCTGCAGTTGGTGGCATACACAAGATGCTTACAGGATACTCCCTCAATACCTGTTTTGAACAGACGCCATTTCAGTACATCTGCACTTTGAGTTGACACACACATACATACACACACTTACCACAGGCTCACCAGCACAAATAACGTGATGCAGGCACTGTGATTTGAAATCAGACAGACCTCCCTTAACCAGCATTCTGGCTGCTGTTGGTGGCAAACACAACTTGCTTACAGGGAACTGCCTCAACATCTGTTGGCAACACACACATTTGCAGGCGGATTTCATTGCTATGCAAAGCATGCAGTAAAAAAGCATATATTCATAAGCAGCAAATATTATCACATGAAATGTAGCATATTCATAAGCAGAATGCATCCCAATAAGATGAAGCATAAAGCATCAGCAGAATGAATCTATGATACATAAAATACAGCATGAAAGCATATTTATTGACAGAACACTGCTGACCTGGGCTCAAACCCCATTCAAGGGGATTTTCCCCTGGATTTAACATCAGTGCCAACTCCACTCCCTTGAAAGTCTTCCACATGAGACTAGCGCTTCGATTTGTTTGTTTTTTACAAGATTCAGCGCTATATAAATTCCATATATTATTATTATTACTAGAAACCGAGGTCTCGTGTGCGAATACATGCAATACATCTGATGTACATGTTAAAACCTCTTCTGCCTTTCACTAAAGTAGGTCATTGCGGATGTCATTTCAATAACATATGCAAACTGGTGTTGTGTTTAGACATCATCCCAAAAAGGAATTTCTTTAAAGGCAGGCAAACAGTGGCATACTCAAAATCTCACCATGGGTGGAACCTTGGTGCTTTAGCTGAGGAACAGGGAAACAAAAAACAAAACAACAACAACCACTTATACACACACTCATAAAGCATAATAGGAAGCATATTCATAGGCAGAACATACTTATAAGTCAACTCAGATCGAACAGGAATATTTTGTGTAAATCATGTATTGCTTTATAGCACATTCATGAGCAAAACACATGATTAAAAACAGACTTCATCTTACTATGCAGCATGGAAGCATATTCAGAAGAAGAACATGCGTAATTCAAGTCAACACAGATTTGGCACAGACCAACAATTTTGTCAGCAAAGTGCCAAAGCCTACATTAAACTGATGTTGCATTTTGAAACATCATGAAGGGATTCCTTTCACCCTTTTCACGCTTCTAGTATACCAACATGTATCTTTATGAAAGGAAAAAATCCTCTCAAGTCAAAGTACGGATGCCTATATGATAGGATAACTGAATACAGCCATACAAATTTATCATCCAGTGTGTATTTATGATCACACAGTGATTACCAGGTGTGATGAGTGAGACAGAGTACATATTCTAGGTGACCTCCAGGTTATGAAATGTAGCATTCAAGCATGTTCGTAAGCACAATACATACTTCCAAATGACAAAGAATGCAGACCTCACCGTGTACAGATAAAACATGGGATGAAAGCATATTCATAAGCATGACAAACACAACCAGCTGCATTTGGTGCTGTGGTTAGCATTGCAGGACAGCTGGCTCAGAGCTGAGAGATCACAGGTTTGATCCCCATCACAGGCATGGCATAAACCTGTAGGTTTTTAATTTTCTGTCTGTGAACAGTTGCTGGAGCCCTGCAGAACAGTCTGGTGGCTGAAATATTGAACGTGTGACCTGATGGTGGCCCAACAATCCCAGTTACAGTCACCACTGAAGTATGCATTTAACTCCTTCACTGTGCTGTTGACAAACGCGTTCATCATGAAAAGAGCTGCCTGCAATGCTCAGTTGATCAACGCCGTTTGTCATGATTCAACACTCTTTCTGTCCAGCATAGCTACAAATTCCTCTATTTATGATTTGATAAGCATGTAACACAGCAAGATGATAAAAAGTGCCTTTTATCCACCTACAGAGAGATGCATGAGTGTGTTAGCAAGCACAATATGCTCAGCAGTTGAGAAATATTAAACCTTATTTTTCACACACAAAAAAGGAAAAGAAGAAAATCACCTTCACAAATAAATTTATGGGC
Source organism: Rapana venosa (assembly GCA_028751875.1). NCBI lineage: Eukaryota > Metazoa > Mollusca > Gastropoda > Neogastropoda > Muricidae > Rapana > Rapana venosa. Next base: position 68,040,671 of record CM054134.1, on the reverse strand, counting down.
TTACTATGTAGCTATCTTCAAATAAAAGTCATAGGTGTGATTTTTGTGTTTTTCTAAACAAAATCTTTAGCATGGGACTTAGCAAAATATGATAGCAGGGGATGGGTTAAGGGGACCTATTTTTTCTTGTGAGTTCTCTTTGGCTCCAACTCCATTAACTCAATGGAGTCGCAGTAAAATGGATCCTGCCATTTTGTGGCGACGCATGATTTTGGCTATATTTGAAAAATTCAGCACATTTACCCAACTTAATAAAGACATACAAATTATACATCATTGAAAAGTTTATTATGTCTACTTTTGAGATTGTTAGACAGTTTTTTAATAGATAACTGTAATTGTTTTTTTACAAATTTTGAAAATATGTCACTGAATGCTGAAAAATAAAAAGTTTTGAAAATTAGAGCTGCTTATCTTTTTGGCTTGAACTGTTCATCGAACAGTTCATGAACTGTCCCCTTGAAGTAATGTGATGATTTTCACCAAAGGTAAGATCCCTGAAGTTGGCTGAATCCATCTGATGTCACTTTTTGCACTATACAATTTTTGTTTTTAAAATCATAACACTGGAGAGCCCGAAATCCCAAAGAATACGCTTGTCAACATGTAAAAGAAAAGTAGCCAACACAAGCAAACTAGGCAAGCTTATGGTCAAGGAAAGCAACTGTGTTTAGAAAAATGATTGCCCTACATGCCAGAGAACTTTCCCTTCAGTTGAACATCGTTTAGTGTATTAAAAAATTCATAATTTAAGAGAGGAGTGCCGAATCACAACCTCATTGAGTTAAAAAAAAAAAGACTTAAGTGAAGCTCCAAGCCCTGATACATACATCACATCTGCTGCCATGTTTATATTAAATCCATCCCTCTTTTACATACAAATAGGCCAGACACAGCAAGAAGTATAGGCCTTGGTGATATAACATACCCAGCATGAAGTCCACTACCTGAAGAGAGCTAAGCTTCACCAGACTCAACTTTTCTCAGACACACAGCTTGAAAGTGTTAGAACAGAGACCCAGCTGTTCCTTAAAAGGTAACATTTTCCCTGACAATCTCTGCACTGGTTACAGAAAGAAATATATAGCACACACAGTGCCACCTGGGTTCACCCTCTTTCTCTGTCGCTTCTGAGTTCTGCAATCTCCTGTAGCCCTCCCAGACCACTGATCTCAGTGATGTTGGCAATGTAGGATGTAGGTGGTCTGCCTCTTTTTCTTCTGCCCTCAACCTTGCCTTGGAGAACTGTTGTCATCAAATTTGTCTATGCCTTTCTGCTTGCTACATACTCACGTTAATTTTTGGTCCTTCATGTGGGAGATACGAAAATGTTCTTTCCTTTATCCATATCTTCTCTTCTTTTCTTTTGTAACTTTCTTCACCTCTGAGGTTCACCAATGGTGTGATTTTTGCATATACAACATTTCTTCTTCACCATCTAGGTAGCCACATTCTGACTTCAGGGATGGTATCTAAACAACTTGCGTGCATGCATTTTTGAAATTTTGTCATCTGTTCCTACTGGCATAAAAAAGCCTACTTTTCCAAAAGGTGGAACAAGTTTTCAGCGTAGTGCAAGATGTTCTGTGTGCATGCATATGAATGCAGGCCTTGGTTTATAGTCTCATCCAAAGGACTTTCTCTTTGAGTTTAAGTTTCCTGTCAAATTGGGAAGAAAGGGCAAGGCTGGGAATCGAACCCAGAACCTCACAGCTTACTTGTTTGGCGAATGAACATCTTAACCGTCCTACCACCTTCCTTCTAATTTATTCATTGAATCTTTTACTTTGGCAACTGACCTGAAGTGTGTTATCATGATCAAAAGAATTTCTTTTTTCTTTATCCATTTATTTATTCAATCTTTTGTTTTGTTTGTTTTGTTTTGTTTAATGTCCATTCACTACATGGTGATTTAGACACATCCACAGTCACACCAAAATACCTATATACACACCCCATCTCTCTCTCTCTCTCTCTATTATATATATATATACATATACATATCCCACAACTAATTACAGCAAAGGTATAACAGGTGAAGAACATATGACTTCAGCAACTGACATTATGAATTTCTGAGAGTCATACAAAACTTCTTGAGTAGTGGTATATTTCTTATGAATATCTAAACCTCTCCTTTTATACATGTCAAAAAGAATTGGGCAATCAAACAGTGAATGGTGGATTGAAAAGGGAAATAATAATAATGCTAATAAAATATGACAAATATGGCCCACTGCTTTGAAGATATTCAAAACTGGAAGATACATAACAAATTACAGCTAAATGCAGATAAAACCGAAGCCATGCTCGTAGGGACCAAACACAAACTCTCTTCTATTACAACAGCTTCAATAGAACTCGGCAATACATCAGTCCCTCTATCCACTGCTGTGAAGTATCTAGGTGTTGTTATCGACAACACACTCTCTATGCAAAAATTCCATCACCCAGACCTGTCAGTTGTGCTACTTTCAATTACGGCGTATTAGTGCAATTTGAAAGTACCTGTCCACCGATGCAACAGCCAAACTTGTCACTTCTCTCATTCTTTCACACCTGGACTATTGCAATTCTCTTCTGGCTGGTCTGCCAGCATTATCTATCCTCTTCCTCCAACGTACACAAAACTCCGCAGCTTGACTAGTCCTCAGAAAGAAAAAATCTGACACATTACCTCTCTCTTGCGATCTCTCCACTGGCTGCCTGTGCTACAGAGAGTAAATTATAAGATCAGTACCCTCTATTACAAATGTCTCCACAAAACTGCATCCTCCTACCTCTGTGAATGTCTTAACCTGTACACTCCTTCACGTTCCCTCCGCTCTGCTGCAGATACCTTGTGTTTACAAATACCCAGATTCAACCAATCCACCATTGGCCACTGCTCTTTCTCTATTTCGGGTCCATTGACCTGGAATGAGCTCCCTCTCTCTCTTTGCTAAAAGCCTACTTATGACACTTTTAAATCCAGCCTCAAGATACATTTATTTCAAACCTAAGATCTTCCCCTCCTGTTTCATATCAGAACTGTCCCACCTTCACTAACCTATGTCCCATCACCCTGCCAAAGTATATGACCTGTTTGTGTGTGTGTGCTTTTGAAAAACTGGTTTTGACTACTGAAATTTTTATTTCATAGATTTGGTCTGCAGCGTACCATGTTTGTAATATCTGTTTGTTTAAACTATTTATTGTTTGTCATTGGTTGCATGACTGTGTAAGAAAAGGTTGAATGCAAGCGCTTTGATTTGTCTTTGCAAGATATAGCGCTATACAAGTTCAACTTATTATTATTATTATCATTATTATAATGAATTTTATAAGATGACAATGCGAGACTAGAAGCAAACACTTCAGTACTGTATTCAGAGGCACCTTGTTTTGCCAAAGAATCAACCAGCTCATTCGAATAAATTCCACAAAGAGAAGGGATCCAGCAAAAAGTTATGCTGATGCCTCTGCTTGCTGTACAATGTATCAGGAATTTAATCTCAAATACAAAATCCTTCCTTATTTTACCATATGGAATTTATATAGTGCTATATTTCACACAAAAACAAATCAACAAATCAAAGCACTTTCATTCATCCTACTCATTCACATGCAGCCTGTTACGATTAATAGTTGTTTTTTTTACAAATTCAAATGTATACCCGCACGCTCGCGTGCACACACGGACACACATAAAGGTTTACATTCCAGCAGGGTGATGGGATTTTTGTTGTTGAAGGCAGGGACAAAAATGAAATGGAACAAGAGGGGAGAATCTTAGGTTTGAAATAAATGTGTCTTGAGGCCGGATTTAAAAGCGTCATAAGAAGACTTCTAGCAAAGGGAGAGAGGGAGGTCATTCCAGATCGATGGACCACAAACAGAGAAAGATCAATGGTCATCAGTGGACTGGTTGAATCTAGGCATTCTTAAGCACAAGGTATCTGTTGCAGAGCAGAGGGAACAAGAAGGAGTGTACAAGTGAAGACATTCACAGAGGTAGGAAGGTGCTGTTTTATGGAGGCATTTGTAACAGAGGGTACTGATCTTATAGTTAACTCTCTGTGGCACAGGCAACCAGTGGAGAGATCACAAGAGAGGAGTAATGTGCTCAGATTTTTTCTTTCTGAGGACTAGTCAAGCTGCAGAGTTTTGTATACGTTGAAGGGAGTGGATAGATGATGCTGGCAGACCAGCCAACAGAGAATTGCAATAGTCCAGACGTGGTGCACAGGGCCTATCAAGCAGGAGATGGTCAGTAGGAGGTGCATGCTCATCAACGAGTTGGCTGAGAACGGTATTGTAGTGTTTAGAAGGGTCAGTATGGTCAGGGATTTGTGATAGACGTTCAGCAGCTTGGGAAAGAAAAGTTTGAATATCTATGGCCTTGAGGTTGCGATGGGTAATGTGCTTCTTCTTTCTGATAGGCTTTGCAATGTAGAGGAAGAAAAGAATGCAGAATTATTGGAGAGTAGTTCATCAGCGACAGATACAGACTGAGATGTAACTAGACCTTGTAAAACATCGGTGATAAGCCAGTCTAAAATGTGACCTGATCTGTGTGTTGGTTCGTTTACCAGCTGGGAAAGAGAGTGATTCATAAAGAGAGAGACGCTTGACATCAGGAGAAGACTGGTTGTCAAAGTGGAAATTAAAGTCACCAAGTATAATAAGTTTCTTGGTTTTAAGTTTCTAAGTTTTAATGGCATTAATACTTCTTCTCTTTTTCCCACTGACCCGAAGTGTGTCCTCCGGATCAAACCTGGCGCTGTGCTGGATGAAGATGGTGGCCCCGTGCAGCCAGGGGGCGAAGAAGGAGCTCCAGGCACACTTGGCCCACCCTGTGTCTGATATGTTCCACACCATGTCCTGTGGGCTGGCCATCAGCAGGTACCTGCTCACACACACACACATGCATACATGCACACATGCACATACACACACATGCACGCACACAAGCATGCATGTATGCGTGCACACACGACACACACACATACACCTGGCAAATTAATTAAAACAATTTTTTTATTTAAAAAAGGAAAGAAACACACTATGATACACCAGAATTGACATACAGCTAGTGAATGAGAAAAGAAAGACATAACACTGTGCTTTAGCAAAAAAACAGCCAGGGGCAGGAAGTGATAACACCACAAAGAGCTTCAGTAGGAATCCATATAGCTCTGTTTCAGTTTCTCTAGGCGTCAGTGCATGCAGACTTCAGTTCCATGGAGTTGGAGCAATGCAAGAACGTGTTCAAGCTGTTTCTATAGGACAAGGTGATTCTAGCAGAGGCCATCTTTCTCCAGGTAGTGTGGTTTATGCCAGGGTTTTTTTTTTTTTTGTTGGTATGTGTGTGTGTGATTTTGTTTGTTCCTCGGGTAAAGATCTGAGGTTCACCAATGGTGAGATTTTTGCATATATGACTGGCTGTTTTTTTCCACACACCATTTAGGTCACCACATTCCGATCTAAAGGATACAGTTGGGAACTGAACCCACCAATTCTGCCAGGACAGTTGGGAAGTAACTTCCTGCTCTTTCTGATTTTCAACTGTCAAGAGTTCTTTTGACATGAACAAGTCTGTAAGCACACACAGGTCTGACTGGTTTAGAGTCTCCCCTGAAAGATTAAATATTTGGCTTGATTTTCCTGTCAAACAAGAAAGAAAATGCAAAGCTGGGAATTGACCCAAACCTCACAGTTCACATGTTAGGCAGGTGAGCGTCTAAACCACACTACCACTCCCTAGTGTTGTGTCAGCCCTCCCACAGGCCACTGCAAACCGTGCATGAGGTTTTCTTTTCATTTGTACTGGAATTACACAGACTTCCCTGTACAAAATTCAAGGAGTTTTCACAATCTTTAAAAAAAAAAAATTCAAGAATGCAATTCATGAAGTATTACATTTGTAATCTACACATGGTAAGCTAAATTACTGATTGCTAGCCAAAATAAATTTGGCAATATGATATATGCATAGATCCTCCCCCCCCCCCCCCCCCCCCCCCTTTTGATAATTCAGAAACAGAATTTGGCGGGGTTAGATTCAGGAGGTTAACTTGCCCCCTCCTAAAAAATGGGGGTCAGGGTGTGCAGCTGCCTGAAGGTGAGGCATTTTTTGCGATAAAAAAGCAAATTTTTTCATCTCCTGACCTGATGATGTAGTCAGGAAAAAATAGTGTGCTATACTATGAAATGAAACGGTCATAGGTGAAAACCAAGAGTACAATTATTGCTTATCAAATCTACTTTCATTGTCCAAAATCAGTGGAGCGCTGACAACCAGCTGCATTGATTTGTGTTGGTTTTTATGCAGACACATGCGCATTCACATGCACACACACATACACACACACACACACCCATACTTGTAAGCAAGAAGTACATGTATACATGCATTTGCTCAATCACACATACTTCAGTCCTTGCTTTCTCCTCATGAAACTTGCCATTAGAAACTGACCACCAACTAAGACACAGATCAGCTAACAGCCAAGTTTTTCTCTAACGTCAACAGCGGTAATGACGGCCAGTTGCCTGTTGTGTGCTCTAGACAGCCACAGTGAAGAGGGTAATGCAGCACGGGTACAGTTTTCCCTAGTTAGAGTGCCAAGTAAGTTTCACTACATAAGCCAGTATGGGCACACTTTTACCACAGTTATTATGCTGCTTAAGTTTTCTTCTTCTTGCACAGATCATAGGCCCTGCAAAAAATGTGTGTTTCATTTGGCAAAGGCTAAGCTGATCCTGGCCAAAAGCTCTGTCAGTTACTGATGTAAGCAAAATCCAACAGCCTGCACTGAACTGCTGTTATGCTTTGTCATGTTATGTTAACATTGCTTTCAGCCATTGCAAGGTCTGAACAATCAACCTATACTCTACAGTCTTCTTCTTCTTCTTTGTCAAATGCTCACACAGCAATCATTACTGCCTGTCATATGAGCAAAAATGTATTGTGCTGCCGTTACACACCTGACAAATCAGGCCCAGCGCATAAGACTTTGGCATGGGAGAGAATTGTTATCTTTAAAGTCTTTCTGCAGAAGACAGGATCACGAATGAAGAACTATGGAGAATGTGCAAAGTTGATGATCTGAAGTCTGTAGCTAGTACCAATAGACTGCGCTAGTTTGGGCACGTTCAACGGAAAGCAGACTACCACATCATAAAAAGAGCAATGAACTTCGTAGTGGATGGAAAGAGACCAAAGGGAAGACCTAGCAAGACCTGGGCTGCCTGTATTGCAGATGATCTTAGAGAAAGGGGCATAAATAAGGAGGAAGCTCAAAACAGAGAGAGATGGAGAAGGTTCATCAATGTCAAACCTCCCCTGGGAGAAACATGACAAAAAAGGAAGAAGAAAAAGAAGAAAGTCTTTCTGGAAAAAAAAGGCAAAAGAACATACCAAGAAGGCAGAAAATAGACAAGAAGGAAGTGAAAGGAAGAAAAGGAACAAGGCAGAAACAAAGAGTGGGATAGATTATAGGAAATTCCTAGCACTAAACTTCTAGAAGGTGAAAATACTATTTCTACTGACAGGGATCCCCATGAGAAGACTCTACATTAAAGCAGAATAAAAAAAATCCTCTAACATCAAAAAAAAGCTGCTAATAAGGGGAGACCGGATAGCCTGGTAGTTAAAATGTTGCGCATAGCGCTCGTGATCTACTGACCCAGGTTTGAATCCAGTTCAAGGGGATTTTTTCCCCTTGGTTGGAGCTAACATCAGTGCCGACTCCACTCCACCAAAAGTCCTTTGGACGAGACTTCTAACCCAGGTTCCATTGGGAACGCATGCATAACATCTTGTGCACATGTTAAAACCTGTTCTGCTTTTCAGAAGAGTAGGCCATCGTGTACTGGTGGGAATGGATGACAAAATTTACAAAACTGCATACACACGGGGACTAGATGTAAAAAAGCACATGAGTGCTTATTCCATTATCCTCAAAATAAACTAAAACAAATGAATAAATAAAATATGGCTGGTATTTGGAAGCAGCCGTACAAGCAAACCTCTCCTTCAGTGTGTACTTACAGTCTCACAGTGATTCCCAGATGGGATGACAAGAGTGTATTTTCTGGATGACCCCCAGGAGGTTAAGTTGGGAAATGCCCAACAATAACCAACTCATCTATGAAACATAGCACGTCACCTTGCAGTTGTCAAATGTCCCAGGCCATAACTGGAGTGTGAGTGTTCCGTCATTTTGGGATTCCCTGTGGTTCCGCTGGTGAAAAACAGGCTCTGGGTCTCTGATGCTGCTGTGTCTGCTGTCTAAAAAACAATAATCATACAAATCACTTAACTGTGTAAGCACTTTCCTGTTTAGGAACAACAAGATAACTCACTGTTTCAAGCATCAAACTGGTGACCTGACAATTGAGCACACAGAATTTTGACATAACTAAGATATCCATTTCAGGGGATCTTCACATCAAATCAATGGCCTGATCCAGAGTAGAGAAGGATGACTACCACTATCTCAAAAGAGAAAGAAGAACAAGTCATAATTCTAAGACTCTGCGGCCAAGGGAGATAAACCTGCAAACTAAGTGTACGGCGCACAAGAGGAGCTGGAAATGACTTGTCACTATTTCTCCCAAACACTAAAGAAGAAGGGATCTCCCCCTTCCCATCCCCCTAGAGATAACATTTGTATTGTCTCCATTCTCATGAAGTGTTTCAGGTGAACTATAAATCAAGGTCCAATGCACAAATGTACACAGGACATTTTGTGCACACATTAAAACTCCATCCACCATTTTGTAGAAGAGCAAGACAGCTGTAGCCAGCAGCCTGGACAACACCAATATACCCAGCATGCACCCTGCTTCCTGGGGAAGGATGGGCTCCACCAGGTGTAACTGGTCATTCATACATTGTATTGTATTGTGTATTGTATTGTATTGTATATATGCAGAGTAAAACTTCAATTCAGTGCCCTAAACTGCTCCTCATGGATTTCAGATAGAAGTCAAATCAGTTTTCTATATCAATAACTAATTAATAAATAAAACACAAACACACACACACACACGCTAAAAAGCCTTCTGTTCATTTGTTTCACTTCCTCCCTAAAAACAGCTTTAAAAGATCCCCAAAATAGAATTAGTAAAAGTAACTAAAACAAGAAAGGGGAGAGGGCAAAATATTTTATGTGGATCGGTGGTCTAGAGGCAACGTACCTGCCTCGAAAGCAAAAAGTCCAGGTTTCAAGTGTGTGGTGCTTCAATCCCCACTTGTGCCTGAAACTTTCCCCCATCCACTACACTGTTTGTGGTGGTCTGGGTGTTAGTCTTTCAGATGAGATGATAAACTGAGATCCCGTGTGCAATATTCATTTAGTGTAAGTAAAAGAATCCACAGCAACAAGAGAGTTGTCATGGGCAAAATTCTGTAGAAGAAAGCCACTCTAATAAGAAATCAAATACATATATATGCAGACAGGAAAAGAAAAAAATAATGGGTGGCAATGCTCTTGTGGCGATGCACTCTACCCGGAAAAAGCAGCCCAAATTTGATGCAGACAAATGTGCCATGACTTAAAGTGGTTATACATTACAATACAATATTTCAGCTGTGAAATATCTTTATATGAAAATAAAGTTACCTAAATATAGTATTGAACTTAGAATTTTATGCTTACATTCAGAGAGTGAATTTTTTAAAATAAAGTCACCTTATCTGGAATGGGAATGCATGCATGCATGTGTGTGCATGCATGCGTGAGTGCATGCACATGTGTGTGTGTGCATGCGTGTGTATAAGAGCTTGTAAGCTGTTTGTGTGTTATTTTCTTCCCAGACATATATTCTCTTTCAAAGAAAAAGAAAGATCAGATGTAGGAATACAGGATCAACTAGACCAGAGTATACAATCATCCTGTAGCACAACTTAAAAACCATGATCTTACCTCAAACGTGAAAACCATGATCTTACTTGCCTCAAACATGAAAACCAGGATCTTACTTACTTCAAACATGAAAACAAAGATCTTACTTACCTCAAGCATGAAAACCAGGATCTTACCTCAAATAGGAAAACCAGGATCTTACTTACCTCAAATGTGAAAACCAGGATCTTACTTACCTCAAATGTGAAAACCAGGATCTTACTTACCTCAAATGTGAAAACCAGGATCTTTACTTACCTCAAACATGAAAACCAGGATCTTACTTACCTCAAACGATTCAGAAGCTTTGCTCATCAAGTCATTGAAGTTAAACCAACCAGGTCTGTGTGATAGAAATAGGAGGGGGGGGAAAAAATCATAATTTTCTCCGTCCATTCCCATTCAGGAATGTTTGTTACACAATTGTTTAATGTGAACATTCAAAATTGGTAATATGATATTTTTATTTATTCTTAGCATCTATGTATGATATCAGAATACTACTACAAGCTGAGGACAGGATAGCCTAGTGGTTAGAGCACTGAGCTCATGATCTGCTGGCTTAAGTTTGAGCCAGCACTGAGATGATTCCACTGCCCTAAAAGTCCTTCAAATAATACTATAAACCATGTACAAATGCACGCAAAAAATCTTGCATGTACGTTAGAACCCATTCATCTTTTTGGAAGAGTAGGCTATTGCAAGCCAGTAGGAATGACAAATTTTTTAAATGCATGCACACTGGTGTAATGTTTAGACATCCCAGGAGTCAAGATGCAGCTACCTTGATGGTAGGCAAATGGTTGCATATGCAAAATCTCACCACTAAAAACCTCAGAGCTGTAGTTGAGGAACAAAACAAAAAGTTTATATACAAGCAAGTAATTGCACTGTTGGCTGATTTCTCTTTTGAAAGCAACTAGGCACTATAGAATTTTTTGTTCACTTTGGGTGTTTGTTAGGTGTGTTTGTAATCTGTCACTACATCTCACTGGCATAAAAGAAATTATGGATACTTTTCATCTATCTCCATAAGCTTGAATACAAAGGAGAAAAACTTTATTCTTTGAAATTTGCTAACTCAATGGTAGTTTCTGTTTGTGTATGTTTTGTTTGTTTGTGGGGTTATTTGTTTGTTTTTGCTTTGATTAATGTTTTCCTGTAGTGATAATGTTGTAGTATGAACAGTTGCTACTGTCCATGCCAGCAAACAATCAGTATATCGCACAGTCTTTAAGTGTAAGGATACTACTATGGATGATTTCACAACCAGCCCTCCCCATCTTTCTCTGTCTTCCTCTCATTCTCTCTCCTTGTAGGACTGTTTGAAAAACCCTTTTGATCATGGGACATGCCCATACCACTTCAGTGTTCATCTCTTCATTATTGTCAGGAAGTCTTTGTGATTCCTCACTTCTACAATGGTAATATAATATGATCCTTGAAGAAGAAACCAAGAAGCTTGTGATGGTATATCATCTCCATGACCTGATTTCTCTTCTCTAGGTCTGCTGTCAAAGTCCAAGACTGACAGGTACACAGGAATACTGAGGTAAACAAGGAGCACATCAATCTCATCTTTGAGCTGACCACGAGGTTTTGCAGTTGTGTGCCGGTATGCACACTGATATCATATCTAGACATTATCCCTGTCAGAATGCAACTACCTTAATAATGGTGGGCAAATGGTGACATACACAATTTCTCACCATTGGTGAACCTCGGAGCTCTAGCTGAGGAATGGACTTCCTCCAAAACACACCCTCACCACCACCACCATTGCCTTTCACAGCAATCTGGAGCCTTAATACTTTGTTTATTATTCAGGAAGTCTTCTAACTTCGCAATATCAAATATATATTAATATTGAAACATGAGAAGCAAAAAGACAGCATTTGTGGCTCTCGGTTGAACTTTTTTCTTTTTAGTTTTGATCACTTAGAGGGTTTTACAAAAAAATCTTTTATTTAAAAAACAAGTATTTCAATAAGATGATTACCTTGTCTCTGATGAAGGTCCAACATAGATCTTTTGCTTCAGGTCTGGACAGTCATCACAGACCTGAAAATGCATAGACATGTTTATACATAAAGTCACAGGGAAGAGCATTCACAACAAAAAACTTCTTGAGAAAATGAACACAAACTGTAAGAATATTCAATCTGATAAAAGAGACAATCTCTTGCAGTCAGTTAATCTGAATATCATTTCTCTTTGATCTTGTTAACTGCAAATATACATGGAACTGGAGACTGCATAGCCTAGTGGTTAGAGAGTTACATTCATGATCTGACAGCCCAGGATCGAACCACCATGCAGGTACCATTTTAGGGGATTTTAGTCAGGTGTTAGCATTAGTATTGACTCTATTCCCCTTTAAGTCCTTTGAATAAACTTAAGCCATTTGTGTGAATGCATGCAGAACATCTTGCACTCACAAAAATCCCGTTCCACCTTTAGAAAGAGTTGGCCATTTTGTGCCAAACAGAACGGATAACAAAAATTGAAATAATGCATGCACACAGGTGTCATTTTAGACACTACCCCATAAGTCAGAATGTGGCCACCTTAATGGTGGGTAAAAATGGTCGCATATACAAAATCTCACCATTGGTGATCCTTGGTGATCCTTGGAGCTCTCCACTTTCAGCTCCTCTCAGCTGCATCCTATCCCATCCCAGCTGGTGCTAACTATAGCAGAAACTGACCACTTTTCGAATTGGTATAAGGAAGGGGCACTCTAATTTTAGCACTGGCCCTTGACTGAGTTATGCTGGATTTGTGTGCTGTGATGGATACCTCAGTGAAGGATCTCCATGATCTCCATGATAGGTACTCTATCCTTTGCCATGCACACACAGCAATGTGAGAGGTTTCTGTGTGGTCCGTGTTGTAACATCATTCATCCAGCTCTTCTTTTGTCTGTCTGTCTCTTGTTTGTCTGTCGCCAAGACACTGACCATCTACATCTTCTTTTGCTGGCCTTGATGACATTGAGCGTCCTGTGTTTCTTGCAGCAAGTTTTCATTTTTTAACACTATCCCTATGTTAAGGGAGATAACCCCTCTTTCCCAGTACACAAGCACTATGCATACTTGTATGCTTCTGTAACCCAGTAGTGGGTGATACAAAGGGAAGAGTTAGTAGATGGTTGGTTACCCTATAGTGAGTTGCCTGAAGGGAAAAGGTTAAAACTATGATTTTCTATAACAGTGTCCCAGGGTGTGGCAGCTATCGCCCAAGTCAATGATAACCAACAGGTGAGACAGGTAAGATGCTATAACATACCTGATGCTTACTGATGTTGGTTACAAAGATACACTTACCTGTACCTCAAAATTAAAAATTTATAGTGCACAAGTCAAAGGGTATGTGCAAAACCAAACAGTACAGTTGTATTCTACAACCACCTCAGAAAAAAACAATAACAAAAAGAATCATCTAAGAGAGTAAATATGAAATTTCTATTACATGAGATTTACCTTATCTGCTATCTCTGGTGCTTGTCCTTTTTGCTGTTTTTTATTTTCCTCCCTTCTTTGGCTAGAACTCTGATGGTGAGATTTTGCATGCGCAAACGTTTTGACCCACCATTAATGTGGATTCATCTTGACTTTGGGGATACAGTTTACTTGATTTTCCTTGAAAGAAATGTGTAAAAGCTTCTTGTGAGATTGAGGAGTCAATGGCTGGTTTCTGAGTTTTTCCCCCAAAACTGTCAAGTATCCATCTCTTGCATCCATATAATAAAAATGGAATACTCTAAATGTACAAATGACTGGAACAGTCTGACCTTTTCCATGAAGCAAATGATTTAAAATAAATCCATCTCATTCTGTTTTTGACAATCATCACCAGACATCTAATCTATCCAAAGCTAGTTTTATTCACTGCCTATCAAAAACTCATACCTTCCTCTGAAGTCAAGTATGGACACCTATATGATGGAGTATTTGAAGACATTCGTGCAAACTTCTCATCCAGTGTATACTTATTATCTCACAGTAATTACCAGGTATGAGTCAGTCAGAGTGCATATTCTGGGTGACCCTAGGGCGTGAAGCTAGGCAGGTGTGAAGCTAGGCAGGTGTTAAAGTTGTTGGTGAGGTCATTGGTTTTCATTGTCCAGGAGGGTTAATGCCGCAAAGCGTCCGCCAAGCTTAGTTTGGAAGATCTCCTCGACATCTGGATCTTTCAGTTTGTCCACGTCAAATTTGATACGTGGGTTTGCAGGCTGTTTGTTTTTCTTCAGCTTCATTTTGAATACCAGCAGCACAAGGTCGTGGTCGCTGCCTATGTCAGCTCCAGGGTAGGTTCTTGTTCTGGCTCTGTTGATGCTGGATTTGAAGCGCCGTGGTGTCAGGTCAGGTCAGAGGAGTTCTCTGTTACTGCTACTGGTATCCATGTAACCCAGTACAACCTGTCGCATGTAGGGGAGGAAACCCCAATAGAAAAAAAACCAAAACATATGGACACTTAGAGAGGAGATTGGCGCCACCAAGGAATATCCTAAGCCCACAGAAAAAACATGAAAGACAATTGCAAAGCCAATATGATACCGGATCGGTCGAGGCCCGGGTTACCAACGACTGCGCTTTCCATTGATCAACACCAGGGTGGAAGTGACAAGTCAGCTACTGGAGTTAAAACATTACTTAAGCTCCCTAGAGAGCAGATCACCATTGGTACATGGAACGTCCGTACACTCTACCAGTGCGGAAAAATCAAAGAACTAGAGTATGAGCTTAGCCGCTATAAATGGGACATTATTGGACTAGGAGAAGTGAGATGGACAGGATTTGGTGAGACATTGACTGAAGAAGGCAACAAGATCTGGTACAGTGGCCAAGAGAAACATCACCAACATGGAGTGGCATTTATTGTCAGAAAGGAAGTAGTGGGGTGCATTATCAGCTATTCCCCGGCTTCCAGCAGGATTATCAGCATCCGGGTGTCGGCCAAGCCCAAGAACATCACCATCATACAAATCTATGCACCATCATCTGACCATGCAGATGAAGAAGTAGAAGAATTTTACGAAGATCTTGAAGAGACCATTATGAAAATACCCAAGAAGGACATCATCATCATCCAAGGGGATTTTAACGCCAAAGTAGGTCCTGACTCTTACAACCAATGGGCCGGAACAGTTGGTCAGTTTGGAACTGGAGAGACCAACGACAGGGGACTACATCTGCTGGAGTTTGCCTGCACCCACAGACTTACCATTGCCAATACCCTCTATCCCCACAAGCAGTCAAGGAGGACAACCTGGCATGCGCCAAACGGCAAGATCCATAACCAAATAGATTTTATCTTATTTCATTACCCTTAGATAAAAGAATAAATAAGTTCTTTTTTAAAATAAACACAATAAACACACACACACACCCTATTAAAAAAAAAGAATATTATCTTACATCATCTACAAAGTCGACTGTGCTGTCATCAGACACGATGCATTTGGCTTTGGAAGCTTGTAGGCGGTAGCGGATGTCGTTGCCTCTCAACAGTGTTGTCCCTGGGCTAATTGTAACACCTGTCAACAAAACAAAGTGTTAACACTATCCCTACATTAAGGGAGATAAGCCTCCTTTCCCAGTACATGTGCACTGTGCACATTTGTATGCTACCATAACCCAGTAGTGGGGATAAGGAGGGAAAGGTTAGTAGATGGTTGGTTACCCTATCGTGGGTTACCCATTGGAAAAGGTTAAAGACAAATTTTGAGATCACTGAACTGAGCACCATATATTCATACACAAACCGAATTGCATTTTTTTCAAATATTTCAATGAAGTATTACACTGAAAGCGACAAAGTAAAACAAGTCACATATGTATATACATAAAAAAAGAAGTAAAATGAACAGAGAGAGACACAGGTGAATAAAAAAAAAAGTTAAATTGTCATCTCCTTTTACAAGCTGACCATTGCTCTGTTAAAGGGCAGGGGTGGAAGGGAGATAGGGGTGGGAGGACTGTTATTAAAGTAAGAAGTGTGCGTGTGTGTGTGTCTGTCTGTGTGTCTATATGTCTATGTGTCTGTGTGCATGTGTGTATATTTCTGCTTTTTATTCTCTCTCTCTCTCAATTAACAGAAACCAATGTATCTAAATATATTTAAAGCAAGTCTACACACTGGACATTAGGTGCTCTTCAGCTAACCTAGTTCTTAAGCATTTACCTTCTGGTAATACAGCTGTTTAACAATATATTGATGATATAACTGTTTGACAATATATATCATGACATAAATTAAAATGTAAGCAGAGCAATGGGGCTGTGTTTACAAGTCCTGTTTCAAAGCAATATCAACTTTTAAAAACTTTTGCAGCAATTAATAACAAATGAAAATTAGTTCTTGAGATATGAATGATTTCTGATGTAAGCAGCAGTTACATCTTTCATTTTAACACAACTGAACATGTATAGTGATGTGATGTTTCAAACATGGCACAGCAGTGCCGCTTCATTTGTAGCTTTAAGTTTTAGTTTTAAAGCCAGCCCCTTAATCTAACCTGTAAATCAGTAACTTCTTGGAATAATGTAGTTATCCCTGGGATCATGATGGCAGTCTCTGCAAAGCCCCTAAAATTTTCAAGAGCCATATCTACCCAAAATGACAATGCACTGACCCCCCACAAAATTTAATCTCTTTACCTGCCCGAATGGACCCCAGAGTAAACATCCACCATTCTGGAATTCTGGGAAGGATGACAATCATGCGGTCACCTTTCGTCAGCTGACAAGGACCGGTCAAACAGTTTGCAACCCTACAATACAAAAAAAAAGAAAAGAAAAAGAAAAAAAAAGAAGTAAACAAAAGACTGCATGTGTATTCACACGCTATCTCTTAGAATAAAGTTTTAATTGTATTTTTTAAGTGTAGGTTAAATTAAAGGATGTGTGTGTATGTATGTGTGTGTTGTGTGTGTGTTGTGTGTGTGTGTGAGAGAAAGTGTGTGTGTGTGCATGTGAGAGAGAGAGAATTTATTTATGTGTTAGTGTGTGTGAGAGAGAGAGAGCGAGAGAGAGAGAGAGAGAGAGAGAGAGAGAGAGAGAGAGAGAGAGAGAGAGAGAGAGAGAGAGAGAGAGAGAGAGAGAGAGAGAGAGAGAGAGAGAGAAAGACAGAGAGAGTGTGTGTGTGTGTTAGTTAGCTCTTCAGTTTAACGTCCTTCCACCGAAAAGTGATATCAGACAGAGAGAGAGAGTGTGTGTGTTGTGTGTGTGTGTGTGTGTGTGTGTGTGTGTGTGTGTGTGTGTGTGTGTGTGTGTGTGTGTGTAAATATATGAGAGAAATTGTGTGTGTAAGCATGCGTTATCGTTTGCCTGCGTGCATGTGAGGTGTGTGTGTAAATATATGGAAGAAAGTGTGTGTGTGTGTGTGTGTATGTGTATGTGTGTGTGTGTGTGTGTGTGTGTGTGTGTGTGTGTGTGTGTGTGTGCAAATAAAATAACCTGGACAACAAACTGTTATGAACTGAGGGCCTAGCTTCTAGTATGGACTATAGGGGAAAAATTCAAGATCATGTTTCTAAATCTACAACCACTCAAGGATAACAAGAACACAAAAACCCTCAAAAAACTTAAACTAACAATACATACTGTAACACGCCAAAAAGATTGGACTTTGGGTACATTAATGTATGTGTGTGTGTACGTATGTATGTGTGTGTGTGTACGTACGTATGTGTGTGTGTGTGTGTGTGTGTGTGTGTGTGTGTGTGTGTGTGTGTGTGTGTGTGTGTGTGTGTGTGTGCTGTGTCTAGCCTTCAATGAATATCTTCTCTATTTGAAGTCTTTCAGTTAGTTACGTAATATTGGCTTTTTTTAATTTATAGGATTCATTAATCTTAACTGGCAGGATTTGTGACTTCAGTGGACTTTTTTTTAATTAAATAAAGACAGTGAAAGCTGTTCTTTTCAGTAATCATCTCTGTCATATTCTTCAAACAGTTTCTCTTCTTTAGGAATTGTGGATTTTGAAAGGGCTCAGCAGAGTCATCAAAACTGCTGCCAGAAATTTAACTGACATTAATGTCTACACATAATTGCAGTGTTCTATAAGTCAGATAAAGATTCCCTGATTATACAATGGGTTTCAGGCATTGTTTTCCCCTCCTTATTTATGGGGAAAAGTAGCAGTTTTGACTAAAATACTGAAGGTTTCTGTTTATTTATGTTTACCTTTACATTATGCTACTTCATTACTTTTACAGTGTGTAACTCAAAAAAAAAGAAAAAGAAAAAAAGGCACATTTAAGTGTGGATTTGACAGCCGGATAGAAAAAAAAATACAAGAATGCTATAAACCATTTTTGTCTGGAGTGATAGCATATTCTGTGTTGAAGTAAAAAATAGTTTACAATACTTTCAATCACCAGAAAACTCAGTGAAAAAGCATTGCTGAAAGAGGGACAAGCAGATGAGATAGGAGAAAACATCTGATCACATATGTGTAGATCCCCACAGATGAAATGTGACCACCTAAATGGTGGCCAAAAAACCCTAAATCAGTTGCATACGCGAAAATCTCACCATTGGTGACCCTCAGAGCTCTAGCCGAGGCACTAAAAACAAACCCAAAAAACAGTGTACAAAAATGACATCCAGTTTTGACTGAACTTGATATAGGTTCTTCCTTATTTCTTGCACTGAATTTTTCAGGCAACAGTGGGCAAGTTAAACTGGGTGGATCCTATCCCTCGCCAGATAGCAGAATGTATGCTGGGTATGTTAGAGTCATCTATCCTACTACCTATGTCTGGCACATTCTTGTATGAAAGGCACATAGGAGTTTGAAGTGTGAGCAAAATGTTCTACATGCATTTGCACACAGGACCTCAGTTTGTAGTCTTATCCAAAGAACTTTTGGGACAGGTGAGTCAGTACCAATGTTAAACTTCAGGGGATTCCTCTTCTTCTTCGTCTGCTCAAACTCCATGGAATAAATCACTTGAACTGACATCTCAGTAACCAACACATCACGAATACAATGCTCTAACTACCACACTGGCTATTCTGCCCTGGATATAAATTTTAACTACAAGAAACTTACTCCAAGGATGAGGTTAATGAAAGGCAGACAAGACAGAGAGAGAAATATAGAGGTTTGTGTGTGATCCTACCGGCATGACAGGGAGAGAAATATAGGACATTGTGTGTGATCATACCTGCATGATAGGGAGAGAAATATAGAGCTTTGTGTGTGATCATACCTGCATGATAGGGAGAGAAATATAGAGCTTTGATCATACCTGCATGACAGCTTGGACAGTGACTGGAAGGTGAATTTCTTTTCATTTCCTTGATTGTCCGTCCACCACAAGGCTGGATTGCTGCCTTCTCTCTGCCCTGTCTTTGATCCAAAACACAAATCATTTCTCAATGGATTCTGATTCTTATGTTTTTTGTTGTGTTGTGGTTTTTTTACACTGGCTATGGTCCCTTTGAAGGGGGTTGTATGTAAACTTATTGGTAACACATATTCTATCTATCTATCTGTCCCGTAGTCTGACGACTGTGGGGGCACCCTCAAAGACTCAACAACCAGTTCCCTCCATTCCTCTCTCTGTTCTGCCTTTCTCAGGGTTTTGTTGAGTTCTAGGCCTGTCCATTCACTGATGTTATCCTCCCAGCTCTTCCTTGGTCTGCTTCTTCTTCTTCCTCCTTGGACAGTGCCTTGTAAAACTGTCTTTGCAAGTCCTTTGGATCTTGTGACATGCCCATACCATTTAAGTTTACGCTTTTTCATGATTGTTAGAAGGTTCTCATAGGGTCCAATGGTTTGCTTGATTCTGTTATGCACGCTTTCGTTGCTTATGTGGTCTTTGTAGGAGATGCCAAGGAGTCTCTGAAAGCATCTCATCTCCACCGCCTGTACTCTTCTCTCCAAATCTGCAGTCAGGGTCCATGATTCACAGGCATACAGAAATATGGATATGACAAGGGAGCGCATTAGTCTGATCTTGGAGATAAGTGAGATATTTTTATCTCTCCAGATGGTGTTTAGTTTTGACAGTGCTGTTATTGTCTGTGCAGTCCTGCATACTACTTCTGGCTTGGATCCCTGGTCTGATACAATGGCTCCCAGGTACTTGAAGCTTTGAACTGTTTCCAGCTTCTGGTCATTAACCCTGATATCAGTGCTAATGCCATTGGTGTTATTAGTCATCAGTTTGGTCTTCTCTGCACTGATTTCCATGCCATATGTTTTGGAGGCCTTATTCAAGTGTTCTGTTAGGCTGGCAAGCTCTTTTTCTGATCCTGCTATTCCATCAATGTCATCTGTGAAGCGGAGGTTTGTGATCGTTCTGCCACCAATGCTGACTGATCCTTCATGATGTTCCAGTGCATCAGCCATGATTCTCTCAAGGAAGATGTTGAAAAGAGTGGGTGAGAGTAAACAGCCCTGCCTTACTCCAACTGTTGTTCGAAACCATTCTCCAATGTTGTTGTTGTTGTAGTACACTGCACTGGTGGCCTCGCTGTACAGCTGTTTGATGACTCTGATCAGGTTTGCATTGATGCTGTACAAATTCATGGTTGCCCACAAAGCTGCATGCCACACCCTGTCAAATGCCTTCTTAAAATTGATGAATACATGGTAAAGGTCTTGTTGATGTTGAAGGTACCGCTCACATAGTATTCTGAGGTTGAATATCTGTTCTGTTGTGCTGCGCCCTGCTCTGAAACCTGCTTGTTCCTCAGCAATGATGGTCTCTGCTTGTGGCTTCAGTCTATTCAATATTATCTGCAGCATGACCTTGCTTGGGTGGCATATGAGGCTGATTGTGCGGTAAATATGGCATTGTTGTAGATTTCCTTTCTTGGGGAGGGTGATGATGAATGACTGTGTCCATGGTGTTGGCCATTTTCAACACATATTACATTATCATAATATGGTACATGCACACATCCATGCATGCATCCACATAATATACACACACATATACCCACATATGCACAAGAGTGTGCACACACACACAATCTTCTGACACCCAGATATAGGTAACATAAACTCAGCTTACACCTACAGCATAATTTCAAAGACTGAAAATAAAAATGGGCAACCAAAAAAATAAAGAAGAAAAAAACCTTCATAAAATGGAAACAATGTTTTTTCTTAATCCCATTGCAAAAATCAATCATGATCAGGAATATAACGATAACTGATTGATCACCGATCAGAAATCCTAAATTTTTACTTCCCTTTAAATTATTCTTAATTTCTATCTTCAGAATTCTTTTTTCTTTTTCCTCCCCTTTTTTGGGCAACAGTAAAAGCTGCACAGTCCACTGGTGAACCTAAACATCTTCTTTAGAGTAGAGAAGACATCAAGCAGTATTTTGGTGGTGGTAGTGGGTTTGTTGTGTTTTGTTTGGATTTTTTTTCAGGGGGAGGGAGAAATCTAACAGGCTACAAAGTTATTCTGTTGGAAATGAATGTTTTACATAGAGTGCATATTATGCAAAACAGTCTAAAAAAAAAAAAAAAATTTTATAAATAAAAAAGGGACAAAGTTCTGTAACCCACAAGGCTGAGGCTCAAGCCAGTCCTCTTCATCCTTCTACTAAACAGATGAGAAAATTTACAAAACCGCATACACATGGGGACTGGATGTAAGAAAGCACATGAGTGCTTATTCTATTATCCTCGATATAAAAGAATAAATAAATAAATAAAATAAATAAATACTACTGAGTACTTCTAAAATGACAGCAAACGCCAAATGAAAACTATGTCGGTATCCCAAGGGCAACTTCAAAATAGCTCAGGAACATAAGCCAGATTTTTTTAAAAACTTGAGCATGATAAGAGTCTGTGATATTGATACTCTGTAATACTGTCTGCTGAAGTGGGGTTTACCTACAAGATTTTACATGTCAAGACATAAATTAATGTGTGTGTGTGTGTGTGTGTGTGTGTGTGTGTGTGTGTGTGTTTGTGTGTGTGTGTGCACGAGCGCGTGTGTGCATATGACTGCATGTGTACATGAGTTTGCGTGTGTGTGGTTTAAAAAAAATTCTTTTATTTTGAGGATAATGGAATAAGCACTCATGCGCTTTTTTTCATTCAGTCCCCGTGTGTATGCAGTTTTGAAATTTTGTGATTGTTCCTACCGGCACACAATGGCCTACTCTTCCAAAAAGCAGAACGGGTTTTAACATGTGCGCAAGATGTTCTGCGTGGATTCGCACACGGGACCTCAGTTTATAGTCTCATCCGAAGGACTTTCGGGGAGAGTGGAGTTGGCATTGATGTTAACAGTAACACTGTGTGTGTGTGCACGTGCATGCATGTGTGCACGTGAGTGTGTGCACATGCGCACATTGTGTGTGTGTGTGTGTGTGTCTGAAATCAAACTTTTTAAAAGTCAAATTCTTTTATTTTGAGGGTATTGAATAAGTACTCGATATGTTTTACATCCAGTCCCAAGTGTATTTGTGTGTGTGTATGTATGTGAGTGAGTGTGTGTGCCTGCCTGCCTACCTGCCTGTATGTGTGTGCATGCTTGCACAAACATCTTCCAAACATACCTGCTCAGCAGTGGCCCAGACATCAAAGACATCCCGAGCAAAATTGAATTTCTGAGGCACCGTTATTTTGAATGTGCGCCGTTCATGCTCAAGGTCACTGAAAGTTGACTGAACATCCAAAATGTTGTGCAGGCCTCTGGAGCCTACATACCAGGGGCAGAAGTGCTGGAGACTGGATTTACTCCAGCAGGAGGCGAGAGAGGGCTTAGAGATAGCACCATACCCTGTCTTGATGATGCCGATAACCTGTCGTGTGCCCACCCTGCTCAACAGTGCCATGTCTGCAGACAGATCCAGGGAAATACACATATTTGTTAGTGACTAGCGTCTGTACTAACTTATTAACAATAACAAAATGTGTGTGTGTGTAAGTTGTGTGTGTGTGTATGCTTGTGTGTGTGTGACATTAAAAAACAATAATGGTTTATTCTGTTTTTACAGGCCACCTGGCCTATGAACAGGTGAATAATGTAATAATTATAATAATAATTATAATATATAATAATGTAATAATTATAACGGTGGGCAAATAACCTTACATCAGTTACATGACAACAGACTTTTAATGCAGTATAAATATGCTTACAGAATATTCATCCCTTCACAGGAATAAAAGCATAACAATCAACTAAGATGCAAATAGTTTTGTTTCTAAGTTTCAATGATTCTCTGTGTGTGTGTGTGTGTGTGTGTGTGTGTGTGTGTGTGTGTGTGTGGTGTGTGGTGTGTGTGTGTGTGTGTGTGTGTGAACTGTGAAGTCAAGTCAAAAATTATCTTTATTAAGTTTACACAACTTTTTTTTTATCCTTCCCTCTCAAAAAAAAAAAAATCAAGAAAACTGACATATAAAAGCATTCAAAATACAATGTTGATACATG
Organism: Rapana venosa; assembly: GCA_028751875.1. Lineage (NCBI taxonomy): Eukaryota > Metazoa > Mollusca > Gastropoda > Neogastropoda > Muricidae > Rapana > Rapana venosa. The sequence continues at coordinate 68,017,358 of CM054134.1, read as the reverse complement.
TTGAAAACAAATATATATGAGGATTTCTTCTTCTTCTTTTTTAAAAATAAATCCAGACTAACAAAACATGATAAAGCAAATCAAGACTGTATAACATAAGCTCAAGTCATACAGACAGTGTGTGTGTGTGTGTGTGTGTGTGTGCTTGTGTAAAAGATGAGGAACAGTTCCTTATAAAACATCAATCAGTTCTACAGTAAGTTGAGTAACTCAATTCAGTCTTCCACTTCACTCTAGCCTAGGCCCTATCAGTCCCATGCTCTTTCTGCATCACAATTTTAGGACCTGCCTGCCGGTTAGTCTGTACCTTATCTTCGTGCAGCAACTTTTCTTTCCTTGATTATTTTATTTTTTGTTCTTTTATGTCGAGAATAATGGAATTAAGCACTCGTGTGGGTTTTTTCCCCATCCCGCATATATATGCAGTTCTGGTAATAACCAGAGTCCCAGCAGTGTGGTCCGATTTCGGGACTAGGCCCTAGGCCTATCATTCAACCAACTACCACCATCACGCAGCAATTTGAGACTGGCAGAAACGCGTACAAGGGCGTGCTCGGATAATTTTCATAACGCAGCAGAAAAATGGAGAGTTCGTTTGAGTTTGCAACATCTGTCATTAAACACGACTGTTGTCTTTGGCATTCTTTATGGGCGTCGACATACTCTGCTGTCCCCAAACCCAACTTTAAAAAAAACTGAGAAATGTTTACACTTGGCTATCAAGGAATCACTTTGCCTGTTCTTACCCCATGCAATTCACAGGTATCTTCTGGTTAAGTTGTCCCAGATTCTTAACTCAATGGTCGGGCACAGCAGAGATGTAAAAAATAGGCCACCTGCTTTTCAAGGTTTCAAACGCCTTTGCCTAGCTGTGCAGCTCGTTACGCCTAACTCCCCCCTGAGCCTAAGTGAGCAGGGTAGCCTATATAGCCTATAATATGGATCCATAACAACCATAGGCGCCCGATGTTTATAATTCTCTTTCAGTTGTTATTGCAGACAAAAGACAGAAAGACGTTAACAATCCTGCTGCCACCGCTGTGGTATAATTAGGCTCCTTTCGGGATCAGCATTTACATCCTGTGGTATTATTAGGCTCCTTTCGGGATCAGCATTTACATCCCTTCCACCCCGCCACAGGCCACCTAGGCCCTATGCCATAGGTCTGCTATGTGTAGGCTATATAATTATGTGTGTTTTCTTTCTTTTATTTTGAGGGTAATGTAATAAGCATTAATGTGGGTTTTTACATCCAGTCCCTGTGTGCATGTGGTTTTGTAAATTTTGTCATCCTTTGGAACTGACACAAATAGCCTACTCTTCCAAAAGGAGGAATTAGTTTGTGTGCTGCAGTGTGTGTGTGTGTGTGTGTGTGTGTGAATATAACCTGTTCATAATATTACATTCACTGTGACATACACCATTATCTCTCTCTCTCTCTCTCTCTATATATATATATATATATATGTATATTGTTATAGTGTGCACTTTGCCCACCATAACTGGACCCCTCTTTCCTTCCCCTCATGCCCCCCACCCCTTCTAGAAAGAACTGTTCAACCTGGTTAGACTTCATGATTTGCTGAAGTTAGCAGTTTTGAGAGTTCGGTTTCTTTGTCAACTTCTAAGTTACAGTGTGCTGTTTGGACAAACAATCTGTTTGAATACCCGTGGTTGTGGGCTGGGAGACCTAGCAATTTATTGAGGCCTGTGTACGTCGCACCTTCTCTCACATTAAGTGTCCAGCAGTCTCTGTGAGCTAGAAGTCTTGGCAAGGCAGTGGTACCATGTAGCTAAGTGTTATACCGAAGTATCAACACATGTAGGCCTATAGTTCTGGGGCTAGTGGCTCAGCCTTAACAGTCCCTTTGTCATCTATAGATATACAAATCAGCAGATTTTGTCATGTAGTCAGACTATTGATTGATTTTAGCTTGTGAATAAATTTGTTTGTCAGCTGATTTGGATGTTTGGTCAGGATTTGCTAGTCTCAGTTTCCAAATGTATTCGTTGGTCAGTTGGAATTAGGAGTCCTGCAAGTAAACCAATACAACAGGGTGTACATGGCATTTCAAAGTCATTCTCTTGCTTGCTGTCTGGGGCAATATTCTTCTTGACTTAGACTGGGCTGTTGTGTGGTGAAACAACAGAATGACTTAGAAGAGAAAACAACAGTTTTGTTCTTCTGCTTGAGCTGTAAGTGAGAATTTCTCTTTTTGAAAGTTGTTAGTTAAACAGATTTATTAAGGTAAAACCTGATTTGAGGAGTGGATTTGATTATGTTTACTAGCTGAATTGAATTATTGATTGATTATTGTGACTGGTTCAATGAAAGCATGTGTAGTTGTTTTATACATGAATGCTGGCTTAAGTCTTGAGACTTTTACTATTTGATGGTGTGATCTTGGATTTATTCTATAAGTGGATGATCATATTAAAAGTGGAATTTTTGTGAGTAACTAATTAATATTTGATGTATGTGTTACATTGAGATGAAGTTGATAAATTGCATTGATCACAGGTAAAATAGTGTGGATTGGTAACAGAGCTATTGGGATAGACTACTAGGGCAAAGTTGAATTGAGATAGAGTTGACTGCTCAAAGAGTTGAAGACTTGAATGCAGTACAGGACTAGGCCTAGCCAGGCCCCTGTGGTAATTGCCCTGCTAAAGTAGGCAGTCTGATATGTAGGTGTGACTTTGTGTATGGTTAGTCATATGTGTTAAAACTGGTTAATTTGTATGTGGTTTTGTGACACACTAGATTGTGCCTGCTCTCTCTCTCCCCCTCCTCCCCCTCTCTCTTGTGCTATCCATGGGATATATTATTGATAGGGACCAATGTTGTGGATGATCTTAGTATAGACTTAAGTTCTTTGGACATTATGTTAATGTCAATTGAGAGTATTGAGGAAAGGGTTTTCCTGGTCATTTTGTAGTTTTGGTTGTCAGTTTACAGTTGTATACTCTCTCTCTATTGGTTCCTATGATTAACTTGGTATTTTGGTATGAGTGATGAAAGGAATTTGGTTTTCTTACATTTGGCTAGATGACGATATAGCTATTTGCTGTGTGTGCCTTTCATTCATTATGAGGACCTAGTTAAATATGGATAGAGTAGTTACCCGAATCTTATGTTTGTTTCAGGTGTGTGTTGTTTGGTAGATCTGTAAAAATACAAAGTGTTACCATTAACACCCCTGCGTGGCCTCACATCATTCCTTTGAGTTGTGGAGTGCCAGTGTCCTAACATCCCCTTCCCTGAACCTTCCTTCCTTTATTCAAATCGGAACACACCTTATAAAACATGTCCTAACCAAGGCTACTTTGACTGCACTGCCTGGGACATGTTTTATAATGTGTTTTGATTTGAAGAAACTCACTGATGTTATTTCTTCTTACAATACATTTTTGTGTTGGTAGTATTACAAAAGAGATAACAAGCCTTGTGTTACAAAAGATCTAAAATGTATATAAAACAAAAAGAAAGTAATACTTTACACAGGCACAGAAAAACAAAAGAAGCAAAACAGACAAAGATTAAGAAATTAAAAACTCCTGTTACAGAGGTTAGATGTGAGATAGAGGTAAGATAGAGAAGTTTGCAGGGAACACTGTTCGTGCTGCCTGGCAGATATCCAATAATATAAAAATCTCAAATTTCTTTGAAATCTGATTTTGTTTAAACATATTTATTCTTGAAGACAAAAGAACTTTAGAGTTGCACAGCACAATGCATTAGCACAACAATAAGCTTAGAGCTTATAATGTGCTTGATCAACATAATATGCAAAACTAAGACATTCAATGATGGAAGATCATAGACATTTGTCAGTTTTAAGGCCAAAATGAAAGATTAATATATTTTTTTTTAAAAGCAAATACTAGGTGCTTTCAATTACAAATTCAACATACATTCAGTAACAATTCTAACTTTCATTCAATAATTTACCAGAATAGATTTCTTGAACACACTTGAAAAAGCTGTACATCATTCAAGTTAAAAGTTTTAAACATATCAATAACAGACGCTATGGCCGAATGATTAGTTAAGACCATTTGATTTCAATCCCCTGGGCCCATGAAATCACATGTTTGAATCTCAATGTCAGTGTCTGGTCAATTTTTCTTCTTCATTGAACACTCAGACAGCATATATTGTTATCTGTCATATGAGCAAAAATGCATTGCACTGCCATTAAGCACCTGACAAGTCAGGCCCAGCACATCTAACTTCGGCATGGGAGAGGACTGTCATCTTTTTACGTCTTTCAGGGAAAAATGCAGTAGAATGTGCCAAGAAAGCAGAAAATAAACAAGGAGGAGGTGAAAAGAAGAAAAGGAAAAATGCTGAAACAAAGAGAAGGATACAAAAGAGGGAATTCCTAGGACTGAATTTCCAGAAGGTGGGGATGCTATTTATACTGACAGGCTCCCACAGGGGAAGTCTGGTGACTTAAGGACGAGGATTTTTACTATCTCCCAGGTCAACTTTAAAAGCAGACCTGCCAGTGTCTTAATTCCCTTTGTATATTGTCACATGCAGAAGATCAAATATTATACATGTAAAAGATCCTGCAATTCATGTCCATATTTGGTGGATTACAGAAACACAAACATACCCAGCATGCAACCTGTACAATAAATGACCTGCTCTGAAGTCTGAAAGTGTCAGCTGAGGCAAGCAAGGCAGACCTCCACACTGACAAGCACAGGGCAAGACCCACCTGATAAGGGAACACAGAGAAGAGAGAAACATACCGATATCACTGACATAAAAACAAACAAGCAAGCAAAGCAAATTAACTAGAGTGAATGCAATGTACCGATGACTTGGGTAACATTTTCCAACCTTAATGTTACATAATAAAGAGTACAGTTGAAACAGTAAGCTCTGAAAGTGTGTTTCCAGATCATAATGTCACTGGCGATTAAAAAATTTGCTAAGTGTGTTTTCCAGAACATTTCATTATTGGCATAAACATAGCTAGCTAGAACCATATTTCTCTGAGTCTAAAAAAAATGGATATACTTCATAAGAGACATTCAACCACTTATGACTTGCAGTATTACATTTTCTAGTCTGCGTTAGTTTGGAAGGTTAACATTTCTTAATATTTGGGATGCTAATGCCCCAATTCTTTATGCTTTTTACGGTTGATTTTTTTGGGTGGTTTTTGCTTTGTTTTGGGGCCAACTGTCTTTTTTGCCATTCCAAACAACTGAAAGTAAGCAATTTCTTAATACACTTTTTGAAGATAAACATTACTGATTTCAAAACAGCTTTTCATTCCTCTGAGGCTGTTTCTTTTTATCCAAAATACTGATCAGAGTTCTCCCTTCAGACAGAGTTGACAAAGAGTTTTTATGAGGCAGCTTTTATTCTCGTTTTGTTTCTCACAGTCTTTTTTAAAATATATATATCTTGTAGGATTCTATTCAATAAGGAAGTGTTGCAGGTATCCAATTTTCAAGTCTTTTTCTTTTCCTCCTAACCAGACAGCTTGTGTTTTTACCTATTCATATACAATCTTGTGATGTTTTGAAAGGTTAAAACTAAACAAATAGATCTCACAGAGGACTCTTTTATCTTTACTAATCACTAACAGGGTACCATCTACAAATTGTGAATTTTTTAAAAACTCTTTGTTGTTTTTCTTTATACCCCTTATTTGTCAATATCATCTTCTTTAAAAATTACTGCTAAGATTTCTGCACAAAGTACAAACATATGAACAGAGTGGATCAGCCTGCCCACAACCTCTACCTGCAGAAAATCAGTTTGTAGACTGACCATTAATTATAACTGTCGATTTAATGCCTTTATAGTGGAGGGTTTTATACCTAGGTACACATTTTCTCTAAACCCCAAAACATTCTAAAACCTTAGACAGAAATTTCTAACCAAAGGAATGGTATGCTTTTTCAAACTCCAGTGAAAGCAACAATCCACATAACTTTTTGTATCAAGATAATCATTTAAACCATAAATCAACTGTATAATATTGTCCCCCAAGTACTTGTTAGCAATAAAGCCTGTTTGATCTTCATGGTCAGGTTCAGAAATACCTTCATTCTATTTTCAATGCATGCAGATCCTATTTTAATTTACACAAAAATTTAGAAAATAAATAGATGTCTTATATTTGAAACTATTTTCCTATCTTAGAAAAAAAAAAGCAGTTATGCACCTGTAAAAGAACCTAGCTTTTGTAGCCATTTTAATGAAAAAGGAACTTCTTGATATTTTTTTAAGCATACACTCTCAAACACACACACACATCTCAACAATACTTTAGGAACAAATGACAAAAAGCAGGCAACATACAATCAATTGACAAAACTCATGGAAATTAGCATGAATGGCCTTTGCAGAGCACACATCCCAGAAACAAAGTGAAACTCCAGTTAAACTTTTATTTCAATTTAGAAAAGGTCCCTAACCATCCACACACACACACACAAGCACATGTGCACAGGCACAACTGTATAACTTCAAAATATAGACACACAGGCATGGGAGCACGCATGTGTGTAATGGCATAATTAAGCATACTCTCCCACAAACACACACATAAATTTACATGCATGTCCATACATGCAGTGTTGATTCTAGGATTAAAAGAAAGGGGCCAAAGGGGCCCTAAAATGAAAAAGGGGGCATCCCCCCCCCCCCCCCCCCTGCTTTCCTTCATAAAAAAAGGGGACAAGTAGTATTTGCTTAAAGTACCTTCAGTACTTTTAGTTTCTGCTATTTTTTCAAGGAAAAGAAACCGGTAGATACTAGGCAGAACGGATTAAATATTCACCTCAAGTGTTGCACTCGTGACACAGTTGAGAGAGAGAGAGAGAGACAGACAGATTTGTATTTCCACAGAGTTAGGGAGATAGATGTAGATGAGAAGAGAGGTAAAAGCCAAAATCAAAGTCCCCCCCCCCCCCCCCAGACTAGACTTGTCTGGTACAATTTATTTATTTTATATATTGAGGATAATAGAATAAGAACTTGTGTGCTTTTTTACATCCAGTCCCCGTGTGTATGCAATGCAGTTTTGTAAATTTTGTTATCTGCTCCCACCGGCACACAATGGCCTACTCTTACGAAGAGCGGAACAAGATTTAATGTGTGCGCAAGATGTTCTGGGTGCGTTTGCACACAGGGCCTCGGTTTATAGTCTCATCTGAAGGACTTTTGGGGGGAGTGGAGTCTGCACTGATGTTAACCCCAGGGGAAAATATCCCCTTGAATGGGAATTGAACCCGGGTCATCAGATTGCGAGCGCAATGTTCTAACCACTAGGCTATCCCATCCCCAATGAGAGAGAGAGAGAGAGGTCAAAGTAAATTTTATATTTCCACATTCAGAGTAAGAGAGAGAGAGAGAGAGAGAGAGAGAGAGAGAGAGAGAGAGAGAGAGAGAGAGAGAGTAAAAGCCAATATCAAAGTTTCCACCCCCACATGGTACATCAACAGAGAGAGAGAGAGAGAGAGAGAGAGAGAGAGAGAGAGAGAGAGAGAGAGAGAGAGAGAGAGAGAGCAAATTTGTATTTCCATATTCAGAGAGATAGATCTAGGTCCAGATCTAGATGATAAGTTAAAGCCAATGTCAAAGTCTTGCTTTTCCCCCCAAGATAATACACTGAGAGAGACAGAGACAGAGAGAGACAGTGAGAGAGAGACACACACACACAGACACAGATCAAATTTGTATTTCCACACTCCGAGAGATCAAAGTTTTTTTTTCTCCCCCCCCCCCCCTCCCTCTCCCCCAAAAGATTGTACACTGAGAAAGACAGACAAGACAGACAAGAGAGAGAGAGAGAGAAGAGAGAGAGAGAGAGAGAGAGAGAGAGAGAGAAGACAGAGAGAGACAGAGAGAGAGAGAGGGTCAAATTTGTATTTCCACATTCAGAGAGATAGATCTAGATTTAGATGATAGGTTGAAGCCACCCCACCCCACACAGAGAGAACTTGAACTCAAGGATTTATTCACAAAAAGGCCATTGGCCCATACATGAAGAGGGTAGCCGAACTGCTTAGTATTTTGGTGGGGTAAAAGCAATAGTAACGATAAAATGTTACTGTGTAACAAAAAGTCAGCTACAAAAATATGACTTAGGATAACAATATCTCTCTTATTCTGAAAGCTTTACACAAATATAAAGCGAGGCTGTACACAACCTCAGGATGACTTGATGCCAGGAGTAAACAGAATCTAAATAAATTAGGCTGTCTACTATATTTAACAAGAATGTAATTCTGCCTAACATCCTCTAAATACTGGACAGCACAACACAAAATGTACTTCATCCTCTGGTGTTTGCTTACATAATGAGCATAGCAGCCTGAGGTCATCAATATGTTCTCTGTATCTGAATTTATGAACATTTATATCTGATACACCAAGTCTAAACTTAGACATAATTCTTTTCAAATGTACATCCATATCAAGTTTTAGATAAGCTTTGACATCATGCGAACTTATAAATTGTCTGTACATTTGAAATCTTTCACTGCTTTGTATATGATCACTCCATTGCTGCCATCGGTAGTCAATCTTTGCCTGAAAGCGTTAGTAAACTCTCTACAATTTCCGACTCCTTGATTGAGCCAAACAAATCCAAACCCGAGTTCACACAAACAGGTACGTATTTGTGTAGCCCAGTTGTTTTTCCCTTTGACATCTAGATCATAAAGCATCTTGTAGGATTTAGAAGGTAGCCTGCTCTCATTCATATGCAGAATCTTAATCCAATATCTAACGCATCTTATAACAGCATTAACAGAGAGAGGATATCTATTAGTTTCACAATAAACAAGATCATTAGGTGTACATCTATCTAAGCCTAAAAACTGCTTTAAAGCAAAGAGGTGCACTGATTCACAATGTGTTACAGCTGCATCCAAGCCCCAAATTTCTGCACCACATAACAGTGGGTTGTATTTGTGCATCAAATATCTTAATGAACAAGTCAAAAGAGTTATTATTCAATATTCGTAGTTTTTTCAACACAAATAACAAGCTTCGTTTACCTTGACTTGCCAGATCTTTACATGCAGTTGTGAAACTAAGCTGTGTGGAAAAACAGATTCCTAAATATTTATATACATTAATCACAGGCATATTTCCATTGTACAACCATTTTTCATGAGCAGCTAAATAACCACCTTTTCTGAATACAACGATATTACTCTTATTCAGATTAACCTTAAGATCAAGTGCTGTTGCAGCACTGTTTAAGCTATTTAACTGCTTTTGTAAGCCTACAACAGTTTCGGATAGCAGGATAACATCATCAGCAAGCAGAAGAATAAACAACTCTGTGAAATCTTGGGAGAAAGTGGCACCATGTTTACCCTTATTAATGACTTCTATGGCTGACTCATTGATAAAAACAGAAAACAATAAGGGGCTACATTCATCACCCTGTTTAACACCAGTGGTACAGTATATTTTGTCAGTCACTTTAGTTCCACATCTTACTCTGCTTGACATTCTTTATTTCTGTTCATCTTGTTCTTTCTTTTTTTTTTCTTTTTTTTTTGCTGCCTTATCTTCTGTGACGTCCCCCCAGGCCACTCATTCCAATCTCCCCGCCACAGCCATACCCCTAACCCAGATTTGTTATGTCTCATCCTCAGGGTCGAAGTCCACAGGGAGCCCATCACTATCAGGCCGCTGTGGGGCCACCAACCAGAGGGGCCCTGCACTACCGCTGGGTGACTTTGGTGGTGTTCAGTGGTGCCTGTTCTGAGCTTAACATACGCAGAACACCACCTACTAAGCCCCCTACTAACGACAGTATTAGCTCAGTCGCAGAGCCAGACTGAGTGAGTTGCCCACCCGAGGTGGCAACCACCACAACGTCCCTCCAACGACCGTCCCCCGCAAACCTCCAACCCCGAAGGCTTTGACACAAACTCAGCACAGGCATAGAAGTGGATGGGCAAACCAAATCTGAGGTCACCATGAGAGCAGAGCAACTGGGACCACCGAATCAGAGGCAATTTGTTTTTATTGCATGATGATCAATGACAATGAGGATGACAGAGTTCTGTTTCTGGCTTTTCTTCACTTCATCTCTCTGCGTTTCTCCTGTCTGTTGGGTTTCTTCTTCATTTAAAAAAATTTTTTTTTGGCTGCCTCATCTTCTGTGACGTCCCCTGTCCCGCTGTTCCAATCCCCCCGCCACAACCATACCCAGCCTCATTATGTCTCATCCTCAGGGTTGGAAGTCCACAGGGAGCCCATCACTATCAGGCCGCCGTGGGGCCACCAGCCAGAGGGACCCTGCACTGCTGCTGGGTCACTTTGGTGGTGTTCAGTGGTGCCTGTTCCGAGCTAACAAACGCAGGACACCTCCTACTAAGTCCCCTATTAACGACAGTATTAGCTCAGTCGCGGAGCCAGACTGAGCGAGTTGCCCACCCCAGGTGGCAACCACCACAAAGTCCATCCAACGACTGTCCCCCATGAACCCCCAACCCCAAAGGCTTTGACACAAACTCACCACAGGCACAGAATGTATGGGGAAACCGAATCTGAGGTCACCATGATACCAGAACCGGGACCACCGATTCAGAGGCAATTTTTAAAAAAACAAATTTTTTATTGCATGATGATCAATGACAATGAGTATGACTAATGATGCTGCTGTGGAAGTGCATATGCTTTGAGACTACTTGACAGGATTGTACTCTACACTTACTATCATAATATATCCCGGCGTCAACCAGGCCCGAGAGATACAGACACCTGCAGTGTTTGTCAGGTAATTTGAGCAACTCTCAAACTCGCATCCGTTAAGTGGATGACGCTCGACTGTGTGGTTCCAGTCTTCCCACTGAGCCCACAGCACACTCACTGGGTAGGAGCCAGCCGGAGTCCGAAAAATCCCTATGACTCTTATGGGAATCAAACCCGCAACCTTCCAGTCTGTAACCCAAGGCGCTAACCACTGCGCCATGGCAGCTGGTGCTTCTGACATTCTGATACATGGCTCTTAAACATCGTAATAATTTACCTTTCACATCATTTTTCAGGAGAATAGGCCACAACAAGTTCCTGTTAACAGAATCAAATGCTTTTTCAAAGTCAATAAATGCTACATAGAGCTTATGGTTATGAGCAAATTGTTTCTGTACAAACGCAAGCAGAGTAAACATATGATCTATAGTGGAGTATCCTCTCTTAAAACCAGCTTTGTGCTCACCTGTAATATTATTTTTCATAACCCATTCCTGTAACCTATTGATAATGATAGTACTGCATACCTTACTACTTAAAAGGGAAATTCCCCAGTAGTTATTAGGGTTATCAACATCACCCTTTTTATGTAATGTTAGTATTATAGATTCAGCCCAGTTATCTGGAAAAAGACCATAATCAAACATTTTGTTGAATAATTTTAGAAGGAAAAGCACAATATTGTCACCTCCATATTTCAGCAATTCACCAATGATTTGATCAGGACCGGCTGCTTTCTCACTCTAAGTGCCAATAATATTTCATCTTTAGAAATGGGAGGAGGCACCGTGGTCGAGTGGTTTAGGCAGTCAACTCGTGATCCAGAGGTCGCGGGTTCGATCCCCGCTCGGCTCGGTGTTATGTCCTTGGGAAAGACACTTTACTCCTATTTTCCTCACTCCACCCAGGTGTACAAGTGGGGAAGTATCTGGCGACAGACTAGCGTCCTGTCACAGGGGTGGTGAAAAACCATCAGTTCGCTTAACGCTACAGAAACGGGATAAGCTCCGGCTCTATGGGCCTTCTGGCTCGAAAGAACATACTTTTTTTTTTAGAAATGGGACAATCAAAATCTTCCTCAGTTCCATCACTGTCAACATCAGTAAATCATGGAGTTGGCTAATGAGTCTTTCTCCAACAGGGTTTTGAAATGTTGAAACCATCTGTCAACTGATATACTATTCTTTGGCTGACTTTTTCTAAATGACGCCCTCTTAATATGGTCTTATTATACCATTTCTTCTTCCATTCAAGCATGTATTTATATTCCCTTCTTGTGACATAGTACAAGTTTTTGTCCTCGTTTCTTGTTTTTTGGAAAGTCTTCAAAAGTTTTCTGACCTAATATTTCATACTTTTACATTCATTATCAAACCAAGCATCATTTGATGGACCTTTATTGATATGTACCTGTTTCTTCATACATTCAGCACTGGCTTTTATGAAACCATTAAACAAATCTAGAGCTTCATTAATGTTCTCATCAATCATCTGAAAGGTATTTAAAAAAATTTCACACATGTTCACATCATGGAGATTTTCTTTATAAACTGAGTTTGTTTTCATCCCATACAAACTTTTCCATAACAGATGGCTCCTCAGTTTCCACCCCTGTATTATATACTAGATTAATATATAATTCAACAGAAAGGTGATCAGAATCAGAACGCTCGGCAACAAACAAACGACATAAGTAAAAAATCTGAGAGAACAAATCATCTGACACTAAAAAATAATCATTAACACTGCATCCTCCGGTAGAGATGTATGTATAGCATCCTTGTTGGTCACCATTACATACACCATTTAGAATTTGTAAACTAAGAGCAGTGCACATATTCAATAGTAATTTACCATAATTGTTGACAACAGAATCTTCAGAATTACGACTGCTGCTGAGAGACATACTTTTACTTTGGACATCTGAACTAAAGTCATTTTCTACATGCTGACAAGAAAAGTTTGAGGTCCTGCTGTTTAAGTCTCCACATAGTATTATATCTACTTCATCCAATGTCACCACACAATTTACTAAACATTCTTCCAACATAGCAATTCCATTATCATTGTCAGATTTGTCACAGAGAAAATGCAAATATTAGGGTATGGAACATCTAAACAATTCACAAGGGCAGTTAACTCATGCCTTATTATAAACAAACTAATCCACTAGATCGCCTCCCTTGATGGCTAACTTTTATTTCCGACTCACAGAAGGCCTTATAGCCAGTAAAAACATCTGGCTGGATATTTTCCAGGAACGTTTCTGTCAGATATATAAAATCAAAGCTACACACATAAGACACAAAATCTCTATCAGACAGTTTTGAAAACAATCCATTTATGTTCCAAGACAAAAATGAAAAAGTTTTATTTGTATTGCTACAATTCAATTGATCCACACCATCTAGACTGACACTTTCACTAATTACATTGATATGACAAGACATGGCATTAATGCTTTCAACAGCACTATAGTCATCAATTAAAGAAGGCTCTTTATTAGAAGACTGCCTACAACACTCATGGCCAGCTGGCGTTAGGCCTAGGCCAAAGTCAGACCTGTCTTTGTCTTGCCCTGCACGTGGCGATATGTCACGCCTCACAGCTCGAAGCCCTATTATGTGAGTGTCTGAGGCAGAGCGACCAGTATACGTTTACTTTTCCTACCCTGTGAATTGAGACTACGGAAGGATGAGTGTATGGGCCGCAAGCTATTCTCTTCTTTGAAGATCATTACGGTCATCCTTTCGCCATTAATGATCAAATGATCAAAGACCATTCTCACGTTTTTTCCGTCTGCCCTAGCACTCTTCAAGTATGGGGTCAGATTTTGCCTAATTTCTCTAACAGTTTTGGAAAAATCGTCGTCTACAAAAATCCTTGAACCTTTCAGACGAGTTTTTGCCTTCAATATCCTAAGCTTATCTTGATAGAAACAACACCTGGCCATAATGGGAGAGTTGGGTTTAGAATTTATCCTGTGCACTCTATCAAACTTGACATCTGCTACATCCATTTTTTCAAAAAGATTTTTCACAACCATTTTAGTCAGCTCAAGTCTCATTAGTTTTCTTTTCCATGCCATGAATAATGATGTTCTGTCTTGACCATCCTTCTTGATCGTCTGCTCTCTTTTCTAGTTTTCCACCCTGTTCATTAGTTCTGTATTTGATTGCTTCAACTCTAAATTTTCAGTCCTAAGACTGTTCATGTCTTGTCTAATACCATACATTTCCTCTTTTAAGGCATCAACACCGTTTGTCAACATTTGTATTTCATTCTTCATACTCTCTGTTGTTGTCTTTAACAAGTTCTCCACTTTCTCTATCTTGGCCGTCATTGTGGTAAATGTTGTTTCCTCAGGAGCCACTGTAGGAGAGGACTCCTGTCTAGTGTATGGTTGTAGGTGTGCTGGCGGCCACATCTGCACTTGCTTTGGTTTTCCGCGCACTTTTTCCTGTGATGGTGCTACGACCACCAGCACCACTCGCCAAGCTGGTTTACCAGCAGATTTAGGGGAGGGGGGTCCAGGGTTCATCTCCACACCACAGCAAAAGGCCCCCCCCAGAAGAGATAGGTGAGGGTCAGTCCTAACAGGACACCGTCTCACCCGCTTTTTAGCGTCAGGATGGATGTTCGCATGGCCGATTTGAATTCTGCCCGTTTCAACATGAAACAGGCGAATACTGCCACAAATGTCCCACAGACAGCCCTGTACAATTGCAACGATATTCCCATCCTCCTGATCTAACTGTATGCAAACAATGAAAAACTAAGGCCACTTAAAACTAGTTACTAATTCACAAAAATACTAGAGTGATTTCATTACGTCTTCTCCTTCACATTATGTGGTCGGCCCCCCCGAGAGAGAGAGAACAATGAACAATGAACAAGGTTTGTTGCTATTTAGCAATCAAGCCATATAGCGCTGCGGTGCAGTAACAAACGATATCGAATGCGACACAATTACAGTGACATGCAAACCATGGTATGTACATCAAGATTCAATACATTATTGTCCATGTCTTAGTTTTCAAAACAGTCTTTCCTTTTTCAGTATGCAGCCAGCAAAGTCAGCCCATGTAAAACCGGATCAGGTCCCGAAGATGTAATTCCCGTTCAGCATATGTCACTGCACTGTCTCTGCGTGTTGTGTGTTAGGACGCTGCTTCCCTTTCCGAAGTCTGGCAAGCCTGACACGGTCTTCTGGCAACATGTTTCTGTCTTCTTGCTTGATATACCAGAACATGCACTTAGATTCCTTGCCAGTATCCCCACTACAAGAGTATTCCAGGGTGATGTCATCCGATTCACACATCACGTTTTGATCGCCTGAATCTTGTACTACAACCTTTCGAAACCGTGTGTTTCTCTGGCTGTCCCGTAATCGACACTGGACATGTTTGTCAGTTAGAGTGGACACATACTCTTTTACAATACCAGTATCAAAGCCATCCACTGTGCAGCCAACTGCTCTTCCTGCACATCAGACACCTCAGAAGACACACCGTTCTTGCTGTTTGTTTCTGGTTCACAGGGCAGATCAAGTGAATCTGGTGTGGCTGAGACATTCACTGCACTGTTGACACACAGCTCTGTGTACACACTGGTTTGTTTTTCTTCTGTTTCCACTCTGTCTCGATGCAGGGAGTCACTGTCACACAAGATGCGCTCTTCCAAGACACTGTCATTGTCACATTGACGACTTGCCTGTCTTTGTTGATGTTGTCTGGATCTTTGGAGGTCGCGACGGATTTGGCAAGGAGGCTATTTGCGATAAAACTGAACTCGCGAGCTACGGTTCAGCACCGGGTCCGCCATTTCTGTTGACACTGACTTGTCAGCTGGCTTCATTCACAAGACGAACACAACGCTGCCGCTCTCCCCCGCGACTTTCCAACTCGATACAACATTCTCGATCAGCAGGGCGTTCAAGGTTGTTTTCACAGTTGCTGGAAGGCCAGTAACTGACATTTTGAAGTTTAAATGCAAAAATTTGCAGCAGCTTACTAGCAGCACGCCCTACAGTTCACGTCCCGTCACTTATGAGAGAGAGAGAGAGAGAGAGAGAGAGAAAGAGAGAAAGAGAGAGAGAGAGAGAGAGAGAGAAAGAGAGAGAGAGAGAGAGAGAGAGAGAGTTGCCTAACTGATATAAGTTTTTCTGAAGATTTTCATCCTGGCCATGATCACTGTTCTCAAGCCAGCGCTACTTGTCTTGCCAGATCTACCAACTCCAAACCTGCTGGGACGAAGTGTCTGCTATCTCCTTAATGATCTCTGTCCCGATCACATCACTTGTTTCTGGGGTACAAGGCCTCTTGGAAGATGGCATAAGCAAAGAGGAATTCAGAGCTTTATTATGAAGATGGCTTGTAGGCGCGAATCAGAAAATCTTGCCATTCCTGGGGTAGCCTACCAACGTAATGACTGCTGCAGGAACTGAGAAAGACGAACTACAGTTTCTGTGATTGGTCAAACGTGAGGCGCTTAGCCAATCAGACGAATCAATAGAGAACTCCGGCAGAAGTAGCGATTAATTTTAGAGATTATAGGAATGGCAGTTGCGATGGCGCACTGTTTGTTAAAAAACGCGCTGTCCCGGATTTTTTGCGCGTCAGTTAGGGCGCACTGCCCATATCGCTTTGCAGCAATTTTGAAAAAAATACAGGAATCCCCCCAAGGGCGCACCCTAGAATCAACACTGCACATGTATACACACACTCACATATATACACATTTACTTGAAGCTGTGAAGAGTTAAGTTTTACACATGTAAATCTTTTTGACACCACTGGCACACTCAAAATGAGCTGTTCAGTTAAGATATTTAATCTGCCCGGACTTTTGTTGTATAATTATGACAGCAAGTCTATCATGCGTAACTTTGGTAGTAACCTTCAGTGCACATCGCCCAGACTGCCATGGACAAGCATGATAGTATACTCTTGCAGGAAAACTCAAATGGGCTTTCTTCCATGCATAGTGGGGGTGCATCTCAAAGTTTGTGGTGTAGCAAATATTAAACACAGCCATAAGGTGTTACATTGTAGCAAATGCAGTCAGCCTCACATAAGAAATCAATGTCTCAAAGACTACGCTGAAGTTGGATGTGCTAGGCCTGACTTGTCAGGCAATTAACGGCAGCGCAATGCGTTTTTGCTCATATGACAGAGAACATTTCAATACAGTAGTTGCTGTCTTGAGTGCTCAACAATGAAAAAGTCTTAAAGGCTGATATCATTTAAAGAAGGCTGTTGTCAAATTACTGTTAATCTGTAATGATTCTCCAACAATGCAAACTTTTCGTTTCCAGTCAGATGAAAACTTTTGAAAGGCTCATTTTTTACACGATAAGAGAGCAGTTTTACTGTTGGTTGTAGAAACATAAACATCACCATCCATCTAAAAAAAATGATGCAAAGCTTCTGTCCATGTGATTCTCATACATCATGCCCTCATGCATGAAAACTTATTATTTATATACACCCAGACACACACACACACACATACACATACACACAGAGCAAGGAGGCATTGACTTAACTGGATGCCTGGCTGTCATGGTAATCCTATCAAAAACAAAGTGGTTTTTTTCTTCTTCTTGGCTCTGGCTTGCTCCTATCAGGAGTGAGACTTATGCACAAGAGGAAAAACTAGATCCAAATAGTCAAGTATCAATCACTTTTAAATGCAGTTGTGAGACTCTCCCTAATGATGACTGACAAATAAAGCAGATTGTATTTCCTAGACTTGGTTGAAGCCATAATATATTACAGAAAGCAAAGAGTACAGCCCTTCGATCGATCAGTCATTATGCTCACAGCCCCACCAACATCAGAGGCCATGTCAGGGCTGTCATGTTACTGAGAACCAAAGCTCAGTTTTACTCTGGGGAACTATTTACAAATTTAAAAGACTATAAAATAACCCAAAAAAAAACAATTCAGTAACGCATTCTCTTCTCAACATCCTGCCAACCATAGAATTGCACCAAGGAAGTCACTTACGTGGTGAAAGAATCAAAGAAACAACTGTTTAATATAAAACTAGAAATTGAGACCTGACATATCAGTGCATACAGTCTGAAGAACATTAATGCAATATTCAAGTTAAATGAACAATGTCTGATTCTCTCAGAAATTTCAAAACAGTTTATGGTGGGACACTGCTGAACAGGATTGTCAGGGAACCTGCAATGAAAATACTGAAACTAATGTCACACTGCTCCTTGGAATGAAAAGAAGTGTCGAGCATGGTGAGAACAGTCTACTCTTTTCTCTCTGTCTTTAGACAGGAATAGAGTGCTAATGAATACGAAAAAAAAGTTTTCACCTTCATATGAGAAGATGATATCTTTTGCAAACATAAACAGATGAACTGAATAGTAACACACACACACACTTACTTACTTACACACACACACAATGTGCTAAAGGCACTGTCTTTAGAAGGACAACCACACATATACGTGCAACCACATGCACATGTCCTATACTGAACACAAGCTGCCTTGACCAGACATCATTTGAGACTGAAACACACTCAGAAGTTTAGTTCCACCAAAGAAACTGCAACAACATTTTCTCCCCGTAACAACACCTGGTTGAAATGTCTTGTCAACACTTTCCTTGACTTGACTCCAAGCAGCTGTGTTGTTTCATTCTCTTCAAATACATGCATTCCTTTAAACTTTGAGGGAATATTTCCCAAACCACCCATGAGAAAGTCATCCTCTCCTCCATCACTACTGTCATCAGCCAGCCAGCCAGCAGCCGCCTGAGTCCCGTCACCAGCTGTGAAGCCTCGATGTGTATCCACAGGTTGCCACGGTGTCCGTGGATACTGAACTTCCCCTTCATGGCTCTCCTCTGTGGACTTGGCTGGTGAACCTGCCTCATCTTGCCGCTTCTTTCTTTTCTGCACAAATTTGTTTTTTCAAAATAATCTTCAACTGGTTGCGTTGTAGCTCATGAACAACTTGAATGAATACTTTTAAAAAAAAAAGATTAATGGTTCATTTTATCTAACAGAACTTAACAGGATATCACTACCTTTCCAGCATCATTAACAAGCTGCATAAAAAAAATAAAAAATTATTCAATGACCATTTTTTAGGCTGCTTACCAGTTCCAGGCTGCAACTTACTCCATATCTTTAACTGTTCATTTTCGTTCCTCAGTTAGATCTCCAAGGTTAAAAAATGGTAAGATTTTGCATATGCGAACATTTTTGCCCACCACGAAGGCATCTGCATTCCAACTTCAGGGATCCCAGATGTATGCTGGGTATGTTCCTGTAACCCACCGAATGCTGTCATTAATTACAGGATCTTTAGTGTGCATATTTGATCTTCTGCATGTGTATATACATGAATGAAATAAAAATACTGGCAGGTCTGCACTCAAAGTTGACCCAGGAGATCATAAAAATCCCCACCCTTAATTCACCAGATGCTGCTGAGATTCAAACACTACTTCCTGGATCCATGGGATCGAAACTGAACTGTCTTTACAACTTGGCTAGCAACCATCACTCCATATATAGTTTATGCGACAATATTATATGGTATGGGGACGGGACAGCTAAGTGGTCGGAGCACTCACTTTCCCCCAGCCAAGTTAAGCAGCATCAAGCGTGGTTACCACTTGGATGGGTGACTGTTTGCACGCCTTGGCTTCAGTACAGTTCCCCCAGCTGCAAATGGGTACCTGCCCTCTTTAGGGTCAGGGAAGGTAAAGCAGCAAGAGAGAGGAGATGGGCACTGCCCTCAATATGCTGGCCCATTGAGAGGTTAGGTCTCTGACGCCTCGCTCCCGTACGACCTTACAGGTTATGGGACACCCTTTACCTTTTTATTATATGTTATATATACATATCTGAAATACACCAGCAAAAATGATGCTACAATACAAAAATCAGTGAGTTTATGCCATGTATTGTAAAGATGTACTATATTTTACAGACTGTAATCCTATGCACCAGGTGTATGATCAAAAATATACAAAAAGATGTCACAACTACAGAAAAGGTGTCACAAATTCTGAAATAGTGTCACAATTCCAGAGTAGCGTCAAAAGTGATCCCAATTCCAGAATAATTGGCTCCTCATAATCAAAAATAGCTATTTGTGCTCATGATCATGTGACTTTCCAAGACATCAGTTTATCCCACTTACCAGTGTCATCAATGCACTTGCTGTTTAAGGTGTAGACCAAAAACCCAAACATATGTCATAGGATATGCAAGAAGCCAAGGTGCGTCTTGGGATAATTTGACAATGTAAAATGTAGTACAATAAGGCTGAAGTGATCAATATGCAGTTCTGAAGCACCATCACTTCTGTTAAGGTTCTTGGCACCAATATTGTAGTAATATAGTCTGTCTTAGCTGCTGCTTGTTTAACCTTTAAAACCACCACCACCACCCCAACCACTGTAGGTATGCACACTCATGCCTCCTCCTCCTTTCTCCGTATGCATGTGTGTGTGTGTGCACATGCATACATGCGTTCGTGTGTCTGTGTATTGCATAGAGAAAATGTGGTAAAGTGAGTTATTCAAAAGGAAAATTTTGTGCATAGGAAGGGGTAAGGGGGGAAGGGAAGTGAAGACGGTTATTCATAAAGAAGATATTTTTTATATAGAAGTCTGTGTGAGTGGGGGTGGGGGCAGATTGTCAGTTAAGAGGGAGATGTTCTGTTTGTGTTTTAGGAAGGGTTTTATTGTGAATTCTTTCCCAGAATCATTGACACTAATGTGAAAATTGAATCAGGGGGAAAGATCTATCCACTACGATTAATGAAGACAAAATAGAAAAAATGTGACCCTACACTCTCTCTCCATTATCCTATTCCCCCATTCCTAAAATGCACAAGCTCTGGCCAACCTCCTTGGCTCCTGTAAGTTATTATTTGAATTTGTAAAAAAACAAAATACCCCCCCCAACAACTATTAATTGTAACTGGCTGCATGTGAATGAGTAGGATGAATGAAAGCGCTTTGACTTGATTTTTGCAAGATATAGCACTATATAAATTCCATTGATTATTATTATCTTAGGACACACTGTGTAGACCATCAGCACAGCGGTCAACTTGTTGGCTTTCAAAACATCAAACACACAATTGTTTTTATTAACTTCTGCAAATTATTAATCTCTGACATCATTACCATTTTTTTCTTCCAATCTTTGAACAACCGGCTGCCTTTGTACATTGGTAGTTTCCTAAATTGGAAATCTCTGTTGACATCAATAAAAATTAAATGATCGGAACATACTAAAGCCAGAGAGCTATCAAAGCCAATCAGCCAGTGCACAAAACCAAGTACTTAAAACTCACAGGGTGACAAAGAGAATGTTTTTTGTAGTTGCCAGATTTAAACTCTGGCCCTCTGTTTCTGTCAATGTTGTTCTCATTATGCTTATTGCTTTTTTAATTGCATTTCTGGACTTAAACATTGCTCACTATCTTGTTTTCCAACTGAAGTGCAATGCTGGTTAAAGGAAAAAATGGTTGGTCAAAATTGAAGTACTAAATCATTCAGAAGTATCAACAGAAATGGCTCTTGGTTTTACTTTTATACAGGCTATAGCAGCCATGATGAAGCACTTGTCAGGCAACAATGAGGCTTTCATTTATTTTTTGGCAACAGATGGAGGCACACTGAAAAAGGATTTGCACCCAGGAGACAAAATATGTGGGAATCCTGCAATGGCGCAGCCTAGAATCAACAGTCAATGTAGTTGCATTGCATGTGGCATTGTAAGTCTCATCGTATTGCGGTACCAAATAGCTAAATGGCTTTTGTGGCAATGAATTTTGTTAATTGTTCATTGTTCTCTCTCTCACTTAAATACATCATGAAGTTTTCTGATGTGTCTAAGAATGTCATAAATTAAGCATACTCAAAGTGTTCCTACCCTCTGGTGTTTCCCAACCGGCTTTCTGTAAATTTCATCCACATCCATCATGGCCTGCAAAACACACAATACTTCCTTTTCAAAACCAATACTGATCTTTGGTTTAAAGATATGTCTGTTCAGGTAAACATGGTTATAATGAACAGAAACATTGTGAACAACAAGCAAAAGGCTTATACTATAGCATGCTCCCAAACTAAACATTACACAGTATTATTTGGCAGCTGGTATATAAATATATTCAATCACTCTGAAAACAAGGTAGTACTTTCATGTTCAGTTTCAATTATATAGCTCAAAATGACTATGCTATCATTCACTCTGCTGCATAAAAAATACTTAAGAAAGAAATTGGGGGAAAAACCCACAACAAATGCATTTGAATATTAAAAAAGACTAACAGTAATACATGAATAAAAAAAAGACTAACAGTAATACATGAATAAGTATAATAATAACAAACGAAAACAAAACAAAACAAAAACCCAAGCCAAAATCTTTGCGCTGTACAAAGGCATGTTAAAGTAATTATCAATACAAATAGTGTAGTACGTATTACTATTATTAGTACATGCGCACGCCGCACGCGTGCATGCGCTGTGTGTGTGTTTACAAATGATTAAGCCATTGAGCACAGACTTCCATCAGTAAAGATATTATCATATTATGTAATCTTGCTGCTTTTTTACAAATCCAAAGTCCAACATTTAATTGAATTTTTTTTTAAATAGTCATGAATATTACATACCAACATTTAAAACAAATTAAAAGATACACTGTTGGCCAATGCCACTGGGTTGGGGTTTTTTGTTTTGTTTTGGGGGTGTTTATTTTTTAATTCCAATAGTCTTTATGACAATAGTTATATGAATAACACATAAGTCAATCATCAAACTATACCACATACTTGCTAGACTCATTGAAACAAATATTAACCAGGGCTTTGTTATACAGTGTATTGACAATACATCTTGTAAAAAATATTAACCAGGGCTTTTTTTTGTTGTGAATCAGTGGTCTAGAGGTAACACACCTGCCCAGAAAGCGAAAAGTCTGGGTTTCAAATGTGTGGTGGTTCAGACTTTGTTTGTGCCTGAAACTTTCCCCCCATCAACTAGATTGCGAGTGGTGGTCTGGGTGCTAGTCTTTTGAATGAGATGATAAACTGAGGTCCCGCACACATAAAAGAACCCACGGTATCAAGAGAGTTGTCCCTGGCAAACTTCTGTAGAAAAAGCCACTCTGATAGTGATAGGGAAAAAAAAACTAATGGGTAGTGCTGCTCTTGTGGCAACTCACTGAGAAGAGCAGCCCGAATTTCAGGCAGGTAAATCTGCCATGACTCTAAGTGGTATAATATACAATACAATAGATTATACAATCCAATCTAGTCACAACAGTCAACACTTTGACCAAACTCACAAGATTCATGTGCTTGTCAAAGGCAATGACATAGCCTGTGCTGATTCCACGAATATTTCGAACACTGCGTGTCCACACTCTCACTTTGATTTTCTCTTGCACACTGCGCCTCAGGACACTGAGTGGACCTTGCTGAAATCCTGTATAAAAAACAAAACACCCACATTTTCAAAGCAAACAGAACACCCCCATCCCCTATCAAGCATTTCAAGTTTAGTTTACTGCTAAGAACGGATAGATCGGTGGTCTAGAGGTAACGCGCCTGTCTAGAATGCAAAAAGTCTGGGTCGGGTGTGTGCGTGGTTCGTACCCCGTTTGGGCCCGAAATTTTTCCCCATCCATTAGACCATGAGTGGTGGTCTGGGCGCTAGTCTTTCGGATGAGATGATAAACCGAGGTCCCATGTGTTAAACAAAATTTTCAGCGCACGTTAAAGAACCCACGGCAACAAGAGAGTTGTCCCTGGCAAAATTCTTAGAAAAAAGCCACTCTGATAGGGAAACAAAAGCAGTTGCAGACCAAAAAAAAAAAAAAAAAAAAAAAAAAAGGTGGCGCTGCTCTTGTGGCTACGCGCCCTCCCCGGGGAGAGCAGCCCGAATTTCACTCAGAGAAATCTCGTGACTTAAAGTGGTATAAAATAAAATAAAAAACTGAGCGCTTTGATTTGTTGCTTTACAAGATTCAGCGCTATATAAATTCCATACATTATTATTATTATTATAAGAACGCATAATGGTGTCAAGTAGTGAAGTAGTTGTGCTCATTACTACAGCAGCAGCAGTAGTGGCAGTAGCAGCAGAAGTGACAGCAGTAGTAGTAGTACTCCAGTAGTAGTAGTACTAATAGTAGTAGCAGAAGTTTAACTTTTTTCATTAGCAAACTGACAATGAGATTACATAGATCTATGTAAAATAAAAGAAATATTGCACATGTGACGCATAATATGAATATTCTTATGAAATTGTTTTCAAATTATCAAAATTACTTTATCTCAAATGTGTTAGTCTCTGAGTGTCACACAAACACAGATAACATATTACATGTTGGCTGGGACAGTTTTCTGTTAAAAGGAAATGCAAACAGGAAAATAAAATAAAAGTGGTGCTGCTCCTGTGGCAATGAGCTCTCCCCACAGAGAACAGCCCGACTTTCACAGAGTAGAACTCTGCTGTAACTTGAAGAGGTATACAATACAATACAATAAAATACAATAGAAATGCTATACTTGTCCATGCACTGTATTCTGGTCAACATACAAACTAAACTTATTGATATGCAATAAATGCATGCTCATACTCATCATAAGCCAGCATGCACACACATACAATAACAAAATTTTTTGTGTTTGCAGTGTACTGTGTTTTTATTCGAGTCCATTTTTTCTCATTTGTAACGCTCCACCATGAAATAAGTTGCATTCCACCTGACCCACTTTTCTGCTAAGAGCTATTTTGGGCAGGTGGTGGTTAGGTTGTCCATTTTGTGATTTTGATTGATTAAAAAAAAATGTTGCCATTCTTCTACCTAATACTGAAAAATCGAGGTAAAAGAAATTTGTTTCCTTTTGCTTTGACACATATAAAAACACCTAAACCCTCAATCTGATCACCTATAGTATTACGGTTCAAAACTTGTCATTTTGTCCCTTCCTACAGTCTAATCATTTTAATTTGTAATAACTTTTCATAGAAGTGTCTGATTTTCAATTTGCTTTTATAATATTTAACGACCTTTTTAAATTGCATATTTGATAACATGTTAACAACTTAAAACTGACCTCCAGAGTCCAGAGCAATGCGACTCATTATGTGGCGGAGCGTAACATTTGTTGTTATAATGATATTGTAGTTAATGTGTTATTTGTTCTTAGATGGCTTGATGAAAAAAGCAAATGCACTGTTTATTCAATGTAGTAGTAGTAATAATAATAATAATAAATGAAATTTCTATAGTGTTATATCTTGCAAAAACAAATCAAAGTGCTTGCATTCGATCCACTCCTACACATGCAACCAAAATTAATTAACAGTTTTCACACACACACACACACACACACAAACACACACACACACACACAGGTTATACATTTTGGCAGGATGATGGGAATTTTGGTCTTTGAAGGCAGGGATAGATAATTCTGAGATGAAACAATAGGGGAAAGTCTTAGGTTTGAAATAGGTATGTCTTGAGGCTGGATTTAAGTGTTGTAAGTAGGCTTTTCACGAAGGGAGAGAGGGAGGTCATTCCAGATTGATGGACCAGAAACAGAGAAAGAGCGACGGCCAACGGTAGATTGATTAAATCTAGGTATTCGTAGGCACAGGGTATAGAACAGAGGGAACAAGAAGGAGTGTACAGGTGGAGACATTCACAGAGGTAGGAGGGTGCTGTATTGTGGAGACATTTATAACAGAGGGTACTGATCTTATAGTTTATTCTCTGTGGCACAGGCAACCAGTGGAGAGATCATAAGAGAGGAGTAATATGCTCAGATCTTTTTCTTTTTAAGGAACTGGTCGAGCTGCAGAGTTTTGTATACATGTTGAAGGGAGTGGATAGATGATGGTGGCAGACCAGCAAAAAGAGAATTACAATAGTCCAGACGTGAAAGAATGAGAGATGTGACAAGTTTGGATGTTGCATCAGTGGACATGTACCTTCGAATTGTGCTTAAACGCCAAAATTGATAGTAGCACGACTGGCAGGTCTGGGTGATGAATTTTTGCATGGAGAGTGTGTTGTCAATAACAACACCTAGATACTTGACTGTGGTGGATAGAGGAACTGTTGTATTGCCAAACTCTATTGAATCTGTTGTGATGGAAGAGAGTTTGTGTACTATCTGGAAATAAAAAATTGACTTTGACTTGACTTAGACACACACAGGGTCTCACACAGATAGATAGTTGAACACAACCATGTATAAAACTAAAATGTATAATGTAAAAAAACACACACATGAGCAGATGTACACATATTATGCAAACACAGTATACACAATTCTAGGCAAAAGAAAACATAATTTAAACATTAAAATAGTATACAAACACACTCATAGTTACAGTCGTTTTTTTAAAAAACAAAGTCCACAAAGTGACAAACTAAAACGCCCTATGGTATATGTACATATTCATCCACATCCAAACACAAATTCAATTGCCCACCCATACTCACTTAGATTTAGTGAAGCATTTTTAAAAAACTTTTTATGGAACATAGTAATCATTAAAACCCTGCAAAACCTTGAAAAAGTCATGTCACTCTACATTGCTTTAGAAACCCTTAAAGAAACCTGCAGCATAATATATGCACTGTGCTGGTTTTGAAACATAAAAACATTATAGTTCTCTCTTTCAAGCTTTGATCTTTTTTATTAGCAGACATGTCAATAATCATATTCTATTGCTTTTTTATTTTTATTATTATTACTAGTGTTATTCCCAACTGGCAACTCTTTAAAAAAAAAAAAGTGCATGGTACCAAGTATCCTAATATTGGCTTACCCTTTTCCATCCGAGTTAGAACTGTCGCTCTTGCTGCACCCTTCTTTGTGCATTTCTTTGTGGTTTTAATGTTTACAGTTGCATCCTCTGAAGTTACTTGGCCTACTGATACTTGAGCCTGCAATAACTCAGCATGCATTTCTTCCTTAGTTGATTTTCCAGAAATATTTTCAATTATGGTTTTACCAACACTGTCAACAGCTTGTGAATTCTTTGTGACCACTTGTATTCCAAAAGTTTCAAGTTCATCATGTTTTGGTGACTTTTCGGCACGTGAATTATCTGATGATTGAGTATCTAATCTTGAACTTCCTTGGTATGTCACATCATGTGGCAATTCCTGCACATCTACGTCAATATGAACATTTTCTATGAACTGAGAAACAGTCTTAAACTCCTGAACATTTTCATTAACGACATCTAAGCTAGGGGCGTAAATTACGTGCATCGGGTCAAAACTTGCTGATGCCAATGCCATAGTTTCTTCCAAGACATCATCTGAAGCTCTGGAGCTAGCTCCCAATGTGTCTGTGTTTTCTTCCGAATCCATCGATACCGTTGCATAAACAAAGATCACTTATTGTTTACGTCTTCTCGTCTGTCGCTCGCAAATGATATATATACCTGTTGGTAGAACTTAGCCTATAATAATAGCCTAGGCCTGGGCCTAACTGGTTTTCTTTCCCTCCTCGGTGTTCAACAGCAATCGATATATATATGAGAGTTACTGGCCCTTGTCGCTGGCAGGCAATGTGCTATCCCCCAAAATCTTCGCTTGTTTTGAAGTTTTGTTTTGTTTTTTAACACTGTGTTCTGCCAAGATATGCATCCTTTGTCACTTTTTTTTTGTTTTTTCATTTCCAATTCTTAATTTTTTCCGATTCAAAAGTTGTCATGAACTCTCTCTCTCTCTCTCTCCTTGAGTTCTAGTGAATGTTTTATTTCAATATCTTATTGTTGTGTGTAACAACTATGAATAGCTTATTTACAATGCGTAGATGTTCATTTTTATGACTTTGTAAGTTTGGCTTTTTGTTTGTTTGTTTCTCTTTTTGGTTTGGTTTTGGTTTTTTGGTGTGTTTATTTTTGTTTATGGTTGTTGTTTTTTTAAATTTCCTTTAAACATTTTTTAACTGTGTGAGTGTATAAGTATTTGGGTTTATTAGTAAGATGTATCCCTACGGGCGGGGGCTGGATGTAAAAAAGCTCATGAGTTCATTATCCTCGAAATAAAAGCATTTGTCATTGTCATTGTCTCTCCCTATAGGTTTTCAAGATCTGATTCTTTGACTCCCATTGGGGCTTGGAAAATTTCTTGAAAAATATGAATTAACTGTAACATTTATTTATCTGCATATGGATAAGTGCAGGTTACCTTTTAAGTCTTACAAGATGCTTTATTATCTAGATGTCAAGGGGGAAAGCACCTGGGCTTCACAAATACGTACCTGTTTATGTGAACTTGGCTTTGGGTTTGTTTGGCTCAATCAAGGTGTCGGAAATCGTAGAGAGTTATCAAGGTTTTCAGGCAAAGACTGATTGACTGCCGTTGGCAGCAGTGGAGTGATCATATACAAAACAGTGAAAGATTTCAAATGCACAGATAATTTATAGGTTCACACGATGTCAGTTGCCATCAGCGCCTGGGCTCTATCACAGTTCTTGATTAAACCATTGACGCTGGGGGCAACAGCAAAGTGAGAGGCAGTATGACCAGTGGCTTTCCCACTCATGGAATTCCACTTTACAGCTTAGTCTTTAGTGATCGACTATGACTCTCTGACTAGGAGGCTTGACTCGCACAGTCCTTATGTGCTGCAGCCCTGGGGGCTGGTTGGCCTTTGGAGAACATCTCCAACACTGACTGTCCTTATGCCCACTTGGCCAAGAGAGTGGGGATGTACTGTGGGCAAAGGCATCTCCACTATAATCAAATTTCTGCCCAATTTCCAAAACAGCAGCTGCCTCCTCTGCTGTTTTGGAGGTCATCCTCTGACACGACCGACAAAACATACATACAAGCTAACAGTGGAAGATAGAGTTCATTTTGTGCTGTGCTGTTAGATGTAAGACAGAATTACATTCCGGTAAAGTATAGTAGGCAGCCTAATTTATTTAGATTCTGTCTACTCATGGCATTTAGTCACCCTGAGATAGTGCACAGCCTTGTTTTATATTTGTGTAAAGCCTTTAAGAATAAGAGATATCTTGGTTTCTTAAGTCATATTTTTTGGAAATTATTTTTATTGTGGTAGTTGTGGGTATACAATAACATTTTGGTTTTTTGTGTTACTTATTTTTCTCACTAAAATACTAAGCAGTTTGGCACCCCCCCCCCCCCCCCCCCCCCAGGAGGCACCGTGGTCGAGTGGTTCAGGCGGTCAACTCGTGATCCAGAGGTCGCGGGTTCGATCCCCGCTCGGCTCGGTGTTGTGTCCTTGGAAAGACACTTTACTCCTATTTTCCTCACTGCACCCAGGTGTACAAGTGGGTACCAGCTCTGCTGGGGAAGTATCTGGCGACAGACTAGCGTCCTGTCACAGGGGTGGTGAAAAACCATCAGTTCGCTTAACGCTACAGAAACCGGGATAAGCTCCGGCTCTATGGGCCTTCTGGCTCGAAAGAACATACTTACTTTTTTTTTGGCACCCCCCCCCCCCCCCCCCCCCCCCCCACCACCTCCTTCATGTATGGGCCTTTTTGTGAATAAATCTTTCGAGTTGAGTTCTCTCTCTCTCTCTCCCCTCTCTCTCTCTCTCTCTCTCTCTCTCTCTCTCTCTCTATATATATATATATATATATATATATATATATATATATAATATATATATATATATATATATCTCGGACGGGGAAGCCTAGTGGTTAGAACATTGGCTCGCAATCTGACAACCCGGTTCGATTCCCCTTCAAGGGAATAATAATTTTCCCTGGAGTTAACATCCGTGCAGACTCCACTCTCCCCAAAAGTCCTTGGATGAGACTATAAACCGAGGCCCCGTGTGTGCACACGCACAAGATCTTGCGCACACGTTAAATCCTCTTCCGCTTTTCGTAAGAGTAGGCCATTGTATGCCGGTGGGAACAGATGATAGAATTGGCAAAACCCCATACACACAGGAACTGGATTTTAAAAAGCGCACAAGTGCTTATTCCATTATCCTCGATATAAAAGAATAAAATAAATTTTAAAAAAATCTTGGGGGGGGTACTGTGTTATATGGCGTGGAAATTTGGGGACTGGATGTGCAGCTGTAACACATTGTGAATCAGTGCACCTCTTTGCTTTAAAGCAGTTGCTAGGCTTAGATAGACGTACACTTAATGATCTTAATTATAGTGAAACTAATAGATATCCTTCTCTCTGTTAATGCTGCTGTAAGATGTATTATATATTGGATTACAATTCTACATATGGATGAGTGCAGGTTACCTTTTAAGTCTTACAAGATGTTTTATGGTCTAGACGTCAAGGGGAAAAACAACTGGGCTACACAAATATGTTACCTGTTCATGTGAACTTTGTTTTGGGTTTGTTTGGCTCAATCAAAGTGTAGGAAATTGTAAAGAGTTTATCAACGTTTTCAGGCAAAGATTGATCGACTGCCGATGGCAGCAGTGGAGTGATCATATACAAAGCAGTGAAAGATATCAAATGTATAGACAATTTATAAGTTCACACGATGTCAAACCTTATCTAAAGCTTGATATGGACATATATTTGAAAGGAATTATGAAATTAAGAATAGTTTAGACTTGGTGTATCAGACATAAATGTTAATAAATTTAGGTATATAGAACAGGATGCTGATGATCTCAGGATGCTACCCCCATTATGTAAGCAAGCAGTGAAGATGAAGTCCATTTTGTGTTGGGATGTCCAGTACTAGAAGATGTTAGACAGAATTACATTCCCGTAAAATATAGTAGACAGCCTAATTCATTTAGATTCTGTTTACTCATGGCGTCTGGTCACCCTGAGATTGTGTGTGTGTGTGTGTGGGGGGGGGGGGGGGGGGGGGGTGCACAACACGTGCAGTTAGCCGATTGTTGTGTTTTTCATCCTCTTCAGTATTTCCTCAAGTACTAAGGACTGACATAGTGTTCCGAGGTCTACATTGGTGACTGACTGCATAAGACACTATGCCGTCGGGGCAGCTGGATTTTAGAGCGTCTTGGTCTTGTGGATGCTTCTTGGCAGTAGGCCTACTGCACCATTTCATGTGGAAGAGAGCCATGTTTGGCTGCACACCGGTATTAATTTGGGGGTCTGTATAGAGTTACAATCGAAAAAATGTTGGTGATTTTCACAGATTTTTTGAAGTATGAAAAAATGCACTGTGCACTTGTTTTTTGGGATTGAGGACATAGAGCAATGCCAGGTAGTCTCGAGAAAGTTGGAAATAATCACCAAATGAGGATTGCTTGTATTCCTTCAGCGTTGATCCCGAGCATGCATATTGTGGTAAGGAAGGTAGCAGAAAATAAAAGGACCGAGGGGTCCAGTATTTGCTGAAAAAATTTTAAATGTCAAATCTACCAAATCTGTTCAAAATCACATGAGTTTTTGAGTCAGAGGCTAGTCTTTCACAAAATTTGGTTTTTATTTCTGTGGATGTATGTGTGGTATGAATATGAGTCACATAGAAAAACAGAAAGAAAAGAGTGATTTTTTTTTTAAATTGCGCGTGCGGCCTTTAAAGATGGCAATGGGAGTGACCATTTTAAAAGCTTGCTCGCTCGTTGCCGGTGTTCTCCTTGGCCTGTCCCTCGTCTATTTGTTCTGGGGGGACAATTTGTTCCTACGTCGTGGAGAAAACAAGCTGCTGCTACGTTGTCGGAGACGTGGAGGAGAACCCTGGACCCCAACGCCCTGCATGATCTGGTGCACAACATCAGGGATGAAGTCCGGGAGCTGCGTCAGAAGAATGAGACTTTGGAGAAACAAAATCAGGATTTGTGTGACAAAGTCAATACCCTTGAAAAGAAGTATGATGATTTGGAAAACCGGTCTAGAAGAAACAATCTGATTTTTCATGGTGTGACTAGGACAGGGAAAGAAACAATGAAGAATGTGAGGGTTTGATTCAGGACTTGTTAACAAACTTGAGCTAACGTACACCACATTAGTTCTAGAACTGACTCACTGATTGTTGCCTGATGTTCTTTTTACAAACAGAAGGTTAAGATTCTGTAGGCAAAGCAAAAGCTAAAAGGGACAAACACATTCCTAGGGGAAGATTTCTCCCAGAGGGTTAGGGAAATCCCAAGTAAGTTGGGCTCCCACCTCAAGCAAGCCAAAGATGACAGAAAACAGGCCCGTATGCGTGTACGGTGCCATGTGCGCTTAGGTGTGCACTTGTGTGTGTGTGTGTGTGTGTGTGCGCCCGCGCGCTTGTGTGCTGGGTATATGTGCTTGTGGATATCTGTGGATGTGGGTACGTAATTGTGTGTGTTGGGTATCTGTTCGTGTAGATATATGTGGATGTGGGTACGTATGTGTGTGCGTGCGTCCATGCGTGCGCGCGCGTGTGTGTGTTGGGTACTTGTGCGTGTAGATATCTGTGGTGTGGTGTTGCATTGTGTCAATGCATGCTTTTGGTGTGTGCAAACGCTCATCTGTACCTTTCTATCTAGTGTTACATTGTGCTGTTTGAACAGGCATAACTCCTGTCTGTATTCTCATGGCTGTGTGGCATGGAATTTTTCTATCCTCTTCTTGGTGAACATCGACAGTCACAGATAGGACCAAGGTAACCAAAGAACTACTATTGTGGGGGTTTTCTCAGGTCTAAAACACAGGTGATTAATATAAGGGACAACATTGCTAAGAAACTATGGGTGACAAGTAACAACTGTGACCAACATTACATAATGTGAGCTCCCCCCTCTAAAGGAGATGTTAAAAATGATAGTGAACTATGGGTAGCAGCATTCTGACTTCAGGGATGGTGTCTAAAAACACCTGTGTGCATGCACTTAAAAAAAAAAGTCACCCGTTCCTATCAGCAAAAAATGGCCTACTCTTCCAAAAGGAGGAATGTGTTTTCAATGTGTGCACAAGATGTTCTGCGTGCATTCACACACTGGACCTCAGTTTCTTGTCTCATCTGGACATTTGGGGAAGTCGAGTCAGTACTAATGTTAAATCTACAGGGTCTCACCTGTCGGCATCGCCAAGTTCGGTGTTAGCTGCCGCACCCAATAACAATGATATGATCCTTCTCCATTTTCTCAGGTCTTCACAGGTCCTGCTGACTTCATAGATTCTCGTCTCACAGGATTCGGTGATGTTACCAATGAGAGAAGCTGGTCTTCCTTTCTTTTTCTCTCCGTCTTGCCTTGAAGGGCAGTCTTCATTAGGTCCCTATCTTTGTTTCATAGTGCATGGCCTACATATCTTAGTTTCCTTTTTGTCATTCTGAGGTTCACCAATGGTGAGATTTTACCAATGCGACCGGTTTTTGCCCATGACGACGGTAGCCGCATGGGATGTATGCTAGGTATATTGGAATTTATGTTTCCGTAACCCACTGAATGCTGACATGAATTTTGGGATGTTTAACATGCCTTTTTGATCTTCTGCATGTGTACATTCACAAAAGGAATACAGGCACTGGCAGGTCTGCACTTGAAGTTGACCTGGGAGATCCTAAAAATCCCCACCCTTAATTCACCAGATGCCGCCGGAATTCGAAACCATGGCTTCATCAATCCATGGGATTGAAGTCAATGGTCTTAACCACTCATTATAGCAGCCATTGGTTTCCTTTCATTTATCAAAGTAAGTTTTCTTGTTGTTCCCAGTTAATGTAAAATGTTTTCAGTTTTTCTTTATCTGTCCAACTGACTCTGAACAGCTTTCTAAAAAACAACAACCATACATCAGCTGCTTCAATTCAAATCAAAATTAAAATTCCCTCAACCCTGGGCTGCCAAATCAGGAGCGCTACGCTCTTAAGACCACAAGGCTATCCTGCCTCCCAGATGGAAATGAGTCTGCTAGAAAGCTGATGACGTACCTAGCTACTTTTTCTTTCTTTTTTTTTTAGCAAGGAAGGCTACTCCATGTTGGCATTATGTCTTCTCCAGTGTACCAGATCTTGTGACCATCTTCTATGTTGTTTCTCCCTATCTTCTTCACCTCACTTCAGAAAGCAGAACGTCTCTGTGGTATCTTGCCAATTTGTGTTTGAGCTCTTACATTTTTTTCATGCATGCAAGGTGCAAACATTCCATGTCCGTAATGGAGTTTGTTTGGATGGTAGGCTGATGGTAAAAGCGGCACCAGTAGCACACCTTACTTTGTTTGGATGGTAGGCTGACGGTAAGTGACACCAGTAGCACACTTTTCATCTGATCCATTCTGGTGAGCTGAAGTGGGTGCTGTGATCATGGGTACACTGTGCCTCAACCTATCCTGCATCATGTTGTGCTGTGTTGTGTCCACCATGTTCTTTCTGTGTGCTGAGGGATACTATACTTCCTGGCAGTGCCCATCTCCTCTCAAAGTATCCTACTGGTGGTCAGAACATACACCAGCCCCATGCATTCTTTTAGCCTGCCAGCAGAAGTGATTATTGGTTTGTGTGTGTGTGTGTGTGTGTGTGTGTGTGTGTGTGTGTTGTGTGTAAAATATGAGAAGGAAATATAAGCCTGTGTTTTATCTTTTCACACACATGCCCAGCCAGATCATAAAACAGCAAAATACGGAGGCAAAATTATAAGAAGGCATTTTCTTTCAGACCCAAGGAAATAAAACATAACACAATGCCACGTTCTACGTACAGTCACATTACATATCACAGACTTCACTGAGATCAAGGAAAGTTTGTCTTTGTCTTTACATTCAGTGTGCATATAAATAAATTATATTTACTGTGTCAGTACATATCTCATAATGACAGAGCGAGGTCTCTATAGCCAGTGCAAGTTATCTACAAAATTAGCTGTGATTCTGAATATTTAGATGAAAGTATATAAAAAAGAGTCCAATTAACATGAGAGTATATCATGAATACCATACTCAACTATGTTAGGATTACTACAAAGAAGATGATTTTAGATAAATTCTTGTGCTGGGTATGTTTGTGAACTAACCCCAATGAAAAATAGTTATCAGTAACAACCAACCAACCAATATAATAAATCAAATTTACCAGATTCTGGTTTCAATCTTATGTCTGTTGTTGTGGTTGTTGCTTTTGTATTTTTATTTATTGATCGGGTGAATTTTACAATCATCACATAATCAAAACGGCAAAATTTGTTGCATGAGAATGAATAAATAAATGCAAATAAAATAATGAAACCAAAGCCAGGCAGTGTAAAAATTTCAAACTGTCATAAGTAATTTCATTTTTGTGGTCAGAAAGAGCACTCTACGAAAAGTACCTACTACATAACAGCTTGCAATGAATATGTCTACCAATGCACTAAATGCAGCAGAAAAGCAAAATAACGGATGGATGATAAAATGTAGTTATACCTGACAGTGTGGAAATGAGTGGAGAACTCTCAACACTGACTTACACTTCACAGACAAATTTGTTTTCTGCAACGCAATATTAAACATTTTTCTTTAAATTCTGTGAATAAAAAAAACAGTACTTAGATTGGACAACTGAGATTTCAGATCTAAGAAATAAAGCTTCCTTGGATTTAGGAGGACTGGAGAAGACAGGACACTGACACACAGGCAAAGTGTCAGACAGACAGACATCCTGATTCTACAACAAACAGTCCTAAAACAAACAGATAAGGTCACATCACAGGCACTAAGTATCTGGAGAACCATGGTTCACAGAACAACAGCCTCAAATTTCACACTGAGGTAAATCAACCATCACACCTCCACACTACCCAGAATCCACACACTCCTTGTTAACACAACCATCTTCCCTGCATGATCAGAAAATTGCAAAGCACAAAACCCACCACAGCAATCTCCCATAAAACCTGCAAATGAATGAAATCATTTCCAAAATTTGTCACAAGCTCACCGTCACCCATAGCGAAAATGTTCACTAAATGGTTCACAAAATCATGTTTGGTATAAAGAAATATGTACAGAAAAAAACAGATCAGAATTTCCGACAGCAGCAATGGTCATTTTAAAACAGGCCATATTCTCCCAGAAGAACTAGCAGCAAAAACAAAAACAGATCCGCTATATACAAGGTACATACATCAAAATGGCTGCCAATTCCAAACTATAATGTCAAGCCAGTTACCAAAAGGAACCTCATCTTTAAAAAAAATGTATGGCTGCAAACTTTTCTTTACAGCTTTATACATCAAACCACCATTTGAATGCACATTTGAAGTAGCCTATATAGCATTGGGGGCATTAGGAAGGTGAATAAAAAGTTTTGAATAATAAATATCTGAGCATGATGTAACCAAAACATCTCATTTTCAACTTTTATTAAACCTGACTGAATGAAAAACGAGGAGGTTTTCTCTACTATGTTATCTGATAATGTGCAGTAATGTACAAGAATCATGTTGTCTGATCACTATTTCCCACAATGCAAGAATAACAATAAACATGCAAACAAAAGGAATGTGATGATGGGGCAATGTTGTCAAATATATACATTTGTCACAGCGAAACATTTCCAGTGTATTGAAGGTCCAATTGTCCTACATCCTTAAACATAAATAAATGAATAAATAAGATAAAGAATTTTAAACAAGCAGGCCAACAACCCCCCTCCCCCGAAAAAAGCATGTGTGTGTGTACATTTGGATGTGCACATGCTATTCTCAGTGAATGCAAATATGCATGGTTATGTGTAAATGCCTGTATTTACAAAGTACAAAAAAAAGGAGGGGGAGAGAGAGAGATGTGTATACATTTCAACAGTTATGAACAATTTTAGTTTGCATAATCTATATATCTTCCATTAATGATTCAAAGAATTTTCATTTAATGGAGTAAGTCTCTTTAGAATGGAATGAATAAGTAATTCAATAAATTATGTCTAATATTACAATGCAGGAGACCTCCAAGCAATCCAATACAACAAGAATACAAAAAGCATTCAGATTTACATAATAATAATAGTTATGAATAGATTCGAAACTTCTGATGTTGAAAAAAAAAAGTCTGGCAAATAAAGAATTTATATTCAAAGAACAAAGAGTTGTAAAAAAGATGCAATGATGTTTTCAATAAACAAAAGTAACTGCATGAATGTTATACTTTAGTAAAAATGCACAAGGTTAAAGCACAAAATGCTGTCTTTTTAAAACGCAGTATATTAAAATGCCCTCATTTCTCTATTCATTTCTCAAAATATAAGGCAATGCTAAATTTTTTTAAATAGTAACAAAAGCCTCAAAGTCATGCAAAATAAAAATAGATATTTCATGTGAAATGTGGCTTTTCTTCACGCATAAAAAATGCAATTAAGATGGCAGATGTTTGCACAGTTTTCAAGGAATCTGATAGCAGATTGATAAAAGCTGCGATTCTGTAGTTTCCACTCACTGTAAAAGTTTAACTAGCAAATTTTCTTTGCTAAAACAGGCATGAACAAATTTCTTGGCAACCTGTCTGCCTGATGTGTGCAGGAAGGAAGTTTTTAACAATAAAACAGGTTTTGTAGACCTACTCCACCTTCTGACTGATGTGTGTCCATAGTTCCATTTGTGTAGACACTACCATGTGTGGTATGTATGGCTCTACAAAGTGAAGCATTTTGTAATGCAGAATATGCATCTCCTAGGACGCTTTCCTCATAACATTACAACAAGAGCTCCCCTTACCACACAAGGTTTCTTGGCTGCTGTTCTTGCTTTCTTTTTCAGCTTTGTTTGTGTTTGTGTCTGAGTGGGAGGATTTGTTGGTTGAGTCATGGGGATTTTTTGTTGCTTTTGTGTGAAGGCAATCTTTTACTTTTCAAGGGCATGTAATAAAGGAAGAATGTCTGGCATAAAATTTGAACAGTTTATAATGAACAATAAGCTGAATGCAAAATGTAGTCTATATTCAAATGATATAGAATGCTTTTTTCTGGTAAAAATATTGAATTAAATATTACTGAAGAACAGGTTCACAAGCAGGCACTAAAGAATGGTAAGTTTGCAGAATAGAACAGTGTATGGAGTCCTAAACATCACCAGTGAACAGGCCGACATTAACAGCTTCTTTTCAGAACACAATATCATCGTCGTCATCTCCAGCTTCCCTGTCCAGCAGTCCACTGCCATACTTGGGTTTAAAGGAATGGACCGTTGCTCCAGATGGCTGAAATAATACATTGATATCATTCATTCTAAATGTAGCATTATGTAGCATATAAAAGAAGAGTTTATGCTAATAAACAATAAATTAGGCACAAAACAAACAGCACTGCTTTCAATCACTGGAAAAAAACCACTACAGGATACTTAGATACAGGATGTTCTTGTCTGTAACTTATGAAAATACTGCCATGCTGACATATGCTTAATATCAAATCTGATATACAGTAAAGATTTTCATCCTGGTTAGCATCCACATAAACATGTCTGCCTATGTAAACACACACTAGCAAAAAACAAGAACACAGACAACAGGAGACAGGCAGTCAGTGTTTCAGTTTCTACCCACACAACAGCCACTGAAGATGACATAGCAGAACATCAACACACTTCATGTAGGCCTACATATTCACACAGTAAAACATAGTCAATGTTTCAAGATTATAGCATTGAATATTCAACACCACCAACCATCACCAGGAAAGTCCAGAAGAAGGGTAACACAAAAGAAAAGACAGAAGGCTACCCAACAAGAAGTATGAAGATGACAGTTCTCCAAGGTCAGCTTGACGGCAGAAGGAAAACGGGCAGACTACCAACATCCTACACTACCAACATCACTGAGATCAGTGGGCTGGGAGGGCTACAGGAGATCGTAGAACTCAGCAGACAGAGAGAGATGGCGAACTCTGGTGATATTGCATGGAGCCCCTACTGACTACAGCAGCGATGGAGTTGTTTTCAGAAGTATGGTTGTGTAAGCAAGCTGATATTGAAAATGCTTTCCCAGATTTTTATGTATTTCACTTCCCACATTCTCAAAGTCAGAAGGGTGATGTCCAGTTTGTGCGCATAAAAGTGTTGTATGTTACGTGGAACACTTATTGAAATCAGTGGAGGAGCACATCTTTTTCAGATTTGGTAAACCTGATCTCAACTTTTCTTTTGAAATCGTTGCTGCATTTGTTTGTAATGCGCTAACCATTCAGTAGTGCAAAGTAAAGATAAGCAGGATGATGTTAAACTGTTAGAAAAATACATGTAAGAGATAGTGAACAAGTTTCCTGATCTATCATGGCCATTGTGTGGGGATTTTATTAACCAGTACATCATTTTTCACTGATGTGGACAACACTGATGAAAACAGATATGCACAACCAGTACAAGAATTGGGGGATGTACTAACTAATGTTCCACATACTGTAAACAAATCTGTAAATAACAATGTCAATAATGTTGGTCAGAAGCTTCTTGAGCTATGCAGGAAATATGATTTATTTATTGTAAATGGCATGATTTTCTTTCATAACTCTGATTACTGATTGTACCACCCAGAGATAGAGTGAATTGTGTAATTCAGTACGATTTACATGAATGCTGCTGTGTTGTGTGTTTACTGAGGTGCAACTTGCCTCAATAGCAAGATCTACCCAAACCAACAAATGAAAGACCCATTCTGTAAGTACCAACAATATGACAAACAATGTATTGAACATTTGTGTTCTTTTATGTTGGTCTGTCCCAAATATGTTCCCCATAAAAAAATTTTCCCACCAGTATGTTACTATTATTTGCCATAAGAATTTCAGTTACATTCATTATGTAACATTATGACAAAGAAATTAGCTTTTAGGTTAAGAATTTCTCTTACTATTTTCTGAAAATATGATTTTTTTGTAATGCTAGTGTGCTTATACTGTACTGAGAGGGGAGGGATAGCTTAGTGGTTAGAGTGTCAAGCTTGTAATCTGTTGGCCTGGGTTTGAGCCACCACTGAAGCATCTGTTTGAAGGGATTTTCCCCTGGAGTTAACATCAGTGCCAATTCCAGTCCCCTGAAAGTCCATCAGAGGAGACTATAAACCAAGGTTCCATGTGCAAACGCAAACAAAATTTCCTGCGCACACATCAAAATCCATTCCACCATTCAGAAGAGTAGGCCATTGCGTGCCAGTAGGAATGGATGACAACATTTCAAAAACACATGCACACTGGTCTAGAGTTTTTACATCGTTCCCAAAGTTGGAATGCGGCTACCTTAATGGTGGGCACACATGGTCACATATGCCAAAATCTCATCACTGGTGAACCTTAGAGCTCTAGCCGAGAAACAAACAAACAAACAACAAAAACTGCACCGAAAGTCTGACATCATGCAACCTTATTTGTTCACTACATATTGCACATTCTCCTGTTTATATGGGCCAGATGGCCTGCAAAAACAAAATAAACCATTACAGAAATGTACTGCATTGAATTGTGTTGTATTTAACACACGCACACATACTTACACACACACAAACTGTACATGTCTATTTACACATGAACTCATAACCAAAAAGGTTAGTATAATCTATACAACTGTAAAAAAGGCAACTGACTGAAATCCTCTGAAACTACTGACAAAGATAGTGCATATATTTACTAACCTTGCGTCTCTGCCCCTTGGCTGCAAAAAAGAAAAGAAAAAAATGCTTACAGGGAATGTCATCAAACAAAACAAAAAATGAACGATGGCTAAACAACTGTAAAATACATAGCTGATGATGTCAATGTACTGAAAAATGAGAAATGGAAAAAAGTAAAGAAGATATTGTTTCTGAAAAGCACTCTTATATGTGTGTGTGTGTTGGTGCGTGCATGTGTGTGTGCATGTGTATGTGCGTGCGTGTATATATGTGTGTGTGTAAGCACACATGTTCATGTAATACATGTAGGAAAGCAAACACACCTCTCCTCATCTTGATACAAAATAATCAAAATCAGACATCACTTATAAAAACAAAATTGTT
The DNA here is from genome assembly GCA_028751875.1 of Rapana venosa. Lineage (NCBI taxonomy): Eukaryota > Metazoa > Mollusca > Gastropoda > Neogastropoda > Muricidae > Rapana > Rapana venosa. The sequence goes on along the minus strand of CM054134.1, from coordinate 67,976,722 downwards.
AATTAAATATTCTGAAAGGTAAAAAAAAGACATCTTCCAAGCTTACAAATATGATCACCATGTAACCAAATAATTTGAAATTTGTTTCATTTAGTTTATACAACCATACTTTTAAAAAAAAGTGATTAATGTCCATTTTTCTCTTAGAACAAACTGCTCCAAAGCAAACAAAGAAAACACCACAGTACCATCAACATATAAAGCTGAAAAAACATTTTTTGGTTGCCTGCATACATTTTTTTTCTAACATTCTAGCACTCAAGTACACACATACACACACTTAAATGAAGTTCCTATCTTTGTTTCATGTCAGCCATAACAACCAAACAAGCTATGGTCAATCCATCAATTTACCTGAAGATGGCCGTTGCAATGAACTGGAAGATCGTCTGGACTGTGCCGGAGACTTGGTGTCATAATACTCATCCTCGTCCTCGTAGGAATCGTACCTAAGCACAAGGATAGACAATGTTGTTTTTCACTTCCATTTCATTCACCGAATTGATCCCATTTCAATATTTTAAAAAATTTCTTTATATTTTGTTCATAAAAGATTCATACATATCCAAAGTCTGCAAACTGATGACTGAATAGAATATTTTTTTCTCCATATGATACTGCCATGTCATTGATAACAAAGTCTCCAGATTATTGTATCCTGGACACACAATCTATATACCCTTCTCTTCACCACCACCCCCCCCCAAAAAGGGGAAATATTGGGTGGAATGTGTAGTGCCTGATCTTCTCCTGTGCTTGTAACTGCAGGAGCTCTGCCTGCTGGCCCCAGCCAACACATTCCGACTTATGGGCAGCTCATTAAAAAGTTCATAAGAAAATGATTTCAGATTTACTTTTAAAAAAGGCAGGAGAATGGGCTCGGTAGGCAAAATATAAGCACAAGAGAGGTGAGGGGAAAGACGGAAACAAAGAGAGTGATAGAAAAGGGGAAATTTATAGCACAGTTTCCAGAAGGTCGGGATGCTATTTATACTGAAAAAACCCTGGCATCACGTGGAAGGGAGGTGGGTGGGGGTGTCAATAATTTTGTGTGTGCATTAGCTAGAGCTCCAAGGTTCACCAAAGGTGAGATTTTTACATATATGCAAACTTCCCTCCACCACTTAGGTAGCTGCATTCCAATTTTGGGGATGGTATCTGAACATGACACCTGTGTGTCTGATGACCCAGGTTCAAATCTCATTCAAGAGGATTTTTACTCTGGAGTTAACATCAGTGCCAACTCTACTCCCCCTAAAAGTCCTTCAGATGAGTATAAACCGAGGTCTCGTGTGTGAACACATGCAGAATAACATTAAAACCCGTTCCACTTTTCGGAAGAGTAGGCCATCGTGTGCTGGTGGGAATGGATGACAAAATTTACAAAACTGCATACGCATGGGGACTGGATGTAAAAAAAAGCACGCAAGTGCTTATTCCATTGTCCTCGAAATATAGGATTAAATAATATAATAATAATAATGCATTAAAAAAAAAAAGTCCTCTGCTCCTACTGGCATGAAATGGCCTACTCTCCTGAAAGGTGGAACAGGTTTTTAACATGTGCACAAGATGTTCTGTGTGTGTTCACACACAGGGCCTCGGTTTATAGTCTCATCCAAAGGACTTTGACAAACAGTTTGATTTTATCAAACTGGGGAGAAAGGGCAAGACTGGGAATCAAACCCAGAATTTTGTGGTTTACTTGTTGGCAGGCAAATGTCCTAGCCATCCTGCCACCTTCGTTTCTTGTGTAAATAAATAAAATGAAATAGATAAAAATCATGGCCACTGAGATCAATTTTAGATGAAAAGCCATAGAAGCTTTGAAGATGAAGCATAAACATCTGTCCCTGAATGGGGGAATGGGAGGGAAGGGCAGGGATTAGGATATAAGCTTCCTACTGTCTTGTGTCATGTACTCATGAAAAAGAGACTTTCAAAGAAAAAACTTCTAGATACAAAAAGACCTTTAAAAAAAAACAAAAAAACTTCCGACACAGTGCCTTGATACATAACGAGGAAAAGGTATTTTTAGATCACAATCTTTTTTTTAAAACTGTCTTTCAAAAGTTCCACATTCTTTTCAGCATAAAATGCATAAATATTCATGACAAACATTAATAAAAAAAATATTTTAAAATTTTAATGAGGCCTGTTTGGTTTTTGAAAAAAATGGTCAGGAACTGGTTCACTTCAGCTGTTTCATTTGTATGAAGTAAACTCATACATTATCAGTCATGAAAAAAGGCATCAGAAATAGGCTCCAACACCAGTCATGGCACAGCGGTTAGCACATTGGATACCTGGCTGGAAGGTCAGGAGTTCAAATCCCTTAAGAGTCACAGGGTGGTGGTGGGCACAGGGAAGGGGGTGGGGGGTTGTTGTTGGTTTTTTTTTAATTCCAACCAGCTTGGCTCCAACCCAGAGTGAGTTTACTGTGGGCTTATTGGGAAGACTGGGACTACACAGTTAATCATCATCTACTTTTGGTATACAATTTTGAGATTGCTGCTTATAATAATAATATAATAAATGGAATTTATATAGCGCTATATCTTGTAAAAAACAACAAATCAAAGCGCTTGCATCCATTCCACTCCTACACATGCAACCAACAATGATTAATAGTTTAAAAAGTTCAAATACACACAAACACACGCACGCACACGTGCGCACGCACGCACACACACACACATGTTATATGCTTCAGCAGGGTGATGAGAATTTAGGCCACTGAAGGCAAGGACAGATAATTATGAGATGAAACTGTAGGGGGAGGTCTTAGGTTTGAAATAGGTATGTCTTGAGGCTGGATTTAAAAGTGTTGTAAGTAGGCTTTTCGCGAAGGGAGAGAGGGATGTCATTCCAGATCACTGGACCAGAAACAGAGAAAGAGCGACGGCCAACTGTGGACTGGTTGAATCTAGGTATTTGTAAGCACAGGGTATCTGCAGCAGAGCGGAGGGAACGAGAAGGAGTGTACAGGTGAAGACATTCACAGAGGTAGGAAGGTGCTGTTTTATGGAGACATTTGTAACAGAGGGTACAGATCTTGTACTTTACTCTCTGTGGCACAGGCAACCAGTGGAGAGATCGCAAGAGAGGAGTAGTATGCTCAGAGTAGAATGCTTATAACACTTTACTAGCAGTGCAGGTGTCTATCTCTTTTGGGCCCAGTTGATGCTGGGATGCATCATGATAGGAAGTGTAGGGTAATGTCCTGACAAGAAGTCTCAAAAGGTGACGCAACTCCATAGCAACATCATTATGACTATCATTCTTATCACCACTGACTGTCAGACAACATCAGAAAATGGTCACTGATTCAGTGGCTCCTCTTGCTCCTTTCTCATGGTGACCTCAGCTTCAACTTCCCATGCATCTCCACACCTGTGGTGAGTTGGTCAAAGCCATCAGGTGCAGAGGTTCATGGGTAAAGATTTTTGGTGGGACATTGTAGTGGTTGCACCCCAGGTGATTGTTTCGCTCTGTCTGGCTCTACAACTAAGCCGTTACTGTCATCAGTAGGGGGCTTGGTAGGTGGGTCCTAGCAAACACTGGATCAGAACAAGCAACACTGAACATCATGTCAATGAAGATATCTAGCAGCAGTGCTGGGCCCCTCAAGTTGATGACTTCATAGGGACCTGACATTGATAGGCTCCCTGTATACTTCTGGCCTTGGGGATGACTGTGGCATGCCAAGCCTAGATATGGCTGAGGTGATGAGATGAGTAGTATGGAAACAACAGGGCAGAAATGTCACAAAAGACAAGTCTGTTGAAAGTAAAAAGGTTTTAAAAAGAAAGAGGTTCCAATTGTTATATCATGGATTCTATTCCTATCAATTCGCTCACTCATTCGCTTATTCATTTACTCTTGTGTGCCCATGCATATACACTGGCATGCACACACATACATACACACACACCACAACAAAACCAGATGAGATGGAGGAGAAGTCGATGTTCTGCCACTTCACCTCTGATGCCTCAGTCGTTTCATCTGGTCTAAACGAGCATGGTGTCCCTTCAGGCTGGACTGGAGCAGGAAAACATCATCATCATCTTCTGTCAAGGTCGAGGAGTCATCATCCGCAATGACATTCATTCTTCTGCGTCTGGCATGATGTCCACTTAGAGCTGCCTGAATCGTGTATGCCGCCTGCACAAGTGACAACAACCACCCCCCACAACATTATTAACATGAATGCATTGCCAGTTACATTTAAAACATACACAGAAAATGATTTACACAGAATACACATTTTGGATATTTTTAACTTAGCGGGCTCATAGATACCCAGTTAGGGGATGGGATAACCTGGTGGTTAGAGCATTGCATTCGCGATCTTATGGCCTGGGTTCAAGCCACCATGAAGATGACTGTTCAAGGGGCTTTTACCCTGGAGTTAACATCAGTGCCCACTCCACTCCCCTGAAAGTCCTTCAGATGAGACTATAAATCAAGGTCACATGTGTGAATGCATGTAGAACATCTTGTGCACACATTAAAATCTGTTCCACCTTTTGGATGAGTAGGCCATTGTATGCCAGGGGAAACGGATGACAGAATTTACAAAACTGCATGCACAGGAAGACTGGATGTAAAAAAGCACATGAGTGATTATTCATTATCCTCAAAATAAAAAATAATAAAACAATAAATAATTGTCAAAAATTATTATTTTCCCCTTTATTAAAAACATACTGTATAGTGGGGGTGGGATAGCTCAGTAGTCAGAGCACTTGCTCTCCCCAAACTAAGGTTAAGCAGGGTTGAGCGTGGTGGCCTGGCAGATGGGTGATCACCTGTGCACCTTGGTTTCAGTACATTTCTCCAGTTCACCCAGCTGTAAATGGGTACCTGCCCTCTTTAGGGTCAAGGCAGGTAAAGCAGCAAAGGAGACAAGAGCACCACCCTCCATATGCTGGCCCCAAGAGAATCTGAAGTCTCTGACACCTTGCTCCTCAGTGACCACAGAGGCTACAGGACACCTTTACGTTTTATACTGTATAGCACATACAGTCAGAGTAGATTTCTTTGCATGAAGTTTAGACAGGCCTTCCCAGGGAAAGTATGTAACCACTGTGCAGAGCCACCCTTTTTCTTAACTAATTTGTTCTGTTTGCTCTTGCTATGGTATTTTCACTTACCACCCCTAACTGAAACACAAAAATACTCAGCATGCATCCTGTACTGAAAAAAATTAGCTGCACTGAAGTTGGAATGCTGAGGCCAGCAAGCAGACCTCCTGCAGAATTACACACACAGAAGTAGTAAGTAAGTAGTAGTATGTTCTTTCGAGCCAGAAGGCCCATAGAGCCGGAGCTTATCCCGGTTTCTGTAGCGTTAAGCAAACTGATGGTTTTTCACCACCCCTGTGACAGGATGCTAGTCTGTCGCCAGATACTTCCCCAGCAGAGCTGGTACCCACTTGTACACCTGGGTGGAGTGAGGAAAATAGGAGTAAAGTGTCTTTCCCAAGGACACAACACCGAGCCGAGCGGGGATCGAACCCGCGACACACACACAGAAGACTAGGTACTATTTGTCCCATCTAGAAAGAGAAAGAAAAAACCAAAACAAAAAAGAGAGAGAGAGAGAGAAGACACATGTCTTCTTTTAAGTAAGAATCTATAAACAGCAAAGTGAATGCCTTTATCAAACCCTTCTTTAAGAAATATAGTACCTGGAGAGAGATGGGCTCTGCCAGGTTCAATCTGCCTATAACACATAATCTGGAAAATTCATAGCAATGCCCCAACAACTCATCAAGGGGCAAATCAAGTCCAACTAAATGATATACGGTTTATTTTATACTGAAATATGTACATCACATTATTTTACAATAGCAAGATCCATACATCATCAACATCTTCATTCCTGCGACGATCACGGTAGTCGAGCCACTCATGCTGGATTTTCTTTGCAGCCCGGTTTTCTCTGAAGTGCTGGACTTTATGTTCCTGAAAATTAAACAATCAGAATCCTTTGTTATTCCATCCCCTCAACTTTTCTTTGCAATGGCATTACTGTTCTTTAATTAAAGAGGACAACTGCGTATAAACAGACTTTACTACACTGCACTCAAATCACTTTGAGCAAATCAAACTGGCACAACGAACGATCACAGTAGTCAAACCACACATGCTGGATTTTCTTTGCAGCCTGGTTTTCTCTGAAGTGCTGCACTTTCTAATAAAACAAACCACATTAACCCACTTTCACTTTCTTTAAATGAATTACAGGATCTTTAACATGCATATTTGATCTTCTGCATGTATATATACATGAAGGGAATTAAGGCACTGACAGGTCTGCCTTTCAAGTTGACCTGGGAGATTGTAAAAATCCCTTTCTTAATTCACCAGATGCTACCAAGATTTGAACCCATTTCATGGACCCATGGGATTGAAGTCAAATGGTCTTATCCATCCAGCTACATATACTCCATAGTTTTCCAAGACTGAAGGATGGCAACACAACAGATGTAATAGCTGAGTGGTTAAGACCATTTGACTTCCTTTTGGCTATAGTGTCTGTCCTTCATGGCATGCCTTAAATGGTTGTTTTTGTTTCATCATCTTGATTTTCAGACTTGTATATTTTGTGTTTTTTCCTTGCACAGCTGTCAGTTCCCCCCACTTTCAGCTCCTCTCAGCTGCTATCCACTCCATCCCAGCTGGTGCTAATCATAGCAGAAACTAGGTAAAAGGAAGGGGTGGCTAATTTTAGCACTGGGTCTGGACCCTTGACTGAGTTAAGCTGGACTTCTGCACTGTGCTTGGCTAGAGCTACAAGGTTCACCAATGGTGGGATTTTTGCATATGCAACCGTTTTGCCCACCATTAAGGTTGCCCCATTCTGACTTTGGGAATGACGTCTAAACACAACACCAGTGTTCATGCAGTTTTTTTAATTGTTTTTTATTTTTTATTAAGTCATCCCTTCTTACTGGCATGAACGACCTACTCTTTTGAAAGGCAGAACAGATTTCAAAATGTGCCCAAGATGACCTGTGCGTGTTTGCACATGGGGCCTTGGTTTATAATCATGGGGCCTTGGTTTATAGTCTCATCTGAAGGACTTTCAGGGGAGTGGAGTCAGTAATGTACTGAACTCCAGAGGGAAAAGCCCCATGAAGGGGCATCTCAGTAGTGGCTCAAACCTAGGCTCAATCCCAGGCCATCAAGTTTTGAGTGCAATGCTCTGACCCTATCCCACCTCCACCCCCAGACTTGTATAAATATATAAATAAAGGCTGAATGCAATGTGGCAAGGCAAACAGTACTTACATTAAAAAAAAACAAGCAAAAAAACAAACATGACCAGATCAATACAAAATACGAAGCAGCCCACCCTATCCCCCCAAAATCAACAAAACATGCTCAAATCCCCCTTCCCCCTCAAACAACAAATGTTTTCCCCCTGTTTTCCAAATAATCATTCATCAAGGTTTTCACATCAACTCTTAAATAACAGAAATCTCCTTGGCTACGGCCACATAGGGTTATTTGTACAGTAAAAACAGAAAATGCACAACAAGCTCCCAATACACCAAGCCACCACATGCAGTAGCATCCCAACACCCTTCCAAACGTATAGGGCTACATCCAAACTGAATCATTCAAAAAACAAAACTTCTACTGAAAACCATAAAATCAGTTTTAAATCACAGAAAACTGCTGTTGCTGAGGATATTTCAATCAAGCAATCAAGGTTATTCATGCCAATCCTGAAGGTTAATGGGTTCGTTTGACCAGCAAAGCAAACATTATTCAAGTACAAAACACACCCAAAACAAATTCCATAAATACCAATCACACTACTCAGGGGACACACACTACCAGAACTTACTTAATTAACCTCTTAACTGCCTAGTGCAAGTGCACCCTATATGCCGGGGAATACAATTCTTATGTACCACTTGCTATGTTCATATCCCTCTTATTCAGAAATTACTACCTGAATAATCCTGATAGTCTACCCAGTGACAGTTATGTATATCGTAGATTGCTTCGAGGCAAGCTCAAATTGATATTTCAGTGATTTCACTGCGAAAATATATTTAAAATGTAAAAAAATCGACAAAAAATACACTTTCTTCATCACCATTGTCATTCTGAGTACCCCCATCTCAGTAACGTCAAACGTAAGTCCAGGCCAAATCTCATTCATTTTTTAAAAATGCACGATCTCCTGAATCATACACGATCGTTTTTCATCACTGTCAGGTAAATCTAAAGTTTTATTTGCCCCTTTTTCAGCTGTGTAAAGTTATTGATGCCTTCAACAAGAAGTGTCAGCCACTTTGAACAAGAACTGCCCAAGCAGTCACGCATAAAAACACAAAATACAAGCTAACAAACGATCGTTTTCGCCATGGTTTTTGCAGCTGGATGTTGCCAAGCAACAGGAGAGTGATCTCCACTAATTTTGGAGTTCTTTAACTGTAGTCAAGGAAGCTGGCATGTTTACTTCAGTTCAACACCCCGGAAATTTTCCGGGTTCTAGGCGTATAGGGTGCACATTTAGCCCTGGAAAATTTCTGGGGTGGGGCAGTCTAGTGGTTAATATGCTCACTCCTGACAGATAATTCACATGGTTGCAAATCAAATCAAACAGATTCATGAACAATCAGGTGTGTAGTATCTGGAATGACCTCCCTCTCTCCCTTTGCAAAAAGCCTACTTACGACACTTTTAAATCCAGCCTTAAGACATATATATTTAAAACCTAAGACTTTCCCCTATTGTTTCATCTCATAATTGTCTGTCCCTGCCTTTGATGGCCAAAATTCCCATCACTCTGCCAAAGTGTATATCCTCTGTGTGTATGTGTGTGTGTGAGCGCACGCACGTGCATGCGTGCATGTGCGTGTGTGAATGTGTGTACATTTGAATTTGTTAAAACTGTTGATCGTTGTTGGTTGCATGTGTAGGAGTGGGTTGAATGCAAGTGCTTCAATTTGTTTTTACAATATATAGCACCATATAAATTCCATTTATTATTATCATTATCATTATTATTATCATTATCCTCATTATTTACTAAAATCATACAAAGTTAAAACCTGAAAGAAAACCTCAATAATTCATATGGCCTTTCAATGTGTTTGTTCCATACAGCAGGCCACAACTAATTGTAGCTGTTCATTTTGACTGGCTTAAAAGAGTCCTAGATTAAACAACTGAAGAAAATGTTCACAAAACTCTCCAAGAAAGTATTTTTCTGATGAAAACAAAAGTATTAATTGTATGAGCCCTAAGATATTTTCTAGCTGATGGAAAAGTACCATTTTCTCAGGCCCCTTCTTATTCAACACTTGCATGCATATGCGCTCACGCACGCACCTGCACACACACACATACACACATGCATACACGCACCTGCACACACACGCACACACACATACTTGCTATCTCTCAACAAAAAGATCGACAACAAAAACCACTATGATTTTCTTCACAATTCCTAAACTGCAATTAACATCCCTTCTTTACAAAACTGAATCTCACAACTTCAAAAAAGAAAAACTAAGACCAAACCTCCCCTCGTCCCCCAGGCAAGAAAAGTGTTAACATTTATTTAGATTACATGTCAATATAAAACTGGTAATTCCATAACATGTCACTACATTACTTCTGGAATCAACACATCAGGCAACAACCACATCATGTTAGTACAACCACTTCTGCATCTGCTGTTAGTCTTTTCTGAAGACAAAAGTATATACAAGTCATGCACAAGTTAAACCAAGGTTTCTGTAAACAATAACAACAACAACAACAACATAAAGCCCACTGCAAGCATCACGAGAACATACTCGTTCATGTTTCTCTTTTTCATGTGCTCTCCAGGTTCGCTGAATTTGTTTGGCTGCATGATTTTCTCGGAAGCGAACTATCTTTTCCTGTGGTTACATAAAATACTTCAGCAAATAACATACTCCCATTTGAATAAATAAAAATGAGCACAGAATAATCATTCATAATGTAAAATTAATGACAAAATGTATATATACAAATACACACACACACACACAGTTATGCATCCGTCTAATATCACAACTTGTGAAGAGACGTAAAATGAAATCGAACAGTTACGTGTGTTTGTGTGTGCAAGCATAAGTGAGTGAGTGAGTGAGTGAGTGAGTGAGTGAGTGTGTGTTGTGTGTGGTGTGTGTGTGTGTGTGTGTGTGTGTTGTGTGTGTGTGTGTGTGTGTGTGTGTGTGTGTGTGTGTGTGTGTGTGTGTGTGTGAGTGTTGTTGTTGTCTTCGATTTTACGTCTGTTCACACTCAGTGATATTAGATGAGAAAAAAATATATATACAAGGGGTTATGAGAATTGAGGTGGTGGTGGAGGCCCTACTGAAAAATGGGAGGGGGGAAAAGTAGTCTAATCATGAAAAGAAACCGCACAAAGCAAAAGATACAATTTTAAAAAAAATTAAAAACCGAAACAAAAACATAAAAAGTGATTAACGTTAATGAAACTATAACAAATGTCCTATAGGACTATGCCAGAGACCTTTTGCAATATCAAATGCCAAATTCAAATTATTGAATATGCTTCTAAGGGAGTTTTCAGAAAATTAGGGTAAAAAAGCTTTTGTAGTCTTACATTCAAATATTATATGAGTATTAGTGTGTGTGTGTGTGTGTGTGTGTGTGTGTGTTGTGTGTGTGTGTGTGTGTGTGTGTGTGTGTGTGTGAGAGAGGAAGGGGGGACGGGGGAGTTGTTGTTTTATAGTTTTCCATTCCTCGGCAAGAGCTCCAAGGTTCACCAATGGTGAAATTTTTGTGTATGCAACTGCTTTTGTCAATCTTCGTACTTTGGAGATGATGTCTAAACACAACACCAACATGCATGTTTTTTAAAATGTTGTCATCCACTCCTACTGGCATGCAATGACCTACTCTTCTGAAAGGAAGAACTAGTTTTCTTGTGTGTGCAAGAAATTCTGCATGCATTTGCACATGGGACCTTGGTTTACAGTGTCATCTGACAGACTTTTGGGCCAGTAGAGTAAAGTACTGATGTTAACTCTGAGGGGAAAAGCCCCTTGAACAGGTGTCTCCATGGTGCCTTGAACCCAAGCTGTCAGATTGCGAGCCGATGCTCTAACCACAAGCCTATCCCAACTTCCATGTGTGTGTATGTATGTCTGTATCTGCACATAAATAAATGTGTGTATGCATGTCTGCATATTATTTTACCTGCAAATGAAAGCAAATGTCTAGAAGAGAAAGAGAGAGAGAGAAAGAGAGAGAGAGTGTCTGTTTCAGCATTGTCTTTTGACAGTTTACAATCCAAATGCAGCCTGCCTGAGGCTTCCCTTACATGGCAATAGATAAATGAACTTAAAGTCATAAGTTTTAGCAGTTCTGCTTCAAAATTGTTTTCTTTCAGTATTTTTGCAAGACACAACTATTGGCACACAACTTAGTATTCAAGATGGGCTTTAACCATGGATTATTTTTACAAGAAAAAGGTGAGTTTAATTAACCTCTTCAGTGCCCCATGACAGCTTTTTCTGTTGTTTGTCTGCAAGCTTAAATGTGCCCCATGCCAGAGAGAAGCTATCAGGAGCATCAGAATATTTCATATCACACAGGAACACATTTATGTAGAGTACTCATAAGCTGCAGAAATTCAATCACATTCCAAATGTCAAAGTTTAGTTTTTGTTAATACCCCATTTCCAATTGCTGAACCAAAATCCTATTTGGAAACAGCTGTCAATAGATGTAAAATAGGTGTGGCAGTGAAGGAGTTAAAAAGAAAGAAGCTGCATCATTATTCAAAATGCCTTGTTTACTATGTCAATGCTTTTTTGGAAACATTAACCACTAAATATATGGAGTAAAGGATAGGAGTCCATTATCATTACTTAAAGACACTATTAATTGTTGGGTGTCCTTATTTTCTGCATGTCATTATTTTGTTCCATGGTATATTCACAGGTTGGATTATTTCAATTAATGTCCATGGCTGTCTGTATGAGTACTTCAAAACTCAAGCTCTGATTATTTTTGTGATGACTTAAATCTTGCCTGTTGGCCAGTCTTAAAACACAAACTATGTAATGAACCAGTACTGTATGAAGTCATTACATGTTTAAGATACACAATAATGCTACTACTTTCTGTTGTTGAAATAGAAAAACAACAGCAGTTTATCATTCATTACATTATCTACACGTTATACTGTATCACATGAAACTGACTTCAGCGATAAACACAGATATCACATTTATGTAAACACACATGACTGGAGTAATCTACACACACACACACACAAGCATACACTTATACACCTACACTCTCCAAGTACACAATCTCACACACAAACACACACAAAGCAAACAACCTCTCTCTCACACACACACACACCACCCACCCACCCATCCACACAAACACATGCACATCCCCCTCCACCCCCACCCCTCCCAAAACACCAAACACACAACCCCAAAACACAGGTGGTAGCCTACCTGTTCCTGCTGTTGCCTACGATTCCTCCACTGTCTCTGGATACTGGTGGCGGCATGTCTTTCTTTGAAGGCGGTCACTTTGTGCACTCGATCGTCTGACATCACTGATTCAGCACGTGCGCTTGACGGTCGACGACTGCTGACAGCACTGGGGACATCTCGACTGTGTGGTAGAATAAATAATACTGTTATATTTGATTCTTACTCTGTGTGTGTGTGTGTGTGTGTTCGATTTTACGTCTGTTCACTTTCAGTGATATTAGACGTGTGTGTGTGTGTGTATTCTCTCTTCTTTCCCTTCCCTTACTTGGGGGAAGTCTAGCCCCTGGTCTTCTCCTGTGCTTGTAACTCTGTAGGAGATCTTCCTGCTGGCCTCAGCTGACACATTCTGGCTTCAGAGCAGTTCGCTTTTTGTACATGATGCATGCTGGATTTGTTTCTGTAACCCACTGGACACTGATATCAACCACAGATGACTTAATGTGCCTCTTTGATCTTCTGCGGGATAGCCTAGTGGTTAGAACATTGCACTCGCAATCTGACGACCCGGGTTCGATTCCCGTTAAAGGGGATATTTTCCCCTGGAGTTAACATCAGTGCAGACTCCACTCTCCCCAAATGTCCTTCGGATGAGACTATATAAACTGAGGCCCCGTGTGTAAACGCACGCAGAACATCTTGCACACACATTAAATCCTGTTCCGCTTTTCGTAAAAGTAGGCCATTGTGTGCCGGTGGGAACAGATGACAGAATTTACAAAACCGCATACACATGGGGACTGGATGTAAAAAAGCAATAAGTGCTTATTCCATTATTCTCGATATAAAATAAAAAAAATAAAAAATTGTATACTGGAATGGGAATAAGCTCTCCCCTTTAAAAAGACTTTTAAAAAAAAAAGGTAAAGGTGTCCCACAACTTATGTGGTCTTAGAGGAGTGAGGCATCAGAGACCTCAGCTTCTCTAGGGGTCCAGCATATTGAGAGCGGCGCCCATCTCCTCTCCCTTGTTGCTTTACCTTCCCTGACCCTAAAGTGGCAGGTACCCATTTACAGCTGGGTGAACTGGGAGACTGTACTGAAGCCAAGGTGCGCAAACAGTCACCCATCCAAGTGGTAACCATACTTGATGTTGCTTAACCTTAGCTGGGGGAAAGTGAGTGCTATGGCCACTGAGCTATACCGTCCCTAAAAAGACCTGGAAGATAAAAAAAGTATCCCCACCTTTAATTCACCAGATGCCACTACTGAGATCTGAACTCATGACTTCATGGATCCGAGGGATTGAAATCAGTCCTTAACCACTTGGCTGTAGCATATGTTGTGTGTTTGTGTGTTCCTAACTTGCTATCTGATGTAAACTCTCTGTATACCAAAACAAAATACAACATTTTCCCAGTAAGATCTTTCTTTTAGCTATTTCAATGCTTATTCTGGAACAAAAAAATACTTTCACATAAACACACACACACATGCATGCATGCACACACATTCACAAAACTTCACATTTACACATTCACACACTTCACATTTACGCATTCACACGCATACACGCACTACACACACACACGCACAACTGCACACCAACAAACAGACAGCTACACATCAATCAAATTACCTGGCACGACGACGAGGTGTGGGTGTGGGTGGTATGGCTTCTCGACTGCAATGAACACAAACAACAACAAAGAATAACATTTCACTGTGTAACTCTGCAGCTCGATTAGTCCTCAAAAAGAAAAAATCTGAGCATATTTTACTCCTCTCCTGCAATCTCTTCACTGGTTTTGCCTGTGCCACAGAGAGTAAAGTACAAGATCAGTACCCTCTGTTACAAATGTCTCCACAAAACAGCACCCTCATATCTCTGTGAATGTCTTCACCTGTACACTCCTTCTCGTTCCCTCCGCTCTGCTGCAGACACCCTGGGCTTACGAATACCTAGATTCAACCAATCCACTGTTGGCCATCACTCTTTCTCTATTTCTGGTCCATCAATCTGGAATGACCTCCCTCTCTCCCTTTGTGAAAAGCCTACTTACGACAGCTTTAAATCCAGCCTCAAAACATACCTATTTCAAAACTAAGATTTTTCCCTCTTGTTTCATCTCATATCTGTCCCTGCCTTTAAAAGCCAAAATTCCATCACCCTGCTGAAATGTACAACCTGTGTGTGTGTGTGTGTTGTGTGTGTGTGTGTGTGTGTGTGTGTGTGGGTGTGTGTGTGTTGTGTGTGTGTGTGTGTATGTGTGTGTGTGTGTGTGTGTGCATGTGTGTGTACATTTGAATTCGTTAGAATATTGTTAATCAATGTTGGTTGCTTGTGTAGGAGCGGATAGAATGGAAGTGCTCCGATTTGTAATTGCAAGATATAGCGCTCTATAAATTCCATATATTATTATTATTATTATTATTATTATTAACAAGACAACACGAGGTGGCTTCAAAATGAAATGAACCATATTGTTCCTAAACAGACCACGCATCATCCCACAAATGTCTTATTCTACAAAGGAATGTAAACAATGATTCTCCTATGAAAAAAAAGAAAACAGCCAAGCTTGCACTTTTCCCATGTTTTGTCTAATATGATGAAAAGACAGTAATGATTTATCCAGCAGGCCTAAAAAAATGCATATTGATTACAAACATATGATTTCTTGCCACATCTGTCATACATATGCAAAGAGAGATAAAAAAGACAGCACAAGTCACAGAAATAATGTTAAAAAATGGATCAACTTCCTGACTGGCTTATCAACTAAAAAGGAAAAAAGAAACTGAAAACAAACACAACGCCCTATCCCCTCAAATCACAGTTGGAACAAGACTCTCTCTCTCTCTATATATATACATATATATCTCACACATACACACATGCACACAATTTCAAGGCACAGAGGGAGAGACAGCTAAAACCCCACACAACAGTTCATAAAGACACAGCTGACTTTGCTGGTGACTCAAACAAAACACGCAGAGTGCATACTCGTCAGGCCTCTTGCGCCGCTCTTCACGAAGGCGCTTGATGACAGTTTTCAGTCGCTGAATCTCGTCCAAAAGCTCTGTCTCTCTGTGGTCCAGCTGGTTCAGTCGTTGTTCCACAGATCCTTTCAGCACCAGTTTGCTGTAGCTCACGTCTCCATCCCGTCCACTCATGCCAGACATCAGCGAGTCCGTTTCGTTTCGTTCTGCTCTTTCAGAACTCTGCACAGCATTGGTTGTTGCACAAGTCAACCTAATGTTCATGTCTCAAACTAAACAACCTGTTAAGGTCTTTACAAAATCACACACGTGTTAACTCATTGGAGTCGCAGTGAAATGGATCCCACCATTTTGTGGTGACGCGTGATTTTGGCTATATTTGAAAAATTCAGCAGACTTACCCAACATAATAATGACATACATATTATATCTCATTGAAAAGTTTAAAATGTCTTCTTTTGAGATTGTTTCACAGTTTTTTAATAGATGACTGTATTTATTTTTTACAAATTTTCAAAATATGTCACTGAATGCTGAAAAATACAAAAGTTTTGAAAATTAGGGCTGGTATCTTAAATGGCTTGAACTATTCATCAACTAGTCCCCTTGAAGCAATGTGATGATTTTTCACCAAAGTAAAGTTCCCTGAAGCTGGCTGAATCCATGTGATGTCACTTTTTGTACAACAGATTATTTTTTTTAAAGAATCATAACACTGGAGTGCCTGAAATCCCAAAGATATCACTTGTTGACATGTCAAACAAAATTGGCCAACAGTCAAAAACTAGGCAAGCTTATGGTCAAGGAAAGCAACTGTGTTTAGAAAAATGATTGCCCTACAGGCCAGAGTACTTTCCCTTGAGTTAACCATCACTTTGTGTTTTTAAAAAATTCATAAGTCTGCCGATTCTTAAGCTTCGGCACGTCACAGTAAAGGAGTTAAGAGGGCGAAACAGCCTAGTGGATTGAGCCTCAAACTCATTATCTGACAGTGACTTAGGGTGTAGGTTTGTGTCTCCGCTGAGGTGTCCATTCAAGGGAGTATTTTTTTTTCCTCAAAGAAGTAGCTGCAGTACTGACTCCACTGTCTTTAAAGTCTTTCAGATTCTTCTTCTTTCTTCATCGTCGACCGCTCACACACTGATATAGCAACTACTGTTGTCTGTCATATGAGCAAACTGCATCATGCTGCCATTAAGCGCCTGACAAGTCAGGCCCGGCACATCCAACTTCGGCACAAGGAGAATTGTTATCTTTATGTCTTTATGGAAAAAAGGCACGAGAATGGACCAAGAAGGCAGAAAATAGACAAGGAGAAGGTCACAGGAAGAAAAGGAACAAGGTAGAAACAAAGAGAGTGATAGAGAAGAGGAAATTTCTAGCACAGAATTTCCAGAATCTGGGGATGCTATTTATACTGACAGGCCTATGGCACCCCATGGAGAAAAGTCTTTCAGATAAGACTAACTAACTAGCTCCACCACCTTCAACATGCCTACAACATACTGCCTGAAAACCTCACTGCTGTGCCCCAGTGACTCCTGCTGAAGGAATTTAGGGAGAGAAACCTGTTCAACTGTGTCAGTACTTGTTTAATATTGGCTGTGGGTGAATATCTTATCTATCTGCAGCTGATTTTCAAACTGTTTTGATTTTCTCTTGGATTTCCTGACAGCACATGCAGAAGGGGTGTGTGTGTGTATGCATGCACATGTGCGCATGTATGTATGTGTGTGCATGTGTCTGTTTATATGAATGTATGTATGTATGTACTTTCCTGCACAGTATAAAATGTGTATATAACAAGTAGCTTTGAAAGCTGAAAATCAAACATAAAAAAACAACCAGTTGTGCTGGCAGAGAAAAACAATGTTACAATACTCACCTTCTCCAGTTTATTGAGAGCCATCAACAGCTCTCTCCTGTTCATGTCCTCGTAGTCTTCTGCAACACACAAAGAAACAGAAATGAAAGCAAGCAACAAACCACACAGAATTGTCACAGAGCTATAAAAGAGTCCTAATACTAATTCTTTTGAGGGGCAGGATAGCATAGTAGGTAGAACACTATGCTCATAATTTGACAGCCCAGGATTGAGCCCGTGTTCAAGCCACCACCAAGATTACTATTTAAAGAAATTTTTCCCAGAGTTAACATCAGTACTGACTCCACTCCCCTGAAAGTCCTTCAGATGAGATTACAAACCAAGGTTCAATATATGAATGCATGCAGAACACCTTGCACACAAGGTAAATCCTGTTGTGGGTTTGATTCCCAGCCTTGTCCTTTCTTCCCAGTTTGACGGGAAAATCGAACTGACCACCAAGTCTTTGGGAGGAGACTCTAAACCAGTCGGACTCATGTGCAATGAATTTGTGCATGTCAAAAGAACCCACAACAGTTGAAAATCAGAAAGAGCAGGGAGGTACCTCCCAACCATCCTGGCAAAATTGGTAATTTTAATCCCCATATGTATCCCTAAATTCAGAATGCAGTTTCCTGAATGGTGGGGTAAAATGGTCGCACACGCAAAAGTCTCACCAATGGAGACCTTGGAGCTGTAGCCAAGGAATAAATAAAACCCCCACATATCTACAAAGAGAATATGCTCTTGTTAAGTCTGTCTGCACATCCATCTATATGCCTCTGATTCATCTTTATCTATGGATTACTAAACGAACCAATTATTCATTTTTCTGGCCAACAACAGTAAAATATACTTTTTTTGGTTGTTATTGACAAAATTATAATTATTGAAATGCATGCATATAAGCGCTTAAGCAATTTTGCATATCTTTATTTCCTCTACACACACAACAGCATATGTGCACAGTTAGGTACACACACACACACATACACCCACCCACATATTCACACAACACACACACACATACACCCACACACACAAAAGCATTAATAAGTTAACAATTGACATTACTAAGGGGTTTATTGTTAAGTCCTAAAGGGCATCTATTGTAGTTCTTGTAGTTATTTTTTAATTTCAATTTGTGTTTTTTTCCAAATTTGTGTTCTTGATCTGTTCATGTTAAAAATACTATTTCCTTTGTTATTACTATTTATTACACACAAGCGCGCATGCATGCAGGGACGCCCACACACATGCACATGCACACACACAGAGTAGATCTCTCTCTCTCTCTCACATATTCAGTCTCCTACTTTAGGGTCATCTGGTATCACTTAAAGTGGAAAGACTTTAAAATTGAAGACTTGCTTACTTACTAACACGAATGCATGCGCACACACACACACACCACACTACACACACACACCATACACTTACATTTAATCATCACATCAAACTATTTCATAGCAGCAGCACCATCCACATACACACACTTACTCTCCAAATCGGGTTTGATGTCCCCATCCTCAATGGCTTTCTGCAGGTCTTCCTTCAGACCCTGGTTCTCTTGCTGCAGGGATTCATTGGCCCGACTCAGACGCAGGATGGTCTCATTCAGCGCTTTCACTCGCACAGAATTTTCTGAGCCCACTCTGTTTCAAGTATCATACTGCATGATAAAGATTGTGCAGGGTTGTGTATAAATGTGCTTTAAGGCTTTCTCTGATCTTTATATCAAGACATATACAGATATGCATGTGATGAACACGTTTGTCTAACCATACACGCAAATCTTAAAGTGTAATATGCACAGATGCAGGACTGGGAACACATGCACATGCATGCATGCATGCATGTATGCGCGCACGCACACATACACACACACTGATGAGTCAGAGTGGGACAGGACAGCATGATGCGCCTGTGATCTGCTGACCCAAGTTCAATTCACATTCAAGAGGATTTTTCCTCTAGAGTTAACATCACTGCTGACTCCACTCCCCCCTTAAGTCCTTCAGATGAGACTATAAACCAAGGTCCTATGTGCAAATGCAAGCAGAACATCTTGCGCACATGTTAAAACCCATTCCGCTTTTCAGAAGAGGCAGCCATTGTGTGCCGGTGGGAACGGATGACAACATTTACAAAACTGCATACACAGGGGGACTGTATATAAAAAAAGCACATGAGTGCTTATTCCATTATCCTCAAAATAAAAGAATTTTAAAATAAATAAATAAATAAAAACACTTACTCTTTGCACTTCCCCTTTTTTCTCCATTGACACACTCACATACATGCATGTGAATATCAGCCCCTCCACCCCACCCCCACCCCCCCACAACACACACACACATGCACGTGTGCACAGGCACCCACACATACATGCATGCATGCACACACACACACACCTGCACATGCACAGCACACACACAAAAATATCACAACACACACACACACACACACTAACACTAAATCATGAATAATGATATATCTAACTTCTGAACAAAATACTTACTTTGTTGAAGAAGCAGATTTGAGATTCTGTAGTCGAACAATTTCTTGATACAAGGCTTCCATCTGAACTTTCAGCTCTTCCACTTTTGTCACTTTCATGTCTGCTTGCAGTTTACTACAAACAACAACAAAAGGCATATTTTGACACCAGTATGAGGTTTATTATTTATAGTTTTAACTAAAAATCATGAAAGGAAAACTGAAATGTCAGTAAGAAAAGCTTCCTTTTTGACAATTTTTGTAAATACATGTACTACCCCCAAAGTCAGAATGAAGCTACCTTAATAGTGGACAAAATGGTCGCATATGCAAAATCCCACCATTGGTGAACCTTGGAGCTCTAGCAGAGGAACAGAAGAAAAAAACAACAAAACATGTACTGACATATATACAGCCTGTAACAAACATCATAATAAAGCAAATATTCCCTCACATCCAGGTTCTGAGTTCTAAATACTCTTCTGCAGCTGCTCTTTATAATTTTGTTTAATGGAAAGAAACTTTATAATAAGAAAACAGCTTTTATCTCTATCAACCAGAAACCTTTAGGTTGGTTACAGAAAATGGATTGCAATGCAAAGTTTACATTTCAATGGCTACACACACAAAAAGGTAATCCTGGTCAAGCTCCTTCATACAAAATGGTTTAAAATGAGAGATAATTTTTCCACTCTTCTGCTGGATGCTGCAAAATGGATTCTTTGTATGTCAGTGAGGTTATCCCTTAATTAAAGATTAATAGATTTTGCTTCATACCAAATCATGATGCACTGATTAGGTATCAGTTAGAAGGTAATCATTTTTATATCTTGTGGCACTCTAGCCCGATGAGTGTATATGTGTGTGCATGCGTGCGTGCGTGTGTGTTGTGTGTGTGTGTGTGTGTGTGTGTGTATGTGTGTAGTGTGTAAATGTTGAAGTGTGTGTGTGTGTGTGTGTGTGTGTGTGTGTGTGTGTGTGTGTGTGTGTGTGGTGTGTGTTGTGAGAGTGTGAGAGTGTGTAAGTGTTGATGAAATGATGGAATGGACAATTTCTATCCATATTTCTGTCTGTCTAAGTTTCAGCAAAGCCATTTTAAAAACCCATTTACACTGAAAACTTCAGGGACTAAAAGCTGCAGTCATGCCAATGTAAGATGAGTTTTTGTATGTACTCTATACATCATACAGTCTCTCTTTTTTTCTATCTACCAGTGGTTCTGACTAGGTAAAAATATAAACACATGTCTTCATGACACCATGTCTTTTTCTTGTGTACAGCTCATACACATGAACACAAACACATACATACACGCATGTATGCACGCACGCACGCTTGCACGAAACACACACACATGTGAATAGACATTAAACTGAAGATATCATCTCACACACACACACACACACACACACACACACACACACACACACACACACACACACACACACATACATACACACACACAGACAACATGCTCATATCCTCCTTGCAACTCAATGTCCAACACATGACAAACGAAGAAGCTGCCACATGCAGAATTCTACTCACTTGTATGCAGATTCTCTGTCTCTGAGTTGAACTTCAAGTTTGAGAATTTTCTGCTTCAAACTGTGAATCACAGCCCCAGAGTCTGGCTTTCTGTCCCCAAGTGTTCGTCGAATCTCTTCACTCTGTTGACACAAGACAAAAAGTTACAGATTACTCTTGACTTATACAAAAAAATAACTGACAGTAGTTTTTGTCATAAGTGCAATTTTTTTTCATTCCTCGGCTAGAGCTCCCAGGTTCACCAATGGTGAGATTTTTGCATATGTGACTGGTTTTCCCCACCATTAAGGTAGCCACATTCCGACTTCAGGAATGGTGTCTAACATGACACCTGTGTGCATGCATTTTTTAAAGATTTTGTCATCCATTCCTACCAGCACTGAGAGCGCAAGATGTTCTGGGGGCATTCACACATGGGGCCTTGGTTAACTGTCTCATTCAAGGAACTTTGACAATCAGTTCAATTTTCTCATCAAACTGAGATAAAAGGGTAAGGCCAGGAATCGAACCCAGAACCTGACAGGTTACTTGTTAGGCTGGTGAACGTCTTAACCATCCTGCAAGCTTCCTTCTCAACAAAGTGCATAAGAGAACCTTCAAACAGGATCTGGACCATAACCATGTACCAGCCTCAAAGTGATGAATCATTCCCAACTGCCCGATTTAAAATAACAGGTATATTCTGCTCTGACAAAACAACCTTTACACTCATATAAATTCTTCTTCTTCTTCATCGAACTCTCAGACTTAAACTTAATAACTCTTTCAGCAATATTCACTTCCAAATACCATTCATAATCAAACAATATTTTTCATGACATTTACTTCAAGGTTTTTTTCAGTTAAAAATCTGTAACTTGTAGAAAACAGATCTATCAACATGCTAGCTATAGCAAGAAATAATATACAACAAACATTCCCAAATGTAATTGGAAATGATAAACAGTAACACATCTGATAGCCATCAATATGTCATTATTTTCTTTTCTTAGGTTATACAGCTTTATTCAAATCTTAATCTTCCTGTTAAGCTATAACATTACACAAGTCAAATGTATGCACTAGCATTCACCCACATGTTTGTATTTTTAAAAGATTATGTCAAAACAGACACAAGAACCAACCCTAAAAGATAAAAAACCAACATACCTTTCCAGGATCCAGAAGGCTTTCGATTTCTTTCTCCTGGAATAGAAATAAATGAAAGAATGATTCTTTCCCATAAAAAATCCCACAATCATAAAAAGTACATGTACAATAAGCACACACAGACACACATACACACACTTATCAACCCATTCTCATGATAAATGAACATAATTATTTAGCTTTAAAATTTTCACATCAGGTGTGACTGATCAAAGTTTGCTACTTATCAAGTTATTTCTTTCAGCTTTTGATACAAATATTAGTTTCCAACATTTAGGCCCATAAGATTAATTCGTTCATTAGAGTATTTGTTGTATCAAATTTCACACACACTGTATTACATATATATGTGTGTGTGATGTGTGTATGTTGCAAGCAACTAATCATACATGTGTGGAAATCTATCAAGCATGCATAAATGTGTATGTGCAGGCACATTTGTGCATGAATGCATGACTGCACATGTCCATGCATGTATGTCTAATTTGTCTGTGGGGGGAAAGGGGGGGGGGTGAGTGTGTTGGTGTAAAAGTATACTTCCATTTGACAATGAGCATGCTGTGTAAACTAGCACACAATTATATGTCGATCAATACACCAGTTAGTGAAACATTTTTAAATGTGTTGTCAGAGAGGATAATGTTTCTTGTATACCTTCTTCATGTTGTCTTCTTCCAGCCTTCTGATTTTGGTCTTCATAGTAGCTGAGTCATGATTCAGAGCAGCTATTTGCTGTAAATAAAAAAACAAATTAATCACAGCAAAACTAAATGTAAACTTACACAACACTAAAAGGATGAATAAAATTAAGATCACATGAGCAGAACAAACTAATTTTCTTTTTAAATAGTTAATATTTTGCTCATGCATATGCACAGATACAAACACACACAGACACACAGACAGACAGACAGACAGACAGACAGACAGACACACACACACACACACACACACACACACACACACACACACACACACACACATACAAGGAAAGATAAAAACCAGAAAATGAAATAACAAGACAGTCACAAAGGAAGGAATGGTTAAGAATAAACTTGGTCTTCTCAGAAAATAGGATCATCCAGAAACCTAAGAGCATCTTTCATGATTTATTAAGTTTTGTAATGTATATGCATCAAAAGGTCACTTGTGCATCCTGTTTTCTATCTGCAAGTCTAAAGTAAGAAAGGTTATTTTACCTTTCGCAGTTCAAGAACCTCATCATAGTATTCTTCAGGTGACTTATAGGCTGGTCTGCCTGGGGAAGGTTTCACTGAAAAGAACCCATTGCTTTCTTTTAATTAAAGACTATTAATAATCAAAGCAAAACTTTTCTTAAAAATATGTCCAAATGCATGTACACATGTAGCAAGTGAGCAAGGCAATGGAATCTGTGTGTGTGTGTGTGTGTGTGTGTGTGTGTGTGTGTTGTGTGTTAGAGACAATATGACAATATGACAATATTTTATTGTAATAAGCTGTTAAAGCCCATTTAAAAGGGGACAGTAGGAAGGGGACTGGGCACAAAACACGTATTTTCAGAAATACAGATGTATCATTTCTACAGCCCAAATGGTCGACATGGCATGGATTCCACGACATGGTGAAGTGTTTCACATTACGATTCAGATGAATTGGTGCTTAACACTTTCGTCCATTGCAAATGGGGGGGGGGGGGGGGGGGGGAGGGTAACAACAACCACAAACATCATTTTAAACACCGAGTCTGTGACAGGGCTTCCGTGTCCCTACATTCAGTCTGATCCGGTAACTCGTACTCTTTCCAACACGTGAAAAACCTAACTCACAATATGCCTAACCGTCCTGTTTTTTTCTCTCTCTCTCTCTCTCTCTCTCTCTCTCTCACACACACACATATGCATGCACACACGCGTGCACGCACACACACACGCACAAACACACACACACGCACGCACAAACACACGTACGCACACACACACACGCACGCACATACACAACACACACATACACACACGCAGTGGAGAGAGAGAGAGAGAGAGAGAGAGAGAGAGAGAAAGAGTGTGTGTGTGTGCGCATACATGTGTGCATGCGTGTGTGCGTGCATGTGTGTGTGTATGTGTGTGTGTGTGCGTGCATGCATGTGTGCATGCATGTGTGTGTGTGTGTGTGTGTGTGTGTGTGCTTGCATGTGTGTATGACTGTAGATAAACAAAATGAATGAGAGCTGATTTCAAATATATCAGTGAACATACAGGCCCACTACATGCATCAAAACATAATGGTTTGAGACAAGAAAGCTAGAAATATAATTACTGTGACAGTAAATAATCAGTCACCAAAAATCACTTTCACATGCATAGATGTCAGATCTGAGTAGAGCAGTCCTTCACCAACTTTTTTTATGTTAACACTCAAGTCATAGCTTAAAAAAACTCACATCTTCAACAGCTGCACTGTGCATATTCACACACACTAAACTCATCAACTACATGTCATCTTGGTTTAATGCACACAGAGCAAGAGGGGAAAAACAAACGAGTCACAAAAATATTTTCTGTACAAAGGAATCAAGCCAGTTATTAGCAGCTTATTTAAATGATACCAAAGGTATTGCAAATAATTGACAGCCATTTTCAGCAAATAAATATGACACCTTGAACTTCGCATTAAATGGGAAATATCTGTTATTTTTTCTTTCAAACAGCAGAGAGGGATCAACAAGCTGTGTAAACCCATAACAAGCAAGCATATGAACAGTTAATGCAATGATAAAACTCCATTCAACGAAAGCACTGAGTCATCAAGTGATCTACCCTCTACACTCAAGAAGCTGTGTGTAGTCCATTGACATTACACCTACCTGTGGGATCATCATATTTGCCCGGCTTCTCTGTTCCCATGGCTGCTCTCATGTAATGTGACGTACTTAAATAGGGGTAGAATTTCTCATTCCCAGGCTTCAGACCGGAAAATGTGTTCATCCGGGTGCTTTCTGTGCTCCTTCCTAATGTTGGGGGAAAAAACCAGAATAAACTCTCTCATCGTGTGCATAAATGATATTCATACAGATAGAAGCAATATTGAAAATGAAGAGAAAATGATATAACGGTAAGAAGGCAGGAAGATAGATAAGTAGATTGGAAAGTGGAAAGGTCGGTGTTCTGCATGCATTTGTACATGGGGCCTCAGTTTATAGTCTCATTCAAAGGACTTTGATATTCAGTTTGATTTCCTTGACAAACTAGGAAGAAAGGGCAAGGCTGGGAATTGAGCCCATAACCTCATGGTTTACTTGTTATGCATGTGACTGTCTTAACCATTTTGCCACCTTCCTTCTTACCACAAAACAATGAAATCAAAATGTTTGCATGTTAAAAAAAAAAAAAAGGGGGTTTTTTCATTCTGGTTTAAACAAACAAATGTAACATGTTTTGGACCAAACAGTGAACTTTTTTTTTTTAAAGGGCTTTTTCATTTTAGTTTAAAACAACAAATGTGACATGTTTTTGGACCAATCAATCAACTGTTTAAAAAAGGGGCTTTTTTTCATTTTAGGGCTAGTTGGCCTTTGGAGAACATCTCCAAGGTGAATGTCACAAACAGTCAACTATATAAAAAAAAAATTAAAACAAGGATTTTTTTCATTTTAGTATAACTAAACAACTGTGATATGTTCTGGGCCAAACAGTCCATTGAAAAGTTATGTAGAAGACAATGGCAGGCTTCTATAGCATTTCAACAAACTGAAAAATAACCTCACCTACTCCAGTCTTGCGTAGAGTCTCTACCCAGTATTCAATAGGAGTTTTATGCCGAGGACTTTCCCCTTGTCTTCCATTGGCATGCATCACTAGAATAAACAAGAAAAACAACTCTTGAAAACTAATTACATCCATTCATTAGACCAAAATTAACAACACATCAGATTAAAATTCTGATCCCAGAAACATCTGAGACAAATTATGACCACATGGGACAATGACAAAGATAGCAGACTTCTTCCTCATGATTGAGCTGGCGATATGGGTATAGCTGGGAACAACACAACAGAAACACTTTGCTTTAACCTCAAAGACATATGACATGCAAATATCAACAGATCATTATCGATCTTTGAAAAACCAATTAAGTGACAGAGAACATAACAACATATTGGCATTCACACACATAAACATAACTAACACAGTCAATCAAATGTCATCAAAACTTACTATGGATATATTTAAAAAAAAAAAAAAAAAAAAAAGGAAATCAAGAAGAAAATTGCAACTTACATGTCTGTTTCTTCTTTATGGCATTCATCCACAAATCTCTGCCAGTCCTGAAACCCTGTGCACTTTGAGCTCGCCCTCTTCCAGGAGTCACTACACAACAAAAACCAACACCTTGATTTACAGTCTCATCTAATGGACTTTCTGGAGAGTGGAGTCAGTATCAAAGTTAATTCCAAGCCAAAAAATCCCCTTGAATGGATACCTCTGAGGAGACTGGAACCCATGCCCTCAGTTACAATCAAATCACAAGTTGAAAGCTCTAACCACAAGGCTGACCCACTGTTTACATCTCATGTCTGTCTCAAAGCCAAAGTACATAATAGACAAAACTACTTACAGATTAAAAGCTCACGGCTACAAAAAGTGGACAATCAAGCTGCTCAGAAAAGGGCTTCTTATACAGTAGATTTACTATAATCAATGTCATCATCAGGCTGAAGCCACAAGCCTCCTTCAAAAACTGACCTAGAGTAAAATAGAAAACCATGAAAAGGAGAAGATAATCAGATAAGTGAAAACAAAAGACAAAAATATTACAGATTCTGTAGCACTTACCAGGCCGTTTCTTGCTTTTTCTGGAGCCCTTTTTCAAGGACATACCTGAATATAAAAAAACAACAACAAAGAACAAAATAAAATTAAAAAACAATTAAAAGAAAACTGAGATAAATTACACATCCACCCCAAATACAACAACATAGGAACGTGACTAACTGAATAAAAAGTAGTCAAGTTTTCCTGGTAAGAAACTTTCCCCCACTTTGTCTCCCATATATTATACAATTTTATCATGAAGTTTCTGGTATGTTTTCATTCCACAATACAATACAATACAATACAATGCAATGTAATGCAATGCAATACAGTGCAATGCCATACAATACACTCCTTTTTCTAAATCTTTTCATTTTAGTTAACTTCTATTCTTGAACTTTCCTCAATGGATTAATCACAGAGTCATTTAATATGGGCATTTTCAAGAGCTTTGTTATTCTAGATTTTTTTTAAAAACAAACAAAAAAGCATCAAAACTAATAATTTCTTACCCAAAGCTGATTTTGGACGTGTTGTTTTATTTCTTGAGATCTGAAACATTAATGATTTTTAAAGAACTTAAAGAAAGAACACATTCTGAAAATATTTCTGAAAGGAAAGTTCTGTCAAAATGTCACCAGACTTTAATTAAAAGAAACAGCAGCACATAAAGAACGGATTTCCATATGTAGATATGCATCAGAATTTTTAGTGGTATTTGACATTAAAAATGATATTTACTGAATGAAACCTTATTTTTTGTAAAACACATTACAAATTTTAGTTTGCTTCCTTTTACCAATATAAATTTATACTTTAAGTCACAGCAGACTTCTCTGCATAAAATTCAGGCTTCTCTCCCTGGGGAGAGCCCATTGCCACAAGAGCAGTGCCACCTATTTTTGGGGGGTCTCTTCCTGTCTGCACATATATTTCTTTCCTTATCAAGCTGGCAATTTTCTACTGAACAAATAAGACTTTTGAAAGGAGTTCTAAAATATTGTAAAGCATACAGACTTTGCAAGAACAGAAGACTTTTCATATGATGGTAAACTTAGGCCTGAGCTAGAGCTCAGTATTGTGCAGTCATCTTCTGACACACCTCACATAGCTAGAGAATCTGTTAACTCATTCCAGTAAAGACTGCAAAGTGATGGAATCCAACAAAAATCTAATCTAAAAATAATACCCTAAAACAGCAGACAGGGAATCAAAAACTGAATTTCAATGACATTATTTCTTCGTTTAGAGTCCCAATGTTTCAAGGCAAGTAGAGCTGATTCTTGCTGTTCATGGGTAGGGAAGTATCTGAAAGATAATTCAGTGCCATTAGAAAAAGAATTAAAAATAATTCCGATGTAACAACAGACAAAACCTTTTCCTAGACAAAAACATTTGTGTGTGTGTGTTCAAATTCATTTAACATCTTTTCACAAGTTGTGATATTAAGGTATTATTATTTTTTTTATTTTCTTTTATTTCAAGGATAATGGAATAAGCTCCCATGTGCTTTTTTTACATCAGTCCCTGTGTGTATGCAGTTTTGTAAATTTTGTCTTCCAGTTTTGTGTGTGTGTGTGTGTGTGTGTGTGCGTGCGTGCATGCGTGCGTGCATGCATGTGTGTGTGTGTCTGTCAGTGTGTGTGCGTCTGTCCGTCTGTCTGTCTGTTTAGGTGTCTGAGTGAATGAGGGTAGGGAACAGGGAGGGAGACAGGGATGTCAATGACAAGAGCAACACACACACACAAATACACACACATATGCACGCAGATCATCTTGCGCACACGTTAAAACCAGTTCTGCTTTTTGGAAGAGTAGGCCATTGTGTGCAGGTGGGAATGGACGGTAACATTTTAAAAACTGCATACACACGGGGACTGGATGTAAAAAAGCATATGAGTGCTTATTCCATTATTCTTGAAGTAAAAGAATTTTTAAAAATTTAAAATTTTAAAACACACACAATTGTACCTAGCTTGATACTGTATACATGTAAGGCCAGGAATGAAGTTTTCAGAAAGGATGGAACTCTTTTGAGTTGTGTTATCAACCTCACCTAAAAATCAAGGTAAGTAGAGAGCAAAATAATATTTTCATTTTTAGTCATTTAAATTGCTGTAAAAGTTAAAACCGTTGTATTTTGTCACTCACCATGGTATCCATCTCATCAAAGTCATCTGATTCATATTCATCTGGTTGTGCTTTCTACAAAACAGAAAAGAAGATACATGATACATACAATACTATTAACCTAAAAACATTACCCACCCACCCCCTTACCCCAACTTTACACATGAATTATTTGTACATAACTCAAGACTAATTGGTAAATTATATTTTGTGACTTAATGCCTAACAAACAATATTTACTTCTTTTTTTTAAAAGAAAGAAAATACTTCACACTGCATTATATCTCATTCATGTTAAACATTTCCAATTTTTCTCGTCAATAAGTTTGGTGGTTGGTTGTCTTCTTTTTGTTGTTTTTTTTAATAGAAAAATAATGCTGATATTTTGGTTAATTATCTTTTTTTTAAAAATTGCATGACTCACTCTTATGAAATAATACCCCCCCCCCCCCCCCCCCCCATTTAAAATTTTTTTTTTTTTTGGGGGGGGGGTTACTTAATTTTGAAGAATCACTATTCACTCTACAGTATAGAGTAGTAATGGGTGGTTGACATTACAGTCCCTAAATTGGATAACTCCCCTGGGACTCTAATACAATCAAATGAAATGAAACCTAATCACTCTATTTTTCAATCATTTTATTGTTTCTCAGATTACTGTGTGTGCATTTGCATGATACATATATATTTTTTTAACAGAAAGTATAAGAAATTAGTATATATGCTTTTTTTTTACTTTTCATTTTTTTTGTCTCTTACCTTTTCAATTTTTTTTTCCTTCTTTGTAAGTTCTACCTTATACTAAATATGCACCTGCTTTTTTTCTCTCTCCCTCCTCCTCCTCCACCTCCTCTCTCTCTCTCTCTTATTATCTGACATTAACACACCTTCATACATGTGTGCACACAAGTGCGTGCGCACACACACATATGCATGCACATGCATGCATGCACACACACATGTATGTGCATGTGCAAGTATGTGCATGCATAGTTTTTTGCATACCCACACACACTTTTTTTTTCATTCTACACCATGTACATGACAAACATCAATTCATAATTTCATGCAAATTTGTAAATAGTTTTCAACTGATAAAAAAATAAACTTGATGTTATATGTAGCTGGACATCCATGACACAAGAATAAAAACATCATTGTTATACTGTTCCTTGTCACACAAGACTAAGACAACCTGTAAACAAGTCTCAGAATTATGCTCGAAGTCTTGAAATCAGTGGCTAACATATGTATTTATCTTAATATCTGACATCTTAAGTTGTCCCCTATTTCTGTAAAGGTCTGAATAATAACATAACAATTGTAAAGAGCTTTTCCTTGGTGAAATTTGCTATTTATCCCCCACAAGTGACTGAGTTTCTTAAAAAATTTCCCTAACATTTCAAGTTAAATTTTGTGAGATTCGTTTTCACCATCTTTCTGAGTACACTCCAAAATTGACAACATTAATTGTGAACATATACTTAGAAATACTAACCGACGGCATCTTGGGCATTACTTTGCTCTAACTTTGTCGCAAATTTTGACCGTTTGGATGTTTATGGCTGTGTCGATGGCATTGATTGGTGTTTCTTCCGGTCTTGGGTCCCTTCACCGGGCCTGAAACACATATTTGTCAACCGTCGTCAAGGACTTTGTAAATGATCTACAGCCTCCCGAATACCAACAGTAGATCTTTTAGAACAAGAAGACAGTACTTATTTCAGAAAACATTGCACAAAAGAAGAGATACACATATCTACATCAATTTAGCGGGATTTCATGAACAAGCACCTGCATGGCTGGAGACATCGCAACCATGTATAAACAATTACACCACATTAAATAGATTAAATAAGATCAGCACCATACACCCCAAATATTCAACATAAAGATAATAAAAAGCAAAAATGAATGTTATAGATTATAATACTGATGCATTAAAATATTTTTAAGAAGGTTTATTGGAAACAAAGGGTATGCTATTTGTCTAGAGAGTTTAAGATCACATGACCTCATGTTTCAAGATGTCGACGGACTTAACGTCTGGTATGTAGTAGAGGGTGGGAATGTTTCTGTTACAAATTTGTGTTTCGTTGAGATAGACATGGCTTTTAATTAATACACGTGTTTTCTGCCTTTCCTTAGGATCTGTGCCTGCCTTTTATCGTGAGATCTATGAGATTGTTTGTCCACACCAAGAGCGAGTGGATCGAGACCTCTTTGTTCAACTGTTGGTTCGCTCCAGTCTGCCGAAAGCGGTCATCTTGCAGGCGAGTGTTTTCAAAAAGAGTCAATCATGTAGAAATATCGTATATATTGTGTGCATTTGATAATTGATTATTGCCTGTGATGCGTGCAATCTTTTCTCGTGCCCTCAAACGTGTTAGAATAGTAAGTGATGGTAGGTGATAGTGGGCGTTGCCAGGACCAGAACTACTGAAAACGAAAGTAGGCATTAGTTTGTTTTGGTAGTTTTCCTACTTTAGATAAATGTACCTTTGTAATTGATTTATTTCTTTTCGTTATTTCTTTGCTTTTAATCACCATGTATATAACTCCATTACACCTGTGTTCAAGTGCATTCATCACTACATGTTGTACCATCTAGGGATGTTTCCCCAAGTGTTGACAGTGGTTCTGACTTTTTTCTTTTTCATTCCTTGACTACATCTCCAAGGTTCACCAAAGGTGGGATTTTGCATATGTGGTAGTTTTTGCCCACCATTAAGATAACCACATTCCAAGTTTGGGGACGATGAGTTCAATGTCTAAACACAACACTAGTTTACATGTCGGTTTTTTTTAGAATTTTGTCATCCGTTCCTACTGTCATACAGTGGCCTATTATTCTGAAAGGTAGAACAGATTTTAATGTGTTTGCAAGATGTTCTGCTTGTGTCCACTCATGGGACCTCATAGGGGGGCCTTGGTGGTGGCTTGAACCTGGACCATCAGATCACGAGCGCAACACTCTAACCACTAGGCTGCCTGGCCCTCTCTCTAACTCTATTTCTTTCAAGGTCGATGAATGTTTCTTCTTACATACAAATGAAAAACACACCAAGTATCATGCAAGCACTTATATTTGTTTGTTTTACAAGATTCAGCACTTTAAAATGGCTATACGTTATTAATTTATTATTGTATTGATGAAGTACAATTTTTGATTGATATTGAATCATGCAGGCACAGAATTCCTGTCTGTGGAGATAATGACACCAATCACTCTCTGCTCTCTATATAGAAAAAAGGCATCCAGTTTCATATCTTCATGAGAAAAAGTAGGTTATTATTATTAAATGTCAGATCAAGGCTATTTAATGTTTCTGAGTTGCTGTCGTGATACACAGCCAGTATGTGAGCATATTTTGATAGTGTTGCATTAGATGATCTGCTCTATGTCTTGGTCTTACAATCTGCTCAATGTCTTAGTCTTACCAATGTGGCATGATCCTGCTGTTCTACAGCAGTAATCGTAACTCCCCTTTTTAGGTGGCCAAATGCAAATTGATTTTTTTAAACTTTCACAGTGTTTTTTGAAAAATTCTTATCTAATTTTTACTTTTCTGAGAGAAAGAAAATAATTCAGCATTTGAAAAATAAACAATGAAGCAGCACTATCTTACCATTGATTTTTGCTCAAGTTCAGTCAGATGAACAATAATTTTAGGCTCATAAATCATTCCTAATGGAGGTGATATAACCTACAGATGTTTGAAAATCTTATGTAGTGTGTATGTGTGCATGTGTGTGTGTGTGACAGATATGGGATGCAGTAGATACCCAAAATGGCAAGATGAGCAGAAATGGACTGTACAAAGCTTTAGCACTCACTGCTTTAGCTCAGCAAGGAAAACCTGTAAATGACAAGCTCTTGGAGACTTTCTCTGGGCAAGGTAAATATCAATATTGGCATAATCAGTTTCTGTCGTGTGTGTGTGTGTGTGTGTGTTAGTGTGTGTGTGCATGCGCACATGCATGTGTGTGTGTGTATGTGTGTGTTTTTTGTGGGTTTTTTAATTCTTTTATTTCAAGGCTAATGGATTAAGCACTCATGTACTTTTTTACCTCTAGTCCCCATGTGTATGCAGTTTTGTAAATGTTGTCATCCATTCCCACTGGTACACAATGGCCTTCTCTTCCAAAAAGCAGAATAGGTTTTAACATGTACACAAGATGTTCTGCATGCATTCGCACACAGGACCTTGGTATAAAGTCGAGAGACTTTGGGGCAAACGGGATTCAAACCCAGATCAGCAGATCATGAGTGCAATGTGTTTGGTGGCAAGGAAGGGAGTGGGAGAAGGGGGGGGGGGGGGGTAAATTCTGCTACATTAATTATATTGGTATGTGGTCAAAGCTTTTAACTGTGACATGGCCTTTTGCAGTGATAATTATTTGCACAATTTTGTGTTCATTTTTGCTTCTTCTTTTTTTTCTCACATGACTCATCTTTAAGAGACCAAAGGGAAGACCTAGCAAAACCTGGGCTGCCTGTATTGCAGATGATCATAGAGAAAGGGGCATAAATAAGGAGGAAGCTCAAAACAGAGAGAGATGGAGAAGGCTCATTAATTTCAAACCTCCCCTGGGAGAAACATGACAAAAAAAGAAGAAGAAAAGATGACTCATCTTTATGATCTTAATGTAACTGCTGTCATGAATTTGAACTCTTCGTGTAACTCTGTACAAACACATCCAAGCATGTCTTGGTCTCCTTCCATAAACAGCAGAAAGAGGAGGGGGATGGGCACCACCAGATCATACTTGCTGACAATGCACTGCTAGAAAAATTCAATATAGTGCCCTAGCAACTCCTCAAGGAGTTTCCGGAGAAGTTTATTCTGGTGTAACTTTTACATCTTAACTTTTCTAAGCCATAGGTTTCTCTTCAATCTGGCCATTGATTGGGTGATGAGGAAGACGACAGAAGACACCCCAAGAGGGATTCACTGGAGCCTGTTCTCAACACTAGATGACCTTGACTTTGCGGATGACCTGGTGCTGCTGTCCCACACACACCAACATATCCAGGAGAAGACCAGCAGACTCCAAACATTCGGACAGCAAGTGGGGCTTTGTATTAACACCAAGAAAACAGAGACAATGTTGCTCAATGTGAACACACCAGCCCCTGTGAAAGTGAATGGAACTGACCTACGCCAGACAGACATGTTCACATACCTTGGCAGCAGCATCAAACCAGAGGGCGGCACAAAAGAAGACATCCACAACAGACTGGGCAAGGCCAGGAGTGTGTTAAGGGAGATGAACAATATTTGGAGATCAACTCAGTACAGCACCAACACCAAGATGAAGCTATACCAGAGCTGTGTTGTGTCTTCGCTCCTGTACGGTTCTGAGTGCTGGAGGATGACGGCAGTGGATCTTACCAAACTTCGATCCTTTCACACCATATGCCTGCGAAGAATTCTCCGGATCTTTTGGCCAGAGAAGATCTCCAATGAAGACCTACTACAGAGATGCAGGCAAGAGGACAGTGGAAGTGGATTGGGCACATCCTCCAAAGAGACCCACAGTCAATCACAAGAACAGCATTGCACTGGACCCCAGAAGGAAGGAGAAAGAAAGGAAGACCAAAAGCAACGTGGAGGAGGACTGTAGAAAGTGAGATGAAGACCATGCAGCATTCTTGGGGATCAGTGACTAGGTTGGCCCAGGATAGGCAGGAGTGGAAGTGCTTTGTTGCTGCCCTACACACCACTGGGTGTAATGGTTAATGATCAACAAAGGCTAAAGTTTTTTTTTTCATTTGTCAGTTATGTTGATTCATTGATTGAGAGAGCATTTAACTTAAATATCATTAATATCTATACAGGATAAGGGTGGAGTGAGGTTATATTTGAATTTGAAACTCACATGTTCACCAATATTGCTTGCTTTGTGTTGCAGAGTTGCCAAAGCCAAACTTGGGAGACCTGTCTGATTTGAAAGCAGCTAGTGTAAGACTTCGATGTGAACGTAACCCAAATGTTCTTGGCTTCAGTTTGTCTGATCTGAGCAGTCTTGATTCTGTTCAAGTGGACATAGTTCCAGAGAAGAAAGGGTTAATTTTGAAACATGTG
Organism: Rapana venosa; assembly: GCA_028751875.1. NCBI lineage: Eukaryota > Metazoa > Mollusca > Gastropoda > Neogastropoda > Muricidae > Rapana > Rapana venosa. The sequence goes on along the minus strand of CM054134.1, from coordinate 67,941,166 downwards.
GAATATGAAGTCACCAGTCAGAGGTTCAAGGTGTCTGTGCTTCGGCGCTATAATGACTTTCTGGCTCTCTATGAGATGCTGCTCATGCGGTTCCCATACAGACTGTTTCCAAAGTTGCCCCCAAAGAAGATGCTGGGAGGTAAAGTTCTCCTTTCACTTGTTTACATCAGCAAATATATCACACCTCCCCTAAACTATCTTACCCTGATTCTGACTCACCCTGGCCCCATGCACATGCATACAAATGCACTGATGACAAACAAAAGAAAAATATTACTCTTATATCACACATGTGTGTGTGCGCATACACACACACATGTTTGCATGCACACATCTTTCTCCCTGTTTGTCTCTATCAGTGAGTCTGTTCCCTTTTCTTTCTCTCCCTCTTTTTTCCTGTTTTTCCATCTCTATCACTCTAACTCTTTCTCAGTGCAATGATGTCTGATGAAGCTATGTTGAGAACTAAACCTTCATATATACAGAAACTATAAGAAAACCCAACACTTTTGATATAAATTTTGTTTTTTATGTGATGAGAATTAATGCAAAATTTTAAGTGAGGAAATGTAGGGACTACTTGGGTAACAATTCAAGGTATTCATTTGAATGAAAGATCTAATCTTACAACAGACAATAGCAACCATGGCATGTTTTCAACAGTTTGTTAATGACTTAAAAAATGTTTTTCCTTTTCAGTTCCTACCTTTTGTAGTGTAGTTTCTATTGTTTATTACCTGTGTGATTAGATTATAATCTAAAATCTTGTGCAAATAGTTTAGTGCTACTGCTGATGTCAGTTTATGTGTGAATGCGTGTGTGCGTGTGTGTGTGTATGTGTGCTTGTGTTTGTGTGTGTGTGCATAAGCGTGTACATGCTTGTGTGTGTGTGTATTGATTTTAAATTTTTTTTATACACAGCCACCAGAGAATTCATTGAAGAACGCAAAAAAGCTTTGAAGCGGTTCATCAACATCATTGCCAGGCATCCTCATATTCATGAAGATCAAATACTCAAGTTTTTCCTCACATATACAGGGAATGTAAGTAAAAGTCTTTCTCAACATTTGCCTTGTAAAACAGTTTAATTAAGGCATAATCTGTAAACCAGCAATATATACAGGCAAAGAGATCCAGAAAAATTTAGGTGAATAATGGATATAAAATGTTTATTGTCCAAAGTCAAAGTCATATAAAAGTTAGTAATGAATGTGGGGGTTTTGTGTGTGTGTGGCTTTTTATTGTTGTTTTTTTGTTTGTTTACTAAGTGAGGTATTTGAATTCCACTGGTTCCATCATATCAAATTGCAAGAGATTTTCTCCTCTCTCATATCAGTTTAAGTGCACAACTAATCCATATAATGTATTGATTTATAAGCGCATACAGGAGAACAAAATATATGCATCAGAGAACTTCATCATCATCATTAGCCATTACACCCAGCGGTGTGTAGGGCAGCAACAAAGCGCTTCCACTCCTGCCTATTCTGGGCCAACCTAGTCACTGATCCCCAAGAGTGCTGCATGGCCTTCATCTCACTTTCTACAGTTCTTCTCCACGTTGCTTTTGGTCTTCCTTTCTTTCTCCTTTCTTCTGGGGTCCAGTGCAATGCTGTTCTTGCGATTGACTGTGGGTCTCTTCAGAGGATGTGCCCAATCCACTTCCACCGTCTTCTGGTGATGATGGTTCCCATGTCTTCTTGCCTGCATCTCCCTAGTAGGTCTTCATTGGAGATCTTCTCTGGCCAAAAGATCCGGAGAATTCTTCGCAGGCATATGGTGTGGAAGGATCGAAGTTTGGTAAGATCCACTTCCGTCATCCTCCAGCACTCAGAACCGTACAGGAGCGTAGACACAACACAGCTCTGGTATAGCTTCAGCTTGGTGTTGGTGCTGTACTGAGTTGATCTCCAGATATTGTTCATCTCCCTAAACACATTCCTGGCCTTGCCCAGTCTGTTGTGGATGTCTTCTTTTGTGCCGCCCTCTGGTTTGATGCTGCTGCCAAGGTATGTGAACTTGTCTGTCTGGCGCAGGTCAGTTCCATTCACTTTCACAGGGGCTGGTGTGTTCACATTGAGCGACATTGTCTCTGTTTTCTTGGTGCTAATACGAAGCCCCACTTGATGTCCGAATGTTTGGAGTCTGCTGGTCTTCTCCTGGATATGTTGGTGTGTGTGGGACAGCAGCGCCAGGTCATCCGCAAAGTCAAGGTCGTCTAGTGTTGAGAACAGGCTCCAGAGAATCCCTCTTGGGGTGTCTTCTGTCGTCTTCCTCATCACCCAATCAATGGCCAGATTGAAGAGAACTGCTGACATCACACATCCTTGTCTTACAACTCCCTCGTGGTGCTGGTCGTCATCTCTCCCAGAGTAGAGGACGGTTTCTCCGGTGGTGGTTCTCACTCTCCCAGATCCAGTCCATCTACTCTCGCTTACTCCTAGGACATGGAGGTTGAATCTTCTCATCTCTAATGTTACCTGTGCCAGCTTGCCCGTCTCATACATCGTCCTCACGTTCCAATGTCCTAGTCTGATCTTAGTTTTGGTGGTGTTCAGGTCTTCCCTTATCCTGCTGGTAGCTTCCTCTCGGCTTTGGCCGTCAGCATTCATACGAGTCTCACTGGACCCGGGAGGTCCTTCGCACGCAAAAGTATAAGTTTTCTCTGTTGCTGTTTCTGTAACTGCTCTTTTTTTTTATGGGACAGGGTTGTTAGCCCTGTGCCCAACCCCCAACCTGGAGGAAGGGTTCCACCTTAGTCGCCTCTTACGACATGCCTGGTTGGAGGGCAGGGATCCTATTCTTGCAATGCTCACTTGTAAGCATACCCCGGGAGTCCCACGGGGGATCAGAGAACTTACAATAGACAAAATTAGAATATAGTCAGGAGAAAGAACATCATTTTATTATTTTAAACACTAAGCACTAAACACTAAGTCAAACTGATGACTTTGAGCAGTGTATATGCATGACAACATTGGCTTTATTGATGATTCATTCTTCCCTTCTGTTTCTCGTAGTCTTGCTAGCATATACATGCGTAAAGTCACATGGAGTGCCAAATTCCCAGTTTTAAGTTATATTTTACCCAGAAATAGTGGCTCAGTCTGACATGGTCTGACTTGGTAAACCATTGAGAATTAAGCATTTTATTGTGCAAAAAAGCATATCCAGCAGTTTCATTATTATTCTTACCAGCCATAAACTCTATCGCAAAAATTTATAAGCCAAGCAGGGTTGTTTGTTTGAACAAAGTAGTGATTTGCATGCTGTTTATGCATTTCTCTGTGTGTGTGTGCTTGTGTGTGTGTCTGTGGTTATACTTCAGGCTATGGAAAAGGGAAGAGCATAATGTGTGCTCAATGTGTTGATGCAGGAGATGCACCACAAAATCAAGGAGCAGTTCCGCGGTGTACCTGATGAGTTCATGACCAGCGAAATGGCTAGCAAAGCAAAGGTGAGTTAAAGGCAGATATTTATCTTACTCACATCTTTCTGACTGTCAGCCTATCATTTTTTTCTATATATTATAAACAAATCTACATGTAGATGAGGCATTACTTCAAACATGCTTACACATAAATATGCACATGTAGTATCATCCATATAACCATGTGCATAGCCACACTAACTCTGAGTTCTACAATCTCTTGTAGCCTTTCAAGACCACTGACCTTTGTGACCTTGGCAATGTAGGATGAAGGTGGTCTGCCTCTTTACCCTGCCTTGGAGAACTATTGTTATCAGATTTGTTTGTGTGTCTGTTTGCATGACCAACGTATCTCAGTCTGCACTTATTAATCTGAGCTAACATTTGTCTTTGCATTGAGAGTTCATCAAGAATGCTTTCATTTGTTCTGTCTGACCATTTAACTCTTAGAAGTCCCCTGTAGAACCACATTGTATTTGCTTCTCTTTTGTCTCTCAAATTTTCATACTGTCCATGCTTCTGACCCATACAGCAGTACATGCCAGATTTGTGTTTTGACAATTCCAATTTTGAGATGTTTAGGTATGTCTCTATCTTTCCAAATATTGTTTGACTGAATCATCTTTTACTTGGCCATACTGATTCTAGCCCTGACATCTTGTAGACAGGAGCTATTATTCTCTTTCACAGAGCCTAGATATTTGAAATTTTGAATGTATTCCACATCTGTTCCATTGATTCTGATATTCTGAGGGATGTCTGTACCATTCATGTGCATCACTTTGGTCTTTTTGGCATTTAACTTAAGGCCAGCAGTGATGCCCTCTGCATTAACTCTGTAGAGGATTCTTCTCGTACTTGTGATATCATTTGCTGTGAATGCTGTATCATCAGTGTACCTGATGTTTGTGATATTTCTGCCCTCTGCAGAAACATTAGAAAAGTACATTATATATAGTCTTTTCCACTCTGGGGGCACTGTGAATAACTTCACAAGGAGTCTTCTTCATCTTTCTCTGTCTTTTGCCTCTTGCAGGAGCCATTACAGAGCTCAATAGCATGCCTGATTCTGTTTCTCACTTCTTTGTTGGTACTAGGATCTTTGTAGAAGATGCCAAGGGGCTTGTAATAACATCTTCTCTCCATAGTCTGTATTCTTTTCTATAGGTCAACTGTCAAAGTCCAAGATTCACGCACAATCATGAATATTGAGATAACCAAGAGTGTGTACAAGGAATGGGTTAGTCTGATCTTTAAGCTGAGTGTAATGCAGCTGTTGCTCAATAATAAGGTCTTCAGTTTTGGCAATGCTGTTACAGTCTGTTGAATCCTGGAGAATGTGTCAGGCTTTGATCCTGGTCTGTTCCCATGTATTTGAAGCTATGGATTGTTTTCAATTTCTGGTTTATGGTTTTTGGTTTATATAGGGTTTATTCATTCAACTTCCATTTCTTGTCATTAGCTTTGATGTCATTCATTGTCTTCAATATTATTGACCTTTGAATTAGGTATTTCCATGTCAAATGTAGCTGAGGTCTTGCCTGTGCATTCCACCAAATATGCAGGTTCCTCTTTTTCTTCAAGGCCATGGATGTCATAAGCAAAATGTAGGATGGTTATTGTTCTGCCCTCAGTCCAGACTGTTCCAATGTGTCAGCATTCTCCCAAGTAAGATGTTGAGGAAGGTAGGTGAGTTAACAGCCTTGCCTAACTCTGTTTTCTTGAACCAGTCCCCAGTACTGTCATTGAAGTAAGTAACACTGGTGGCCTTGTTATAGAGTTGTGTGACTGATCACGTTGATGTTGATGTTTTACAGCCTCATAATTTCCCATAGGGGATGGGATAACTCAGTGGTCAGAGCACTTGCTTTCCCCAGCTAAGGTTAAGCACTTGGATGGGTGACCGTTTGTGAGCCTTGGCTTCAGTACAGTCCCCCAGTTCACCTAGCTGTAAATGGGTACCTGCCTCCTTAGGGGTCAGGGAAGTTAAAGTAGTGAGGGAGAGGAGATGGGGGCCACCCTCAATATGCTGGCCCCTAGAGAAGTGAGGTCTCTGATGCCTCGCTCCCCTACTACCACATAGGTTATGGGACACCTTAATTTCCCATAATTCTGTGTGCCATACCCTGTCAAATGTACTTTTAAAGTCTATGAAGCCCTTGGTGATGTTCAAAGTACCTTCCACATATTATAGTGAGATGAAAGATCTGCTCTGTTGCACTGCACCCTGATTTAAAGCCATCCTGTTCCTCATCTATAGCTGTCTTTGCTTCTAGCTTCAGTCTGTGTAGAAAGATCTTCAGCCCGGCTTTGCAGTCACATTAGGTCACCCTTATCAACATATAAGTGTACATATATATATATATATATATATATATATATATATATATATATTATATATATATATATATATATACTTTTCTCCCTCCCTGATTCTCCTTTTTCCCCCTTTTTCCTAGCTGTCTGTTTTTCTTGGTTTTTCTTTCATGAACAATGCTACCTATTGATAAATACCTCTGATGCTGAAATGCAGGAGCTGGTACCACTGGACACACAGACCCAGTTAGCCAACAGCAAGGAGCACATACGCATGTTAACAGACACTGTGTCCAGAATGAAGGAGATTGCTGAACACCTGGTCATTCAGTCCACAGGCCTTGCAACAGACATGGTGCATTTCGGCAGACAGCTAAGGTCTGTGTGATAAACTTAGGTGTTTGTTGCCCTTTCTTTTTCCATAACGTTTATTGGTAGTTGCTTTGAAGGTGATTTTGCTCGGTTTGCTGTCATTTTTGGGTGTTGTATTGCTGAGTTCACTTTTGTTTTTCATTTCAAATAATCCATCTCATAATAGAAATAAGTTAGTCATAATTTTTTCCCGATTTTTGTTTGTGGTGATGGTGTCTTCTTACATTTAGTTATCTTGAATTGGGTGGTACTGCTGTGTGACTTAAGGCTAATTACATCTATGTTTAAGCAAAAACAGTCTTGAAATCATTTAAGATTAAATATGTTTCTTTACCAATGTTTGTATGTAATTTTTTAAAAACATCTTTGTGCATTTCAGGAAATCCAGATTCACAAATGACCTGTAAAGGATTCAAGTGTTGGATCAGCATGAAAAGGCAGATTCCTTGTGTCAAACTGCATCAGTTTTTTCACCTTATCATGAATAGAAACACATCAGCATTTGTGTAGTTCCTAATGATTTACTGTCTTATCTATTGTGAAGAGGTTAGACACATGTTTTCACATGAAAATCTTTTTGTGATGCTTCTAGTGTACTGGTTTTAAGTTATGGATTTTGTGTATATGTCCAGCATTATGAGTGGTGATACTACCCATCTGACAGCCTGGGCTACAGGCACCAACAACGCCTGGCCCCAGCTTCAGAAAGGCTTCCAACACCTGTCTGTGGAGTACTGCACACTGTCTGACAAATCGGCCCAGTCGGTAACTGTCTTTAGTACTGCACACTGTCTGACAAATCGGCCCAGTCGGTAACTGTCTTTAGTACTGCACACTGTCAGACAAATCGGCCCAGTCGGTAACTGTCTTTAGTACTGCAATCTCTGACAAATCGGCCCAGTCGGTAACTGTCTTTAGTACTGCACTCTGTCTGACAAATCGGCCCAGTCGGTAACTGTCTTTAGTACTGCACACTGTCTGACAAATCGGCCCAGTCGGTAACTGTCTTTAGTACTGCACTCTGTCTGACAAATCGGCCCAGTCGGTAACTGTCTTTAGTACTGCACTCTGTCTGACAAATCGGCCCAGTCGGTAACTGTCTTTAGTACTGCACACTGTCAGACAAATCGGCCCAGTCGGTAACTGTCTTTAGTACTGCAATCTCTGACAAATCGGCCCAGTCGGTAACTGTCTTTAGTACTGCACACTGTCTGACAAATCGGCCCAGTCGGTAACTGTCTTTAGTACTGCACTCTGTCTGACAAATCGGCCCAGTCGGTAACTGTCTTTAGTACTGCACACTGTCAGACAAATCGGCCCAGTCGGTAACTGTCTTTAGTACTGCACACTGTCTGACAAATCGGCCCAGTCGGTAACTGTCTTTAGTACTGCACACTGTCTGACAAATCGGCCCAGTCGGTAACTGTCTTTAGTACTGCACACTGTCTGACAAATCGGCCCAGTCGGTAACTGTCTTTAGTACTGCAATCTCTGACAAATCGGCCCAGTCGGTAACTGTCTTTAGTACTGCACGCTGTCTGACAAATCGGCCCAGTCAGCAACTGTCTTTAGTACTGCACACTGTCTGACAAATCGGCCCAGTCGGTAACTGTCTTTAGTACTGCAATCTCTGACAAATCGGCCCAGTCGGTAACTGTCTTTAGTACTGCACGCTGTCTGACAAATCGGCCCAGTCGGTAACTGTCTTTAGTACTGCACACTGTCTGACAAATCGGCCCAGTCAGCAACTGTCTTTAGTACTGCACACTGTCTGACAAATCGGCCCAGTTGGTAACTGTCTTAATTCTGCACACTCTCTGACAGGGTTTTTTTGTTAGTTTTTTTTTTAGTTAAAAAAAAATTCTTTTATATTAAGGATAATGGAATAAGCACTTATGTGCTTTTTTACATCCAGTCCCTGTGTGTATGCAGCTTTGTAAATTCTGTCATCTGTTCCCACCAGCACACAATGGCCTACTCTTGCGAAAAGTGGAACAGGATTTAACATGTGCGCAAGATGTTCTGCATGCGTTCGCACACAAACTGCATACACACGGGAACTGGATGTAAAAATGCCCACAAGTGCTTATTCCATTATCCTCGATATAAAATAATAAAATACAAAAATAAATACAAAATACATGGGGCCTCGGTTTATAGACTTCATCAGAAACTCCTTTTATTCTTATGATGTACTGTTGCATATTTTTGTCCATGACCAGAACTGATCCATGTTGGATGTCCTGTTGATAGTGTAATTACACATCCTGTATGAAATAATGGTTTTGCACGGGGTCAGAATCCAAATGATTGTGACAAAAGACTAAAAGATGTTTTTTGTTACGAATTTTTAACAATATTCTGGTTTTTTTAATTTGAAATAGCTCTGGGATAGTTCTTGTGAGAGAGCCTTTACCATATACCTCTGTGTGAAATCTGTGATTTAGCTGACTCCAAAAAATTTTGAATGTATTTCATCACATCATCAATGCCTTTGTGCCTTATTGGCACGTAAGGCAGCAACAAATGTTCTCCACTCCTGTCTGTCCTGGGCTAGCTTCTGAATGGTTCCCCAGGTATGTTGGAAGGTCTTCAGCTCTGTTTCGACAGTTCGATGCCAAGTGTTCTTGGGTCGTCCTCGTTTGCATTTTCCCTCTGGTGTCCAGTGGAGGGCTGTTCGGGCGATGTTTCCCTGTTCCCGATGGCAGATATGCCCTATCCATCCCCATCGCCTATGCATGATGATGTTGTCCATGCTTTCTTGGTTGCAACGGGCAAAAAGTTCTTGGTTGGAGATGGTCTCAGGCCAGAAGATGCGCAAGATTCTTCTGAGATTCTTCGTGTGGAATGTGGATAGTTTGTCAAGGTCACTCTCAGTCATCCTCCAGCACTCTGAGCCGTACAAAAGGGTTGAATGTATTTGTAACACTTTAAAAAAATCTGTTTCAAACATTTTTACAATCTAGTAATTATTAATTAATGTACACAGATGCCATCATGAATTTTGGGCTGTCTGCTTTTTGTGCAGCATGAATTTAAACAGCTTTGTGAAGCATCTTGAATGACCAGGAAAGCTGATGCTTGAAAAGCAGAATTTTGATTCTGTTATTGGATACACTTTTGTGCCAGAGATATCCATGACAACTTTTATCAACTTTTGACTGTATGACATCACTATTATGATTAGCACAGTATTTTTTAGAAATAAGCATTGATGAAAAGTAGTCATCCCCTCACCTCCCTGCCTTCCAATATTTTTTTAAACTTCAGACTATGTATGATTCAGAATATTTAATACAAAATTGATAAATTTGCCCATTGTGCCTTATCTTTGTGCTTGCAAGCAGATGGTAATTTTTGCTAGGTGTGTAGCTTAGGTGTTTACACATTCATGCAAAAAATATGTTTTTGTATGCACTGGTGTATGTGTATTTGTTTATGTCTGCCTGTTTTAAACGTAGGTGAGTGTGTGTGTGTGTGTGTGTGGATTTTATGAGTATGAGTGAATAAATTAGTGTGTGTGAATGTGTATATATTTGTGCTTGCGTGCTTGTGTATATATGTATGTTTGTGTGTGTGTAACAATAACAATAACATAAATGGTTTATTTAGTTTATGCAGGCTATCTGGCCCATATGAGCAGGAAATATGCATATAATAATAAATAATAATAATAATAAATGGAACTTATATAGTGCTACATCTTGCAAAGACAAATCAAAGCACATGCATTCAACCTAATCTTACACAGTCATGCAATCAATGATAAATAATCAATAGTTTAAACAAACAGATATTACAAACATGGTGTGCTGCAGACAAAATCTATGAAATAAAATGTCAATGGTCAAATATATATATGATGAGGAATCAGGTTTCAGAACAACAGAATTCTAGTGCAGTATAAGCATACTAACATAAACTGTTCATGTTGTTTCAGAGAATGTAAACATAAAAGTTCTTAACTATGAGGCAGAACAATTTTGGTTCTAAGTTTCAATGATTCTGTAATAGACATAGCCTTTCTGAAAACTGATTTCTGTGACACGTTCCATGATAACTGTAACTGAAATTCTGATGGGAAGTTGTAGTAAAATAGTGGTAACAACTTTGGACGAAGAATAACATGTTTGGGACAGACTAACATGAAGTGTGTGTGTGTTTATGTTTATGTGTGTGTGTTTATGTGTCCAAAACCATGTACTATGTTATGTATTATACCTATTGTGTGTGCAGGCTATAGACATGGAGGATAGTGTGGTTGAAAGGCTGTCCTTTTTTCTGGATATCCTGCTTGCCTACAAGGTGAGACCCACTGTGCTACCATCGGTTCAGTAATGAGCATTTTGCTGTGTTCATGGACAAACTATCAACATTTCATTTGTCTGAATTTTTTTTTAAAGTATAATTTGGAAACTTTACACTTAAGATTTGAAGGCATTAAACATATTAAAACTGGCAAGTCAAAGGAGTTTTCGATCCTAATTTTCGAACAGATGTGTTTTAAAGATTTCTTATTTGTAAAAGCAAACAAACGCAGAATGACAACCGCAGAGTGTAGGTCATGGGCTTGTTGGACCTCAGTGCGGCATTCGACACGCTTGACCACTCTATTTTGCTCAAAAGACTAGATTACTCTTTTGGAATAAGAGGTGTTGCCTTGGCATGGTTTACCTCTTATGTCTCTGATAGGTCGCAGAGCGTGCTGATAGAGGGAGTTAAGTCACAACCTGCCCCCTCCTATATGGCGTACCTCAAGGTTCTGTTTTGGGTCCCGTATTGTTCACACTATATTCTCAGCCTCTGTCTAATGTGATGACCTTACATGATTGCCAGTTTCATAAATATGCAGATGATACAGAAATTTCGGCAAATGCAACACCTCAAAATTTTTCAGACGCCACACGCACACTGGCAGATTGCACGCACAGTGTCCTTCAGTGGATGGACAGCAACAAACTCAAATTAAATACAGACAAGACAGAAGTTATGGCAGTTGGTTCACCATCTAGTCTTATGCGGGTGTCGGAGAGTTCTGTGGTCTTGGGTTGGCTGTGACATAGCTTTTCAGAGTTCTGTGCGGTATCTGGGTGTTCAGCTAGATCCTACTCTCTCCATGAAAGACCACATTAGTAACGTCTGCAGAGCATGCTTTCTAGAGCTGCGCCGTATTGCCACACATTAAGAAATTCTTGCCTCGA